>JARQOC010000003.1:765564354-766781403 GCA_033576535.1 Allobates femoralis
AAGCACTTCACTGGCTCCCCGTCTCCAAGAGATCCCAATTCAAAACACTAACCATGGCATACAAAGCCATACACAACCTGGCCCCACCATACATCTCCGACCTGGTCTCCCGATACCTACCCTCACGCAACCTCCGCTCCTCCCAAGAACTCCTCCTCTGCTCCCCCCTCATCACCTCATCGCACAACCGAGTCCAGGACTTCTCCCGGGCATCTGCCTTACTCTGGAACTCCCTGCCCGAACACGTCAGACACTCTCCTACCCTGAGTAGCTTCAAGTGTCACCTGAAGACTCAACTGTTCCGTCAAGCCTACAACCTGCCATGAGACCCAGGAGACCGCCCCATACCTGACATTCCCCCATCCTACTGTATCCTAACCCGCCCCTCATAGACTGTGAGCCCTCGTGGACAGGGTCCCTGCCCCTCCTGTACCTGTACGTCCTGATCGCCTAGATTTAGTGTACTTGTTCTTGTCTCCCTTATCCTCATGTAAAGCGCCATGGAACCTAATGGCGCTATATAAATAAATAAATAATAATAATAATAATACATAGCAGAGACACATATATAAGATTATCTCAGCACAGGGGAACATCTTTTTTAAACACATACGATTGTGGAAATTATTATTGTTCCAAGATCTATTAATTAAACCTCACATTGTTTGTGGGAAAACTCCTTTAAGATTGAATCAAGCACTGCATGGGGAAGAATACGGTCCTGCCTGTCCAGTAAAAGGGAATAATGATCATCATGGATGACTAATATCACAGAATATCATATACAATGCTTGAGATATTGACAAGTCCAAGTATAAGGATATCTGCAAGGAGTTTGTATGTTCTCCCCGTGTTTGCGTGGGTTTCCTCAGGCACCCCGGTTTCCTCCCACATTGTAAAGACATACAGATAGGATTTTAAGATTGTGAGCCGCAATGGGGACAGCATTACTGATGTATGTAAAGTGCTAAAGAATTAATAGTGCTATATAAATGAATAAATATATTATTATTATTACATAGCAGGGGGCACATATATAAGATCAGCACAGGAGATGTGATATGATCAGACTATGTCCCTGTACGGTCAGACACATCCATTACACAGTACAACGCAGGGACACATATAAGATCAGCACAGGAGATGTGGTGTAATCAGACCATGTCCCTGTACAGTCAGACACATCTATTACACAGTAAATAGCAGGGACACATATAAGATCAGCACAGGAGATGTGGTATAATCAGACCATGTCCCTGTACGGTCAGACACATCTATTACACAGTAAATAGCAGGGACACATATATAAGATCAGCACAGGAGATGTGGTATGATCAGACCATGTCCCTGTATGGTCAGACACATCCATTACACAGTACATAGCAGGGACACATATATAACATTATCTCAGCACAGGAGATGTGATATGATCAGACTATGTCCCTGTACGGTCAGACACAGCCATTACACAGTACATAGCAGGGACACATGTACAAGATTATCTCAGCACAGGAGATGTGGTATGATCAGACTATGTCCCTGTACAGTCAGACACATCCATTACACAGTACATAGCAGGGACATATATATAAGATTATCTCAGCACAGGAACATTAAACACATCCAATTGAGGAAATTATTATTATTCCAACTACTGTTGTTGATAAAAATGTATGTACTCTGTTCATGAAACAACCCCATTTAAGAAAGTAGAAGCCTTCTTACTTCTGAAATCCGATAGCCCAAGAAAGTAAAACATACAATGAAGATTCTGGTCAAAGCCACAAAACAGTTTCAATACGATAATCAGATTTGGCCATTTTGTGCACTTAAAACACTTGAAAGCTGACCACAGACTTGATGTAGGGCTGTAGGGCGCAGAACAGCTGGAACCCTCCATATTGTCGGCTACTCAAACCTATTTGGTCAAGTTTACAAACACGTCTTGTTTTGCATCTTGCAATTTGACCCTTAAGTGTTTTCAAACGACAGTGAACTGATGAGAACATTTCTACTTCTTGGTATTGAATATCACACAAATAAACAAAGGGCAGACGAAGAGGCTCCAACCCTACTGGTGGAGATAATCAACTTTCTAAATTATGTTTATTTTACCTAATGAACTTTGTTTTTGCCTCAAACAAAAAGTTCTCACCTTAAGATTTTTCATTTTCATTTTGCTAATTTCTAACTACTCAAAGCTGCATTAGTTCTATATTGTTTAATTACTTGGGTTCTACTTTTGTATCTTGATTGTGGTAAAAGGGTTTTTAAAGTTGAAAAGTCTTCAGTCCCTCTGTGTGACTGCAGATTGTCGGATGGAGACTGTGTGCAATACTCACACTGTCGGGATTTCCACAGATTTTCAAAATTAATGGCGGTCAGTGCAATTTGCACCCTGACGGTAATATCCCAGCCGCTGTCTCAGCCGCTTCTCTACATGTTCTACTGAGAGAAACCTGTCACAAGCTAGTCTGCATGTGACTGCAGATATGAAAATGGCATATCTGCGGGTATGTGACAGCCGACTACAGATATACAGGAATCATGACAGTATAAGCATTGAGTGAATGGAGACTTCAGCCTGGAAAGCCCCTTAAATATTGTGATTGCTTACGTCATATGGACTTCTGCGGTCATTACTATAGTAATAATAAGAGGACTTGCTTGACATTATTACGTCACGTGATCCCTGCAGCCAATCAGTGGTCACTTAATTGTCCCCTCCTTCAGAGTTACGGTTGGTCTCTCATTTCCACCAGATGTCTGATTTGTCCCGAAGGAAGGGACAGTGAACGGAACCGGCTCTGGAGGTCAGTATAGCCTGTTATTATTTTAGAGGTGAGGAACACGGTGATTGAGAAGAGGCTGTATGAGTAATAGACAATCCCTTCATAGGGGATTGTTCACCATGTCTCACCACACAAACTGGATACATTATTAAATAGACCTCTTACACCAAATGATGATGGTGAATTACAATAAAAATCCAAATCAGAACAGATGTATAATCGAGATATTAAAATGCTCATGTTATTAGCCGAGCTAAAGAGCTCCTGAGTAATAGGATCACAGAAAAGTAGAGTTGGAAGGGACCTCCTGGGTCATCTGGTCCAACCTGCTCAAAGAAGGATTCACTAAGTCATCCCAGACAGATGTCTGTCCAGACTCTGTTCAAGTGAAGGTGCATTCAATGTCTTTTCAATGTACATGACCCTTTCTGTGGAGTAGGACCATACCATCCATTGATGGCGATTAGACAGCTTTTATATTATTTACAAAAAGGAATAAGCAATAGAACCTGACAAAAAAAAAAAATATATAGCTTATTTACACCCTGACTCACAAACTTTGAAAAGCAAGCCAGGACTGGTCAGAAGAGTGAAGGAGTGGCTCCTTCCTGAATCCTTCCATCACGGCACAACTTGATTGACAAGTCTCTCCCTATACACAAACAAAAGATCCCAGGCAGAGCCACCCCAATGACTCTTCTCTCGGTGTCTGCCTCATTTCTAAACTGTTTGGCACAGTGCTGCAGCATTTAAAATTAGAAGGTGCAATCAGGTATTGTGCATCTATCCTTTTCTTTAGAATTGGACAGAAACATGGTACCTGTGGATCGTGTAAATATCTTGGCAGGTATCAGTAGTTGTGGCATCACCAGCCCTGCTCACTGAAAATTAAGACTAAAGGCGGTGACACACGTGTCAATATCGCGAGCGACATCGCCGAAAAGTGAGGCATCAGCGATGTTGCTAGCGATATAGCAAGTGCGTCGTGCTGTGTGACAGCGAGACGCAACTGCGATTTATCACTGGTCGCAGGTTGACAGGTTTACGAGGATGAACGTAAACCTGTCAATCTGCAACCAGCGATTAGGCTGGATCGAGCCGTCTGCTTATTGTACGTTTTCTTGCAGAAACGTATAAACCAAAAGGCCCTGTTTTTGTTACAGCACTTGCTATTTATTTTTATTTTTACAGCAGAGCGCCTTTTGTGTGATTCATATACAGTTTTTGCATTGGTTTATCATGTTTTTGGTGGGGATTGGTTGCAGTTCACACTGCTGCTTCCAATGTGTGCAGACTCATATTTTTTTTTTGCCTTTGTATTCACCACTGCTGGTAACAGCAGATATTGGAGGCACCTGCCCCTCCCATATGAAGTCTGCACACAGAGCTGCCACCCACACAGCCTTACAAGGTGAGATAGTCCTGTGCTCTCCCGCACCCTGTCCAGCTGAGGTATGTACACACTGGCAGGTTTTTACCGTAGCACTAGGGACAGAGTTAGGACTGTCTCTATCAGGGCCTACCGTGGAGTGGGTGAGACAGCTTATTGTACGTTTTCTTGCAGAAACGTATAAACCAAAAGGCCCTGTTTTTGTTACAGCACTTGCTATTAATTTTTATTTTTACAGCAGAGCGCCTTTTGTGTGATTCATATACAGTTTTTTGCATTGGTTTATCAGGTATCAGTAGTTGTGGCATCACCAGCCCTGCTCACTGAAAATAAAGACTAAAGGCGGTGACACACGTGTCAATATCGCGAGCGACATCGCTGAAAAGTGAGGCATCAGCGATGTTGCTAGCGATATAGCAAGTGCGTCGTGCTGTGTGACAGCGAGACGCAACTGCGATTTATCACTGGTCGCAGGTTGACAGGTTTACGAGGATGAACGTAAACCTGTCAATCTGCAACCAGCGATTAGGCTGGATCGAGCCGTCTGACACCGCAATAGCAATGTTGGCAGCAATCTAGCCTATACTGCAGTATTGCTGCGGATCGCTCGCTGGGTTGATCCGAACCGATGGCTCCACCCACATCGCTGCGGCGTCACCAGCAACATGTTGCTGTGTGACACCAAGGCTGCGATGTCGGAAGCGAGCGTGCACCCGCGCATCTCTTCCGACATCGCAGCCTTGGTTGACACGTGTGACGCCGCCTTTAGTCAATAAAAGTCCGGATTCTTATTTTTCACTGGATCTTCGCATTTAACCCATTCATCTACTTTAGCTTACTCTATTGTACAACATGGTTCTTCAGCAGCCTTATTCTCACATATGTGCTACAAGGATTTGTAACTTCACCAGGTGAGCACCATCCCTTTTTGCCTCCCTAGATTTAATTATGTAAGACTCTATCGGGCTTTTGTCCATTGGTCCATTGACCAAATATAAGCAGAATCTGTCATGCAGGAGAGATAAATGAATATGCACCTAGAAGGTCAGAAGAACTTGCTTTGATAGCCCTCTTCTCAAACCCTAACCCTGCAGACACTGTGTGGTGTAGGGTAGAATTGAGTGCGATTACAAACACCTCTTGAAGTTTACATATCACTGCAGTCAGTGTGGGGGGTGGGAATATAGAAGCTTACTTGAAGAAACTAATCGGTGTTGATGAAGCTTAGAACATGGATGACACCAAACTTGAGAAACATCAAGTATGGTGTCACCTGGTAGTATGCGTCATCTGATGGATACTGGATTATGTTGTACACTCTGTAGTAAACCAAATCCACAAAAAATATGTGAGGTAAGCCCTACTAATATTTCTGGGCACATCATGTTTGTAGCATTCCCAGGAAGTCTAAGGGCACGTTCCCACGATCAGTGTTAACAATGTTATAGACATGGTGTTTTGTCGCTACATCCAAAATTCTGCGTTATACAGTACAAGCACAGTGGGTGGGATTTAGAGAAACCCCGTGACCACTGTGCTTGTTTTCTTTGCAGCATAAACTGTTAACCTGACATGCGGGGCTGTCGAAGGCGATCTCAACGGGTGAATGTAGGGAAAAGCCACTGTGACCCAAACAGTGATCATGGGCACGGGTGGCTGCGTTCACCAGCGGAGATCACCGGCTTCCCTGCAGGAGAGGAGACGCTGCGTCCAGGACATAGTATCTCCAGATCGTGCGGACATAGCCTTATGATGCCGAATCTACACTTCCTGTTTATATTAATGAATCCCATACGAGGATAGTAAAAAGGTCATTGACTCCAAATGTTAAAAAAAATAACATCCCACTATTTCTAAAAGGATGCCTCTGTATTATAAAGTGTAATCGATATATCTGACAGACTCTCTATGGACCCACTGGACATATTTCAGGAAATAATTATTTTATCCAAAAAGCTTTGATGGAAAAAAAATGCCAATCTAGTGACACTCTATAATTATGAACATCAACAAAAAAACATTTTATGACATATGAAGAGATTCCTCCTATGACAAGACTTTTTTTTCTATTTTATTCCAGTAAATGCCAACAGAGAAACTACCCGGCTTACGGCCAATTGAATTTACTGAGCTATTTCCACTGATCAAAGGTAGAGTTAAGGGATTTCTAGATTATCCATAGAGATCAGTAGGATGATATGTTTTTGAAGAGAAGAATCAGGTGTCAGGTGTACGGCAGCGACATTGACGGCAGCTCGAAAAGGAGGAAGACAGATTTATAAGATAAGGAAAAGCCCTTAAATGTGAAACACATGGGCTCAATGAGCGTTTGATGCACAGCGCTAACAAATGAAAGTGTTGTTAATGGGGGCATTTCAGGTGAAATCTCTTGTTCTTTTATTTGGTAGAATGACATTCTCTGACAAGGTGTTAGCGCAATGTCTCTATTGCAAGACAACTAAAAAAAACTAAATATTCTGCAATACTGTGTACTGTACACAGATTTAAAGGGGTAGTAAAGGCAAACATTTCTCGTACGCTCTAAAAGTATTATCTCATGTCCCACACAAAAAACCATGGGCACGAGAAATAAGATGGAACATGATGAGGGACATTCAATGCTTTATACCAAACCATTGCAAAACGTTTAGGATTAATAAAATGCACTTTAAAATATATTTCATTCATCTCTTATAAGGAATTTGTCATTAGGTTTTTGCTCCAAAATCTCAGAGCAGCAAAATGTAGGGGCAGACTCTGATTCCAGTGAAGTGCCACTTAAAAAGGTTGTGCCATGAACAAGTGTACATTTTATTTAATAGATCTTAGAATAAAAATAAGATCCACAATTGGATGTGTTAAAAAAAATGTTCCTGTCCCGAGATATTCTTATAAATGTGTCCCCGGGTAATGTATGTGTCCAACCATGCAAGTACAGGTTGGATATGGGTGGCACGGTGACTCGGTGGTTAGAGAGAGGAGAGAGAGGAACAGGAGAGAGGGAGGAGAGAGGGAAGAGAGAGGAGAGAGAAGAGAAAGGGGAGAGAGAGGTGAGAGAACAGAGAAGAGAGGAAAGGAGAGAAGAGAGTGGAGAGAAGAGAAGAGAGAGGGGAGAGATTAGAGAGAAGAGAGGGAAGAACGAGGAGAGGGAAGAGAGGAGAGAGATGAGAGAAGAGAAAAGAGAAGGGAGAGGAGGAAAAGGGAGAGAAGAGAGTGGAGAACAGAGAGCAGAGAAAGGAGAGAAGAGAGCAGAGAAAAATAACAGAAAATTGACGAAAAACTATTTGCACTGCTCTGGTTTGATATCCTGGTTGGTGCTCCGTGACGGCTGGACCGGGGCAGTGTGAACCTCCTTAGGGTGGTTTCACACTTTCAATTTTTTGTCTTGTGTTGCAATCCATCCAAATCCTGAAGCATCCTGATCCCTATACTTAATATAGGGCCACAGGTGAACGCGTTGGCATCAGGATTCATCCTGATCCTGCCACATCAGGTTTTTTTGTCATCCCCTCTGGACGCATCCTGTTGCGTTTTTGGTGTTCCTATAAAGACCTAATGCCTCTGAATGCCCTCAGATCCGTCCAAAAATGGAATGGGTTTCAATGGTGTACGAATCCTGAAAAAATGCTTGTGCCCTGTGTTAATGTGAGAAAATGTGAATAAAATGTATTGTGCATATGTATATAATATGTGGGCACCTGGTGAGTGGCTGCACTAGTGGTGTAAAACCACTACTTTATTACTCTCACTGTTTGATGTCCTGTGGGCTTTTGCCAGTGCAGCGGGATTGATCTGTGCACAGAACTGTTGGAATTGGCGTAGGAGCGCGATCTATGCAGCATGTCATAGGTGACATGACATACGGCTTCAAACAAAAATAACCGAATAGGTACTAAATATCAAATAGAAAAAAACTCACCAAAAATGGTCGCTTTTTTTACCCCTTGCATCTAGCAGGTGGCTGCAGATTCCCCCAGGAGGTAGCACATGCGTCTAGACACCGGTACACAGACCCCTGCAACCTATAACATGGGGGCGGTTTGTAGCAACCAGCGACCATCCATGTATGCAGGGAGAGGCTGGTGGTGAATGCAGACACATGGACACCATTAGGCCCCTGCCACACTCAGGTGTTACATAGTGTCTGAGCAGCCTATTGGTGACGCCTCCTCTTAGACCGGGCGGGCTGCTCAGCACTGAAATATGCATCACAGTGATAATACCAACTGACACCTTACAACATTATCTTTAGTGTCAACCTGCATCTTTTTATCTTTTGCAGTTGAGGTTGTTTTCCTCTAGGGGGCGTCTGTCACTGTGATGCATATTTCAGTGCTGAGCAGCCCGCCCAGTCTAATAGGAGGCGTCACCAATAGGCTGCTCAGACACTATGTAACACCTGAGTGTGGCAGGGGCCTAATGGTGGTTCCATGTGTCTGCATTCACCACCAGCCTCTCCCTGCATACATGGATGGTCGCTGGTTGCTACAAACCGCCCCCATGTTATAGGTTGCAGGGGTCTGTGTACCGGTGTCTAGACGCATGTGCTACCTCCTGGGGGAATCTGCAGCCACCTGCTAGATGCAAGGGGTAAAAAAAGTGACCATTTTTGGTGAGTTTTTTTCGACATGACATACGGCCAGATCATGATGAACCCGTTTTAATCCTGATCCGGCCGCAACGCAAGCGACCTTAGTCACCCCTAGAATGTCGGCATCACTGGCTAGAACAAAGCAACATCAGAACTTCGCGCGACGCGTAGAAACAAGGAACTAGTAATCGCAGGAGGTGCCCATGATGCTGGTATTCAAGTGCCAATCAAGGTAGCTTTCACTGCCCTGATCACTTGCTGCAGTGACCCAGGAAAGTGGGAATCTTTACACTCATCTCTACTATACCACATGTATTTCAGATCAGTGTAGTTTACATCCTTGTGGAGAGCGAGAAGGCAAACTTTAAAATCTTTATTTTTTATTTCCAGAAAGGGATGTGTCTCTTAATTAGAAAATCACTAATAAGCGGTGAACAACTGAGTCCGAAGAGCAAATTCCAGGACAGTTTACTGCTTTAAAAAAAAGAGAGAAAGACTTTCCCATATAAATAGACAGAAAACAATGTCTCCTAGATACTGGGGTCACACATGACCCTTACAGGGTGACCCCTCGCAACTTTTATTTATGTATCTCAGAAAACACAAGTGTCTGCAAGACTAGAAAAATCTCTCAATGAACTGAAAATATGTTCAGCATTTTTTTTTTAGATTTCTGAAGAACAAGAGTGTTTAGATTACAATCTCAGCGAAGCTCAACATAAACAGATTCCCTTAAATCACGCTCTAACATGCAACCGGCTCAGCCTTAATGTGAAAAGCACATACACTAATTCAGGCTTAAAACTGGAAACGTAAATTGATTTCATTATGCCACACAAAAGGATTTAAAGACGTTTCTGGGAACATAACACAGAGACAATTTACTACAATCTTCTATTGTTTTTTTAATAGTAAAAGCAAAAAAAGGAAAAGTCCTTTTAGACGTTAAGTATTTAAAGGGCAACCGCCGTTTAAATTGTCATTTAATAATAATGTAGAGCAAGTGATTTTAATAAACTTTCTAATATACTTCATTAAAAAATTCTGGTTGAAAACTATTCATAAACCTTCCACAAGGTGTCCCACTGCACTGTGTGTGAAGCAAACATATGTTCATTCCAACTCAAATCCGTCTTCAGTGAATATGGGGCATGTAACCATGTAAGGATAAAGGGGGCAGGGCCTACATTGCTGACTACAGTTTATGAACAAACAATGTATCAGATTAGCTCAGGGTACAGTACAGTTGCTAAGCAATGTCAGAAGGTGAGGATCAGTGCAAATTTCTCAGACGTTTTTTTGCCAAGGAAAGCACTGTAATCTGGGTCTACACAGCTCAGTCACAATCTATGTTAACCCCTTCTCTGCTGGCTCCCCACACAGTTCAGGATCTCTATTGCTCTTTCTCTGCTGTCACATTGCACTGCTCCCTATCAGATGGTGGCCACGCCCACAGAGCCATAACATGCAGTTTTTAAAAGAGCACAGAAAAATGTGAGAAAATAAGTTATATGCACAAAAAAAGCATTAGCTTAGCTGCTATGTGACCCATCATTAACAACCAATGGAGTATTGTTTTTTTATTTTCCAATTAAATTACATTTACACTTCAAAGGCGTTTTCCAGTCTAAGGCTGGCTTCACACCACGGCACAATCCGATCCGGGGCTGTCAGGGATGAACCTGACAGCCCCAAGACGGATTAGCACACAGAACCGGAGGGCTAATATGCCCTCCGGTCCAGTGTGCAGCCGGACGCATCTGCCGCTGCTGATAATTCAGGACCACGGCTCGCAGGGAGCTAGCTGTGGTACTGAAATTACATTAGCGAGCAGCCGCAGGTGTCCGGTTCCCAGATCCTCCCAGATGAGGGCAATTCAGCCCCATAGGCTGCCATGTTATGGAGCGCCGGATTGCCCCAGATCCGGGAGGATACGGGAGAATCAAGGAGGATTCAATTTGGGGAGATTTCTCTCCCCGGACCCCGGATACAAAAAATGGTGCATGCTCCGATTTTGTGTCCGGGAGAAAAATCCGATTCCTCCCGGATTCTTCCGATCACATGGAAACCGGATGGCAGAGAGCGGCCATCCGGCTCCATAGGATACTATGGGGCCAAAATCCAGTCCCGGGCTGTCCGGTTTACACCGGACAGCCCCGGATCGGATTGTGCCGTGGTGTTAAGCCAGCCTAAAATGATAATTCTGCAGTCCCTCTATGTGACTGTAGACGTATTAATCCTGATATAGCACACGCTGTGTGCTGCAAGGATTCACCAGGTTCTGTGCTGCAAACGGCAGCCACGTAGATGAAAGTATGTGATATGTATCCTCCCGGCCAGAATCCTATTAGTGAACGCTGCCTTGGTTAATAGAACTGATTTTATTGAAGCTGCGTGCAATAGACGGACATGATCACTAGTCAGTTGCACCTATTAGATGGGGCACAGCATCACTCCATACACTTGCATTCCAGTCGCGTGTGAGCATATCATGGTCACACGACTGCAGTTCGCAGCTCAGAAACTGGTGAATCCTCACAGAACAGAGTATGTACACTGGGATGATTCACAAGTCTGCAGTCACATAGAGTGACACACAGAGGGACTGAAGACTCATCATTTCAGACCGGACAACCCCTTGAACTTATTTGTAAAGTGTGCGCTGAGTGGGAAAGTAATTGTCTAATAACCCAATTTCTGTGGCATATGCCTATTAATGTACGCATTGTCTTTGATAGCAATGCGTGTTCCCTCCGGGTTCTCCGGTTTCCTCCCAAGCTCCAAAGACATACTGATAGGGAATGTATATTGTGAGTCCCAATGCGGACAGTGTTGCCGATTTATGTAAAGAGCTATGGAATTAATGGCGCTATATAGGTGTCTCAATATTATTATTATTATTGTACACACTACTAATAAAATTAATAGAATGCTGCCATGTGATAATAATAAATCCATGGCTATAAAGCATCACTCCCACACTTTTTTCTCACTCCTGGATTAGTGCTTCTCCCCTGCCTCCAGTTTTCCACTCCCCCTCTGCCTTCCTTATCTGTTTTCAGCAGGGCTCCGGTCAGCCTCCGCTGATTTGTCAGGACGTTGTCATCACATGACCTTTGCAGCCAATCAGCAGCCGCTGACTATTACTTCAGAGAGTATACACTGCCTTTATGTCCTATGAGACTCTGAAGTGATTTACCAGGAATTCTCCAATAGTGAACAACCCTTGGAGCTGCCCTCTCTGTGCACCACCAGCACATCACTCACAATCACAGTATGATAGAATGCTGGAGTTGGAAGGGACCTCCTGAGTCATCTGGTCCAAACTCTGAAGCTTATCTAGATTTCACCTAAAGCTGCAGGATTTGTGGTGTAGGGTTCTCAAGCTTCACATTGGACAACATTTGGGTACGTGATGAGACATTTACTCACAAGGTGGTCACAGGACGTTCTGCTTGCTGGCCAACCCCATCTAAAAATTCTAGATATTACATCAAGATAGAGACCTCTGTACATGTCTGTAGAGTTATGCTTTGCTAATTTGGCCATGAGTATGTATATACGTCTGTGGTGTAAGGCGTTCACACTGTAAAACATGATTAATTATGAATACAATGGGTGTGCCACTTCTGAGACGCTTGCAGACCCCAGTAACCCAATATTCTTTGAAGTGCTGGGAACTGTTGGGCACTGCCCAATTATTTAACTAGGAAAATCTGACATAATTCCTGTATATCAGAGCCATTTTTTCATAATACAGAGTATATCTCAGGAAAATATTTGAAATCTTCTTACGCTGACAGACTTGCTTGCAGAAGGCAGCTTTGGTGGCACGACAATCAGTGAACCACTTACTCTAGGGCCACGTTCACACTGGTGAGCTTTTGATGAGCTTTTACGCCCTGTGCACACATATTGCTGATGTGTTTTTGGGTGCAGAGTTGTCACAAAACTACAAGCAAACTCTGATGCCAGGAAAGTCAATAAGAATCTTGAAGTGTCATGCACATGTTGAGTATTTTCTCCTTGGAGATTCGTGGCAGAAAATAATCTGCAGCATGTCAATTCAGTCACTGTTTTTGCAGCATTTTTTCACTCATTCTCAGGTATAAAAATGATTGCAGATTTGCTGCATATTTGTAGCGTTTTTGTTCAAAAAAATGGATGAGTGCGAACTAAAGAAAATGGCTGAAATGTCACCAGGAGGATTGTTTCACGAGCGGTGTCATTACTGAGTTAGTGAGGTTACCGCTCGTGAAAAATGATCGGGAGTGCCCCAGCTGAAGGGGTGATCAGCGGTAACCTTACCATTGATCTCCGCTTTAGCCAGGTCATGCAGTCTCACGAGAGGTGACTTTACTGAGTTAATAATATCACCGCTCATGAGGAATGATTGGGAGTGACCTATGGAGCTTCATTCTTAGGGTACGGACACACTGGCGTGAAACTCCGATGACTGTAATGAGTAAAAATCGCACTGCAGTCGGACCAATGTTATTCAATGTCAGAGAGCACATTTCTGAGTGTCAGAAGATTTTTTTCTCATCCGCTTCAGGGACAACAAAGCAGTCACAACATGCTGCGACGGTATGCGATTCACGCTTGAGATTCGCCAATGCAAGTCTATGGGTCCTACAAAACTCCCGGACCACAGTCGGCCCGCACACGGACCATCCGAGAGGCATCCGATTTTTCACTGATACATTATTATTCTGTTGCTGAGAACACTGTAAAATGTTCCTGTAAATTATTATATAGTAAAAAGCTGCTAAGAAAAAAACGGATTCCACATGGACAGCACACGGAAGCCAAACTGACCAAAAAACGGACGACAATCGCCCGACTCTTGGATACGTCATTCGGACATTTTTTTTTACTCGCCAGTGTGTTTCCAGCCTTAGAACGAGGCTCCATAGGTTGTAGTACAGAATCGTGGGACTTCATGGGATCCCCATTCACCATAGACTACATCTTAGCTGTAGGGTTTTGAGGGGAGATAATACATTGGTGGACTGTGTTTTGTTTTTCTTTCTTTCTTTTTTTTGTTTTCCATTTTTGGACTATGTCAGATTCATTGGACTTACGTTGGAATATTCATGGTTTTTATATCAAATCTTTTTTATTGGATTTTCATATGACAACAGCTTTAGAAAACCATACAAAGTACTCATTTTGATCCTATATCATATACAAAGTCATAGCATTGTCATCCAGATAACAGAAAGCAATGCTGCTTTTGTCTGTTTAAAGTCTCCTTCAACTTTGAATGTTTTGCCAGGGTCTAATTTATGATCTGAATATTCCTTCGTCCTGGCCTTAGGGTACCTTTACACGCCGGAACTGCGGCGATACATTTTGACGCCGATATGTCGCCCTGGAATTATCGCCGTCACAATTCCTCCCAATTGCGGCGTGTATTTGATGAATTTGGCGGCGATATGTCACCTCGCCATGGTCGTCCCTGATTTCAGAGCACTGCTCTGGCAATCGGCCCAAGTGCATTATGGGCTTGATCAAGTGATCGGCCCAGCTCCGCGCATGATCGGCCCCATAATACACCGCGCCAGATGTGACGTAGCGGCCGGTGCATGATAGGTGTAAAGAGGGCGGGAGATTCCAAATAGAGGGGCGGCGATGAAGAAAGAAAATGCCGCCTAGCGGGGCGTGCGCTGCTGCATCGAGTGATGCATGGAGCCTGGCGCCGCCTTTCCAGTCCCCAGCCTCAAGGACTGCTGTAAGTTATAAGTTATTTTTCTGCTGTTTTATAGGGCCCCTTTAGCTCAGATAGGGATACATAGGGAGCAGCTAGGAAAGTGTAGGGACAGGTAGTGATAGTGTAGGGGCTTAAATCTAGGTGACAGGTTCCCTTTAATTGTATTCTAGCATTCATTATCAGGGAACAAACCCAAGACTGTGCCTTCATTCTTCTCAGTCTTTCAAATTCTTATGAGCATAATTTCAATTTTGCAAGGATTCCTTGAATATCTTCCAAAAGGTACCACTCAGAGTTTCCAAATGGCGGTCTTAATTTTTGTTAATAAACTGGTGGACGAGGGCGTCGGGAAGTGTATTTTAAATTTTTTATTTTTTTTTCATTTTACACTTTTTGGGTTAATAATGGGGGTGTCTGATAGGTACCTCTCCATTACAAACTCCTGGTGGGTTAATGCCACCTGACAATTCACAGGTGACATCAGTCCCCAAAATATTACCTCTTTGGCCATTACATCAGGGCAATCGTGTAGAGGCGGGGAAAGTGCCCAAATTGGCACTTCTTATGTGATGTGCCTTTTCTGGGCCACCTACGGGCTGGTATAATTAGGCAGGGAAAGGCCAAATAACCATGACCCTTCCCACCCTAATAATACCAGCCTCCAGCTGTATGTTTGACCCACTTTCTTTTTTAATTATTTAATTATCAGGTTGGGGTGCACTTTTTATAAATGTTAAAGGTTGTACATTGATATAGCTGCCAGATAGCTATGTCTTTATATTTATCTGTTTATTTATTAATCTCACTATGTTATCTATGTATCTGTCTGCTGTTTATGTATCTATTTATGTATGTATCTATTTATTTATTCTAACATATAATTTTGACTAGATTAAGACACCATGCATGTTAAAATGACTGCTCTGAGGGGCCACTCTGAAAATTCTGGGTTTGTGAAAATTAATTCTTTAGGATGGGGTGGAACAAGGAAATGACACCAAAGAAGTTTTTAGTTTTTTTTTTACTACCCTAATGAACATTCACTTGTGTGTAAAACTGCTTGAAAAACACAAAAATGCAGAAATGGTGCAGAAATATCTGCAACGAAATGTTCAGCGTGTGCACACAGTCTTAATGTTGCAGAATTTTTACACTTATTATGTAAATTAGGTTACTTGCATCTTTTCATTGATTATTTTGTGTGCATTTTATTTACATGTATTTTTATCGTGTTTTTTATACTGCATTTTTTTTTGTCTCAGGTTTAAATAAAGCTGCTTTGTTTTTGATACTTCCTGGTATTTGTGAAAACTTTATTGATATACTTGTGTGTGGATTAAATACAATTTTGACGCGTTTTTCGCAGCGGGAACGGACTAAATACGCTTGTACGTTTTTTTACCGGCAGATTTTAATGCAAGTCTATGGGGAAAATCTGCACAGAAAAGTTAATGCATCTGCAAGACAAGTGGACATGTTGCAGAATTGAAACGCAAACCACAGGTCAGTTTCCGCAGGGTAAAAAAGAAACTCAGTGGGTAGGAAATTCCTATAAATCCATCCACTTTGCTGGACTTGTAAGACACTGGTTTTGAAGAAGTTAAAATACAGAGGGTCAAAAACTCACTATGCATAAGCAAATGGTTACTTCAGTGAGGAAGCAGAGAAACTCCAGCGCCACCTAGTAAAGGTAACAATCATGAAAGCCATAATCGACTCTTTAACAAGCTTTTTAATATGACTTAGGATTTGTGCCAGATCAGAACCTCAAACTGCAGACACTGCGTTTCAGAGTGATTGCCGCTCATCAGTGCAATGTGTGGAAATTCTGATCTGGCTGTATGAGAGGCTAAGACGAGGTCTTGGGGAACAGCTATTCTCCTTCTGGAGAGTATTCTGCCAGCCGGCAGTGAGGAGACTTAAAGCCGCAATACTCCTCTGAAAATTTGCATATGCAAATTGTCACTTCAGTGAGGAAGTAGACAAACTCTAATGTCACCTAATAAAGGTAGCAATCCTAAAAGCCATAATCGACCCTTTAACAAGCCTTTTAATATGATTTAGGATTTGTGCCAGATCAGAACCCCAAGCTAAAAATTCATCATTGGCTCACAGCTAAGAAGTTATTGAGTCCAGCGGGCGGCGAGGCACATCTCACACCATGGTGACTATTTGTGCCTGTTGCAGTTACAATCTATCACTTGACTTTTCATATGACATGAAACTCATACTTACTTCAGAACCTCTTACAACAGGCGTCTTCACTTCAACCACTGTCTGCAGACAGATTCATGACGGCTAATAAAACTACAAAGTATTTCCTGCTCACTCATCACCCGTCAACTACAGTTTTTTGCCAAATGCATGTATCACACAAATGGGCTCCTACGTCTGATCACCCGAGAGCACCAATCACTGGCTTCATTACCATTTTTATATCAGATCTTCTAGCACCTGTGAAGTGAACCGTTATCATTGTATCTACAAACATTTCCTGGCCCACAATGGAAAATACATGTTCCTGTCATTGTAATGAGTTACAAATCATAATCTACATCTATTTATCTGTCCAGCACTATCACAAACACATCTTCTGAATCCTGAGGTATATTCAAATGCTGCAGATTAGTTGCAGATACGTCTGACGTTTTTTCATGTTAAAGCAGGTTTATATGGAATCTGTCAGCTAAGAAACATGCTATTTACCAGCATAGTTGTAATCTTCAGTTAGGATCCTTTCACATCAGCATTTTTTGCTGATTGCGACAGTTGCGGTGAAAAAAACGCAACTACCGCGATTACCGCATTACGGCTGCACTTGCGGCAAGCCCCATACAATGTCTATGGGGCTTGCGGTAAGTGTGCGGCAAGTGCGGTTTCGGCACTTGCGGCAGTTGTGGCCACAAAAAAAAAAAACGCGGTATGCCGCGTTTTTTTCACGGCCGCACCTGCCGCAAGTGCCGACACCGCACTTGCCGCACCTGCCGCACACTTACGGCAAGCCCCATAAACATTGTATGGGGCTTGCCGCAAGTGAACCGCAAGTGCAGCCGTTATGCGATAATCGCGGCAGTTGCATTTTTTTCACCGCAACTGCCGCGATCAGCGAAAACCGCTGATGTGAAAGCAGCCTAAGGGCCCTTTCACATCAGCGTTTTTTTCAAATCGCGGCAGATGCGGTTTTTTCACCGCATCTGCCGTGATTTGAAAAAAACGCTGATGTGAAAGGGCCCTTAGGCTGCTTTCACATCAGTGGTTTTCGCTGATCGCGGCAGTTGCGGTGAAAAAAATGCAACTGCCGCGATTACCGCATACCGGCTGCACTTGCGGCACGGTTGCGGTAAACGCCATACAAGGTATAGGCGGACTTGCAGCAGGTGTGGCAAGTGCGGTTTTGGCACTTGCGGCAGGTGCGGCCGCGAAAAAAACAGCGGCTGACAGCATTTTTTTTCGCGGCCGCACCTGCCGCAAGTGCCGAAACTGCACTTGCCGCACCTGCCGCACCCTTACCGCAAGCCCCATAGACATTGCATGGGGCTTGCCGCAAGTGTGCCGCAAGTGTCGCGGTTATGCGTTTAAACGCGGCAGATGCGTTTTTTTCACCGCATCTGCCGCGAATTTCAAAAAACGCTGATGTGAAAGGGCCCTTAGGTGGCAATTTAAACATGCTTGGCTGTCTAATTGGAAGAGCGAATACAGGGACAAAATTATTTTATTCTCCCTTTAGCTGCTTACAGCAATTGGGGCAGAGCAGTGAAATGTAAGGCCAGTTTCACATCACGGCATGATTAGGTCCAGGGCTGTCCAGTTTGAACCGGACAGCCCCGGACCCGATTTTGAAACAGAACCGGAGGGCAAATATGTTCTCAAAACCGCACTTGCCGCACCCGACCGCAAGCCCCATAGACAATGCATGGGGCTTGCAGAATCAGAGCCGCACTTTCAAAAAAACGCCTATGTTAAAGGGGCCTAAGGAGGCTAATGGATATTTAGAAAACCTTAGAAAACCCTTGCCCAAGTATGTTAGCACAGCTGAAAACGGTTTGGCTGATTAGAGAAGCTATACAATTGACCTTCCTTTGAGCTAGTTGAGAATCTGGAGCATTACATTTGTTTGTTCTGTGAAACTCTCAAAATGGCGAGAAAAAGAGAACTTTCATGTGAAACTCGACAGTCTATTCTTGTTCATAGAAATGAAGGCTATTCCATGTGAGAAACTGCAAAGAAACTGAAGATTTCCTATAACAGTGTGTCCTACTCCCTTCAGAGGAGAGCACAAACAAGCTCTAACCAGAGTAGAAAGAGAAGTGGGAGGCCCCGCTGCACAACTGAGCAACAAGATAAGTACATTAGAGTTTCCAGTTTGAGAAATTGACACCTCACAGCTCCTCAACTGGCAGCTTCATTAAACATTACCCGCAAAACGCCAGTGTCAACGACTACAGTGAAGAGGCGACTCCGGGATGCTGGCCTCCAGTGCAGAGTGGCAAAGAAAAAGCCATATCTGAGACTGGCTAATAAAAGGAAAAGATTATTATGGGCAAAAGAACACAGACATTGGACAGAGGTAGATTGGAAAACTGTTTTATGGATAGACGAATCAAAGTTTGAGGTGTTTGGATCACACAGAAGAACATTTGTGAGGCACAGACCAACTGAAAAGATGCTGGAAGAGTGCCTGACGCCATCTGTCAAGCATGGTAGAGGTAATTAGATAGTCTGAGGTTGCTTTGGTGCTGGTAAAGTGGGAGATTTGTACAAGGTAAAAGGGATTTTGAATAAGGAAGGCTATCACTCCATTTTGCAACGCCAGGCCATACCCTGTGGACAGCACTTGATTGGAGCCAATTTCATCCTACAAGAGGACAATGACCCACAGCACACCTCCAAATTATGCATGAACTATTTAGGGAAGAAGCAGGCAGCTGGTATTCTATCTGTAATGGAGTGGCCAGTGCAGTCACCAGATCTCATCCCCATTGAGCTGTTGTGGGAGTAGCTTGACTGTATGGTACGCAAAAAGTGCCCGTCGAGCCAATCCAACTTGTGCGAGGGGCTTCAGGAAGCATGGGGTGAAATTTCTCAAGATTACCTCAGCAAATTAACAGCTAAAATGCCAAAGGTCTGCAATGCTGGAATTGCTGCAAAGGGAGTCTTCTTTGACGAAATCAAAGTTTGAAGGAGAAAATTATTATTTCAAATAAAAACCATTATTTCTAACCTTGTAAATGTATTGACTATATTTTCTATTTATTTTGCAACTTATTTAATAAATAAAAGTATATGTTTTCATGGAAAACACAAAATTGCCTGGGTGACCCCAAACTTTTGAATGGTAGTGAATATATACATATTGTGAGGTAGCGCTTACATAGCATGTTGGGGACACTCACTTACTATTCAGACTGACGCATACAACACTGGCATTCTACATAATTTGTCCATTTGGTTTATTACCTCCATAACCCCTAAAGCTTAGTTCATATACAGCAATAGAATGTCTTATGAACCACTGGTCTGTTCTAAGGGTGGCTGTGCCCACATGGCATATCACACTTATAGCGTCCACTGACCTCTTAGTCCACCGTTCAAGAAGTTGCCTCTCTGGGAACAGACTCCTGTCTGGTCCAGACTCTCAGTGAACTGTAGCCACCTGAACTTAGAGAGGCATCCCAGGTTCTCTATCCTTGGTCCCCAGCCCTCTTGCCTTCCAGGGATGCACCTGCTCCCAAGCAATGAGAGACACAGTCTCCTGATGATGTGCCTCCAAGAAAATGGTGTCTGCAGCCACTTCCAAGCACACGCAGAAAGCTTGCATCACGAGATGTGACACACCCATGGGGAGGTTCACACACACACACATATACATACACATATATATATATATATATATATATATATATATATATATATATATATATGTATAAAAGCAAAAAATGGACTGCTATCAGATAAAAGCAAACAATGGTAGGACGAAGCTGAACCCGTTTTATGTAATACAGTGCTGTTCCAATTTTTTGATATTCCATATATATATATATATATATATATATATAAACACACGCACACTATTTTATATATATATTTTTTTAGATCTACACACAGAGGGTGATGAGTATTGAACACACCGCAATGTGAATATACTTTTTAAAGGTGACATTGTCATTAATTTCCACCAGATATCAGTAACAACCTATCCAATCCACATAGGCAAAGAGCTCAAACCATAGAAGTCCATGAATTTTGTGATTTCTAGCAATAAGAAAAGACACAGGGAAAAAGTATTCCACACATGAACAAAGAGAGGTACTAAAAGCCACGAAAAGTCAGACACCAGCTCAAATCGATCAGTAATTAGAAAGTAATCCTGACACATTTGTTTCAACTGAAGCCTATAAAAAGTAGTCTCATTATGAAGGTGCCAAACAAGAAACATCTCATAATGCGTAAAAAGGAGAATTTTGTGTACTCACCGTAAATTCCTTTTCTCTTAGCCTCTAATTGGGGGACACAGGACCGTGGGTGTTATGCTGCTGTCCACTAGGAGGCGACACTAAGCAGAATCTGCAAAAGAGTTAAGTGGCTCCTCCTCTACAGCATATACAGCCTAGAGCAGGAAGTGCTTCTCCAGTTTTGTGCTAAAGCAGTAGGAGAATGAACAGAAGAATGACAAGAATCACAGTAAAATAAGGCCTGTTAAGCAAACAGACAGCCACATAATAACAGTAAGGTAAAACCTGTAACCGAACAGGCAGCCACGTAATAACAGTATCATGAGGCCTGTAAAAATAAACAGGCAACTACATAACAGCTCATGAATAACATGATAACCTAGTAATGGCCCGAACCGGGCAACAGAGAGGGTGCTGTGTCCCCCAATTAGAGGCTAAGAGAAAAGGAATTTACGGTGAGTACACAAAATTCTCCTTTTCTCCTTCGCCTCATTGGGGGACACAGGACCGTGGGACGTCCTAAAGCAGTCCCTGGGTGGGAACAGCAATGGAAAATCACTACTGAATAAAAAACAACAATGCCCTACAGGTGGGTGACTGCCACCTGGAGGGTACGGCTTCCCTGACTTGCCTCAGTCGAGGACTGAGTGAGAACACTAAAAGCGTTTGGTAAGCATGTGCATGCTGGCCACGTGGCTGCCTTACACACTTGCTGAGCTAACTCCTGGTGCGTAATAGCCCCGTAGCCCAGGAGACCCCCGCGGTCATGGTAGAGCGTGCTGTGCTCACGGCTGGAAAGGATACAGCACCATGGATAAATGGTGCTACCTAAATAAATAATAATAAGAGTAATAAAATTATTAATGATACACAGTATTCATTAATGGTCTCTTTTTTTTTTTTTTTTTTGTAATAATGCAATATACACTCCGGATGGTGGATCTAAACCATCTGATCAAGTTTTTGCAGAGCCCGGCCTGTCTGCTGTGTTTATCCTCCTGGAAGAAGGAAAAAGAGGTTTTGAAAGGGAACTTGACCTGGGCGTGTATATGCGTAGGGTTCTGACCAAGGTCTAGTAACGTAGAGCTTTCTTGACCCGAAGGCATGGGGCTCAGCGCCGTCAGAAATGTATATTCAGGTAGGCGCCAACAAAAGGCACCACCATCTTAAGGGAAAAACTAACCGGACTTGGAACAACCTTGTCTGAGTGGAGACCAGAAAAAAACAAAAAGGCGGTTTACATGAAAACGCTACAAATTTAAAGACTCTGCGGAGAGAGGCAATCTATCCAGAAAACAACTCCCTGTGTCAGAAAACGAAGGGGATTTTTCGTCATGGCTTAAAATGTGGTTAGCGTAAAGACATGAGGATCCCCGGGTCTAGTAGACTTTGAGAGGAAGAAACAAGTCGGCAGACTCCTTGAAGAAAAGATGTTAATCGAGGTCTGGTAGTAAGACGGTGCCGAGAGGGAATGAAAGGGGCTGAAACTCGTCCTTTGAGAGAACCTAAGGACAAGCGTGAGAGTAGATCCGATTGGATGAAACTGGGACCCCTTGGGAGGGAACAGTACTAAGGTGAAAGACCACGAGAAGAAAAGAAAATTATCTTCCATATCGGTGGGATATCTCTTCTGAAACCAGTGTCCGCGCCATGATTGAGGTCGTGACAACATTATGAGAACATCCGGGTCTCCAAGGTCACGTCGTTGAATGTAAATCCAATGAACTATGACAATAAGACGGCCGTGAGAGAGCAGGTCTGGACGATCCAGTAGGCGGCACGGCACGTCTGCTATGAAGTGGACGAGATTGGCATACCAAGCGCACTTGGGTCAGTGTGTGTGTGTTCACAAGGATGAGTTGCTGACAGACCAGATCGATTATCTTCACCACCTTGGGATAGTGGTAGCCTGAGGAAAATGTAGTGGAGTTGGAATTGGTCCAGTCCAAGATCAGACCTACCGTCTTCCATGACTGAGGGTCATGGGACCTGGCTATGAAGCTAGGCACCCTGGTAATTTAGGTGTGATACCATTACTGTTACTTCCTGAGTTCTCCAGTGACGTCAGAGTTGTTTGAAGACATCTGGATGTAGGAACCCCATTTCTGAGGTAATCTCTCGGCGACGAAGGAACTGGTTTTTTTTTTTTTTTTTTTTTTTTTTTTCTTCCTAATCATCTACAAGCAGTAGAATGACAGCTGATAGCACCGAGTCTGTGAATTCCGCCTAGTGAAGAATGTGGTAAACTTCCTTTATTGCCTGGGAACTGCAGGATTTGCTCTAGTGAGTCGACATATGCCACAGCTATGGCATCGTCAGACTTCCTTCTGACATGGCAGTCCGCCAGAAGAAGGGATCAAATCTGCAGTGTTGGAAATCTCGCCCAAATCTCCGAAGGGACGATGAGTACCGTTGATTCCAAACAGGACCAATTCTTCAGAGTGTTGAGATGGAGGTACAGCGCATGTTATTCTGTCCGACTCACGTTGGTGAATAGTACCCTTCAACCTGACAGAAGAAAATACTTCCCCTGCGTACTAGCGAGTGGCTGAGCCACCACAGGAGATATTATATGGCTGGTACTGGAAGAAGACACCTCCTGAAACGTGATCGTACAATGTTATCTCATGACGTGAGCATGGATAACCGGGGAGGCCTGAGGAGCAGCTGCGTCAAGGAATAACTACCAGTGCTGCCACCGTCCTGCTTCTGACCGTCTGTCAGCTCCGACAAGCTGAGGAGACCTAGAAGGAGAGTGTGGACTTCTAGTTGAAGTGCCTATGTCTAGTCTCGGAAGAGTCTGACCGGTGCTTTGAATGTATTGAACTGTATTCCGAAAATACGAAAGACTGCAGTGAAAGAAAACTGGCGTAGACTTGTGGAGGGTGACCATGCAACCAAGTCCTGATAAACTGTTCACCGTAATAGAGATGCTGCGTTCTCAATCCCTGAAGGTCGTGTGCTGAGGAGCAATCATCCAGGAATGGAAGAGTAACCTCGTCCCTGGAACGCAGGAAAACCAGACGACTGCCATAACCTTTGTGACCACTTAGGTAACTGTAACAAGTGTGCACGGAAACGCCACATTAGGAATTGTCTTTGCAAATTGAAAGTATGATAAGTGGCTGCAAGAGGAACATGCAGGTATTCAACCTGTAGATCTAAGGATACAAGGTATTCTTCGTGTTCCATAAAACAGTATCATGGAGAGAAGCCGTGCGGAAAATCTGTCCCAGGCGAGTTTGTCTAGCTGTGTCAGCCTAGCACGGGACGTACTGTACGTTCTTGTTTATGGGCAACAAGGAAATTGGAATAGAACCTTTAAACCACGCTGTGTGTGTAGCACAGGCATAGAACCTGTAAACACGCTCTGCGTGTAACACAGACATAATGACTCCCTGAATTAAGGGGGAGCTCCAGTTTGGAGGGTTGTCTGTGCTACATGTGCGTTGATCGAGTTTTGGTCGATTTAGACAATGATCCGTTAAATGAATTCCCAAAAGGTTGGGATCTGGATTGCCGACGACGAGTGAGGCACTGTAGGGTGCGCGATTGGCATCCTTAAGGTACGGTAGCGGACTCTGATGCCTGCTGTTGTGTTCTGTCCAGCAGAACGGTGTCCCTAGGGAAAACTTGTTGTCAGATAGGGTACCGCACGAACCCTGCCATGGAGGCCAAACCCAACAAAAAACTCCCTTATGGTAAGTGGGACGCCGAGGGTCCCATGGGTACGATGTTGTGTCCTGTGACACAGTTGAATGGTCGAAGTAGTGACATTTAGCTTCCTTTGAGATGGAACGTTGATTTAGAGATGCATAAAGGGCGAAAAACCATCAGATGTCGGAGTCATCCTCCTGCTGCATACTAGTTTCCCATAAACTGTGACATAGTCGCAAACGCACTAACAGTCTATCTAAATGTAGCGTTATGTGCTCTGATAGGTACTGGCATCATTGGCTGACACGATGCAAGGAAAACCAGGCTGTGCCTATTAGTGTGTCACCCGCACTAGGCAGAGGAACTCTGCTCGCCGGATGTGAACATAGAAGAAGCCGTGTTACTGTAACGACACAGTATAAAGCGTACTGAGAATAGTCTGACGCCTAATTTCTTCACTGGCATCACTTTGCTGAAAAGAAAAAAAGGTTTACAGCAGCACAGAGTATGTCAGGAGAGATCATGTAGGGCACGGTACACTCATTGTGATTTCAGTCAGGACAGCACTGTGCTGCAGCAGATAATGAAGTTGTATTCACAGCAGCACAGAGAGTTTCAGGGCAGAATATGTCTGCCAGCTCCTTGCTGCACTGGCCCTCGTAAATGCCTATGTAGCCTGTCACACATGGCATAGCCTGTGACCCGTGGCATAGCCTGTCACACGTGTCATAGTCTGCAACACATGGTGCACAGGGGGAGAGGAAGCTGCAGCAGGGAACTATATCCCTGCAGGCAGTCCTGTATCTGGCCCACAGCCTGTCACCCTGGAGAACAGGGAGGGGGAGGAGAGCTGCAGCAAGGAAGCCATCCCTGCTGGCCATAATATATGCCCCTATAGCCTGTAAGCCCCCATAGCAGCTACACTGTATATGGCTACCTTGCCTACAGTGTGCTGTGCCCACATTCATAATGGCGCCCAGTGCATTTTTGGCGCCGTCAGGAGGAACAAGGAGGGGGCGGGAGCCTGAATGGGCGCGCAATACAAGCGTCCAGGGAACCTCCCGCCCCTCTCAGTGATGCGGCGCCGCGTCATATGACGCGATCCGGAGGGCGGGCGGTGGGCGGGGATAGGCGGTGCCTTCGACGCTAGGCCTGAAGCCGGGGCCTAGCGTGAATTGCGGACCCGCCGATGGCGGGGGGGTCGGCGCGGAGGTCCGGAAACCATCCGGAACCTCCGGTGTGGCAGCGAGGGGGGCCATGGATCCCTACCACCCCAGGTACAGTGCTGCCTGCTTTTGAAGGGGCAGCATAGGGGGGGGCAGGGTACCTCTTTCCCCTGCCTGGGCTGAGGGAGCTGTGCAGGGAGAAGGGAAACAGACTCCCAGTCCTTGGAAGGAGTGCAGGGCTGAGTGGGGCTGAGCTGTGCAAGCAGCCATGTGCCTCAGTGTAATAGCCCACAAGGTGATTAGGAGGACTGCTCCAGAATCTCAGCCCAGAGTGCAGCGTGTGCTGCTGGGACCTGTGGTGCCACAGCCTAATGACCCATAGGGTGATTAGGGGTCGTCTCTGAGCCTGTGCTTCTGCAGGCATCCATCAAGCCAGGCCAGAATGCAGCATGTGCTGCTGGTACATGTGGTGCCACAGCCTAATGACCCATAGGATGATTAGGGGGTCATCTCTGAGCCTGCACTCCTGCAGGCATCCATCCAGAGTCCCAGCCCAGAATGCAGCATGTGCTGCTGATACCTGTGGTGCCTCAGCCTAAGCACCCAGAGGGTGATTAGGGGGACGTCATCTGGCAGGTAGTCCAGCTCTGGCTTCAACTCAGGACCCCGAGGGAGTGAGGAAGGTGGATGTTATGCTGGGCTGTCTCAACTTTAACCCAGCAACCCAACAGTGGGAGGCCGAGAAAGGAGTACGGCATATGTAACGATTCTCAACTTCAACCCAGCGCCCCAACAGTGGGTGGCCGAGGAAGGAGCATGCCGGGGGTCACACCGGACCCACTTTTCTTCATTGGAAGAAAAAAGATGAGAAAAAAATAGAGAGTAAAAATAGACGTGTGCCTCCTTCGACACTAAGCAAAAAACTGGAGAAGCACTTCCTGCTCTAGGCTGTATATGCTGTAGAGGAGGAGCCACTTAACTCTTTTGCAGATTCTGCTTAGTGTCGCCTCCTAGTGGACAGCAGCATAACACCCACGGTCCTGTGTCCCCCAATGAGGCGAAGGAGAAATCAGTGAGCTCTTTCAAAGACCTTAACACTTGCCATAAAATATTATTTTAAGGAGTGTAAATGCTACTGTTCCACTTTATAAGATGTTATTTTTCTATTTTCCTTGTGCCTCTTTGTTTCTAAGATTTAGCCCCCTCTTCCCAGTATGTAAATCTAGTATTTTAGCTAACTTGGCATGCTCATCAAGTGGAGTCAAACAGAGAAGAGTTAAGGACTATACCAACCTGGCTAAAAGAATTGGGGCCCACTTAATGAAGAATTGGGTTGCACATGCAAGTCTTGATAAATAGCGTGCAGGTGTAAGATGAATCCAATTCATTAGGAGGCGTACGCCACTTATTGATTTAGGTGCTGTCTTGTATTTCAGGAATGAGAGAAATGGCTATTAACGGTGACTGGAGTACACTAAAGTGGCGTTACTTTTGCAGAATTTATCGGGAGTGCCGAAATATTCCTCGTCTCGCCCATGCTCCATTAACTAAAAGGACTGACATGAACCTTTAAACTGCACAACATTTTGTGACTTTTCAAAGTGTTTTACGCCAGTAATTTAGTGAAAATACCTTAGGAAGATGAAGAAAAAAATGCTCAGCACACTGCAGATGATTTCAAAGCTTCAGCTCCAATATCATGGTTGGTGCCAGTCCTTCACAATTTGCCGGCAGACCATCCAAAAGTATTCATAGGAAAAGACGGCATGTCATACCAATCGATATAAAATTCCAAGGTTATTGTTTATTAATCCATGATCAAATGAAGGAATACAGACACATCATGCAGAGATGGTGTGCCAGAAACTTGTCAATAGTTTTATAGATTAATAATCGAGCATCTTGGAATTTTATTATTATTATTATTATTTATAGAGCACCATTCATTCCATGGTGCTGTACATGAGAAAGGGTTGCATACAGACAAGTTAAAAATATAATGAACAAAGTGACAGACTGATACAGAGGGGGGAGAGGACCCTGCCCTTGCGGGCTTACATTCTACAGGTTAATGGGGAAGGAGACAGTAGGTTGGGTCTGCTCGGGTGGTGCTGGATTGCCAGGTCCGGTGGTGGTGGAGCGACGGGTCCCGTGGTGTTGAGGCGGCATTGTGCTCATCACAGGTTGTAGGCTGTTCTGAAGCGATTAACGATTTTATATCGACTGCTATTAAGTGCTGTCTTTTCCTATGAATTATTTTGAAAACGCCTTAATAAATTAGGGCCTGGATTATATGCAGGGGAGAGGGCACCATACCTTGAGCACAGAGAGGCACAGGAACCAGAGTCAGGTGAACAGCGGCGTTTGCCCCAAACTACATATCTATGGCAAGTGACAGGTCCTCTTTAATAACTGGAATTTATTTTAGTAGTAATAATGAGCATTGCGAACAGACTGCATATACAGGGCTTCATGCTTAAGGTAACACTAATAAAGCTTGGATTGTGTGGTACAAGCGATTAACGATGCTGAAGCTGCAGCATTTCGCATCAATGCTCCCATCAATTCCACTCTTGCCCATGTGTAAGCTTTCTTGTATTCATGCTGAATGTACGTACAGTTGGATTCAGAAAATAACAGATTGACTTTCAGTCTCCTTACAGTCTTCAGAATGAATAAAGCTAAGCTCAATCTGAATACTTCATTAGCGAGGCACAGATCTTCCTTTCTAAGCGCCCATCACTCTTCGGGTTATCCATCGAGGTTTGGAGACACCTGCAAGCACGGCAGGCTGGAATGGCTGAAAATGAAGATGACATGAACCAAACTCATTTCTAGGAATCAATGACACTTTGTTATAAGTAGCTGCAGTAGATCTGACAGCGCTGGCTTCCGCCCCCTACCCTGTAACCATTCAACGCCAGATAGGATATTCTTTGTAAGTTAATTTAAACCATGTCTTGTTTATTCAGAAGACACTGTATAAGGGAATTGTTCTCCTCTGAAACCCCTGTCATTGGCAGATCAGCCAACAGCTGGTTTTCTTTTCTTGTACATTACTTAATTTAGCTTACGTGAGACAAAGGAAAGGAAGAGATATGGACCTCTATAGATAAACCCCCTGATTTCCACGTCTTGAGTGGGCCTTGGGTGCTCCCACCTGCAGGAGAGCTTTCCAGGTTTCTGTAATGTGTGACCTCTGCTCCGGCCTGAACAAAGCGCTGACTTTCTGCTCATCCCAATCTGTCATTCGCCTGCAGACATCTGCTCCGCCAGGTAATTGGACAAATGCAATCATTTTCCTGTATCCATAACTTAATAAAGAAGATAAAATCTTGGTGTGCGGGGCGTCCGTATCTCCTTGTGTAACTTTACTTTTTTGGCATCCGGCCTTTATTGAAGGTTCTTTGTGTAAGACAAGTGAGAAGGCAAAATCCACATAGACCTCCAAGTAAAGCGGAGAACAATAAAAGCTCATTAACATGCGTCCTGCCACCTCGTCTGCTCCACGGCTGATGATCTGTTATTTGTATAGAGCCGGTAATATGGAAATGTGGATGTATTGCTGCCTTCCGGTAACACCACCATGGAGGTCATGTAAATGGCTACGGTCACACATATCGGTGCAATAGACAGCGCTGGCACACGTGTGCGCTCACAATAGTCTGGAGTGTCTCATGGCAATGACAGGAAGCGCTCTCCGGAATTTAGCTCTGGAAAGAAGTATTCACCAGTGAAGTAGAGAGGCACAATTCATCCAGTGTCTGCGGGGAAGGAGGATGAAGCAGCAACTGTACTTGGCCATGTGAACTTCACTTTACCAAGAAATGTCACAATGAAAGTAAACCGATTTACATCTATCACACAGACAGGGAGCGAGTACAGGAAGCATCCAAAGCTCCTTCCAAATGTGGGGAATCCTTTATCCTCTTCACACTGCACACTCTCATGTCCTATCATACATATTATTATTACAAGTGGAAACAATTTGTTCAATATATGAAAAAAAATTATAAAATTGTACAATTAGAAAAAAAGGTTATTTGGCATAGCCCGCTCTGCAGAAACCAGGATTTTATAATTAGTGTCCAAAGTAAAACAAGAATAAAACAAAGAAGAAACAGTTACTTGGTTGATCACCCTTTTGCACTGATGAAGCCTCCAAGCATTACTTGTAGCATCTATAAGCTTTTTGCACTTGTCAGCTGGTATTTTCTCCTACTTTTCCCTTACAGTTTGATCAAGCTCTTAGGCTGGCTTCACACTTGCGTTCCCCGCCGCTGCGTATTGCGGAGGGGAGCGCATACACCGCACGTCCCTATGTTTAACATGGGGACGCACGGTGTATGCGCTCGGGTGCGCATGGCCGTGCACACCCATTGCCCGCCATGTGTGATTTGTACGCACACTGATGCTTGCATACAAATCATACAGTCTCGTCCGCACCATGAACGCAACATGTCACATTCATGGTGCGGACGAGAATGTATGATTTGTACGCAAACATCCACATGCGTACAAATCACACATGGCGGGCAATGGGTGTGCACGGCCATGCGCACCCGAGCACAAACACTGTGTGTCCCCATGTTAAACATAGAGATGCGCGGTGTATGTGCTTGGCTTGCGCTCCCCCGCCGCAATACGTAGCGGCGGAGAACGCATGTGTGAAACCACCCTTAAATGTTCCCAGGGTTGTTTTTCCCAATGGCAGATTTCAGCTCACCTTAACAGATTTTCAATGGGATTGAGGTCAGGACTCATTCCTGGCCATAGTAAAACAATCCATTTTCGTTTTCAACCATTCCTGTGTACTTCTGGATGTGTGCTTTAGATAATTGATTTTCTGGGGGGAACCTATGATCTTCAACTTGTTTTGTGGGAGGGATTGTACCATGATTGGGAGTTTTGTAAGCTATAACATCCCAATCACTGGGGTCCGACCCTGAGTCCCCACCAATTTTGAGAGCCAGAGTGATGAAGACCTCATTGTGAATAGAGAAGTGGTCGATCATGCAACCCTCCACTTTTTTCATCCTTTAGGGCAGGGGTAGGGAACGTCAGGTCCCAGGGCCGCCGGCCCTAGATGACCTTTTATGCAGCCACCAGGCAGATTCCTGTGGACCACAGTGCTTGGGTTGGTAAACGCATTTTGCCAACTTCCTGCCCTTTAAATCCAGCTCTCCATTGATCTCTATGCCCCAGGGACAGCCTCCCCAGTGATGTATATGTTCCCAGTGTATCATGTGATGTGTAGGGCTCCAGCAAACCAGGGAAAGCAGTTGACAAGCCCATGATCAATATCACCTAAAATCACAGCCATGCCAAAGAGAAGCAGCTCCAGCCACCACAGTAGGGGTGAGTTCATTGTTTAACTATATATAGCAGGGTAATTTTCAAATCGATAACTCTGCGCGACCCCCGAAGGTTGATAGAATTTTCCAAATGGTCCCGGCAGAAAAAGGTTCCCCACCTTTGCTTTAGGCCGGGAATGCCAGAGATAACTGAGTAATGTGTTTGGCTGGTCTTCTGCTCTCCGACTAAGGGTGAATGGAGTAGGTCTGCATTATTGACCACTGCTGCAATCTCATGATGCTGTATGATGTTATTCATAGAAACCACAAGACTTTTTTACATTTATTGGAGAATCCTACATGGACATTTACTAAGCAAATTTATATTTATGAGTAGGAGTCTCCAATGTCCTTATTATTTCGCCCCGACACAAGGCTTTATACAGCAATGTTTCCAATTAGTAGATCTGTCACAAGTCTCAAACTCTTCACTTTAAAAGGGAACTCCAGGGAGAGAAAACTTTTAGTACAGTCCCTGCCCTGCTACATGATGAAGCAGAGCTGTACACTGCAGTTCTAGGATCTATAGCTCTCTTATAATTCAATAAAGTCACAACTGCTCTTTTGACCTCCCCCTCCCAATTGGAACAGAGAATTTCAGCCTAAGAGATTCATGCAGGAGCAGAGATCAAGAGGTGTGTCAGGGGGCGTGGACACTGGGATCTGCAGGATCATCCTACATTCCAGTGAAGAGTGATGATGATGATGACGATCCATTGAAAGTTGGAGGTATAGGAAGCTACCATGTTCCTATGGGGGGAGGGGAGACCATGCAGAGCTGAAGCGATCAATGCAATGATTTGCCTCTGCGCCTAGCCTCACAAGAACAGTACACATTATGCATCATCATGCAGCAGAGGATCACAGCATGTATTTGCTTGGTGACATGATTGCTATTTCACACCTGGACTCCCTGTCACATCACAGGATGTATATCAGGGGCTGGATTGTAGTATGAGCATGGGGCCGGCAACCACACCCCCTCCCTATACAGACGTAGACGTATGAGGGGGCGTGAATGGAAGATGATCCTGTAGTTCACAGCATCCACACCCCTGACACACCTCCTGCTTTTTGCTCCTACATGAAGCTGCCAGGCTGAAAATGTTCTGTCCCATGAGTGTGTGTGTGGGGGAAGGGAAGGGGATGGGGGGGTCAGAGCTGAGGAGCACAATTTATAAGCTCTCAATTTATAAGTGATCTATAGATCCTAGAACTGCAGTGTACAGCTCTGCTTCATCATGTAGGAGGGCAGGAACTGTACCAAGACGTTTTCTCTCCCCAGAGTTCCCCTTTAATCTTGCATACTAAGAAAGCATTATATCCAGCAGCTCTAATACTCAGTGCTTTACAAAAGCAGTACAATTTTGTGTCTAAGTGACAGATCATTTGGCCTCACGGGGTCCATCCTCATTCACACAAGTGACAGGACTCAGAATAGAAGCGATTTTGACAGCCCAAGACTGAGAGGATTGAAAAAAATCCCTGCGCAGACACTGAGGCCGGTGATAAGAGGATGCTAAGCTCTCTACAGCATGTGCAAAGTGACTGATAAAACCCCGAAAAATGGGAAGATAAAACAACAAAGAAAAATGTAGAGACATCTAAATATACTAACAACAATCAATACAATCACGATGGAAAGAAATGATTTCTGTCTGTATCTAATCTTACCAGTTCCTTAAGTTATTACGGATTTTAATAATACATGATATTTTATGTAGCACCAACATACTCTTTAGCTTAAAATCTGTGATTTGAAAAGTGCTAAACAACTTCTTTCAAGCATCACTGCAGCGTTTTCACATATTTCTCCCTGAATTGATGCTACTAAGGTAAGATACGATGGACACAAGACTGGGGAGACTTAGTCCTTCTTACTTCCCCCCTGAGGAAGTGGCCCCTGTGCGGTCCATGAGACAGCGGTAGGGCTGTTACCACAAGGGACTCTCCGGTTTATAAGTGGCACTGCACTTTATTATGGGTATGTGCAATATACATGGATTATAGGTGAAGTGTGACCAGTTTGGCTACTTCGCCTTATTCATAGGGTACTGCATGCTGGTCAGAGATAATGTGTGTATAATTCTGTGCTGTGGGGGCCATAGTGGTTTCATCAACTACAGATTTTTGAACCGTTGAGGGGACATAATTCATGTTTACCTGACAACATCAATCTGTGTGTTGGAAATCTGACCACACTGCATTATGTGCAAATTAACCGTTTGTATGGCCATTTGTTTCTGTGGCATAGCTGTGCACCCTATTTTTGAACTATGGTAAATCCATGTTCTTGTCTGCTGCACACAGCAATGTTGTAGTGCCACTGTAAATTTTACTGTCCAGTGTCACATTGTCTTTTGATGCCTTTCTGTATGTATATTGTAAGGAAAAAAAAAAAAAACAAACCTAATGAGAAATTCCTGGCTTCAACTCCATTTTTCCTCTTGTTTGAATAACGTAAGATCCTTGCACCAAGTATCATAGTCATCACCTGCCGTCTTCAGCTCCTGTGTGAAGGGGCAGTCTGACTGTCTGATTACAACAGGTGAGGGGACTGGCTGAATTCAACCAGCCAGCCCCCTACATACAACCCCTGGCAAAGGTTATGGAATCACCTGGCTCGGAGGATATCCTTTCAGTTGTTTAATTTTGTAGAAAAAAAAAACAGATCACAGACATGGCACAAAACTAAAGTCATTTCAAATGGCAACTCTCTGCCTTAACCCCTTCAGGACCCAGCCTATTTTGACCCTAAAGACCTTGGCCTTTTTTGCAATTCTGACCAGTGTCCCTTTATGAGGTTATAACTCAGAAACGCTTCAACCGATCCTAGCGGTTCCGAGATTGTTTTTTCGTGACATATTGGGCTTCATGCTAGTATTAAATTTAAGTCGATAATTTTTGCGTTTATTTGTGAAAAAATCAAAAATATGGCAAAAATTTTGAAAATTTCACAATTTTCACATTTTTTATTTTTTTTTCTGATAAACAAGAGAGATATGTGACAGAAAAAAGTTATTAAATAATATTTCCCACATGTCTACTTCACATCAGCACAATTTTGGAAAAAAACATTTTTTTCGTTAGGACGTTATAAGGGTTCAAAGTTCATGAGCAATTTTTCATTTTTCAACCAAAATTTACAAAACCATTTTTTTTAGTGACCACATCACATTTGAAGTCCTTTTGAGGGGTGTACATGGCAGAAAACACCCAAAAGTGACACCATTCCAAAAACTGCACCCCTCAAGCTACTCAAAACTACATTCAAGAAGATTATTAACCCTTCAGGTGCTTCACAGGAACTAAGGCAAAATGGAAACAAAAAATGGATATTTTAATTTTTTTATCAAAAATGTTCTTTTCGCCTCAATTCTTTCATTTTCACATGGGCAACAAGATAAAATGGATCTTAAAATGTGTTGTGCAAATTCTCCCGAGTATATCGATACCTCATATGTGGTCATAAACCATTGTTTGGGCGCACGGCAGGGCTCAGAAGTGAAGGAGCGCAATTTGAATTTTGGAGCTAATTTTACATTCAAAAACTGAAATTGCGCTCCTTCCCTTCTGAGCCCTGCCGTGCGCCCAAACAGTGGTTTATGACCACATATGAGGTATCGGTGTACTCAGGACAAATTGCCCAACAAATTTTAGGATGAATTTTATGCTGTTGCTATGTGAAAACGAAAAAATTTAGGCTAAAAGAAAATTTTTGTGAAAAAAAAAGGACTATTTCATTTTCACAGATCAATTTGTAAAGCACCTGGGGTTCAATATGCTCACTAGCCATCTAGATATATTCCCTGGGGGTCTAGTTTCCAAAATGGGGTCACTTGTGGGGGAGCTCCAATGTTTAGGCACACAGGGGCTCTCCAAACGTGACATGGTGTCCGCTAACGATTTGAATAAAAATCAGCTCAAATAGTTAGCTGTCACCATGTTGCGTTTGGTGAGCCCCTGTGTGCCTAAACATTGGGCTCCCCCACAAGTGACCCCATTTTGGAAACTAGACCCCCCAGGGAACGTATCTAGATGCATAGTAAGCACTTTCAACCCCCAGGTGCTTCACAAATTCATCCATAAAAATGAAAAAGCACTTTTTTTTTCCACAAAAATTTTCTTTTTTCATTATTACGGATCAATTTGTGAAGCACCTGGGGGTTGAAAGTGCTCACTATGCATCTAGATACGTTCCTTTGGGGTCTAGTTTCAGAAATGGGTCACTTGTGGGGGAGCTCCAATGTGGAGACGCACAGGGGCTCTCCAAACGCAACATGGTGTCCGCTAACAATTTGAATGCAAAATGAGCTCAAATTGTTAGCGGACACCATGTTGCGTTTGGAGTGTCCCTGTGTGTCTCCACATTAGAGCTCCCCCACAAGTGACCCCATTTTGGAAACTAGACCCCCAAAGGAACGTATCTAGATGCATAGTGAGCACTTTCAACCCCCAGGTGCTTCACAAATTGATCTGTAAAAGTGAAAAAGTACTTGTTTTCTGCAAAAATCTTTTTTTTCCATTAATTTGTGAAGCACCTGGGGGTTCAATATGCTCACTACCCATCTAGATATGTTCCCTGGGGGGTCTAGTTTCCAAAATGGGGTCACTTGTGGGGGAGCTCCAATATTTAGGCACACAGGGGCTCTCCAAACGCGACATGGTGTCCGCTAACAATTTGAATAAAAATCAGCTCAAATTGTTAGCTGTCACCATGTTGCGTTTGGTGAGCCCCTGTGTGCCTAAACATTGGGGCTCCCCCACAAGTGACCCCATTTTGGAAACTAGACCCCCCAGGGAACGTATCTAGATGCATAGTGAGCACTTTCAACCCCCAGGTGCTTCACAAATTCATCCATAAAAATGAAAAAGCACTTTTTTTTCCACAAACATTTTCTTTTTTCATTATTATGGATCCATTTGTGAAGCACCTGGGGGTTCAAAGTGCTCACTATGCATCTAGATACGTTCCTTTGGGGGTCTAGTTTCAGAAATGGGGTCACTTGTGGGGGAGCTCCAATGTGGAGACGCACAGGGGCTCTCCAAACGCAACATGGTGTCCGCTAACAATTTGAATGCAAAATGAGCTCAAATTGTTAGCGGACACCATGTTGCGTTTGGAGTGTCCCTGTGTGTCTCCACATTAGAGCTCCCCCACAAGTGACCCCATTTTGGAAACTAGACCCCCAAAGGAACGTATCTAGATGCATAGTGAGCACTTTCAACCCCAGGTGCTTCACAAATTGATCTGTAAAAGTGAAAAAGTACTTTTTTTCTGCAAAAATCTTTTTTTTCCATTAATTTGTGAAGCACCTGGGGGTTCAATATGCTCACTACCCATCTAGATATGTTCCCTGGGGGGTATGTTCCCTGGGGGGTCTAGTTTCCAAAATGGGGTCACTTGTGGGGGAGCTCCAATATTTAGGCACACAGGGGCTCTCCAAACGCGACATGGTGTCCGCTAACAATTTGAATAAAAATCAGCTCAAATTGTTAGCTGTCACCATGTTGCGTTTGGTGAGCCCCTGTGTGCCTAAACATTGGGGCTCCCCCACAAGTGACCCCATTTTGGAAACTAGACCCCCCAGAGAACGTATCTAGATGCATAGTGAGCACTTTCAACCCCCAGGTGCTTCACAAATTGATCCGTAAAAATTAAAAAAGAAAATTGTGTGAAAATAAAGTATTTTTTTCCATATTACGGATCAATTTGTGAAGCACCTGAGCGTTCAAAGTGCTCACTATGCATCTAGATATGTTCCCTGGGGGGTCTAGTTTCCAAAATGGGGTCACTTGTGGGTAGCTCCAATGTTTAGGCACACAGGGGTTCTCCATACGTGACATGGTGTCCGCTAACAATTCCAATTGTTAGCAAACACCAGGTTGCGTATGGAGAGCCCCTGTGTGCCTAAACATTGGAGCTCCCCCACAAGTGACCCCATCCACATATAGAGCATAATTACACATCTGTACCCAGCCTTCCAGAAGGACAGGTCAACTTGTAACCCGGCCGTTCTGCAGGAAGGGATTTGATCTAGCACCGGAATGAGACCCCAAAGCTATGGTAAAGACTAAGGGTGCTCTTATCAGTGCAAGGTCCAATGTTCGGGTGTTGTGCGTGTGTGTGTGTGATGTTGTGTATGTCATGCTGGTGTGGGTGAGTTGTGTAGGAAAGGTCAGTATATCAGTCCGGGGACTGGTGATGAATTTTGAAGCAATCATTCAAACACAGTCCTGGTTTGTCTGGACACGTTTCACATATGAAACGTGTTTTCTGTTGTCTCCCTCTTTGATAGCAGACCCGGCACCTTTTTCTTTCTGAATTTGCGACCTCACGGGAAAATGTTGCCCTGGTACCACACGGGAGCCTCTAGTTCCAGGAGTGCTGGGGCGTGCTTCTTCTTCTTCTCCTCCTCTTCTAAACATCAGGGCCTTGATCACCTTCTCCTGGAACTGGAGGAAGGTGTTGGTGGTCTGGCCTGCACATCGTGATAGCACGTATGCATTATACATTGCCATTTGAACAATGTGCACGGCCAGTTTTTTGTACCAAACCTTCGCCTTCCGCATGGCACTGTAGGTCTGGAGGACTTGATCAGACAGATCAACCCCCCCCATGTGCTTGTTGTATCCCAGGGCGCAGTCCGGTTTGTGGACCTGTCCTGGGGTACGTCTGGTGGTGGTGGCCGTGGTGCCGGGACCATGAATTGTGGTCAAGAAAAAGACATCCCTTCGGTCTTTGAACTTGACCACAAGCATGTTGCTGCTACATTGAGCTCGGCTCTCACCTCTTGGGAGAGGCTGCTCAACCAGCGTCAGAGGGAGACCCTTTTGGTTTCTGCGCACAGTACCGCAAGCGGCGGTAGTTCTGGCAGAAAGGGAATTAAATAGTTGGATACTTGTATAAAAGTTATCAACGTACAGATGATAACCTTTATCAAGTAGTGGGTGGATCAGATCCCACACTATTTTCCCGCTTACCCCCAGAGCAGGTGGACACTCTGGGGGCTGGATCCTGGAATCCTTTCCTTGGTACACTCTAAAGCTGTAAGTGTACCCTGAGGTACTCTCACACAGCTTGTAGAGTTTGATTCCGTACCTCGCCCTCTTGCTGGGGAGGTATTGCCGGAATGCAAGCCTACCTTTGAAGTGGACGAGGGATTCATCCACACAAATTTCCCGTTCTGGAACGTACACTTCAGCAAACTTGTTGCTGAAGTGTTCGATGACCGGCCGAATTTTGAACAATCTGTCGAAATTCGGGTCATCACGGGGAAGGCTGTCCGCATTGTCCCTGAAATGTAAAAATTTGTGAATGACCTCGAATCGCTTTCGGGCCATCACCGCGCCGACCACTGGAGTGTGATAGAAAATATCTGTACTCCAGTATTGGCGGATTTCTGGTTTCTTCACAATCCCCATGTGAAGTACCAATCCCCAATACTTCAACATTTCTCCAGAGTCCACGGGACTCCAAGAAGAAAATATGGAATTTGGGTTTTGGACCAGAAATTGTTGGGCGTAAATGTTGGTCTGGTCCACCATGAGACTCACAATGTCCTCAGAGAAAAAGACTTTGAAAAAGTCAATTTCCCTGAAGTTTGTGGTCTCAAGCTGGATTCCTGATTGGGGAAGGAAATCAGGAATCTGTGGAGTGTATTGTTCAGGGACGGGGGTCCACACGGGGGCCCTGGTGCTAGCTTGGGCGTGACTAGCACCAGGTTGAGGGTTACTCACAGACGGCTGTGGGTCGATGGCCTCCGGCTCCTCTTCTCCAGGCTGCGGCTCTTCTCCAGGCTGCGGCTCTTCTCCAGGCTGCGGCTCTTCTCCAGGCTCAGGCTCTTCTCCAGGCTCAGGCTCTTCTCCAGGCTGCGGCTCTTCTTCTACGGCCCCCGGACGATGTCTTGTCCTGCGACGTTGTCTTGGAGGCGAGTTGGTGTCACTGGAGGAGGAAGAATGTGAGGAATAGAGGAACGTGGGGTCCTCTCCCTCACTGTCAGCATCGGAGGCAAGTATAGCATATGCCTCCTCAGCCGAGTACGCCCTTTCTGACCTTGATGACTGTGACGAACGGGACGGGCGGGACATTGTGTGCTGTGTTTTGTGTGCGTGTGTAAAAAAAAAAATCTAGAATTTATTGTACGGTAGTGTGAGTGTACGTGTGTATGCGGGTGCTTGGTGTAACTTTGATGTGTGGGGTCAGTCGGGCGGAGGGGTCTGTCGGGCGGAGGGGTCTGTCGGGCGGAGGGGTCTGTCGGGCGGAGGGGTCTGTCGGGCGGAGGGGTCTGTCGGTCGGAGGGGTCTGTCAGGCAGACGGCGAGGGCGGACGCCGAGCGCCTGGGCAGACGGCGAGGGCGGACGCCGAGCGCCTGGGCAGACGGCGAGGGCTAGGGCGGTCGGCGAGGGCTAGGCAGACGGCGAGGGCTAGGCAGACGGCGAGGGCTAACGGCGAGAGCTAGGGCGGACGGCGAGCGCTCAGGCAGAAAGGCGAGCGCTCGGGCAGACGGCGAGAGCTAGGGCGGACGGCGAGGGCTAGGGCGGACGGGAAGGGCGGACGGCGAGCGCTCAGGCAGAAAGGCGAGCGCTCGGGCAGACGGCGAGGGCTAGGGCGGACGGGAAGGGCGGACGGCGAGCGCTCAGGCAGAAAGGCGAGCGCTCGGGCAGACGGCGAGAGCTAGGGCGGACGGCGAGGGCTAGGGCGGACGGCGAGGGCTAGGGCGGACGGGAAGGGCGGACGGCGAGCGCTCAGGCAGAAAGGCGAGCGCTCGGGAAGACGGCGAGGGCTAGGGCGGACGGCGAGCGCTCAGGCAGAAAGGCGAGCGCTCGGGCAGACGGCGAGGGCTAACGGCGAGAGCTAGGGCGGACGGCGAGGGCTAGGGCGGACGGCGAGGGCTAGGGCGGACGGCGAGGGCTAGGGCGGACGGCTAGGGCGGACGGCGAGAGCTAGGGCGGACGGCGAGGGCTGGGGCAGACGCCGAGTGCTCGGGCAGAAAGGCGAGAGCTCGGGCAGACGCCGAGCGCTCAGGCAGAAAGGCGAGAGCTTGGGCAGACGGCGAGGGCTAGGGCGAAGGCAGACGCCGAGCGCCTGGGCAGACGGCGAGGGCTAGGGCGGACGCCGAGCGCCTGGGCAGATGACGAGGGCGGACGCCGAGCGCCTGGGCAGACGGCGAGGGCGGACGGCGAGGGCTAGGGCGGAAGGCGAGGGCTAGGGCGGACGGCGAGGGCTGGGGCAGACGCCGAGTGCTCGGGCAGAAAGGCGAGAGCTCGGGCAGACGCCGAGTGCTCAGGCAGAAAGGCGAGAGCTCGGGCAGACGGCGAGGGCTAGGGCGAAGGCGGACGCCGAGCGCCTGGGCAGACGGCGAGGGCTAGGGCGGACGCCGAGCGCCTGGGCAGACGGCGAGGGCTAGGGCGGACGCCGAGCGCCTGGGCAGACGGCGAAGGCTAGGGCGGACGCCGAGCTCCTGGGCAGATGGCGAGGGCGGACGCCGAGCGCCTGGGCAGATGGCGAGGGCGGACGCCGAGCGCCTGGGCAGACGGCGAGGGCTAGGGCGGACGGCGAGGGCTAGGGCAGACGGCGAGGGCTAGGGCGGACGGCGAGGGCTAGGGCGGACGGGAAGGGCGGACGGCAAGCGCTCAGGCAGAAAGGCGAGCGCTCGGGCAGACGGCGAGGGCTAACGGCGAGAGCTAGGGCGGACGGCGAGAGCTAGGGCGGACGGCGAGGGCTAGGGCGGACGGCGAGGGCTAGGCCGGATGGCGAGGGCTAGGCCGGATGGCGAGGGCGGACAGCGAGCGCTCTGGCGGACAGCGAGGGCTGGACGGGGAGCGCTCGGGCGGACGGGATGCGCTCGGGCGGACGGGGAGCGCTCGGGCGGACGGGGAGCGCTCGGGCGGACGGGGAGCGCTCGGGCGGACGGGGCGCAGGAGAGCAGGCGGTCAAGCGTGCAGGTGCAAGAGGGAGCTAAGGAGCCAGCAGCAGGGGGGGGGGGGAGATGAATGAGGGGGGCAGTAGCAGGGTGGGTGATCACTGGGACAGGGGGGGGGGATGGGTGATCACAGGTGCAACTGCTGCCTGTAATCACTTTACACCGGCTGTCAGAACGAGTGGCAGAACCAGCCGGTCAGTGCACAGTACAGAAGAGGAGGGGGATGGAGGGGAGGAGATGGGGGATGGAGAGGGGGAGATGGGGATGGAGGGGGGGGGATGTGCGGGGGAGAGGGGGAGAGGGGGGGATGTGCAGGAGGGAGGGGGAGAACGGAGGAACAACAAGAGAGAGGGAAAGAGAAGACAGGGACAGGCGGCGCACAGAGGGAGTACAGAGACAGGGAAAGAGGTTACCGCGGCTGCGGCGGTGGCGGCGGCTGCGGCTGCGGATCGGTCTCGGTGCGGCGGATCGGTCTCGGTGCGGCGGATCGGTCTCGGTCGGCGGCAGATGGACCACGCTCCTTGGCATCCAGGGACGGAATGGACCAGGGAAGCGTGGTCCACCATTGTAAATAATCCCCTGGATAGCCGATTGGAGGGCTAGCGTCACATGGACACTAGCCCCAATCAGATCCGGGGGGGGACACACATACCCCCCAGCCAATGCCTGATGCTATATGCATCAGGCCATCCCAAATCCAGAATATTCCACCAATTTTCATTGGTGAAATATTCCATTGATTCTGAATGGCAGTGACAGATTTTCACTGCCAATCAGAGGGGCCCTAGGCACGGGGGGTTAATCCACCCCCCGTGGGGTGAACTACAGGTTGTCACTGTGCATTAGCTACAGTGACACCTGAGTCACCCCCCTCACACGGGCCGCAGGAGCCCGATCATTCCATGGCCCACCCCTAGGGCCAAGGGTCGGGAAGCACTTTGTTTTCATGGCCCAAACGTAGGGCCAAGGGTCGGGAAGGGGTTAAAGAATCACTAAGAAATCTTAAAAAAAAAAATATGCTAGCCAGTGACGGTTACTTTTGTAGACCAAGCAGGGGTAAAATATGGAATCACTCAATTCTGAGGAAAAAATTATGGAATCATGACAAACAACCAACCAAAACAACACTCAAATACATCACTAGTATTTTGTGGCACCACCTCAGGCTTTTATAAGAGCTTGCAGTCTCTGAGGCATGGACTTAATAAGTGACAAACAGTACTCTTCATCATCAATCTGGCTCCAACTTTCTCCGATTGCTGTTGCCAGATCAACTTTGCAGGTTGGAGCCTTGTCATGGACCATTTTCTTCAACTTCCACCAAAGATTTTCCATTGGATTGAGATCCAGACTATTTGCAGGCCATGACATTGACCTTATGTGTCTTCTTTCAAGAAATGTTTTCACAGTTTTTACTGTATCGCAGGATGCATTATCATCTTGATAAAAGATTTCATCATCTCCAAACATTCTTTCAATTGATGGGATAAGAAAAGTATCCAAAATTTCAATGTAAACTTGGGCATTTATTGAAGCCATCTCCCCAGTGCCTTTACCTGACATGCAGCCCCATACCATCAATGACTTTGGAAATTTGCATGTTCTCTTCATGCAGTCATCTTTATAAATCTCATTGCAACGACACCAAACAAAAGTTCCAGCATCATCACCTTGCCCAATGCAGATTCGCGATTCATCACTGACTATGACTTTAATCCAGTCATCCACAGTCCACGATTGCTTTTCCTTAGCCCATTGTAACCTTGTTTTTTACTCTTTAGGTGTTAATGATGGCTTTTGCTTAGCTTTTCTGTATGCAAATCCCATTTCCTTTAGGCCAGTGTTTCTCAACTCCAGTTCTCAGGACCCACAACAGATCTTGTTTTCAGGATTTCCTTAGTATTGCACAGGTGATAGTTTAATCACCTACACTGCGGATAATTCAAACTCATGTGCAAAACTAAGGAAATCCTGAAAACATGATGTGTCCTGAGGACTGGAGTTGAGAAACACTGCTTTAGGCAGTTTCTTACAGTTTGGTCACAGACATTGACTCCAGTTTCCACTCAGTCGTTCCTCATTTTTTTGTTGTGCATTTCCTGTTTTGGAGACACATTGCTTTAAGTTTCCGGTCTTGACACTTTGATGTCTTCCTTGGTCTACCAGTATGTTTCCCTTTTACAACTTTCCCATGTTTGTATTTGGTCTAGATTTTAGACACTGCTGACTGTGAACAACCAACATCTTTTGTAACATTGCGTGTTGATTTACACTCTTTTAAGAGTTTGATAATGCTCTCCTTTGTTTCAATTGACATATCGCGTGTTGGAGCCATGATTCATGTCAGTCCACTTGGTGCAACAGCCCTCCAAGGTGTGAGCACTCCTTTTTAGATGCAGGTCTTAGTTTTGGGAATGAAAATTTACAGGGTGATTCCATAATTATCTCCTCAGAATTGAGTAATTACATAATTTTCCCCCCTGCTTGGTCTACAAAAGTAACCGTTACTGGCTAGCACATTTTTTTTTTCAAGATTTCTTTTAGTGTTTCTTCAAGGCAGAGAGTTGTCATTTGAAATGACTTTAGTTTTGCGCCATGTCTGTGATCTGCTTTTTTTCTACAAAATTAAACAACTGAATGGACATCCTCCAAGCCAGGTGATTCCATAATTTTTGCCAGGGGTTGTACATACATAGCATTAATGATATGCAGACACAGGGATCTCTCTCCTTTAAAGGGGAACTCCAGCGAGCGAAAACTTTTTAGTACAGTCTTCTGCCCTGCTACATGATGAAGCAGAGACGTAGACTGCAGTTCTAAGATCTATAGATCTCTTATAAATCGATAAAAATCATACCTGCTCCTCTGCTCTGCCCCCACCTCATAGAACTGTGAATCTTTAGCCTGAGAGCTTCATGCTGCTGGTGAGAAAAGGAGGTGTGTCAGGGGTGTGGATGCTGGGAGCTGCAGGATCATCCTATATTCCAGTGAGAAGGGATGATGATAATCCATTGAAAGTTGGAGAGATAAGAAGATACCATGGGGGAGGGGAGACTGAATTGATCAATGTAATGATTTGCCTCTGCTCGTATCCCCACAATAACAGTAAACATTATGCATTATCATACAACAGAGCATCACAGCATGTATTAGTATATGCTTGGTGACATGATTACTATTTGAAGCAAGGACCTCCCCCATCACATACAATGGTATATCAGGGGCTGGATTGCATGTTTGAGCATAGGGCCAATGGCCACGCCCCCTCCCCATACAGAAATGTGAGGGGGCATTAATGTAGGCTGATCCTGCAGCTTCCAGCATTCACGCCCCTGACACACCTCCACTTCTCAGCAACAGCATGAAGCTGACATGCAGAGATCTAAGTTCCATGAGGTGGGGCAAAAGCAGAGCAGCAGATATGATTTTATTGAATTTTAAGCGACCTATAGATTCTAGAACAGCAGTGTACAGCTCTGCTTCATCATGTAGCAGGGCAAAGGCTGTACTAAAAAGTTTTCTCTCCATGGAGTTCCCCTTTAAGGGCAAGCGGCAATGAAGTTAACAGAGCTAGGAATGGAGCAGATAATTGAAGGGAATCTGTCACCAGGTTTTTGCTATCCTATCTGAAAGCAGCCTAATGTAGGGATAGAAACGCTGATTCTAGAGATGTGTCACTTGCTGAGCTTCTTGTTGTCATTTTGATAAAATTATTGTTTTCTCTGCTGCAGATTTAGTTGTTTGAATGTGGAGCTCTATAACCCCGCACACACCCCTGATTGGCAGCTTTCTGTGTACACTGCAATCAGTGGTGGAGGCGGAGTTATAAAAAGCTCATGAATATGCTGGACTACCTAAAGCAGGCCAAAGAGTCCTCTAATGATAATCTCTAGATGATTAAACAGTGATTTTATCAAAACTAGACTGAGCAGCCCAGTAAGTGACATCACTGGAATCAGGATCTCTGGCCCTACATTATGCTACTCACAGATTAGGTGGCAAACACCTGATGACAGATTCCCTTTTATACTACCCCGTAGTCCACTAATAAGCACTATGTGTGTATACAGAATACTTTTAGAAGTGGACAAAGCCATAAGCCCTTATTAACACTGGAGTCATGGCTTCATTGAGAAAGGAAATCGCAATGTTGTAAGAAATAAATCCATCATTTGACCATTCCAACCAGCCACAAACAAATCCTACTGATTGAGGGATTGTGCCACTCCTGCCATTAAATATGCCAAAAAACCTCAACATGAACAACAACGCACAAATGTGAACACAAAATATAAGTAAGGTCACATTTTTAGTAATGGTACTCTGTGCGATCACTAATTAGATTAATTTCCACAATGTCTACAAACACCAATAATATAGAGTGAGGCTGAGCTCAACCAATGAATGCTGGTGGGTGCCACAGGAAAACGTAGTAATATCTAATAGCAAACGTCCTGGCACACCATTGGTGTGCCAGGACTTTTGCTATTAGATACAAACACCAATATTCTGTCCATGCAGAACAGCGGTTTAAAGAGGTTGTCCGGACTGAAAAGTCTGCTGTCATTCAATGTCACAATTCCCCTGTCGACCCATGGTGACTAGAGTTATATGACTTCTCTCAATAGGTAAGAATTGAGGAAAGGGTAGAAGTCTAGTTGACATGTAACCACCGGTATGGAAATCAATTACAAGTGGTCATGTGACCACCCTCCCGCATGGGGAACTGTCACAGTAACATTGAGTGACGGCAGACTCTTCACTTTAGCCTGGACAATCCCTTTAGTTGTGAGGATCCAGTGCTAACAACATCAGTATGTGTCTCATTAATCGGATAATACAAGCACATCAGGACTGTAAAATCTACTTATTTCAGATTATTTTCTCTAAATTCCATGTTGCTATTTAAAACAATACATGCACAGAGGTGATAGAGTTATGTCACAGATTTCATACAATTATTTAACGTGTGGTGACAGGATATCCAGGAACATCTGCTGAACCATAATGGGGCACTGTGCTGAAGTAAAGATTTTACTGTCCTTGGCTTTAGTCATTTACGTGAATCTTCCAGTTTTATGGGTTCAGGAAACAGCTTTTGAAGACTGCACTTATTCAGCGCTGGTTAAATGTGTGTATGATGATAACAAACATAAGCTGAGTTGCTACAAGATATAAGTTTTTTGTATGGAAAATCTCCCCAATAATACTGATGGTTGCCAAGTATAAATATAGTGGGGAAATAAGTATTTGATCCCTTCCTGATTTTCTAAAATTTGCCCACTGACAAAGACATAAACAGTCTATAATTTTAAGGGTAGAGAGAGATAGAATATCAAAAATAAAATCCAGAGAATCGCATTGTCTAAATTACATAAATGTATTTGCATTTTGCAGAGAGAAATAAGTATTTGATCCCCCACCAACCATCAGGAGTTCTGGCTCCTACAGACCAATTAGAGTGACACTCCTAATCAATTCGTTACCTGCATTAAACACAGCTGTCTTACATTGTCACCTGTATAAAAGACTCCGGTCCACACACTCAATTAATCAGTCAGAATCCAACCTCTACAACATGGGCAAGACCAAAGAGCTTTCTAAGGCTACCTTCACATTACGATTTATAGGGAGCCGATGTTGTCCGATATAAATCGGACAGCATCGGCTCCCTTCTGATGCCTGGAATCGGGTGCCAAATAGGCACCCGATTCCGGCATAAAATCGGACAGAATCGGATCGGACCAAATCGGATGGCATTTAGTGCACATCCGATTAGGTCCGATGCCCATAGGGCTGCATGGGGCCAAATTCGGATCCGATGCTGTCCGATTTTCATCGACAGCATCGGAAATCCGAAAATCGTTATGTGAAAGCACCCTAAGGATGTCAGGGAAATATCCTAGACCTGTACAAAGCTGGAAGGGATACAAAATCATAAGTAAGACGCTGGGTGAGAAGAAGGCAATAGTAAGAAAATGGAAGAAATACAAAATGAGTTTCATTTGACATTGATCTGGGACTCCATGCAAAATCTCAGCTCATGGGTATCCAGGATCATGAGGAAGGTAAAAGATCAGCCTAAAACTACATGAGGGGAACTAGTTAATGATCTCAAGGCAGCTGGGACCACTGTCACCAAGAAAACCACTGGTAACACATTACACCGTAATGGATTAAATTCCTGCAGTGCCCGTAAAGTCCCACTGCTCAAGAAGGCACATGTGCAGGCTCATCTGAAGTTCGCCAGTGAACACGTTGGTGATTCTGAGAGTCATTGGGAGAAGGTGCTGTGGTCAGATGAGACAAACATTGAGCTCTTTGGCATTAACTCAACTCATCGTGTTGGGAGGAAGAGAAATGCTGACTATGACCCAAAGAACACCATCCCCACAGGTGGTGGAAACATTATGTTTTGGGGTGTTTCTCTGTTAAGGGCACTACTTCACCGCATTAATGGGAGAATGGATGGAGCCACGTGTACACTGTAAAATCCTGAGTGACAACCTCCCCCCCTCCGCCAGGTCTTCCAGCACGACAATAACCCAAAACATACAGCCAAAGGAGTGGCTATAAGAAGAAGCACATTAAGGTCATGTGGTTGGCTAGTCAGTCTCCAGACCTTAATGTTATAGAAAACATATGGAGGGACCTGAAGGCCCGAGTTGCCAAGCGCCAGCCTCAAAATCTTAATGATTTAGCGATGATCTGTGAAGAAGAGTGGACCAAAATTCCTCCTGACATGTGCACAAACCTCATCATCAACTAAAAGAAACGTCTGACTGCTGTGCTTGCCAACAAGGGTTTTGCCACTAAGTATTAAGTCTTGTTTGCCAGAGGGATCAAGTACTTATTTCTCTCTGCAAAATCCAAATACATTTATATAATACTAGCTGGGTGCCCGATGCACATGCATCGGGATTCTAGAAGAGCGAGTCTCTGACTCGCAATGGCCGCTTCGCGGCCAATGCTTCGCGCTGCTAAGGCGACTCGCCATGCCCGCTGCGCGGGCATAGCGAGTCGCCTTAGAACTGCTCGCAATGGCCGCTTCGCGGCCAATGCTTCGGGCGTATCCACATGACCACGCTGACTTGCATTGCGAGTGGACTCAGAAGGGGCAAAAAACCCATTCGCAATTATATAACAGATAGACAATGCGATTTCTAGATTTTATTTTTGATATTCTACCTCTCACTGTTAAAATTAACCTACCTTTAAAACTATAGACTGTTCATGTGTTTGTCAGTGGGCAAATTTTCAAAATCAGCAAAGGATCAAATACTCATTTCCCCCACTGTGTGTATGTATATATATATATATATATATATATATATATATATATATATATATATATATATATAACACACACACACACACACACACACACACACACACACACACATATACCCCACACATGTATATACACATTGAGCCACACTAATCGAAGCTTTCACAATAAAAGCTTTGAAAAGTTGCAAAATTTAGGAGCAACTTTTAGAACCAGCTGTCAAGTTAGTGAGGGGTATCATTACATCAGAGCTGGCTGTCAGTCAATGTGGGGGGTGCTGTTACTTCAGAGCTGGCTGTCAGTCAATACTGGGGGTGCTGTTACTAGAGGCAGCTGTCAGTCAGTGTGGGCACCTAGTTACTTTAGTGCCGGTTGTCAGTAAGTTCGAGGGACGCCGTTACTTTGGAGCCGGCTGTCAGTCAGTGCAAGGGATGCAGTTACTTTAAAGTCGGCTGTCAGTCAATGCGGGGGATAGAGCCTGCTGTCAGTCAATGCTGGGGGGCACTGTTGCTTTAAAGCTGGCAGTCAGTCAGTCCAGGGGATGCAGTTACTTTAGAGCCATCTCTCAGTCAATGAGGGGGGTGTTAATTTAGAGCTGGCTGTCAGTGCATGGGATGCAGTTCAATTCTGTTCACACATTAAGGCTGAAGGCACACTGATCCCTCAAAAACGGCGCGTTTTTGAAGCGCGATATTGATGCGAGTTTGATGCGTGTAATAGTGCTAGTGGAGTGCTAGTGGAGTGCTAGTGGAGTGCTAGTGGGGTGCTAGTGGGGTGCTAGTGCGGTGCTAGTGCGGTGCTAGTGTGGTGCTAGTGTGGTGCTAGTGTGGTGCGTTTGAGATTTTTTCATTCCTACTGCGATCCGACAAACTAGCACCCTTCTCCTGGTGTCAAAACTGCACTGATTTGCTGCCACTCATTTGTCAATGGGGTCACTTGTGGGGGAGCTCCAATGTTGAGGCACACAGGGGCTCACCAAACGCGACATGGTGTCAGCTAACAATTTGAGCTGATTTCCATTCAAATTGTTAGCGGACACCATGTCACGTTTGGAGAGCCCCTGTGTACCTCAGCATTGGAGCTCCCCCACAAGTGACCCCATTTTGGAAACTAGACCCCCCACGGAACAAATCTAGATGCATAATGAGCACTTTGAAGCCCCAGGTGCTTCACAAATTGATCCGTAAAAATGAAAAAAATATTTTTCTTCCACAAAAATCTTATTTTTTTATTTTTACGGATCAAATTGTGAAGCACCTGGGGCTTCAAAGTGCTCATTATGCATCTAGATTTGTTCCGTGGGGGGTCTAGTTTCCAAAATGGGGTCACTTGTGGGGAGCTCCAATGCTGAGGCACACAGTGGCTCTCCATACGCGACATGGTGTCCGCTAACAATTCCAATTGTTGGCGGACACCATGTCGCGTATGGAGAGCCCCTGTGTGCCTCAACATTGGAGGTCCCCCACAAGTGACCCCATTTTGGAAACTAGACTCCCCCAAGGAACAAATCCAGATGCTGCCACTCATTTGTCAATGGGGTCACTTCTGGGGGAGCTTCAATGTTTAGGCACACAGGGGCTCTCCATACGCAACATGGTGTCCGCTAACAATTGTTAACGGACACCATGTTGCGTATGGAGAGCCCCTGTGTGCCACCAGCATTGCCACCAGCGCAAGGGCAACTGGAAGAGTTGGGGTACAGCACCAGAAAATGGCACCTCCAATGAATGCGCTATTTTCTGGGGTGGCTGTGGGTTGCAATTTGCAGCGTGGGGGGGCCCACAACATTTGGATCTCTCCACGATGAGGATTGCAGCCCCCCAACTGCCAAGTTGTACCTGGCTGGCAACCAAGAATATGGCAAAGCTCCATGTCAGTTTATTGGTAGAAGTAATAAAAAAAATGACGTGGGGCTTCGCCATATTTTTGGTCCAGCCAGGTACAACTTGGCAGCTACGGACTGCCACCAACCCCCAGCTGCCTCGTTGTACCTGGCTGGCAACCAAAAATACAGCGAAGCCCATTTTTTTATTTCTAGAACAAATTCTAGAAAAAAAATTACGTGGGGCTCCGCCACATTTTTGGTCCAGCCAGGTACAACTAGACAGCCGGGGGCTGGAATCCGCAGCATGGAGAGGCCCAAGCATTCTGGGCCCCCCATGCTGCGAATTGAAGCCCGCAGCCGCCCCAGAAAATGGCGCATTAATTGAAGCGCCATTTTCTGGCGCTGTACCCATGCTCTTCCAGTTGCCCTGGTGCCGGTGGCAAACTGGGTAATAAAGGGGTTAATGCCAGCTTTTTATTGGCAGCTTGCACTAAGCCCGAGATTCATAATATTGGGCCAGTGTTAGACCCGCCATTAGGAATCTCTTGTAAGTAGTCAATAAATACACACAGAGAAAAATCTTTTTATTTGGAAAAAAAATCAAACAAAATTCAGACTCCATCTTTATTAGAAAGATCCGACGTAGTCCACAACGAAGGTCCCACGATGCTCGATCGCCTCTGCTCCAGAGATTGCAGCAAGGGATCAAGTGTCCTCTTCATACAGCCTCTGGGGTCAGAGTTATGGTGCACTGTATGAAAATGATCTGTCATACAGTACACCATGACTATGATCCCTGAGACTAAAAGAGGACACTTGATACCTTGTTGCATCCATCCATCCACCCATCATCCACGCATGTACACATCCATTCGTGCACACACCCACACATGCAGTCACACATCCATCCATGCACGCATCCACGCACGCACCCACACATCCACTAACCCACGCATCCACACATCCACTAACCCACTAATCCATGCACCCACACATCCACTAACCCACACACCCATGCATCCACACATCCACGCATCCATACACCCACACATCGACACCCACACATCCACTAACCCACGCACCCATGCATCCACTAACCCACGCATCCACACACCCACTAACCCACGCACCCACACACCCACACATCCACTAACCCACGCATCCACTAACGCACACATCCACGCACCCACTAACCCACGCATCCACTAACGCACACATCCACGCACCCACTAACCCTCGCATCCACTAACCCTCGCATCCACTAACCCACGCATCCACACACCCACACACCCATGCATCCACTAACCTACGCATCCACACACCCACGCATCCACTAGCCCACGCATCCACTAACACACGCATCCACTAACACACGCATCCACTAACACACGCATCCACTAACACACGCATCCACTAACACACGCATCCACTAACACACGCATCCACTAACACACGCATCCACTAACCCACGCACCCACACACCCACGCATCCACGCACCCACACATCCACTAACCCACGCATCCACACACCCACGCACCCACACACCCACGCATCCACACACCCACGCATCCACACACCCACGCATCCACACACCCATGCATCCACACACCCACGCACCCACACACCCACGCACCCACACACCCACGCACCCACACACCCACGCATCCACACACCCACGCATCCACACACCCATGCATTCACACATCCACTAACCCACGCACCCACTAACCCAGGCACCCACACACCCATGCACCCACACATCCACTAACCCACACACCCACGCATCCACACACATCCTCACACCCATGCACCCACTAACCCACGCACCCACACACCCATGCATCCACTAACCTACGCATCCACACACCCACGCATACACTAACCCACGCATCCACTAACACACGCATCCACTAACACACGCATCCACTAACCCACGCACCCACGCATCCACACACCCACGCATCCACGCACCCACACATCCACTAACCCACGCATCCACACACCCACGCACCCACACACCCACGCATCCACACACCCACGCATCCACACACCCACGCATCCACACACCCACGCATCCACACACCCACGCATCCACACACCCACACACATCCTCACCCACGCATCCACACACCCACGCATCCACACACCCATGCATCCACACATCCACTAACCCACGCACCCACTAACCCAGGCACCCACACACCCACGCATCCACACATCCACTAACCCACGCACCCACACACCCACGTATCCACGCACCCATGCACCCACACACGCATCCACACACATCCACACACCCACGCATCCACACATCCACTAACCCACGCATCCACACACCCACGCATCCACTAACCCACGCATCCACTAACCCACGCATCCACGCACCCATGCACCCACACATCCACTAACCCACGCACCCACACACCCACGCATCCACGCACCCATGCACCCACACATCCACTAACCCACACACCCACGCATCCACACACATCCACACACCCACGCATCCCCGCACCCACACATCCACTAACCCACGCATCCACATATCCACACACCCACGCATCCACTAACCCACGCATCCACTAACCCACGCATCCACGCACCCATGCACCCACACATCCACTAACCCACGCACCCACACACCCACGCATCCACGCACCCATGCACCCACACATCCACTAACCCACACACCCACGCATCCACACACATCCACACACCCACGCATCCACGCACCCACACATCCACTAACCCACGCATCCACATACCCACACATCCACGCACCCACACATCCACTAACCCACACATCCACTAACCCACGCATCCACACACCCACACATCCACTAACCCACACATCCACACATCCACTAACCCACACACCCACGCATTCACACACCCACAAAACCACTCACTCATTCAATCATTGATTGATTCATTCATTCATACGGTACTTACCTCGGGACGGAGCAGCACTGGAGGAGGGGCGTTCCAGCGAGGAGAGGAGGCAGAGCGGCGGCTACACCGGCGGGATCGGACACGAGGATCGAGGAGCGGTGAGACCGAACACGGGGATCGGGGGGGAGGAGTGGGAGGTCATCGGCATCCGCCCCCGCCCCTGCCACTGCCACTGTCCCCAGCAGCGCGGCGGCTGAAGCCGCAAACAGACCCGACATCGTGGGGGCCATCCAGAGGAGGGGGAGGTCATCGCGGCGGGTTAAGCCGCAATCAGGTCCCGGCATCGGGCGTGGGGGGCAGTGACAGGTGGGGGCCATCTTGAGAAGGGGAAGGCCTGAAGGAGGGGGAGGGCATCCGTCCCCAACGCCAGCAGCGCGGCGGGGGAAGCCGCACACAGGTCCCGGCTGTCACAGAGATCACAGCCGGGATCACAGCCGGGATCACAGCCGGGATCACAGCCGGGATCACAGCCGGGATCACAGCCGGGATCACAGCCGGGATCACAACATTGATTTCTATTGGTAGCTCATGCGTGCAACTGGCATGCAGTCGCAGCATGCCGCGACTGAAACTCGCTTTGCGAGTTCAATGCTTAAAATGCGCACCAGTGTGCCCGACATCATAGAAAATCACTTGTCCTTGTGCAATGCGAGTTTATCTCGCATTGCACTCGTGCGAGGCACTGGGATCATGTCGGATGATGTGCCTTCAGCCTAAGAAAGCAATTCTGGGAGATTTTATCTCTGTAGTCTGCAAACTACAGAGATAGCTCATGACTACCAATAAAGACCATAACTCAAGGAGAGGAAAATAGAACAAAAGCCTAGTACTCACGACATTACCCTATTTTTCACGTAATCCATATGTCACTTATATTTTCATTGAATTAGTCGAGAAAAAGTCTCAAATAAAGTCCCAACTCTTTTGCTGTAGCAAAAACCACAGAGGTGCTTCCTCACCACCATGACCCCGCTACTGGGAAACAGTCACTCAATAGCTGAATGTGACAAAAAAGTATTACACTGTATCCTGTGGAAATGAATGCACTATGCAATACAATATGAAGCAGTGCTAGATAACAGAGGAGATCCAATTGGACTTCTATTAACTGAAAATACTTTATGTTGCATTTAAAGGGATCCTGTCACCCCCAAATCGCCTCCTAAGCTATCAAAACATGTCCCTGCAGCATCCCATCACTAATCTCACACTTCTTTTGGCTCAGAAAAGCATTCCTGTAAAAGTGTAGAAAAACGTTTTATAACTTACTCATTAGTGATGATAATGAGCTGGGGCTATATTCTTTAGTCCCTAAGGCGGCCATCTTCGTCATAATATCACGCCTTAATAGGTGTGATCTTCAATGCATATTGTATTCAGCGCCTCCATGCTCTCCCCGGTGCTGCCTGGGCTGCACTGGGGCTGTAATGACGCGAATCACGTCATTTACGGTATCGGGTGACGTCAGTACACCCGCGCCGCTCTGCAGGATTCAAGCACCGCACTGCGCATGCGGCGTGGGTGTACTGACATCACCTGATGCTGGAAATGACGCGTTTTGCGTCATTACAGCCCCATTGCAGCCCAGGCAGCGCCCAGGAGAGCTGGCAGGCGCTGATTACAATATGCATTGAAGATCACACCTATTAAGGCGTGATATTAGGACGAAGATGGCCCGCCCTTAGGGACTAAAGAATATAGCCCCAGCTCATTATCATCACTAATGAGTAAGTTATTAAAACGTTTTTCTACACTTTTACATGATGCTTTTCTGAGCAAAAAGGAGTGTGAGATTAGTGATGGGATGCTGCAGGGACATGATTTGGTAGCTTAGGAGGCGTTTTGGGGGTGACAGGATCCCTTTAAAGAACCACTCCAGCATTTTTTTTGACATGGACATGTTTTCAGTACTAAACAAACTACTTAATTAGTAGTCCCAAATCTAGAGACAGGTTCCCTTTCCATATAAATGCTTAGTAATCTGTGCCCTCTGCATTATATTCCGCCAATGTATTTCATTGGAAACAACTGAAAAAGTGGCTGGAGAAATAAATAGCGCAAAATAGGGTCTTGTCTTTGAGAAAAAAGTGGTAAGAATGAGAAACATGTCCACCTGGCGAGGTTGTAAGTCACAACCACTGAAAAGACGTAATAAGGCTGCAACCCCATGGAACATGGATACTAGAAGACTGTATGGAAGGGGTTAACCCTCACTGTCGTAAAGAAGATGATCATGAAAGATAACTCTAGGGTAGAGGTTTGTCGATGTGTTAAAAAAAAAAAAATACCAATTCCATTTTTTTTTTTTTTACTTTAAAACGCATGCACAAATAAATCACTACCCTAGATTTATCTTTCATGATCTCCTTGTCTACGGCAGCGCGGGTCAACTCCTTCCTTTCAGTCTTCTAGCAATATACTCTATGGAGCGTAGAAGTCTCGAAATACTCTTTTCAGAAGACATTTCTCTAAGTAAGATGGTGTGACGTCCGTCCGAGGTCACAGGCACATAAGGGTGTCAGACAAGCTGCTCCATTCGGCAGCACCCAAAGAAACCTCGACACACTTTAATACAGATACAGGGATCTGGATTTACAATAGGGTGCAGGAGATTGCTGCCTATGGATGGACTATGGTCCAGAGATAGGAATAGTAACCAAGCTGGGTCAAAGCCAGGAGGTCAGGAAAAGGCCAAAATCAGGATCCAGTAGCATAGTCAGGGAGCCGGGTCAAAGCCAAGATGTACAAAAGTAAGTAAAAACAAGAAAACACTAATACATGACAAGAGACTAGCCAGGGGAACCAAACGTTATTTCTGGCAGCTTCCAGGAGAAGGTATTTGTAGGGTGTGGTGCTCTCCAAAAGGTTGAAGATTAGTTGTTAATGACTTCAGCTGGACATCACACACAAACACATCCACTCTGTCAGGCTGTGTGCTCACAGTCCGGAGGATCTGCGTGTTGGACGCAGCTCCTCCGGACCTGAGTGAAGCCGCGGGTGCCCGCAGGGAAATTGCAGCCGCCCTGTAATCAACATGTGTGGCGGGTGCATGGCGGCTTCTCCCTGCAGTCACCCGATGGGAGCCGCTTCCGACATGTTAATTTCATGCTGCAGTTGGGTTAAGCACAGTGAACATGGGATTTCTTGAAATCCCATCCACTATGCTTATACTGTACTACACAGCGATTTGGTTGCAGCAGCAAGACGCCAAGACGTCCAAAATGTTGCGTATACTGATCGTGAGTAAGCAGCCTCAGACTGTGAAGTACTGCAGGTCCCAGCCACTTTAACCTTACTGGATGGGCAAAGCCTAGTTTCTGACACAGACGTCTTCTCTCCACTAACACCATCCCCACCTACAGGGAGAATAAGGCCTGGTGGACAGAAGCAAATGTCACAGGAGCAGGCTGTTGCCTGCAACATCGCTGAAAAGTCCTGGGTTCAGCGATGTTGCAGCGACATCACAAGTGCATTGTGCTGTGTGACAGCATGATGCAACTGCGATAAATCGCTGTATCGCAGTTGACAGGTTTACCAACATGTTGGTAAATCTGGCGATGTTGCTCCAGCGATCTCGCAACATCGATCTGTGTGACGTGGCGATAACGATGTTGCTAGCGATGCCGCCTATTCCCAACATTGATGCTTATCACTCGCTGGGTTGTGCATAACCCATCGAGCGATAGCTGTTGCAACTACGTGGCTACGTCACTGACAACATCGCTGCGTGTGACAACTAAGGCAGTGATGTTGGAAGCGAGCGCGAACCCATGGAATCGCTTCCGACATCGCTGCAACGTCGGACCGTATAACGGTACCTTTAGGCAAAACGCTAGGGCTCTCTTCTATGTTAGAAAACACCACAGTTTTTGTATCCAGTACATCATGGCTAGCTATACTATGGCATTATTTAATGCATATACCATTACCTAGTATACCTGGAATGGATCCGGACATATAATCAAACATGACTGATCGTACCGAAATTAATAGAAAAAATTTCCCAAAGGGGAAAAAAAACCGATCATATAGTCATTTCTATGAAAGTATAAATTTTATTATTAATTAAGGGATGTGCGGTATAAGGGGTGGGGACAAGGTAGAGAATCAGCATGATACAATATTAATTATTTTCATTATTCAACAACTTCATACATGTATACACCCAATATACAATTTTTATTTTAATACATATCACATAATGGTATACATATATTGAATTTTAAGGTAAGGAAAAAGCATTAAACAACAATTCTATTCCGTGTAATATTCAACCTCATATATTGCCTGTAGGCAACAAGGGAGTGCCTGGGGATGTATCTACAGCAATGATCTCCAATTAATCAATTGGTTCTATGTTGCCTCAGCTCAACTCCAATATCCACTGATAACATGATTGATGGGTATAAATCATCAATATTTAAACATTTTTTTCCCTTATTTTGCCCTTTTTTATGAAAAAATTGTGGAAAGAGGAACATTAACAGGTACTCACTGTCCCAAGGACAAGGCAAGTGCCGAAACCAAAGCGCTCATTCTTGATTTGATAAAGTGGATTTTACTAGCATGAGAACAGTTAGGCCCAGTTCACATCTAAAGCTGGGCTGCGTTTGCTGAAGCCCACGTTTTTGCAAAATGAAATGTGTTTTTGCATGCTTTTTGCATTGCAGCCTATGGTTGCGTTAACACATGCGTTTGGATGCGTTTTTAGCGGTAAAACCGCATACAAACGCTGGCAAACACACCTAAAATGCAGATGTGAAAAGGCCCTTTAGGTACCGTCACACAGGGACATATCGCCGGCGATGTTGCCGGCGATCGCGGGAGCGCGCATCCCTGACAATATCGCCGGTGAGCTGTCACACTGAGCAACTTACCGGCGATGTCGCCGGCTAGTTGCCGCGGCTATCGCTCGCTGGGTTGCCCAGCAACCTAGCAAGCGATAACCCGCAATGTTGCATATAGGCGGAATCGCCCGTAACATTGCGGGTTGCCGCGTTACACAGGGCGATCAGGCAGAATCGCCTGAGCAACATCGCCAGGTTTCCCAACATTGTTGGGAAACCTGGCGATGTGACTCAGGCGATTCATCGCCTGATTATCGCCCTGTCACACGCGGCAATTCGCCGGCCACGCCCCTCGGTTGCCGGCAACATCGCCGGCGATATCTCCCCGTGTGACGGTACCTTTAGTGAAGTCCAGAGGAACCTAATTCCATTGTAACATAATTCACTAGGTTTTTATTATACTCAACTTCTCTTCTGAAGCAGAAACACATTAAAGACCAAATGAATAGTTGGGCCTCTCCACTTGTGTCATGGTAAAACAACTTGGTGCCTTAATGGCTCAAGTATGTGGACGATCGACCATTAATGGTATATTAAATCCTGACTCTGCCTTTTAGAATGTGGCATTATCAATGTGAACAATGGTTCTATATGAACGGAACTTTACAAGGAGGGAGAAAAACTGTTAACAGACAAGAAACATGTTATGAGGTGTCAAAAGGTCATGTCCTACATTATAACTGTCTCCTAAGTGCATGAAATCTGCTGGAGGGTTAACGTGACACAACACTGCAGAGGGTCAAGGAGCAAAGAGAATCTTCTTTCTAAAGTGCTCCAGATTGTTGACCTTTCGTTTGCAGTAATGGAACATTTTGCTGCTGAATGAATTGTGGAGATGCACAATTCAGCATTTCATCATAATAGAAAGTTATTAGAAGGCATAATAAGCTGTGATGTTACACAGGGCTTTCATGTCTCTTTTTCCTTGGATCTTTTACAAGAAAGCAGAATTAGTGTAAAGACCTAGACAATCCTCATTCAAACCACCATAAAGCTTCATTCAAGTCCCCAGTTGTAAGGATGCAAAAATTAGTAAGCAATGCATTTATAGATAATAGAAAATCAAGAAAATGTGGTGAAAGGTATTTTGGAATGATTAAAAAATATTAGTAGCTTATTCATACACCAGTCTTAAAGGGTGGTCCAGCAACGAAAATGTATCTGTCCTTATCCTTAACAACTGTTGTATTTATGTTTATCATACAATTCTTTACACTTCTCCTATGTAATTCTTAAAGGTGTTTTTCTACTGCAATTTCCTGTGGCGTTTCGTTTGAGAATAGTCTCACACGTGATGTCACCGGAGGCCGGGGCTGCACTCACTCTCCGCAGCGCCCAATTACCCTCATAGAACATTATGTCACCGGAGGCCAGGGCTGCACTCACTCTCCGCAGCGCCCAATTACCCTCTTAGAACATGATTTCACTGGAGGCTGGGGCTGCACTCACTCTCCAAAGCGCCCAATTACCCTATTAGAACATGATATCACTGGAGGCTGGGGCTGCACTCACTCTCCGAAGCGCCCAATTACCCTATTAGAACATGATGTCACCGGAGGCCAGGGCTGCACTCACTCTCCGAAGCGCCCAATTACCCTATTAGAACATGATATCACTGGAGGCTGGGGCTGCACTCACTCTCCACAGCGCCCAATTATCCTCTTAGAACATGAAGTCACAGGAGGCTCGGGCTGCACTCACTCTCTGCAGCACCCAATTACCCTCTTAGAACATGATTTCACTGGAGGCTGGGGCTGCACTCACTCTCCGCAGCGCCCAATTACCCTCCTAGAACATGATGTCACAGTAGGCTATAAATCCAATGAAGCAACAGAATAGCATTGTAGCATATATGCTATACTGTTATATACAGTATATCAGTACTGTATAGTGTATACAGTATAGCATAGGCAACTAGTGCCAGTACTATTTGTCTACTGAGTGTGATTATTCTTCTTCAAATTTCCACCAAATACCGTAACTTAAAATATTTAAATATTTGGTGTATAGAGTCATGAAGCTGAACCGTCAGCTACTACATTATAATCATATGACAGGAGCTATGTAATCATCATCATTATCTGTGATAGAAGCTTATGTCCCTCCCGTAGAGAACATCACTGATGCACTATATGCAATTTCATCCTACAGGAAATTCTGGTGACAAGAGGCTGCTTTGACACTGGCAAATTTTCAAATCCGTGTCCATCCATTTTGAAACGGATGTCCACAGATCTGTTTTAGCCTCTAATGTTATCCTATGTGCACAGATTGGTCCTAAAGTGGCCATCTGTTTGTCTCCGTTTTGTCACGGATCCGTTGGTGTCCATATTTTTCATGTACATAGAAACAGAGACTGTTTTGTTTCTGGGCTTCCTCAAAAATCGCGGACACCAACGGACAGACACGGATGCATTGTCATTAGTTTGAAATTACAACGGCGCTCTATGGAGAACAGATCCATACAGATCCATGAAAATAACGGATCTGTGAAACAGATTTGTTTTGCTGTTCTGAGTATGCTCAAAAGCAAGGTACAGCTTTCACCCCCCCCCCCCCCATTTCGAGTTAGTGATGACGGATCCATTAAAAAACGCTCCGTGGACATCGTTGGCATCCCTTTGCACAGATCCATGCCTGTCCATGACTATACATGAATTTCATGTGACCACACGGGTTTGAAAATTTGCCAGTGTGAAAGCAGCCATAGTCACATGACCTAACGTTTGAGAAGAACACGATGAATTTTCAGATATAAAGAAGCAAATAGGGTAACACTAGCTGAATTATCTACATTGGGGTACTGGTGCTGAGATGAATTAAAATTAAATAATTTGGTGTGCTACTTTAGACTCTAAGGTCATGTGCACACTATGTAGAGTATTTGGTGAGTTTTTACAGCAGTATACTATGTTCCAAATTATTATGCAAATGTTCTTTTTCTCTGATTTTCCTAAATGGTCGGTGCAAATGACAGTTAGTGTAATAAAAGTCATCACCCGTGAGAGTATACATCGAATTTTATTGAAGAAACCTCCCAATGATAACAGTATAATCGTCAAAAAGTAAAAAATATTCTAAATGCACTGTTCCAAATTATTAGGCACAGTAGAGTTTCTAAACATTTGATGTGTTTGAAAGAACTCAAAATGCTCATTTGTTGAATTTGCAGCATTAGGAGGTCACATTCACTGAAATAAAAACCTATTTAACTCCAAAACATCCTAACAGACCAAGCTACATGTTAACATAGGAACCCTTCTTTGATATCCTCTTCACAATTCTTGCATCCATTGAACTTGTGAGTTTCTGGAGAGTTTCTGCTTGCTTTTCTTTGCATGATGTCAGAATAGCCTCCCAGAGCTGCTGTTTTGATGTGAACTGCCTCCCACCCTCATAGATCTTTTGCTTCATTATACTCCTAAGGTTCTCTATAGAGTTGAGGTCAGGGGAAGATGGTGGCCACACCATGAGTTTCTCTCCTTTTATGCCCATAGCAGCCAATGACACAGAGGTATTCTTTGCAGCATGAGATGGTGCATTGACATGCATGAAGATTATTTTGCTCCTGAAGGCACGTTTTTGCTTTTTGTAACATGGAAGAAAGTTCTCATTCAGAAACTCTATATACTTTCCAGAGGTTTCACACCTTCAGGAACCTTAAAAGGGCCTACCAGCTGTTTCCCAATGATTCTGGCCCAAACATGACTCCTCCACCTCCTTGCTGACATCGCAGCCTTGTTGTGACATGGTGGCAATCCACCAACCATCCACTATTCCATCCATCTGGACCATCCAGGGTTGCTTGGCACTCATCAGTAAACAAGACTGTTTAAATATTAGTCTTCATGTATGTCTAGGCCCACTGCAACTGTTTCTGCTTGTGAGCACTGCTTAGGGGTGGCCGAATAGTAGGTTTATGCACGACAGCAAGCCTTTGAAGGATCCTACACCTTGAGGTTTGAGAGACTCCAGAGGCACTAGCAGCTTCAAATGTCTATTTGCTGGTTTGTAAGGCTTTTTTAGCAGCTGCTTTCTTAATCTGATGAATTTGCCTGGCAGGAACCTTCCTCATTCTGCCTCTATCTGCACGAACACGTCTGTGCTCAGAATCAGCCACAAATCTCTTCACAATACGATGATCACGCTTAAGTTTTCATCCCTTGTACAAGGCATTGCACTATTTGTTGCTTTTCGGCAGCAGAGAGATCCTTTTTCCTTCCCATGTTACTTGATAACTGGCCTGCTTAACACCCAGTTTTCCTTTTATTGGGCTCACCTGCCAAACTAATTATCACAGGTATCGGACATTGATTTCAGTGATCCACAGAACCCTGAGACACAATACCATCAATGGGTTTCATTGACAAAAAAAACCCTATGACACTTAAAACCAATTTGCATAATAATTTGGAACATAGTGTATTTGTAGCATAAACCAGCAATGGGTGATAAATACAGAAGCGGCGACGTGTTTCTATTATACTTTCCCTCTGATTGCTCCACTACCGATTTTGTCTTACATATACTGAGGCAAAAAACTCATGAAATACTCCATGTGTGCACATGGTCTAAGATATCAGGAAAATGTCCGCATGTCCCATAGGGAATGAATAGGGCTGAACGTAAGTGTCCCGGTAAGGCTGCAGATGTGGCAAAACTGCCGGATCTGCCGCAAAATTCAAAATCGCTGATGTGACAGCTGCCTTCATAAAGTGTTTTAATATTTTTACTATATTCATGTGACCTCTCAGGGACTAGATGTATACAAAACTAAACAGCTAAAAATGTTTATCTGAATTTATATTGTGTGCGCTCTATGACATGGCACAGATAAATGTGGCCTGTAAGGCTGATTTTACATTGCTTATTTTGGGGATCCGTGGCTGTCTGTTGTAAAACGCACAGCCACGGATCTGATTTAACCACCATGTATCCCTATGAGCAAGGATTAGTGCTCTATTGCCGTCCGATTTGCCACTGATCCGATTCTGTCCTATTTTTTGCTGTACCCAGAATCGGAGAATGCTGTGATTTTGGGCACAGTGGACCAAATCGGATTTGACCCGGTCCACGGCAATTGACATGGGGGCCTATGGAGCACGAGTCCGAGAAAACATCGGATCGTTTCCCGAACCCGATTTTAGTGTACGGACCATGCTCAGTATACTAAAACTGCTCAATTCCTGTTTAATTTCATTTTCACAATGTATATACATACATTATGGTAGTGAAATTAACTAAAGCAAGTGTTAAAAATAAAAAAAAATATCCTCACCTCTCTGGCGTGTGTCCCGCGATGCACGCCATCTATCTCGAGCTTAAGGACATGGCGGGGCAACCTGATCAGCTGATCGGTCACATGACCACATCAGCTGAGCGATTTAAATTGCGCGCCCGCCAACACCGTTCATCGGGCGGGAGATTTAAACCGCTCAGCTGATGCGGTCATGTGTATACGAACCCGGACACAGAAATGGCATCAGAGGCACACATCCGATCCGGTCCTTTCCGTGGGGTCCTGCAAAAAACAGGATCCCACAGACAGGAAAAAAAAAATCACAATGTGAAACCAGCCTAAGACAACGCAATTTTTGCAAGAAAATGTGGGAAATAGATGTCCAAAATAGAGAAGACTGACATGAAAGACAAGATTTCTCCAAATATAACATCTTGTAAAGCTTGTACAGCACTGTAACATACGCAATAACAAGCTAAGCAAAAATTAAAGGGAATCTGTCAGCAGGTTTTTCTACCTCATCTGAGAGCAGCATAAAAATGTAGGTAGAATGATCCTGAATCCAGTGATGTGTCATTAGATGTATCACTCAGGCGGCCGTCACACGCTTCAATATCGATAGTGATATTGTTAGCAATCACATGCACGCGCGATCGCTAACAATATCGCTCACATCGCTGGTGAGCTGTCACACAGGCAGACTCACCAGCGATGTGGACCAGCGAGATCGCTGGTAACTACGGTACATATCGGGTTACTAGGCGCCGCGCGGCACTCAGTAACCCGACGTTTACCATAGATACCATCTCCCAGCATAGGCTCTGCCGCTGGGAGATCGTTCATCGTGGTGTCACACACCACGATGATGCAGATTGATCAAGCGTTTATCGCTTGATATGAGCTCCGGCTCACCAATCTGCAATCTAACGATCAAGCGATTTTACATTGTAAAATCGCTTGATTGCACGCAGCGATGCACAAACGATATCGCTTAAGCGATCAAAAAGCAGATCGCTTAAGCGATATCGTGCATTAAATTGATGCGTGTGATGGCCGCCTTAGGCTGGTTTCACACTACGATTTTTGCAAATCCGATGCTGTCCGATATAAATCGGACAGCATCGGATCCGAATTTGGTCCCATGTCACCCTATGGGGATCGTACCAATTCGGATGTGCACTAAATGCCATCCGATTTGCGTCTGATCTGATTTTGTCCGATTTCTTTCCGCTGCAAAAATCGGAGACTGCTCCGATTTTTGCATTCGAATCAAAAACCGGATTGAATCTGATCTGACAAATTGGATGGCAATTATGCCAAATCCGATCCGATCTGATTCAAGTAACATGGGGCCCTATGGAGCAGGGTCCAAGGAAACATCTGATATCTCCTCAGACCCGATTTTAGTGTACGGAGCATGCTCAGTACACTAAACCTATTGTGTGCCGCCTAATTTAACTTCCGCAATGTATGTACATACATTGCGGAAGTTAAATATAAGTCAAATCAAGTGTTTAAAATAACAAATCTTTATTCTCACCTGCCAGCGCTCCCTCGGCGTCTCCATCTGCAGCCGCTCGGTAACAGGAACTGGGATGATGTCACAAACTGATCAGCTGATCGGGTCACATGACCGGATACCGCGGTAACCGCTCATGTGACCCGATGACGCTTCTGACATCATCACAGGTCCTGTACACCCGATCGGAAGCTGATGGAGAGGCCGGGGGAGCGCTGCAAGGTGAGAATAAAGATTTGTTATGTTGAAATGACAGGAGGAGAGGACAGGAGAGGGGAACAGCAGGGTGACACCAGGCAACACAGGGGGGCAGCAGGTGGACAGCAGGGGGAGAGTAGGGGGACAGCAGGGGGAAAGTAGGGGGACAGCAGGGGGACAGCAGGGCAAAACAGGGGGACAGCAGGGCAAAACAGGGGGACAGCAGGGCAAAACAGGAGGCAGAGAGGAGGGGGAGCTAGGTGACAGCCCAAACTGATCCTGCAAAATGTCGGAATTGGATGCCTATTTGGCATCCAATTCCAGGGATCAGTTTGGATCCGATGCTGTCTGATTTTCATCGGACAGCATCGGATTTAGCAAAATTGTAATGTGAAAGTAGCCTTACTGGGTGCAGCAGATATGACACTATCAAAGTTTTTAGATTTAGCAATGCAGCAAAGCTCAGGGCTTCCCCCACCAACCCAGGCTCTGTATGTACAATGTCTATAGATAAAGAGCTGCTAATCAATGCAGGGGGCCAGATGGACAAGTGACTATGTGTAAGCTAGACATAGTACTGATAAGCTACTGGTGCTAAAACTAAGGCTAGGGTCACACTTGCATTTGCAAACCAGTTACTGGATCCAGTTTTTCATCCTGAAAACCTGATCAGGTACCTGACCCATAGACTCCAATGTTAACAATTGTTTGCCAAAGTGCAATCTGTCTACTGGATCCAGTTTTTGATGAGAAGTCAGGTTTTAATAGGGTCTGCAACATTTGTTGGCCTTTTAGCAAAATCTGATCAGTTTTGTTAACATGGGATTCCATGGGAACCTGATCCAGTACCTGATGTTACATATAGGTACCATCAGGTACCTGATCTGGTAAAAATGCCTCCAAAAGGACAAGGAGAAAAACTGGATCCAGTAATGCATCCAGTTACTGGATGCAGGCTCCCTAGTGTGACCCTAGCCTAACACTGCAGGAAAACTACAACACACTTAGTGATAACAGACACATAGCTGAATTCTCTGTATTACCCCTTACAGCATGCCGTCTTCCGTTTATATACAAAAACCTGCATTTAAATAACTGTAGAGTGGCTAGAATAGGAGTGTATGATTTCTGATCCTTACAGTAAGTTGTATTGGAGTATAACAACGTAGTATGCCAATTAAAAGATAAACACAACTGTAGATTTAGTACGGTATGTTAATGCCCATGAGCATAAGGGGTTCTGTATGGGAAAAGATCTCAATGTTTAACCCCTTAATGACCAATAAAGGCTATACCCGTCATGGCTTTGAACTGTCACTGAGTGTAAACACTCTCTTTGGTCAAAGAAATGTAGAAAATATCATCCTAAATTTACCACTAACATGAAGTCCAATATGTCATGAAAAATCAGTCTTGGAATCACTGGGATATGTTGACGCGTTCTAAAATGAGTGGGGTAACATTGACAAAAAGACCATTACACACTTACAATTCTGTGACTTCATCTCCCTGAATAAGTCACACAGGGCATTCCCTGTGCGATCCTAAGCCCGCCTGAGCCGCCCATTATCACGCCCCGATGGGCGTGATAAATAATCCTACTCCTCCTCGCCCTGCTGTATGGGCGTAATAGCCGGTGTGACGCTATTTGCATCCGGTCCTGGTGACGTCGGTACACCCTTTAGGTGTAACGCCGACCTCACCATGCGTATTGCGCATGCGCAGCTTTTGCTTTACACCTAAAGGGTATAACCGACGTCACCATGACCGGATGTGACGCAAATAGCGTCACACCGGCTATTACGCCCATGCAGCAGGGCGAAGAGGAGTAGGATTATTTATCACGCCCATCGGGGCGTGATAATGAGCAGCTCAGGCGGGCTTAGGATAGCACAGGGAACGCCCTGTGCGACTTATTCATGGAGAAGTAGTCGCAGAATTGTAAGTGTGTAATGGTCTTTTTGTCAATGTTACCCCACTCATTTTTTACACAAAAAGACCGCTACAAAAGGATGTCTGAGGGTGCAGGGACAGGTATTCATAGGGTTGGGGGTGATTTGGAGGGGTCAGGTTCCCTTTAAGGGTTATTGATGGACACAATTGAAAAGTATTTATAAAGAGATGCAATTTCCAAATTACTACTTACTAAAATTAGGCATCATTCCCCTGACAATATCACTTTGTTTACAGCTCATTGCCTATGACAGGGTTTCCGAACTCCAGTCCTCAAGGCACACCAACAGGTCATGTTTTCAGGATTTCCTTAGGATTGCATAGGTGATAATTTAATCACTTGCACAGGGGATAATTCCATCATCTGTCTAATGATAAGGAAATCCTCAAAACATGACCTGTTGGTGTGCCTTGAGGACTGGAGTTGGGAAACACTGGCCTATGATACTGGACAAACACTTGAAGAAATTACAAGGTTCTTTCCATTGAGCTTGTCCGTACTTCTCTAAATCTGATCAGGAGTAGAGATGATCGGGGCGGAGTTCGGGTGATTTGCACATCCAATGTGCAGGAGTGTGCAGCGCTGTGCTCCGGTATGCCTGGTGCTTTGCACAGTATGAGCCACTTGCAGTGTGTGATCAGCTCGCACTGGAGGTAAAATCAGAGTTTTCTGCAATAGTGTGTTGGAAATGTCCCCACCCTTCCGGCCATGGAAGTGTTTTGCTTATGGCTGGCTGTATGTGACTGGAGAGCCAGACATGCAATCAGTGACGGCTTGGGTCAAGGTCCCGAACAACGCCACTGAACCCAAACATCCACAAGTTCATTCACCAGCCGACCCGAACCTTAAAAGGTTCAATCATCTCTAATAAGGACACAGTATGTCAGTTCTGGTACCGGCCTGCTTCAATGCCACTGTACTCCTCCAATACTGCAGAGGGAAGGTTGCCTCTTATACCAGTATCAGAATGAGCACACAGCTCAGGGCAGGCAGTGTAGTGATGGCGCTGTCTGAACTGTCAATCAAGCAGGACAGCCAGCCGCCGAGCAAGCAGGAAGAGGCTAGGGAACGGTGCACCCCTATAGAGGATGTGCGAGGCAAACACTTTTATACATTGTATGTTGGTCACTGCTCTCTTTACAGGAAACCTGTCAGGTCCCCTTGGCACCCAGAAGCATAAGCACGATAACATGCTAAGTGGGCCAACCAGTTGAGGAACTAACGCCCCCTCGACTTGTCAAAGCCCTAAATATCATCTCAGAAATGGTCTTTAGAAATACTTTTACTAAAGATCTGTTTATGTATGCTACTATAGGAAGGGATTGACATGCCGGAATCATAGATATGGGCAGAGAACTAACTGCTCTGTGTGCCCGGAGGACCTGACAGGTTCCCATTAAGGCTCCCTTCACATCACGTTTTTGTGGATCCGTGTGGATCCATTTGAAGAGGATAGATAGGGATACGTTTGCGCATCCCATGTATCCCTATGGTCAAGGATGGGCACAGATTAATGGCCATCCGTTTGTCTCCTTTTTGCGAGGGATACGTTTCCATATGCTTTTTTCCGGTCCCCAGAATCGGAGACTTCTCCGATTTTGGACTGCCTTCAAAAAAGCTGACACAAACAGACAGAAACGGATCCGTCATGGACCGCCTCAAATAACATGGTGGTCTATGGAGACGGATCTGTTTCTGTCCGCTTCTGTCCATTTTGCAGCACTGAGCATGCTCTGAACCCAAAAACAGCTCCTCCTTTCTCTGGTCTCTCTCTCGCTCTCTAGAACACATATACTCTGATCTCTCCTCATGAGACAAATGTGTATCTGCACAGTTATAATATACAGTCCTCGGTATCTTATACCCACACTCATCTTCATTATCAATATATCGAGAGCACGGTAGGCAATTACAATTCATCCTCCTGTTATATATATAACTGACATTTGTTTAACAAAGGTAACCAATGATATCAGTACAGATAACACACCCAGCACCCTCCTGATCAGCTGTTACCAGCTCTAGTGGTTTCCGGATATACGCAATGTATGGGCACTAACGCCAAAGCCAAGGTTGGACACTGAGCATCCTCTTCAAGCCACTGTAAAGGGAACCATCAGTTGATTCATGATGCCCAAACCATGAAGAAGAGTCGGGCTACACAACTGCAGGCATTATTTACTCTGAACTGCTCCCACCTCTCAAAGAAAATATAATTAGAAGATCTAAATGAGGACTATAGCGGGAGACAAGACTATTTAGGTGCTGGAGAGGTTCTATATCTGACTAGAATCGAGCAGCTAGGCTCTGGTTCATGCCACCTTCGGGTTACATGAATCAGTGGAGAGATTTTCATAGGCAATAAGAAGCAATAAAATCCCAGCAAGTACTATCAACATTAAGTAAACTGAACTTCTTAAGCCCCGTCACATTAAGCGAGATCGCTAGCGAGATCGCTTCCGAGTCACAGGTTTTGTGATGCAACAGCGATCTCGCCAGCGACCTCACTTTGTGTGACACGTAGCAGCGATCAGGCCCCTGCTGTGAGATCGCTGATCGTTACAAACCATTCTGGACCATTTTTTGGTTGTCGGGCTCCCGCTGGGCAGCATGCTTGACAGGGACAACAGCCAACGATCTCAACACTACGACCAATAGTGACAGGGTCCCAATGACCGCTGTATCATTGCTGCCTCGCTGGTGAGATCTGACTGACATCTCATCAGCGATCACGTAGCGACGCACCAGCGATCCCTACCAGGTCGGATCGTTGTCGGGATCGTTGGTGCGTCACCAAGTGTGACGGTACACTTAGCGTACAGTAGGTTGGGGGTAAAGTCCACAGGGTCATGAAAATTAAGTGAGCCCACAACATCATTCAATGCTCAGACAGGGCATGTAGTTTGCTACACTGATTGACTAAACCCACACTATGGGAATAGGATCCCCCCAATACACACTGATGACCTATTCTAAGCATATTATAGAGTAACCGTGGTCTTCCTACAGTTAGTGATGCATATGATGGATCCAAACCCGTAGTATAAACTCAATAATACCTGGCACTCAAATGGTATGAAGACAATTTCCCATTCTTTTATAAAAGGGAACCTGTCATGTCCTTTTTTGTTTTTAAGCTATCCCCAATGTTATTTAGATTATACATTGTGCATCACTAACCTGGTTTAAAGAAAAAATCCATGTATTTATCGTAAAAAAACAATTTAGATGCTTATATTTTTGCATTAGGTGCCTGCACAAACAGTCATCTGGGTGGATACTTCAGCTGGAATCAGTCACATCAATCCATTGCAGTCAGGCAGCTTTTTAAACCTAGTCAGGCCGCCTGCATTGTAATATATTCACATTACTTATAGACCTTCAGAAATTCATATAAGCTGTAGAGGGACCTGTGGTGATGTCACGACCTGTAGTGATGTCTTGACCATGTGACTGTAATGGGCGAAGCTAAGCAGGCCTGACATGTATGAAATGTAGGCTTAGCTCCACCTATTATGGTTGTGACATCACCACAGGTCCTTCCATAGCAATATGAATTTCTGAAGGTCCTTAAGAAATGTTAATATATTACAATGCAGGGGTTCTGACTGCAGTGGATTGATATGATAGATACCAGCTGAAGCATCCACCCTGATGACTGTTTGTCAGGTACATAATGGCAGGATCAGTGTAAAGCAGCACTATAGTATAGCATTCACCGCTGACTGAAAGGAGTACAGAGGTGGATGCCGCACTATTAGTATTTGCCCTATCCTAAACATAGGCCAACAAAATTATAGCTCTGGAAAACATCTTTATCCAACACTTTTACAAAAAAAATCTTATTTCTACTCACTACACATTAAAAAACAATAAAAAAGCAACAATTCTCAGTTTACGGTGCATTGTTTCAGGGCTTTATCTTGCAGCAGCGTAGGGCTTTAACTCTGTGAATAAAATATCAAGCCATTATTTATAAGGGGAACACAAAGCGTTTTCTAATAGCGGAAGACTGAAAATAATGAAGTGTCACCAAAATAGTTCTCAGAATTCAATATCTCTATTTAGTTTAAAAAAGAGAGAAGCCGACGCTCCGACTTCCAGTTCAGATACTGCAGGGACAGACTCCAGTGCCGGGCGAGCGTCCCCTGGGCTATAAGATTCATTAACTCGGGAATTGAATAGACAGAGAGTCTGGCAGCGCTTCCTCGCTCACGTCTCTACACTTGATGACAGGATACTTATTTCTTTGGCCACACAGAAGCTGTGAGAGACCTGTGAAGCTGGAGGCAAATGGTTATCAGGGCCATGAGAGCAGCAGGGTTTTGGGTCGCTGCCTCAGTTTTGGGAATTATATTCCCTCTGCCAATACTTGTAATAAATTCTGGTAATCGGATACTTGCATAGGGGCTAAGAGAACTCAATGGGTTTTTCAGAGCTCGGCCTGGCAATCAATCTTCACAAATGAAGGAGTGTAATATAGTGTATAACTATAACAGAAACTCTATATCCAATACTACCTCATCTATAGTCAATACGGTGGTCACATGCAAACAACAAGCTCTACCCTCTCTTACTGTATCCTCACCCATTCCTTATAGACGGAGCCCTCATGGGCAGGGTCCTCTCTCCTCACCTACTGTATCCTTACACATCCCTTGTAGACTGTGAGCCCTCATGGGCAGGGTCCTCTCTCGTCACCTTCTGTATCTTCACCCATCCCTTGTAGACTGTGAGCCCTCATGGGCAGGACCCTCTCTCCTCACCTACTGTATCCTTACTCATCCCTTGTAGACTGTGAGCCCTCATGGGCACGGTCCTCTCTCCTCACCTACTGTATCCTCACTCATACTTTGTAGACTGTGAGCCCTCATGGGCAGGGTCCTCTCTCCTCACCTACTGTATCCTTACTCATCCATTGTAGACTGTGCGCCCTCATGGGCACGGTCCTCTCTCCTCACCTTCTGTATCTTCACCCATCACTTGTAGACTGTGAGCCCTCATGGGCAGGGTCCTCTCTCCTCACCTACTGTATCCTTACTCATACTTTGTAGACTGTGAGCCCTCATGGGCAGGACCCTCTTTCCTCACCTACTGCATCCTTACCCATCCCTTGTAGACTGTGAGCCCTCGTGGACAGGGTCCGCTCTCCTCACCTACTCTATCCTCACCCACCTCTTATAGACTGTTAGCCCTCATGGGCAGTGTCCTCTCTCCTCACCTACTGTATCCTCACCCACCTCTTATAGACTGTTAGCCCTCACAGGCAGGGTCCTCTCTCCTCACCTATACGGCTTCATACCCATCCCTTGTAGACTGAGTCTTCTCTCCTCCTGTACCTGTCTGTGCCTTGTATTGCTCATAATTATTGTATCTACATATGCCCATTTCACATGTAAAGCCCCATGTATTAAACCATGCTATAATAATAACTATATCCATCTGAAAAACGCACATTTCTTGCGCGCAAAAAAGCAGCAGAAAAAAACAAAGCATTATGCCAGATGGGAACATGATTTGCTGAAAAGTTCTCATATACGGTAAATAAGTCCATTCTCTGTACTCTGTACAACAAAATTTATACAGTTCCCACCGGGATTTTTTAATAGGAGTCGAGTCATCAGGATTTTGCAGACATCAGGCCACAAACATATTTTTTCTATATCTGCGCCCAGCAATGTTGCAGAACTTTAATATTAACATTAAGAGATTGACGAGCACACCTATAAGTGTAGGTGCTAGCAAGAGAAAAATCATTACTATATACGGTACATATAATCCGCTGCACACTACACACTACAAGATACAAGTATAAGATATAGCGTAATTCAAATTTACATTAGCTTTATACACTTAGCCATTACGCTATATCTTATACTTGTATCTTGTAGTGTGTAGTGTGCAGCGGATTATATGTATATAGCAGAACTTTAATGTGACTTTCTTTGGTTTTGTTCCCACTTAGCAGAAACTTTCTGCACAAAAAATGCATCTCCTGGCAGGAAACACGCTGCGGCATTTTATTCTTTTTGATGTGTTTTTGGCACGTTTTTGGGTACGTTGTGTGCCTTGTGTTTTCCCTTTCATTGTCCTGAGGAAGGGGCCAGGGAGCCCTGAAACGCGTTGACTAATAAATCAATATTATATTTACCCTTTGATGTCTCGTGGAATACAGCAGCGCTGTTTTTAACCCTTCATCCCTACTCTATATGCTTTACGCTGGGGACTGCAACACCGTGATATGCTTTAATAGTGGTTGTGACTCTCACAACCACAGAAGGTGAGGCTCAGATACCTATTTAGGTAACATTTTATCTCTCAGACCCTCTCAAAAGCCATAATCATCAACATTTACATAAATAAACACTTGAAATAGATCACTCTGTAATGACTCTATATAATATATGTTTCAATTTATGTATTGAATTACTGACATAAATTAACTTTTTGATGATATTCTAACTCACTGAGATGCTCCTGTATAATGCCTCGGGTAACCTAGTTGCCTGTTTCTACAGCTCTGCGCCCAGCTGTGACTTATTATATGACATAGGGGCTTCTCTCTCCTTTCTGTCACCTTGTGTCTTTAGGCTTCATTACAATGGTCTCTCAACAGCGTCCAAAAAAGTAAAGAAATGGAAAATTAACTGCGTTTAAAAGAAAATTATTATATATAATATTATATAGAGGAGCATTTTTTTTTCGAAAAAACACGCTAGTCTACAAGCAAGATAACACAGAACGAAAAACATGATCAATATATTTCTTCAAGGTCTTCCAAGGCTGCACATGCACAGATGAAGGACTTCTGTATACCAGATGGTGAGCCACATATTTCCCTACCTACCGTAGTAACCCATGGCCAGAACACGAGCTCCAGTCTGCTATCACAATGTTGTTAACCTGCAGAGGTTTTACAGTGGCTTTGTGTGGGAGCATTAGGGCTCGCTCACAGTAGTCTTCTCAGGGGCATGCTAAATATCCGAAAACAGCTGTTATCCATCTTTACAACTAGCAGATATTTTACAGCTGTAAAATCGTGGCACGCATTCATTTAGGAAATGTGATCACACTACACTTCTGAATGCTGCTTTCTCTTTAAGTCACCCCTTTCGAAGGTGGAGCAACCCCACGGTGAGGACAGTTGTGCTACTACTGCTAGCAAGTCACCGGCTGCGCCCAGATGATGAATGACTACTGTACATCCAAGTAACATGGGTGAAGCAGCCAAATGAGAGACCCTCATTAGTATTTCCATCCTTGGGTCACTTAGTCTACAGTTCTGGGTCATTATAGGGCTCAGCTCACATAAGCCACACGGCTCCTGCTCAAGACTGAGCCATTATTACTATGTTTCCCAGTGATGCTTGGTGGACAGCTGACTTTAATGGAGTCTCATTGACACCTAATATTTTTGACAAGAGTAAATAGTAAAATCAAATGATTTGAACAAAAAAAGACCCTCAATTGAGGTAATATTCCCCAACTGTAGTCCTCAAAAGCCACGAACTGTGAAGGTGTACATTATCACCTGTGCAATGCTAAGGAAATCCTGAAAACTGGCACTGTTGGCGGCTCCTGAGGACTGGAGTTGGGGAACACTGGATGGGATATATTATTCAGCAAGTGTGGTGCCCCGCACACACAGGTAACCACAGACTCACCTATAGCACGGATGGGTTTCCACAGTGGGTACACAGACACAAACAACACCTTCCACCCCAGCACAGTAGGGGAGCCCAACTTGCTGCCCTTAGGGAAGATCCCCTATAAATACTGGTGCTGGGGGCGGAGTTAGCTAGAGTGTACAGACGCTACAAGAGCTGTGAAGACGTCCTGGTGGTTTGTGCCGCGTTAGGCCCGAGCCAGTGACCCTGAACAGCCTCCGAAGTAGTGCTGCAGGGCCGAAGATTGGGTTCGGAAGGAGAGGAGAAAGGAGAGAACAAAGTGGGAACCGAGGAGCCAGCGTTAGGTTCACCCAAACAGCACACCAGACACCAGAGTCCGAGTCTACTGGAGGGCACCTAGCCCAGTAGAGAACACCGGTCTACCGTGGAGACTTCAGTCTCCCGGGCATCTGCGCATTCACTAACAAGGGAGCCAGGCACCGCAGAGAGATGAATAGCGGCAGTCCATCGAGGGTTTCCCGACGACAGCAAAGTTGGTGAGAGAGCAGAGGAGGCCAGCCAAGTTTCACATGGGGCAGGGGCTTCATACACACGGGAAAACAGACAAGGAGGTCTTATATCCACTCACTGTGGAGACCCAGAAGTGCATCCTGAATAACCGGCAGTGCCCTGGACATTTACCTGCAATTCCACCAGTAAAAGGTAAAAAAAACAAGCAGTGGTGTGTGTGTTGGTTCCTTACCCGCTCCCCTGCCATCCACAGAGACTGTCCCGTTATCCAACTGCCCAGCCAAATCCCTTCTCCATCCCTCATCATCATCACCAAACTCCCCAAGGATCCAACTCCGCCTGTGGGGAGCTTCAACACCTAACTGCTCATTCATCTTTCCCGGAGGCCCCACGCAGCAGTAATGCAGTCATCAGATACCACAGGTGGCGTCACTATAAACTTGCAAACTTTTATTCCCATTTCAACCATCCCCTTTTTAGTTGACCACCAGGGCCACGGGTCTGGGCAGGCCACCAGTGACATGCCAACCGCAGCAGAGGGCCCAGACACCCGAGTCTCCATATAGCCCTGGGCCAATCACAAGTGAACGGTCAGTTCATGAAAGTGATGAGTTGGAAGCAGGAAATACATGTCAGCATAAAAATCAAAGCGGCCAAATTATCAGAAATAAATTATTAAATCAAAGCATCTCCAAAATGGTAGATATTGGGGTGATACCCAGGAGAGGCTTTTAGCATCTATTCAAGTGGAGAGTGAACTGAAACCCACCTGGTCTGATCCTACAGGTGAGATAATGTAGCACAAATTGCTGAAAAAGTAATAGTAGGCTAAGGGTAAGTGCACATCAGTCGTTTTCTGGGCTGTTTTTGGACGTTTTCCGTCGGCGTTTTCTGCTGAGTTTTATGTTAATTTATGTTAATCCTAACCACCGGCTGGGTTAACATGATACTCAATGGAGTTTAGAAAACGCTGTCTTCATTAGAACGTTTTTCTTCTGGTCGTTTTCAGTCAAAACTGAGTTTTTTCAGTCAAAACTGAGTTTTTACAACGTTTTTCAAAGAATAGAGCAAGTGACTTCTTTCCTCCGTTTTTCCAGCGCTTCCAGCTGATCAAGTGCACTAAAAACTCAGTTTTCAAAACAGCCGAGAAAACAGCCGAGAAAAACGCTGGAAAACCCGGCGTAAAACGAGCAAAAAACGAGGGACACTGCTGAGCACAGAAAACTCAGTTTCTGCTAAAAAAACCCAGGTTTTTGGACGTTCTGCAGAGATGCACAAACGTCAGATGTGCACATAGCCTTAGACAGAACGGTGTCAGTACACACAGTGCACCAAGGGTAGAGGAGCAACAGAACTGGACCATGGACAGCAGAAGAAGGTGGGGTGGTCTGGTGTATTAATCATTATGAGGATGAACAGGTGCCTGGTGCCACCTACCTGTGGAAGAGACGGATATACTTTGGGAAGCAAACCACCCAAGGGTACGTCTCTAATGCTCTGGTCAATGTCGTGCTGGGAAACTGTGCTTACTGACATTGATGTGGTTGTTACTTTGACACATATCACCTACAAACCCTTGACATACAATAAGTATTCCAGGTCATGGCAGCACAATTCTCTGATGGGAATTTAACCTGTGAAAACTAATAAAGAGGTTATACACTGCTATGACAACCCCTTCTAATTCCATGTGTTTCCCCCAGTTAAAATATAAGAACCTGTACTCACCTCCAACGCTGGCGCAGTTCCACCAGTGTCAGTTAATGCGTTCATGGGATCACATGACATTGTGACATCACGTGAGCTCTTCGTCCAATCACCGCCAGTGTATAGGTACCGTTACATGGGGCAACATAGCAGCGATGTCGGAAGCGATTCCGCGGGTGCGCGCACACTTTCGACATCGCTGCCTTGTGGTCACACGCAGCGATGTTGCAAGCGACGCCACCGCGATGTTGCAGCACTGATCGCTGGGTTGAGTACAACCCAGCGAGCAATATGCCGCAATGTTATCAATAGGCGAAACCGCTGGCAACATCGCTATCACGGTGTCACACGGCACGATCCAGCCAAATCGCTTGTGCGAGATCGCCAGGTTTTACACATGTTGGTAAATCTGGCAACTCGCAACCAGTGATTTATCACAGTTGCATTGTGCTGTCACACAGCACAATGCACTTGCGATGTCGCCGCACCCGGGATTTTTTAGCAATGTTGCGGGCGATATCGTGCCACGTGACGGTACCTTATCTCTTCCCGTCTTCAGTTACAGGAGCAATCTACAAAATGCTAGCAGCAGCTGCAGCGCCAGTTCCTGTTGATTAACTCTTTTGTTTGAAGACAGGGAGCCAGAAGCCGATGGTGATTGGACGCAGGGCTCGCATGATGTCACAATGGCATGTGATCCCCGTGAATGGGATTACTGACACTGCTGGAACAGTGCCAGCTTGGGAGGTGAGTACAGGCTCTTTTATTTTAACTGGGGGGGGGGGGAAACATGTGGAATCAGAAGGAGTTGTCCTTTAAGTGGACAACCCCTTTAAGGAAGAGTATGAAGAGTTTGACAAAGAATACAAGGTGTTGACATAGCCTTTAAATTCCCTAGATCTCAAAATGAAGGAAAAAAGGATATAACCAATGACCCCCACATTTACAGGATTAGGTATCTTATAGGGGTTTTTACTTTTAGAAAAGTGGACACCAAACATTTCCTGTAATGTAGAAAAAATAAGAAAAAAAGATAATACTTGCTCTCCCTGTGCCTAGCACCATCTCTCTGATGACAGCTGCCACAAACCAAAATTCTGAGACCAGAGCAGTGATGGGAGAGCTGGAACTGGACCCGGTGAGGGTGAGTAATGCCATTTTAGTTTACAGGAAACATTCAGTGGCCACATTTCCATTGTACTGGTCTATAGCCCTAATCATATTCTCCAATGTAAAGATGCCAACAATAGACTCCGTCAGTATTATTGCGTCACTTCAATATCACAGTCACAGATAGCAGCGCTTAAAAGGTTAAACCACAGCTATGGAAGCTAGCCCCAATTACTGCCCTTAGAGGCACGTACACGGATTGTATAGCACAGCGCCTAAGCCGCTTCGGGAATGATATATATACATTGTGCAGTAGAAAGAGAGAAAAACAATTAATCAATTATATAGAAACTTCTGACCAAAACAGACATACATCCATTTTAGCCAATAACTGTCTGCAATGATCAGGAATTCTTCAATGTTGCGATCAGTGATTGGCGGCAGCGGTCACACACTGTCACCGCAGACTGTGGTTTGTCCTGATGAAGAAGTGTCACTTTGAAACGCGTTAATTAAAACCGTGGTTCAATATTCCCCATCTCCTGTTCATCACTGGATCAGATTTTAACCCATTCGTACCAGTCTAAACCAATATCACCACTGGGAGAGGAAGCAAGGAGACCTGTGAGGAAGCGGGCAGCGAAACGAGAGGAGCAATAGGAAAAGTAAAGTCCTCTTTTTTTGCAGTGACTAATAGACAACCCCTTTAAGGTAGAGTCACACAAAGCAGAATTGTTACAAGCCGTTTCTCAATGGAGCCTGCAAAGATCCAAGCACGTTACAAAAAAAGTACCTGACATTTCTACAACCAATCTGCCAAGTGGGACCAGGACCTCATGGTCTCATTCGGACGTCTGTGAGTCACGTACATCTATCCGTGTTTTTCATGGATAAACAGCGTACCCATTACTCTCTGTGCGGCTGTGCATGTCTAGACTTTCTGCAGACTGAGTAGCGCTAAAAGTATCACAGACACAAATCCATATTGATACAAGTCATGGATTTATAAGGACAAGTTTAAGAGGCAATACATGTGTGAAATAGAGGAATAGACCTATATGTAGTCCAAGGTATCCAGGAATCATAGAATGATAGTAAGGTATGATTAACTGCGGCTACAAGTTCAGCGGTGTGGTAGAGCAGGTCTATTTTATGGAGTAATGGTGATTTATTGGGGAGTGTGGGAGAGCGCCAGAATGTGGGGATCAGCGACTTCCCTGCTGCTAGAATGAAGCTCGCCAGCCTAGATGCTTTTTTGTTCTCCGGCCAAAGTGAGAAATGTAGAAATACTACCTCCGGAGTGAGGCTGGTTTCACACTAGCGTTTCTGACCGCAGTGGAGGCTGCGTACTTCTTTTCTAAAATCTGTAAGCGTCTTGCGCACCTATCTTTATCATTATGAACGCAGGGATATGCGGTGGCATTAGTATGTCTGCGGATGTGGACAAGTGTGTGGTTTCTCGGCACCCTTCAGAACGCAACATGTTGCATTTTTTTGAGCCCATAAATATGTGCAGCCATGCGCATGCGGACGAGTGCATACAAACCACACATTACTGTCTATGGGTGCGCATTGGTACGCAAGGTCTTGCTGATGGCTGCGTTAAGTGCGCATGCGGATTTCACACGGAGCATGCTTATAATTTTTTTAGCACCTCCCAAAAACCTCCCCAATACCTCCCAATTCCCAGCTGTATAAAACGCCAGCGCTGGGAGCTGGTAACCAGGGTAAACATCAGGTAACAAAGCGCAGCACGTCATTTCCCATGTCACAAAACCCGTGACGTTTGAACTATATCGTTAACGATATGGTAGCGTGTGACGGGGCCTTAACTCAAATGTCACTCAAACTGTGTGTTTCCAACCTAAAATCTGCAAACGGATACCCTCACACGATGCAGGTGCATCCAGTTTCATCATTGCGGGGGAATCCAGGCTTTTCCTGCAGGTCCTGGGATTCCAAAATCCGCTAGTGTGAAATCAGGCTCGGGAGACTTGTACAGTCGGTATCTCCTTCCACCTTAGTCGGATTAGCCCTTATGGTGGGTTTACATGTCGCGATATCGGCTTCCAACTCCGATCCAACTCCGACCAAAAGTCACGTGCTTCGCGAGTTGGACCCGATATCGCTCGCGCGCGTTGTACGGTTTGAACGTACAATGCGATGCTGGAACGATGCCAAAACGATATCGGGGTTGAATGAGCGTGCTATTCAACTGCCCGATATCGCATGGCCGTTGTAGCCGCCTCGTCCCGTGTGACAGCCCAACTACGATGTGTACGCCCACGTCACCCATTCACTCCCATGTTAACTCGTTGTTCCTAGGTTGGGGGGCGTACACATCGTCGGGACGTTGTATCCCGGTATCGGGCTGTGTAAAACGGCGATGCGATAGCGGGAAAAGCGCGCTCCCGCGTCGTTGGTCCCGATATAGGGACGTGTAAACCCACCATCAAGGTACCGTCACACACAGCAATATTGCTAGGCAATTGCACTTGCAATTTGCTGGTTGCAGTGAAATCATGGACACATTACTCCATTTTGTGGCTGTGTACACATGGAACAATGTGTCCATGATTTCACTGCAACCAGCAAATTGCCTAGCAATATTGCCGCGTGTGAAGCCTCTGCCTCATATAATGGCTGTGCATTACTGATCACTATCTATATACAGTCACAGGCGGTCTCCGCTATCGCAGCGTCCTGATACATGAGCTCATGTGCTGCCGAGAACGGTGATCTCTTCTGCAGCACAAAGGATCATTTCAGCGGGTGTTTTGCTCCTTCATTATCCGGTTTGCACCCTAGGAGCCCGTTCACACTAATCTGCAGGGTAACCGCACGGATTATCGCCCTCTGCAGGCTCCCCGCCACCTCTGGGCAGGGGTCAGTGATGACTGAGGGGCTCATTGCCCCAGCGGGCAGACACCTGCAGCCTCACAGGGGCTTCTCACACATCGCGATCCTACCTCACTGACCAAAGAAACTCTCCGCTTCCGACACACAAGACGCGACTTTCGCTTCTTCTAGCCAATCAAAATTCATCCTGTGCCGCGTCACTGCACATAGTAACAAAGGGCAAAACCTTCACAACTCTGAAGTCCGTTACTATGTAGCGTCAGGCAGAACACAATCATGTGTAACTCAACGGCCAGAGGACTACGACAAAATGGCCGCCAGGTGAAGGGAACGGAGACAAAAGAGACAGAGACAAACACGGAAGAGCGGAGATGATGTCACTCGTGCGACTCTCCTGGAAGTGTGATGTGGCTGAGAGGGGCTCACCATGGTAAGTTGTATGCTGTGTATTTAGTGTATGAGGTGTGCATATTGTATATGTGCTGTGTGTGTAGTATATGGAGAGTGCATAGTATATGGGGTGTGTATGTGCTGTGTGTGTGTAGTATATGGGGTGTGTATGTGCTATGTGTGTAGTATATGGGGTGGGCATGCTGTGTATATGCTGTATGCGTAGTGTATGGGGTGGGCATGCTGTGTATGTGCTCTGTGTATAGTATATGGGGTGGGCATGCTGTGTATGTGCTGTGTGTGTAGTATATGGGGTGGGCATGCTGTGTATGTGCTGTGTGTGTAGTATATGGAGAGTGCATAGTATATGGGGTGTGTACGTGCTGTGTGTGTAGTATATGGAGAGTGCATGCTGTGTGTGTAGTATATGGGGTGTGTATGTGCTATGTGTGTAGTATATGGGGTGGCCATGCTGTGTATATGAGGTGGGCATGCTGTGTATATGCTGTATATGGGGTGGGCATGCTGTGTATATGCTGTATATGGGGTGGGCATGCTGTGTATATGCTGTATGTGTAGTGTATGGGGTGGGCATGCTGTGTATGTGCTCTGTGTATAGTATATGGGGTGGGCATGCTGTGTTTGTAGTATATGAGGTGTGCATGCTGTGTATGTGCTGTGCGTGAAGTATATGGGGTGTGCATGCTGTGCGTGGAGTATATGGGGTGTGCATGCTGTGCGTGGAGTATATGGGGTGTGCATGCTGCGTATATGCTGTAGTATATGGGTGTGCATGCTGTGTATGTGCTGTGTGTGGAGTATATGGGGTGTGCATGCTGTGTTTGTAGTATATGGGGTGTGCATGCTGTGTTTGTAGTATATGGGGTGTGCATGCTGTGTTTGTAGTATATGGGGTGTGCATGCTGTGTTTGTAGTATATGGGGTGTGCATGCTGTGTGTGGAGCATATGGGGTGTGCATGTGCTGTGTTTGTAGTATATGAGGTGTGCATGCTGTGTACGGGCAAAGTGTGTCATAGCCAAGAATAGAGAGACACAGTAGGGTGGGGTAACCTGTGGGAATAATCATGTCACCCACAGTGTGTGATACATTGTGCAGTACTGTGTGATTGTCATATTGTGTGTTATCCCACTAAATGTATGGTCACTGAGGGATCTGACTACTGGGATTGAGAATGGCGGTCATATTGTCCTCTCTGTAAGTGGACACTGCCCCACTCACTCCAGTGATGGCTCAATGTCTCCAGTGGGCGACGTTCTGTCCTCACCTCATTGTTGGGTTACACGTTTAGACATTTCCTTCATGCTGTATATATCTGACATGTGGACCTGTGTGTGATAACCATGACGGAGGCCAGTGATAACATTGTAGAGACAGGGAGCCCTGCTACATAGAAGACTGGCACTTGCTATACAATGGAAAGAAAGAAAGTATGTCAGCTTGTTGTACAAGACTGCAAAAGGTTGAGCGGGTGTGAGGAAAATGATGCAATAGGATTTGCAAAATTAGTGTTAATAATTTACTTTTATCAATTACAAAAATGCAAAGTGACTGAACCAAAGATAAATCACATCACATCGGTATCTGGTGTGATCACTAGGGATGAGCTAACCGGACTTTATAGTTCAGCATTTGTGCCGAACACAGACTTAAAATTTGTTCAAAGTTCAGATGCTTTACATACAAAGTACTGAAGCGAGCATCGCTGTGCTTGGGTACACTCGGTGCTTGGCCCAGTGCGAGCCATTTGCAGTGTTTGAACATCTCACACTGGGGGTAAAATCAGTGTTATCGGGTGTAGCTTGTGAGGCAGTCGACAGGGTAAGGGGTACTCGGATCCCGGGACAGGATGACTGCTTCGATGGGGGATCACGACTGGTCGATTCCCAGTTCCGTGCCCTGGACCCTCAGTGGCAGGGATTAGGGGGAATGGTGATGAGGATGGGGATAGTAGTGTCATGACGCCACCAGTGGTTCCTGGTAACGGCAGATACCAGCACTGCGGCCGGCCGCTGAGGTGATGGTGGTGCAGCTCACTGTAGTACAGCTCCCCACAGGTGGAGCTTTACCTCAGGGCAGCGACGGTGGATGAGGGGAGTCGTAGTAGTGGCTAGCGGGGGACACTGTGGGCAGCGGCGGAGAAGCAGACTCACACACACAATAGTCTTTGTTTCGGTACCTTTTACTGATGTCCGGTAACAGGTACAGTCCAAGAGGGGTACCAGGTTCTCTGTGCAATTTGGCATTTTCACCTTGAGAGTTGTGAGGCCTCCACTGCTATGGTGTACAGTGGTTTGGGGTAAGTCCTGCCTATAACTGAACTCGCCGCTTTCTCCCTCTCAGGGCTTTACTCTGTAACTGACAATGAGGGCCTTCTGTGGGGTCCCTATACTCCACTTGGGCCCCTGGTCCTGTGCTTGGACAGGTTTGAGTGTCTCTATTAAGTAGTACCTCAGGGGATTCAATCCTCCTGGTTTCTCCGGGCTTTTCCTGTTTCAGTGTTTCTCCTGAAGGGTCGGACTTCGGTGTCCAAGTGAGCTAATGGGATCCTAGATCTGGTCCCTTGTTATGACCTACTGCTCCTTCCACTGGCCTCCGTCCCTCTCTCTGGGGTGCTCCACAGCGGGTTCCTCAGGGAACCCAGAATCTACAGCCTGAGAGCTTCATGTAACCGCAAAAAGCAGGAGATGGTGTGTCGGGGATGTTGGGGGGCTGTAGTATCAGCGTACATTCATTCCCCCTCACAATTCTATTTAGTGAGGGGGCATGCAGAGATTTAGGTTCCCTGAGGTGGGGGCCAGAGTAGATGAGCAGGTATGATTTTATCGATTTATAAGAGATCTATAGATCCTAGAACTGCAGTGTACAGCTCTGCTTCATCATGTAGCAGGGCAGGGACTGTACTAAAAGTTTTCTCTCACTGGAGCTCCCCTTTAATGGGCAGAGCTAAGCAAACGAAATCATTAATGTCTATATAGACTTAGTACTGCCTACTATAGTCACATGGTCGTGACATCACACAGGTCCTATAGCATTTTCTGAAATTCGGCTGAACTCTTAACTATGAATGAAGTTGTTAAAATGCTTTTATGGGATGTATACATCATTTATAAAAAAAAAAAAAAAAAAAAAGATTGTTAATGAACACTTTATGATCGAAATAATAATGGTGGTGGTTTAATAACAAACAATGTTATGACCGGTTCCATTTAAAAAAAAAAAAAAAAAAGTCCAGCTGAACTCGCTCATCTCTAATGATCGCTCCTGTGTCTTCAAAACAGAATCAGTTCTTCTAGATACATTTGTACACAGTCTTTGAAGGAACTCAGCAGGGAGATTGCTCCAGATATCTTGGGGAACTAACCACTAATCGTCTGTGGATGTAGCTTGTGTAAATCCTTCTGTGTCTTCATGTAATCCAAGACACACTCGATGTTAAGCTCAGAGCTCTGTGCGGCCAAATCATCACTTCTAGGACTCTTTATTCTTCTTTAGCCCCTTCCACATATTTTCTACCTAGAAAAATTGATGTTTTCAAGGCAAATGTGGTCATCCAACATATTGATTTGATTTTTTTTTTTTGGTTTATTCTCCTTCAGTTTTGTTAATTAATCAAAATAAATTCTCGAAGTGCCTCTGTCAGTAGGAGCAACTCTCCTAAGCCATCTATACAGGCATGTAGGTCATAGGGAATTGAATAAAATGATACCATGATATCTGTGATCTGATGTCTTATTCCAGAGAAGGTCACATTATTCTTATATGTAAAAGAAATGTTTCAGGCTATGGGTTGGATACTGATCAGCATAAGTATCTGCCTCCAGAGCTTAATTTAAATGAAATGATGTGTTACCAGTGTGAGACATGTAGAGGAAGAGAGCAGACTATCAATCATTACATGCAGGACTGGAGTCGATGTCCATTTTGGTGCAGTCTGAGTCAGATTAAAGGAAATTGAAGAGTGAGAGTCGAATGTTTGGCTTACTGACTCCACAGCTCTGCTTACATGTCTAATACTGGTAAATCCATCTTTCATTTAAAATAAGCTCTGGAGGCAGATTCTCAGGGAGATCTATATCCAGCCCATAGATCTTAACAATATGTTTATGTATTAAGAAAAATGCGGATGTCTCTGGAATGAAACATTGGATCGCAGACATCATGGTATCATTTTATTCACCTTTCTTTATTTTTAGGGTTGTAGCTGTTAAAAAAATATAATCATTTAATGGCTATATCCATCATTTAGAAGTCAGGGTATGCGGAAGAGGCTCAAAGCTCAGCATTCTCTACACGTGCTCAGTGCCAATTGCTGCCGGTAATTTTTATGGCGGGTTTAGACGTTGCGATATCGGAGTCCAATTTCAATCAAAAGTCACGTGGTTCAATCGTTGGAGCCGATATCGTTCCTGCGTTGTATGGTGTGAACGTCCAATACGATGCAGGAACGATGTCAATGCGATATCGGGGATTGAATGAGCGTGCTATTCAATGCTCCGATATTGAATGGAGATTGGAGCCGGATCGTGCTGTGTGACAGCCCAATTCCGATGTGAAGTTCTACGTCACCCATTCACTCCCATGTTAAATGGTCGTTCCTGGGTTGGGGGGCGTAGACATCGCATGGATGTTGGATTCAGAAATCGCAACGTCTAAACCTCCGATGCGATGCGGGAGAAACGTGCACTAAATGCACGAATTGCGATATCGCAACGATATTGAAACGTGTAAACCCACCTTTAGAGATACTGCCAATCTGTGACAGCACCGCTTAAAAGAAACAATTGCCAATGCACACAAGATGGGAAAACTGGGGAACCAATGATTTACCATGAGAGCCAGGGGATTCCTGACTCTTGGCACACCTGTGGACTGAGCTCCATAGATTACCTTGATTCACTCTATATACTGCAATACAGTTGTATGGCAGCATATCGTATAAACAATTGAATGATTGCAGGTTCAGGTCACCGGAATTGACAAAAAAATTGTGTTTATAAAATTTAAGAGCACCGGCATCATAGTTTGTATTTGGGGCTGTAAATCATACCTGTAGATTTCCCATTCTTTGTTAATCCACTCTCGGCTCTGGCTCTACCACAACTGCATAGAAAACATCCATGAAAACCGCACTTGTAACTCCAGAGTTATAAAGGCTGCGTCCACTCTCCTGATGTGTCCATTTTAGTAGATTCTTGTATTTCCCACAATATTACTATTCTGGAACTTCTTATTTTACACTGGTGTGTTATGGCAGTCTTTTGTTAATGGAAATGTGTGAAGGGGTTAAAACCTTTATTCAAGCATTTCTCATGTGTACATTTTCAATGTTGACTGCACAGAATAAGGGTAAGTGCACACTGGCCGGGTTTTCGGCGGTTTACCTGTGTAAACCGCCGTTTTGTTTACATTAGTTTTATGTTAATTTATGTTAATCTAAACCGGCGTTTGGATTAACATTAAAACTAATGTAAACAGCCCAAGGCTGTGCACACACCGGCGGTTACCCAGCGTCATCCGTTGCTAACACGCAGGTTTCCCAGCGGGTTAGCAAAGAATGACCATGTTCTAAAAAACGGCGGTTCTGCAGCGGCTGCAAGCAGAATCATGTGCTGCTTCCAGCCGCTGCAGAATCGCCGCCGAGAACCCGCTTGGCAGCCGCCGGATACCGCCCGAACATACCCGCCAGGAAGCCGGTGGACGGCGCCGGAGCTTCCTGGCGGGTCCCGCCCAGCCGCCGCCGACCAACCCGCCGGGTAATGTGAACTTACCCTATGGCCGGCATTTTCATACAACTAACAGTCGTAGTCCGTAGCGGCCATAGTTCTGACCTGAACCTATATATATCTCTGAGGCTGTTGAGTTTGGGTCAGGGGACCTACAGACAGTCCAGACATCAGTATTGAGACAGTGAATGTCGGACTTGTGGGTGGAGACTCAGACAAGAACCCCTGTGAACAGGAAAGTATTTTAGCATTATCTATTCCTCCATCAGAAATGTTCTCATAGCAACACTGTTTTGGTGTGAAGTATAGAGAGGAACAGGGCTGTGGAGTTGGAGTCATGGAGTGGAGCCGGAGTCCATTTTTGTGGAGTCTGAGGGCCCTTTCACATCAGCGTTTTTTTAAATTTGCGGCAGATGCGGTGAAAAAACCGCATCTGCCGCAACTGCCGCATAACGGTTCCACTTGCGGCACGGTTGCGGTTTTTTCCATAGGAAGTATAGGGGGACTTGCGGCAGATGCGGCAAGTGCGGTATTGCACTTGCGGCAGGTGCGGCAGAGAAAAAAACCGCGGCTTACTGCGGTTTTTTTCTCTGCCGCACCTGCCGCAAGTGCAATACCGCACTTGCCGCATCTGCCGCAAGTCCCCCTATACTTCCTATGGAAAAAACCGCAACCGTGCCGCAAGTGGAACCGTTATGCGGCAGTTGCGGCAGATGCGGTTTTTTCACCGCATCTGCCGCAAATTTAAAAAAACGCTGATGTGAAAGGGCCCTGAGTCGGATTATGAAAATCTGAGGAGTCCTTGTCGGAGGTTTGCCTTACTGACTCCACAGCCCAGGTGGGAAATGCAGTAAAGTGGCACAAACTCTGGTGCTCCTCTTCTTTTATTCCCGCATCCGATAATGAGTGTCCCTGACCCTTATGACTGATATAGTCACATCTGATTGTTTCCTTTTTTCATTGATCAGACTCGTAGGCAGTGATTGCATCGATTATTTCACTGTTGGAAAAGTCTCGTTCACGTCTCTTGAATAAGGGCACTGTGCTCCCAACAAATGGGCAATGACTTAGCAGTAGATTTATTGCTTGCATGCATGTTTACCTTTTATTAGTTTTTGACATCTCACAAAAGGAGGAAACAGAGGAAGGATGAGTGGGCAGAAATTGAAATATTTGCCAGATGTCAATATAAGTCCTGTTCACTAACCCCGGGTCAGCGGGTCTATGCTTTCGTTGAATTGAGGCTGGTGATGATTGATGAATTTTCTTTTGTTCATGAGTGGTGAGACATTATGTGGTAAACAACCTCCAAACATTATATCCAATGCATCCCGATATGTGACACAAGGCTGGATGTATGTAATGCGAGTCCCAAAGAAGAAATGTCTCCTGCGCTCGCTGCTGCTTACCGGGCAGATATCAAAGCTTAATATTTTTGGAAGTTGGAGTGTTTTTTTTTTTTTGTTTTTTTTTTTAGATTTGGCTATCTTAGGAGGATATCTGTTTGTGCAGGTAACTATTACTGTGCAGAATTATTAGGCAACTTAGTAAAACCCAAATATATTCCCATCTCACTTGTTTATTTTCGCTAGGTAAACCAATATAACTGCACAACATTTAGAAAAAAACGTTTGTGACCTGCAAAAACAAAACCCCAAAAAATTAGTGACCAATATAGCCACCTTTCTTTATGATGACACTCAACAGCCTTCCATCCATAGATTCTGTCAGTTGCTTGATCTGTTTACGATCAACATTGTGTGCAGCAGCCACCACAGCCTCCCAGACACTGTTCTGAGAGGTGTACTGTTTTCCCTCCCTGTAGATCTCACATTTTAGAAGGGACCACGGGTTCTCTATGGGGTTCAGATCAGGTGAACAAGGGGGCCATGTCATTATTTTTTCTTTTTTAGGCTTTACTGGCCAGCCACGCTGTGGAGTAGTTGGATGCATGTGATGGAGCATTGTCCTGTATGAAAATCATGTTTTTCTTGAACGATACCGACTTCTTCCTGTACCACTGCTTGAAGAAGTTATCTTCCAGAAACTGGCAGTAGGTCCAGGAGTTGAGCTTCACTCCATCCTCAACCCGAAAATGTCCCACAAGTTTGTGTTTAATGGTACTAGCCCATACCAGTACCCCACCTCCACCTTGCTGGCGTCTGAGTCGGAGTGGAACTCTCTGCCCTTTACTGATCCAGCCTCTGGCCCATCCATCTGGCCCATCAAGAGTCACTCTCATTTCATCAGTCCATAAAACCTTTGAAAAATCAGTCTTTAGATACTTCTTGGCCCAGTCTTGACGTTTTATCTTATGTTTCTTGTTCAAAGCTGGTCGTTTTTCAGCCTTTTTTACCTTGGCCATGTCCCTGAGTATAGCACACCTTGTGCTTTTTGATACTCCAGTAACATTGCAGCTCTGAAATATATCAAAACTGGTGGCAAATGGCATCTTGGCAGTTTCACGCTTGAGTTTCCTCAATTCATGGGCAGTTACTTTGCGCTTTTTTTGCCCATCACGCTTCTTGCGACCCTGTTGGCTATTTGCCATGAAACGCTTGATTGTTCGGTGATCACGCTTCAAAAGTTTGGTAATTTCAGGACTCCTGCATCCCTCTGCAAGACATCTCACAATTTTGGACTTTTCAGAGCCCGTCAAATCTCTCTTCTGACCCATTTTGCCTAAGGAAAGGCACTTGCCCAATAATTAAGCACACCTTATATAGGGTGTTTATGTCATTACACCACACCCCTCCTCATTACAGAGATGCACATCACCTGATTTACTTAATTGGTAGTTGGCTCTCAAGCCTATACAGCTTGGAGTAGGACAACATGTATAAAAAGTATCATGTGATCAAAATACTCATTTGCCTAATAATTCTGCACACAGTGTATATGGAGAGGCTTAAAGATGTAATCCCATCTCCACGACCCTATTTCACTATGTTGTAGGTGTTATAATATTAGCACATACCTCCATTCGATTTACATCTTTTGTGGATGACCTTGCAAAATAATTTGTGTTATCAAATATGTTCAGTTTTTTTTATTATATTAGTGGTGAAAAGAAAATTAGATGTTTGCAAAAAAAGTAAGAAATGTTGGGGTGGTATCACCATTTTCCAAGACCTGTAACTGTTCCATTTTTCAGTGAATGGAGCCATGTGATGACTTATTTTTTATGGGGTAAGAAGATGCTTTTATTGGTTTTACTTCAAGACGTGACATTTTGATCGCTTGTTACAGCACTTTTTTGTGGTTTTGCAGCGACCAAAAAGCTTAATTTTGGTGTTCTAGAATTTTTGTGTATATCAATTGTGTTAATTATTATTCTTATATTTAGGTAGATCTGACCAAATATGTGTATTGTTTTCATCATTATTTTTAATGGGGCACAAGAGGGGTGATTTGAAGGTGTGTTTTTTTGTTTTTTTTTTGTTTCAAGAGTCTTTAAAACATTCTTTTTACTGTTTTTAACTTCAAGCTGCGATCATCTGATTGCTTGTGGTATATACAGTAATTTCACAGCATTGTTGTATATAGTAAAAATGTTGGTCTTCTTTGAAGCCACTGGCAGGTTTCAGAGGACCGCTGTGATGACAAGTACGGAGGTCTTCAGCAGACCCGATACTGTCATAGCAATCCATTTGCGACCCACAATCCCATCACGGGCATGGCGATGGGTATTTAGAATGGCCCCCATGCTGGTGTGTGTTAAATGCCTCTGTCATAGTTTGACGGGGATTTAACAAGTTAAGATTCTCGAATATTAGAGGCAGGTCCTGGCTGTAATACACCCGCTTACAACGTACCTGTCATCACATCGGCACGGTTTACACCGCTCTCCACCCTAGAGGACTCATTTCAGATCGACTTTGTGCTGACTCTCCGCACTGTTGCAAGGTTCCTTTACTTTATCGGCCAATGTGTTTTTGCGCCCTTTTACACCTGTTAAGCTGCATCTTCTTTAAAGTTGTGTCCTATTGACCTACTTTTTTTTAGATTGACTTTGTAAAAGGCTATATAAGCCGAAAAGTCAGTTATCTTCAGGGCTGTGAAGTTGGAGTCATGGAGTCTGCGGCCATGTTGTCCGTGTCCAGAACTCTATTCCATGTACGGCAGAGATGGTGAAGAGGTTAAAAAAATGAATGTTCACAGATTTGTTGATCCTTTATTTGCTCATATCAATTAAGGTATTTTAGAGTAGCATGTGGGAAAATGGAGGCGACTTGCAGCACCGCATACACAGTTCACTACAGACCGCCTAGGATCTAGCGTGACATTTTTTATTAGTTGCCAGGCAACAAGGACTTCAGTAATAAAACAAAACTAAACTGTTGGCACCTGCAGCAATTTTCAGGGCACGCTGCCTACCTTGCATCTGTGAGTTGTCCAGCTTTGACTTTTATATATCAGGAATGACAACTATTTGTGAATTGTGTATCCCGTGCCGGGAGACCTGTGGTCTCTGTCACTGTGGCCTCTTTGGGATCCATTTCCTCTCCATTTATTTTTCAGGTGGTCTTTGCTCTGCCCTCTCATTGTTTCGTTGTGTCCATAGAAGTGACAACCTATGAATAGAAATTTTTATGTAATCTTTCAGTGACTTTATTGTCTGTGATGACAGATACAGTGTAACACGTCCATCTGTTGTGCTGCGTCTCATGGGATTTACAGAACAAAGACTTTTTCTTCACTTAACAACATTGTAAAAATGTAAAAGTAAATATTTTGTTGTATGGAGCTCAGATTAACATGGCATTTTGGGAGGAAAACTTTTTTTTTCTTTAACCCCTAAGGCTATGTGCACACTGGAGGTTTTTGATCCGTTTTTGGTTATACGTTTTTTTTTCTAAATTGCACCAAAAACAGATCAGTCACTGAGGTCTGCAGCAAAGTGAATGGGATTTTCAGTTTGTTGTGCAGCTGATGCGTTTTTGACTGCTGCGTTAGTGGTGCAGAGAGCGCATCCAGAAAATAATGAGCGTCAATTAGTGTTGCGTTTTTCTGCTGCACTTTCCAGACCGCAAACGCTCACATTACTTACCATCACCGCCGTTCCCTAGGTAAGCCTCGATGAAGTGTTCCTTCCAGGCATCGGCAGGACCTGCGGGTACAGTACTGACAGGACCTGTGCATGTGACTCAGCCTGAGCCTCACATGGTGCCAAGGTCCTGTAAGTAGCAGTACTACCCGCAGGTCCTGCCAGTGCCCAGAATGAACAGTTTGTCGGGTCTGCCGTGGGATCACCGGGAGGGTAACAAAGTGTGTGTGTGTCTTTGTCTGTGTCTCTGTCTGTCTGTGTCCCCCAAAACAGAGCAAAAAAACAATACAAACAGATGATGCGTTTATGATGGGGTTTTTTTTTACAAAAAAAAAAGGATCCATTTTTGCTGCATAAACTGCACCAAAAACAGAGCACAAACGCTGTGTGAATGGGCTAACTGTGATTTATCACTGCTTCTATCTCTTCTTTTTCCAGTCGATAATCACTCTTGTGTAGTGAATCAAAGCATCTTCAATGCCGCTGCCTTGTTTTGGCTCATCAGTCACATGATCACTGAGGACCCCAACAGCTTTGGAAGTGGGGCCCCAGAGCCCCAGATCAGCTTTTTTAATAATTTATGTAAGGACTGTAGTTACTCATAATTCTGGCTGCTATACGAGCCCCAAGTATAGTGAAAAATTGCACAATTGGTGATTTTTTTTTTTTTTTTATTAAAATACATTTTCTTGATCAAAGATAGCTTAAAACCCTACATATATTTGGTATCCATATGACCATAATAACTTGCAAAATTAATCTAACAAGATAAATTTAGTCTGAATCTATGAACAGTATAAATAATGGACAGAGAAGCTATTTTCTTTATCTTCTTTTTACAATTAATGTATAGAAAGATGCATTCAAAGCCGAGCACATTAACCCTTGTATTTACAATTGCAGTCAGTTATTCAAACCCACCTGGCAAATTTATTAGCAAAATATACAATTTTCTGTTGGCAATAAACCAAATCAGAACAATTTTAATAGCACAATATAATAAATATCACAAGTGGTTTCTTCAAATTCAACACAGTATTGTTACTGCAGTCTAAGAATAATTCAACCCGTTCATGGCAAGAATATTTAATACTTAGTTGAGCACTTTGGACTGTTATAACTTACTGCAGACCAGAGCTGTGGAGTCGAAGACGGTGTCCATTTTGGTAGAGTTGGATTCAGGGAACTTAAGGAGTTGGAGGTTTGGCTTCCTTACTTCATAGGTAGGGCTGTGGAGTCGGAGTCTGTGTGCATTTTGGTGGAGTTGGAGTCGAATTCAGGGAAATTGAGAGTCGAAGGTTTGGCTCTACCGACTCCACAGCCCTGCTGTAAACATTATGCAACTATCCAGCTTCTAGCAGTGTTTCTGAGGAATTTTAGTCCATTACCCGTAGATGATGGAATGCAAGGTGAATTCAGTCAAGAATTATGAAATCTTAGGAGTGCCTTTTGTGAGGATTCTGAAGCTTGGGTATCCAACAAGATAGTAGGCCCAATCATAACTCAAAAGTCCACAAAGATTTTGTTTCAGAGCTGCTGGAAATTCTGGTGTGGTCATCACAGTTGACTTAACCTCAGCTGGACTTCAACACCATAGGAAATCTTTTATGGGGTTTGAAGAAGGCAGTTGCCGCAAGTAAACCCAAGAATATTAGTTAACGTGAGCCATTGTCCATCATAACTGGGCTAAGATTCCTCATCAATGCCATATGAAGCTGGTGTCTGGCTATCCATCAGGTAATAACAGTCAGAGGTGCTCTACTAAGTAGTTCAGACGTTTGCCATGAAGGGTCTGAATAATTCTGAGACTACACTAGACAGTAAAAGTGGCTTTTTGTGTGGAATTTGGGAAACCAATACTCATATTAGTTATCCAACTATGTAAAATTTTCTTGTATGATTGGTTTCAATTATTGAAAACTGTAGAAAGTTTGTACATTTTTCTAATAAACCTCATTTGAAATTGGGGTTGAATAATTTTGATTGCAGCTATTGCTGTTATCGCTGCCAGTTCTCAGAAAATGTGTCTGAGAAAACCTTTTAAAATACCATCTTCACTGCTGTGTGTCCCAGAAAGTATACCGGTAACTTCTCATGTCTTGAGAAACATGGGGTCTATCTTGGAACTTAACGTACAAACTTACAGAAGGCAGAAAGATGGAGACAAGCAAAAGAAATGCAAGGAAAAACACATGGACAGATCTCCTATGTCTGTACCATAACATTTGTAATAAAAGCTATAAAGCAACTGTTCAGGAGAATTTTCTACAGAAACGATTACCGGTATATGTATCCTCAGCCTTAAAGATGCTTCGAACCGTGAGAGACATCTCGTCTGGAAACACCTTCGGCTGTTGACTCCTGCTGACCTTCCTATGATAAGAGCTGAAATGTTTCCTGGACAGAGACGTTCAGATCTTAAGTGGAAGAAGATTTTGTGAGAAGAGCTGAATAGTTGGGGCAGTGACAGTCTGCAGCGAAGAGACTCGACAATGCTTTGTGTACTGAAAATTGGATATGTGAAACGGAAAAACTTAGCATAAGAGGTGGTAATTGATTATTGTATTCATCATCAAACCAACAAACAAGAAACTGTTGTGTTATGGATCTGTGTTGTAAGGATCCATGAAGTGAAGCATATACTGTTGGTCTTTACCAACACGTACCTCAGATATTGCACTGAAAATTGTTTTTTACCTTCCTATTCAGTGAGAGAAAAAAAAAGTTACGCCATCCCTGCATCCTATGCCATGTTAGGCCATGTTCACATGTTGAGTATATGGTCAGTATTTACCTCAGTGTTTGTAAGGCCACATGCACACATGGAGTATTTGGTGAGTTTTTTACCTCAGTGTTTGTAAGGCCACATGCACACATGGAGTATATGGTCAGTATTTACCTCAGTATTTGTAAGGCCACATGCACACATGGAGTATTTGGTGAGTTTTTTACCTCAGTGTTTGTAAGGCCACATGCACACATGGAGTATTTGGTGAGTTTTTTACCTCAGTATTTGTAAGGCCACATGCACACATGGAGTATTTGGTGAGTTTTTTACCTCAGTATTTGTAATGCCACATGCACACATGGAGTATTTGGTGAGTTTTTTACCTCAGTATTTGTAAGGCCACATGCACACGCTGAGTATTTGGTGAGTTTTTTTCCTCAGTGTTTGTAACCATAACCAGGATAGGAACAACCAGAGGAAAAGTGTAATAGAAACATGTCACCACTTCTGGATTTATCACCCACTGTTGTGTTTGGCTACAAAGACTGAGGTAAAAAACTCACCAAATACTGAATATGCGCACGTGGCTTTATGAGGTTATTCCTTTGTAGAAGCATACTAGGGCTGTTTGGTGCTGCTTGTGAGGTTGTGTGTGACATAACCACTCAAAAGCATGAGGCTGCAGCGAACCACCCGAAGTATCGAGGAACCACATGTAGAGTGCAGGAATGGATGGATTGAAATTGCGCTGCCCGCGGACAATTATGGATCGATCAGTCAGTCCAAAGAGAGTACAGCTCATTCCATGACGAAGTGTGTGGTGGTCACACGAAACAGATTGGAATAAAGGAACTTTAAAACTTTAGACTGACTGATCGATCCACAATTGTCCATGGGCAGCGCTATTTCAATCCATCCATCCCTGCACTCTACATGTGGACCTACCTACATTAGGGTGCCTTCACATTTGCGTATGGGAAAGCAGCGTATGCTGCGTTCCCATACGCAGTCAAACGCATGCGCACTGCGGTTCCTATGTTTAACATAGGAACGCATAGTGCCCGCGTTTGCTGCGTTCGGGTGCGGATGCGGACGATATCTGCTCCTTCCGGTGTCCAGCATCCGCGCCCGGGACGCAGCATGTTGCATTTTTTGTGCGCTCAGGGAGCTTGGAAAATCGGCAAGCGTCCCCAAGCGCACAAAACATGCATTGTCTTCAATGGGTCCGCAGTGTTCAGCGCTTGACAGCGCTGGAGAACGCTGCGGACCCATTGAAAAATCTCCCGGTGGCCGCCGGTGATGTCACAGGAGCTCACCGACGGCCACCGGGAGATCAGCTGAGCCACTGCTGTCCTCCTCCTCCCCGCCGCCGGTAAGCACCGGGACCTGTCGGCGGGGAGTACAGCTGGTCTGACAGCTGTTTGAATCTTCCCGCGCCGACATCTCCTCTCGGTGTCGGCGCGGGAAGATTCAAACAGCTGTCAGATCAGCTGTACTCCCCGCCGACATGTCCCGGAGCTTACCGGCGGCCGGGAGGAGGAGATCTCCGGCGCTGAACTCCTCCTCCGGCCCGCCCCCGGACAACGCCGATTGGCTGCCGGGCTCCCTAGTGATGTGTCCGCAGGCGGACATTATCCGCTGCGGACACATCATAAGACACTGGTTTTAACAGCGTTTGTGTCTGCATGCCATCAGCATGCAGTCACAAACGCCAGTGTGAAGCCACCCTTACAAGAGATAAACCTTCATAAATTAACACCAATGTTGAAAAAAATGTTGTGATGAAGTAAATAACTGTTGAGCATTGGTCTGCTCAGAGGGGGAGGCCTTGAGCAACGGACCCTCTGACATCTATATTTACTAATAAGGCTTAGGCTGCTTTAACACTGCATTATTTTGCTGTCCGAGGGGATCCGACTTTTTGCAGGACCCCTCGGACAGCAACAGATCCAAACTGATGCCTGCAATCGGATGCCAAATTGGCATCCAATTCTGATATTTTGCAGGATCAGTTTGGATCCTCTAGCTCTCTCCTCCTGTCACCTGGCTCCCCCTCCTCTCTCCCTCCTGTCTCCTCGCTTCTCTCTGCCTCCTTTCATCTCTTTCCCCCCTCCTCTTCCTGCTCCCTCAGTCTCTCCCTCTTTCTCTCCTCTTTTCCCCTCTTCTCCGGACCTTAAAAAATAAAAAAATCTTTATTCTCACCCATCCACGAGTCCCCTGGCGCCTCCCGCGATCTTCTTCTGATCCTTACAGGACCTGGCGTGACGTCACAGTCACATGACCGGTTAGCGCGGTAACCGGTCATCACGCTAGGTACTATAAACATCGAGCGCTGCTGGAGGCATCGGTGGATCGCGGGACAGGTGAGAATAAAGATTTCTTTATTTTTAACCCCCTTTTTTTTTTTTTTTTTTCACTAAGTTTCACTTCTGCAATGTATGCATATACATTGCAGAAGTGAAATTAGATGGCACAGAGCGATTTTAATGTACTGAGCATGCTCAGTACACTAAAATAGGGTCCGAGGAATGATCAGCTGTTTCCTCGGACCCGTGCTCCATAGGCCCCATGTCATTTGGCATGGATCATGTTGGATCCGATTCGGTCCGATTTGATCCGCTGTGCCCAAAATTGCATCAGTCTGCGATTTTAGGCGCAGCAAAAAATCGGACAGAATCTGATCCAACAAAAATTGGATACCTTTAAGGGCAAATCTGATCCAATCCGTGCCCATAGGATAACATGTGGGCCAAATCGGATCCGTGGCTGTCTGTATTTCAACGGACAGCCACGGATCACAGAAAAACACAGTGTGAAAGCACCCTTACAGGGAAGAATTGGTTATGAGACAGCACTTAGGGCCCTTTCACATCAACCGTAATCGCTGATCGCGGCAGTTGCGGTGAAAAAACCGCAACTGCCGCTGTTACCGCATAATGGCCGCACTTGCGGTTCACCTGCGGTAAGCCCCATGCAATGTCTATGGGGCTTGCGGCAAGTGCGGTATAGTTGCGGTTTCGGCACTTGCCGCGCACTTACCACAAGCCCCATAGACATTGCATGGGGCTTGCTGCAAGTGAACCACAAGTGCAGCCGTTATGCGCTAACCGCAGCAGTTGCGTTTTTTTCACTGCAACTGCCGCGATCAGCGATTACCGCTGATGTGAAAAGGTCCTTAAAGGTGTTTTTTTGTTTCTGAAAATGAAAATATTTTTCTCAGGCTGCAGTTTTTAGTTAAACAAATAAAAAAATTTTTACTCTATCCTTGCTTTTGGTCTCTGTTATTTTCTGTACCTATAACCGAACATTCACAGTACTGCCATCAATCACTTAGCTCAACCATTTGTGCCATGTATATGTGCAGAACTGCTGAGTCCAGTTATTGGCAGCAGCTCGCTTGATGTGGAGTTAGCACTGCCGGTAACAGCAAACATTGGGAGTAGCATCAGAGACTCAGAGCTGGACCTAAGGAGAGTCAATAAAGCACAAGTATTAAAATATTTACATTTTTAAAACCGGAAAACGCCTCTGAACATATTTCCCCTGAAGCCTGTTTGGACCTTCATGACAGAGCCCCCTTTTTTTTAAATCTGTCTTTTCACCTTGTGTAGTAACAACTCTGGAATACTTCTTCCAATCCTAGTGATTCTGAAATATTTTTTATGACACTTTATTCTCCATGATTTTGTTATATTTAGGTGAAGATTTGTATTTATTAATGAAAACATCAGAAATATGTAAAAAACGTTCAAAAATTTGCAATTTACCCACTAAGGTAGCGTCACAGCAATTTTGCTAGCAATTTCACTAGCAATTTGCTGGTTGCAGTGAAATCATGGACACATTGTTACATTTGTACACAGCAACAAAATAGAACAATGTGTCCAAGATTTCACTGCAACCAGCAAATTGCCCGTGAAATTGTTAGCAAAATTGCCGCGTGTGATGGTACCTTTAGATTTATTATGCCTTCTTCTTGATAGGGTGTTGATCCAAGAAACTAGTCTGATTGCCATATCTGGAGTCAGATAGGAATTTTTTCCCCCAATGTGGAGCTTAGTGTTGCCACATGAGGTTTTATTTTTGCCTTCCTCTGGATCAACATGTTAGGCTATTGGTTGAACTAGATGGACTTAAAGTCTTCCTTCAACCTTAAAAACTATGTTACTATGTTACTATGCCCTTACACCACTTAAAATGGTGTTAGATAGTCACTGATGAAAGGCTGGATAGCAGATGTGATTCACTGAGGTTATCAGCCTCAGTAATGTGAACCTGGGGGAAACATGACTCCAGCATGTTAGATGTTGAGAGGGTTAATCGGCCATTTTAAGAGCCAGGTTTGTGAACATCTAAAGAGTGGGTGGGACAGCTATTCACATATCTCCACCCTAGGGTGTGATCCTGGAGGTAATATGAAGGGCTCTGGATTCACTTAGTGCTAAGGCTCACTTTTTTTCAATTTAATTTTGGGGGAAAGTGGGGTGCATCTTATAATATGAACAGTAGCATAGCAGTTTACGGAATTAGGTGTGTGGTGTTGGTAGAGGGAGGTCACAGGTGTCAGGGTTGTCTTGGTGATGGTCAGTGGTAGCACAGGGGGGGCTATGCTGCTGGGAGCCCGAAGTTGTGGGGTTGGGTTGTCCTGGCAGATTATCAACGCCATTAATCTCCGGCAGTTGACACGATGGACGAAAGGTAAATGGTTTCATGCGCAGATGGAAATTTTGGACAGCTGGGATCTTTATCTGCGCCCGCACTGCCTACACAGCCATTTTTCTTTCGTTCATAGCGTCAACTGCCGGGAGATTAATGGCGCCCGGTGATATGACGGGACAACACAGCCTCGGGCCCACTGTGCCGTTGCCGACCCTCACCACCATGACCCTGCCTCCTGTGGCCCAGCTAAGCCCCTCCCCCCCCCCCATTTCCCAACACAGTTTATAGGGCAGCCCCCCTGTTGTACATTTTATTTTTTTTTCTTGATTTCTTCCTCTAAATTTAGTATGCGTTTTATAATCTGCAAAATATGGGACTCTGCTCAGACAGTTTTATTATAGGCTTTTGGCTGGTAAATGTTGTTTTGGCTGTTTGGCCTTTTTAAATGTTTTTAATTGTGTGTTTGACATTGTCTGTTGTATCAATTACCATAGTTTATGGTCATTTAGGCTGTGTTCACACTGGGCGTTTTTGGGCTGTTTTTGCTCAACAGTTTTTGTAGCCAAAACCAGCAGTGGGTGATTAAATCCAGAAGTGGTGACGTGTTTCTATTAGACTTTTCCTCTGATTGCTCTACTCCTGGTTTTGGCTACAAAAACTGCTGAGCAAAAACAGCCCAAAAACGCCCAGTGTGAACACAGCCTTATGGTGTGATCCTCTGGCATCTTATGCTTCACATCCAAGCCCTCGCCACCTCCTGCCGACTCCGGCTCAAAAACATTTCCCGGATCCGCACCTTCCTTGACCCTTGTAATGCTCTCATCATCTCCCGACTTGATTATTGCCACCTCCTGCTCACCGGCATCCCTGCTTTCTCCCTCGCACCAATCTATCCTAAACTCCGCCGCCCGACTAATCCATCTGTCTCCCCACTACTCCCCAGTCTCTCCCCTCTTCCAAGCCCTTCACTGGCTCCCCACCTCTGTGTTCCAGATTCTAAACCCTAACCATGTGACATACAAAGCCATCCACAACCTGTCCCCTCCATACATCTCTGACATGGCTTCCCGATACCTACCTGCACGCAACCTGCAATCCTCTCAAGAACTCCTTCTTTACTCCCCTCTTCTCTCTTCCTCTCACTACCGCATACAAGACTTCTCCCGTGCATCCGCTTTACTCTGGAACTCTCTCCCCCAACACATCAGACAATCACCTACCCTGGGAACGTTCAGAAGAAATCTGAAGACTCACCTCTTCCGACAAGCCTACTGTGAGATTTGGTCCACTGCACCAGCGTACAATCGGCACTACCCTCTCCTTCTGTATCCCACCCGCCCCTCGTAGACTGTGAGCCCCTGCGGGCAGGGTCTCTCCCCTCCTGTACCTGTACGTCTTGACTGTCAATAAATATTGTGTTTGTCCTTGTCTGCCCTTCCATATCTAAAGCGCCATGGAAACTAATGGCGCTATATAAATAATAATAAAAGTTAGTTAACTTAGTTTTAGAGTTTTAGTTATGGATCACAGTTGGTCTTCTGCAGATCTAGCAGACCTTAGAATATTGAGCCGTGTGTAACCCCGTTCACACGGCTGATTGGCAGCTTTGGGTACACTGTATATTGACACCAGTGCGGGCATGATTGGATTAGGAGGCACAAGATAATGAGTCCTTTGTAATAATCTCCTGCTGAAACTCTAATTGTATTGAAACAGCAAAACACAGTCCCACAAGTGACACATCACTGGAATCAGGGTTTCTTTCCCTGCATTATTTTGTTCTCGGATTACATTGGTAAAAAATGTTGACAGATGCCAATTTAAAGTAGACCTTATAAATTTAAAATGTATATGTTCTCAGATTTGGCAAAAGTCATGGAAATACTGCACGAGTTACATTCTGCCATAGATTTTGTCACATATTTCACCCTGTGGGTAAAATCTGCAGGGAAAGTTCACAGTTTAACATACGGCGAAATTAACACTTTGTCCGGCCATGTCAGTTGCTCCTCTGAAAATATATTTTTATGACTTGTAAAATCTCATCCACATATCCGGAACTGAATCTAGATGATTTAGTGTGCACAAATTTACCAAGAAAATCCACAGCAGATCTACCAGTGTACATTCCATTTCTTGAGATTCAGTGGCCGTCAGAACGACACAGACTGGCATTCGGACTTCCACTTTACATCTACCGATTCATTCTTCAGTTTCCAGCGCCATATTTAGAATTTCAGTTTTCCTGTGATATCTCTAGTTCATTAATTTTAGACATCCAGAGGTTTCCTTTCCTGTTAATTCTTGTATTAAATGTGTAGAGGTGTAAGTATTGATGACCTCCATACTGTGCACATTCCTATGCTTCGTGTTGAAAGATACATTAGTACATGAAGATGGAAGCCAGAAGTCTCCTTCTCCTTCATCAGATAAGACATAAGGTTAGGCCCAGGAGAGATGGTTCTGATAGCTGGGCTCTGGTATCCATTGCCTTGACAGCTATCCAACTGGTGCCTGAGGCAATGCTAATGTTTTGTCTTTAGAGCATATCAAATGGTTAAATTCAATTTCTAGTTTCCAGTGCGGTCTATGTGAGGTCAAACAAAGTCAGAATGAAAGCGATCCTCATCCCCTGAGTCCTTCACTCTAACCAGGAATTGCACAATGGCACACAGCCTGCCGGTGGATGAACGTGCCCCATCTTGTATTTCTATATCTTTGACCTCGTGGGTGCTTCACAGGAGGACACCCAGTACATTATTTGTGCTATGCCATATAAATCGCATTTGTTCGCCATTTTATTCTAAGACCTGTTTACAACGTAATTGTTCTCCCTACACCCTGGATTGCTGCCAGCGTACAACATCCTTCAGAGGGGTCGATGCACAAATGATCTCCAGATGTTCAAATTGGCCACTATTTCTCAATTAATCTTGTGGTGGTCAGGCACCTAAAATGTCCTTTCTAAATATCTATCCTTACACCCTAAGCACTTTTGTAATTCTCTTTATTACACGAAACCCTTCACTTCTCCCTAGCCTACTAATCCCTAATTAGGTTTGTATTTAGTTCTCTTCCTGTGACATTTCATTTTGAAAGCAGTCTCCGATGTGACTTAACAGGAGGCCGGGGCTGCACTCTCTTCCCTATAGCCATGAGTCTTAGATGTGACATCACAGGAGGCCAGAGCTGCACTCTCTTCCCTGCACCGAGGAGTCTCAAACTTGATGTCACAGGAGGCCGGGGCTGCACTCTCTTCTCTACAGCCAGGAGTCTCAGCAGGCCGGTGCTGCACTCTCTTCCCTGCAGTCTTTCACCCTGTCTGAGACAGGACGTCATGGGGGGGTCGCGCTGCTGTTATTTACTAGAGTTTCTTGCATTGCCAACCCCTCATATTGCTGTTAACAGAAAAAAATTTTATGGCTCTTGAAAGAAGGTGAGGATTTAACGAAAGCACAATAACAAGAAAATTACCTTATAGGAGTTTTCCCACAAGCAAAGTTAATTTTAATCAATTGATCTTGGAATAATAATTTCCACAATAGCGTGTGATTAATGTTCCTGTGCTTAGATAATCTTATATATGTGTCCCTGCTATGTACTGTGTAATGGATGTGTCTGACCATACAGGGACATGGTCTGATCATACCTCATCTCCTGTGCTGAGATAATCTTATATATGTGCCCCTGCTATGTACTGTGTAATGGATGTGTCTGACCATACAGGGACATGATCTGATCATACCTCATCTCCTGTGCTGAGATAATCTTATATATGTGCCCCTGCTATGTACTGTGTAATGGATGTGTCTGACTGTACAGGGACATGATCTGATCATACCTCATCTCCTGGACAGGGGAGGAAGTAAAAGAAAGTCTTCAAACTTTTCTGCACGGGAAAGAGAAATTATTCTTTCTTTGAGGTAAAACTTTTTTACAAACAGGCAGGGAAATGTTTTGCCTCACAAAAAGAATCACCTCTGATCCCGTGCTGGAATATCTGTATACTCTTTTGCATCCCTCCCTTGCCCAGGAGCTGTGATATGATTAGACCAACGGTCAGACACATCCATTACACAGACATGGATGGACGCATATATAAGATTATCTCAGCACAGGAACATTTTCTAACACTTCTAATTGTGGAAATTATTATTCCAAGATCTATTGATTAAAATTAATTTACTTTGTGTTAAAACCATTTTAATGAGGTAAGTAAAGGCTTTCAGTGCATCTTGGCTGGATGTCATAGCTGTCATGGATCCGAGAAAAGTGCATGAGCTCCTGTAGTACATAAAAGCTGTAAGGACCTGTGTTCCTAATTTTTTTTTTTTCTAGAAAGTCTGAATGTACATTGTGTGCCTACGCTTATCTGTTTGGCAGTGGTAATAATGTGATTTTTACATTTTGTGGGTGGCCTTATATACCTGTAGCTTCCCACAGAAATGTAATGAGTAGCCCTAAGGCTGAGGACACACAAGTTCAGTACATGCTCAGTACACTAAAACTGCTCTCTACTGTCTAATTTCACTTCCGCAATATATATACATACATTGCGGAAGTGAAAGTAAGTAAAACCAAGTGTTAAAACTGAAAAAAAAAAAAAATATATGCTCACCTCTCCGGCGTGTCCCCCGATGTTGGCATCTATCTTCCACGGTTTGATGACCTAGCTGGGTGGGGCTAACCGATCTGCTGATCGGTCACATGACGGTAACTGCGGTCATGTGACAGATCAGCTGATCGGGTAGCCCCGCCTTCCCAGGTCCTTCAGCCCTCGGGAGCTAGATGGAGCGCATCAGGGGACTCGTTAGAGAGGTGAGCATATATATTTTTTATGTTTAACATTTGCTTTTACTTAAGTTCACTCCCACAATGAATATACCGTATATACATTGTGGGAGTGAAAGTGCCCGGCTTTTATGCACTTTGCAGGCTCGGGCTTTCTGTGTCCGGATCCGTGGAAATCACGGACCCGGATACAGAAATGGCATCCAGAGGTAACCTCCGATGCAATCTTTTTCCTGTCCATGGGATCCCCATGGACAGGAAAAAATTGCAATGTGAAACCAGCCTGATGGATTGGTGGGTCCTGTGTTATCACCTCTGTATACAGGTGTTACTGGTCACTGTAATCCTGCCTCTGATAAGAAACCTGCTGAAAAATCATACTGAAAGGGGAGAAAGTATTAATCTAGTAAGCCCCCAGTGGTCAGTGCAGAAATTGCAAGATATTATTATTACTACTATTCTTTTTGTAATATAAGATGTGAAAAAATGCCAAAATAATAGTTTATGTAACATAAGCACCTGCTTTAAACAGTAGGTCATATTCTGTTGCTGGCTCCCTTTGGAGATATTGTCCCGTGAATTAATGATTTATGATACATAATACAAATTTAAAGGGAACCAACCACCCCCAATGACCCCCCCCAGGCTATGAATATGCTTCCATACACCCAGCACATACATGTGCTGAAAGGTTTTTAGCTAAAAAAACGGGTTTTTATAAGTAAAGATAATGCTATATAAACTTTATACTGAAACGACGGTTGGGCGTTACCTAGATGCAGTAGAAGCCGAGATTGATCTGTCAGTCTTGTTCCTGTGCACGTCGCTGCAGTAAAGCACAGCCCTTTGTTCCTCCTCCCAGGCTGGTGCACGGGCTCTCATGCCCGTGCACACGTCAGCAGCTGGAGGCGGGTCCCGAGCGCGCGCTCTCTCACTTCCTGGAATCAGCTGTTCATTCCACCGGGCTGAAGCTATAGGACAGTATGTTTGTTTTCACTGCAGGCGGCCATTGTTGTTATGTGGCAGGGGGCACATACAGGCCATAGTAGCGGTCCAAGGGAGATGTGTAATGGCTATCAGTGTTTACTGCTGGGCATTTTAGGACATGTATATTGCAGTGTCTGGGCTGACATTTTTTGCATTGTATTGCATGTGTTGTGCAGTGCCTTGGCGGACATGCTGTGCATAATAGTACTTGTATTGTTCTGTGGCAGGGTGGACATGCTGGGCATAGTAGTACATGTATTGTGGATTGGCAGGGTGGACATGCTGTGCATAGTAGTACATGTATTGTGGAGTGGCAGGGCGGACATGCTGTGCGTAGTAGTACATGTATTGTGCTGTTGCAGGGTGGACATGCTGTGCATAGTAGTACATGTATTGTGCTGTGGCAGGGTGGACATGCTGTGCATAGTAGTACATGTATTGTGGAGTGGCAGGGCGGACATGCTGTGCATAGTAGTACATGTATTGTGGAGTGGCAGGGTGGACATGCTGGGCATATTAGTACATGTATTGTGGAGTGGCAGGGCGGACATGCTGTGCGTAGTAGTACATGTATTGTGCTGTGGCAGGGTGGACATGCTGTGCATAGTAGTACATGTATTGTGCTGTGGCAGGGTGGACATGCTGGGCATACTAGTACATGTATTGTGCTGTGGCAGGGTGGACATGCTGTGCATAGTAGTACATGTATTGTGGAGTGGCAATGCAGACATGCTGGGCATAGTAGTACATGTATTGTGTAGTGGCAATGCAGACATGATTGGCATTGTAGTGAATCAATTGTGCATTAGCAGGGCGGAAATGATGGGCATTGTAGTGCAACACTTTATGTTTTGACAGCAGAGTAAAAGAAGTTTATTACAATGTCAAACAAAGTTTGTGTGAGTGTCCTTACTCCTGGGGCCGTTAGTGACCCAATGTACAGTTTGACTTCTGTTCTCAAAAGTAACACCACAACACAAATCAAACATACGTTCTAAGTAATAAATCTATTGACTATTGACAAATAAAAATGTATGCCAAACAACATACTAAATCCGAGGTGCGCATCGAAGTAATAATACCATTATACATTGACTGCATGGCTGCAAAAAAAAAAAAAAAAAATCTGGTCCTAAACAATATGGATGTTGGCTCAGTGTTTACCACTGTATATGTTGGCTCAGTGCTTAGCACTGTATGGTGGCTCAGTGGTTAGCACTGTATGGTGCCTCAGTGGTTAGCAGTGTATGGTGGCTCAGTGGTTAGCACTGTATGGTGCCTCTGGTTAGCACTGTATGATGGCTCAGTGCTTAGCACTGTATGGTGGCTCAGTGGTTAGCACTGTATGGTGCCTCAGTGGTTAGCAGTGTATGGTGGCTCAGTGGTTAGCACTGTATGGTGCCTCAGTGGTTAACACCATATCGTGGCTCTGTGGTTTGCACCATATCGTAGCTCAGTAGTTACTACTGCATATGGTGGCTCTGTGGTTAGCACTGTATATCGTGGCTCAGTAGTTAGTACTGCATATGGTGGCTCAGTGGTTACCACTCTATGGTGTCTCACTGGTTAGCACTGTATATGGTGGATCAGTGTTTAGAACTGTATATGGTGGCTCAGTGGGAATGAGAGGATATACAGGCAGATCTATAAGTCCCACACTTTTCAGGTAGCTCTGTGGGAAGCATTGCCTACACATGCAGCATTTTGAATAGTAGCGTATACTTGTGGTTGTCGGGTTGGCTTAGTATATACCTGCTGCTATGTGGATAGCAGAGTATACCGGTGGATACGTGGGTACGGATGTTTAATGTCGTCTGCTTGTGTAACTAAATGTTTGCAGGCTTCTCGGTGTGTGGCGTAGTGTTAACATGTACTACTACGCACAGCATGTCCACCCTGCCACTCCACAATACATGTACTACTATGCACAGCATGTCCACCCTGCCAATCCACAATACATGTACTACTACGCACAGCATGTCCGCCCTGCCACAGCACAATACATGTACTACTATGCACAGCATGTCCGCCCTGCCACTCCACAATACATGTACTACTATGCACAGCATGTCCACCCTGCCACAGCACAATACATGTACTACTATGCACAGCATGTCCACCCTGCAACAGCACAATACATGTACTACTACGCACAGCATGTCCGCCCTGCCACTCCACAATACATGTACTACTATGCACAGCATGTCCACCCTGCCACAGCACAATACATGTACTACTATGCACAGCATGTCCACCCTGCAACAGCACAATACATGTACTACTACGCACAGCATGTCCGCCCTGCCACTCCACAATACATGTACTACTATGCACAGCATGTCCACCCTGCCACTCCACAATACATGTACTAGTATGCCCAGCATGTCCACCCTGCCACAGCACAATACATGTACTACTACGCACAGCATGTCCGCCAAGGCACAGCACAATACATGTACTACTATGGCCAGCATGTCCACCCTGCAACAGCACAATACATGTACTACTACGCACAGCATGTCCGCCCTGCCACTCCACAATACATGTACTAATATGCCCAGCATGTCCACCCTGCCACTCCACAATACATGTACTACTATGCACAGCATGTCCGCCCTGCCACTCCACAATACATGTACTACTATGCACAGCATGTCCACCCTGCCACAGCACAATACATGTACTACTATGCACAGCATGTCCACCCTGCAACAGCACAATACATGTACTACTACGCACAGCATGTCCGCCCTGCCACTCCACAATACATGTACTACTATGCACAGCATGTCCACCCTGCCAATCCACAATACATGTACTACTATGCCCAGCATGTCCACCCTGCCACAGAACAATACAAGTACTATTATGCACAGCATGTCCGCCAAGGCACTGCACAACACATGCAATACAATGCAAAAAATGTCAGCCCAGACACTGCAATATACATGTCCTAAAATGCCCAGCAGTAAACACTGATAGCCATTACACATCTCCCTTGGACCGCTACTATGGCCTGTATGTGCCCCCTGCCACATAACAACAATGGCCGCCTGCAGTGAAAACAAACATACTGTCCTATAGCTTCAGCCCGGTGGAATGAACAGCTGATTCCAGGAAGTGAGAGAGCGCGCGCTCGGGACCCGCCTCCAGCTGCTGACGTGTGCACGGGCATGAGAGCCCGTGCACCAGCCTGGGAGGAGAAACAAAGGGCTGTGCTTTACTGCAGCGACGTGCACAGGAACAAGACTGACAGATCAATCTCGGCTTCTACTGCATCTAGGTAACGCCCAACCGTCGTTTCAGTATAAAGTTTATATAGCATTATCTTTACTTATAAAAACCCGTTTTTTTAGCTAAAAACCTTTCAGCACATGTATGTGCTGGGTGTATGGAAGCATATTCATAGCCTGGGGGGGTCATTGGGGGTGGTTGGTTCCCTTTAAGTTTTATACTGCAACATGATTTTTCTGACGCGTCCTCCTAGTTTGTCCAGTATTGATGGTCACACATCTTTTTGTACATAGGTGGCAGAGTGATCTCTTATGTAGATCTCGAAGTTTTAAAAATCCAAAGAACCAATAACCAGTTTATAGGTTATGTATTCTGTGATTGAGTCCTTCTTACTCCAGGGATTGTGTGTTTGGTCTTTTTGGTCCCATCAGTCTTTGTCTATCCAAAATGAAATGGGTCTGTAAGTTCACGTTTCTTGTAAGTGTCTTATTTCTGTAGTTGGGTAGATGTATAGAGAAGATTGTCGGTTGTATATGCTATGTTAATATGGTATGTTTTCCCTCAGTCTGCCATTTTTAACTTCCAAAGCCTGCTGACGGTGATCCTCCTGCTAATCTGCACGTGTGCGTATCTCCGAGCCATGGTTCCCAATCTTCTTGATAAAAACAAAACTGGGTATGTAACCTTCGCACTTGCTATGTTATTAATTATAATGCCCCATGCATGTATGGAGGAAATTTCCATAACTTTATAATTCTACTTACTACATGATATTACTAAATTAAAATCAGTGAACACATTAAAGAAGTATACACTGCTCAAAAACATAAAGGGAACCCTTAAAATTTGTATTTAATAATAATGTGAAGAAAGTGATTTTAATAAACTTTCAAATATACTTCATTAGACAATTCTGATTGAAAATCATTCTTAAACCTTCCATAAGGTGTCCCCACTAGACTGTGTGTGAAACAGACCTATGTTCATTATCCATCGGATCCGTCTTCAGTGAATATAGGCCATGCAACCATTTAAGGTAAAGGGGGCGTTGCCTACACTGCTGACTGCAGCTGGTGAGGAAACAATGTATCAGATTACAGCACAGTTGCTGAGCAATATCCAAATGAGGATCACTGCAAACTGCTCTTTCCTTGGCACAAGCTTGTTATCTGTCATCTGGCTCCACACAGCTCAGTCATAAGCTTTGTTAACCCCTTATTTGCTATCACATTGTGCTGCTCCCTATCAGCTCCTGGACATGCCTACACAGCCATAAAATAGTTTTTAAAAGAGCACAGAAATGTGTGAGAACCTAAGTCATAAGGCACAATAAAGCATTATCTTAGCTGCTATGTGGCCCATAATTAACCACCAGTGCAGTATTGTTATTTTCTTCTTCAATGAAACATCATTTACACTGTAAATAACACAATCTCCCGAGTCAATCACACTTCTGTGAAATCAACCTGTCCAGTTATGAAGCAACACCGATTGTGAATCAGTTTCTTCTGCTGTTGTGTAAATGGAACAGACAATATGTAGAAATGATTGGCGATTAGCAAGACAACTCCTATAAAGGGGTTTCTCTGTTCTCATCATTTTTAGTTTTGGTGTTTTCTGGTAAATGCCAGTCTCCCTGCCCGGTGTTGGGCTGTAAGCATATCAGCCACTTGTGGATGTTGGGCCCTCATACTTCCTTCATGGAGACTGTTTCTGACAGTTTGAGCAAATACATGAAGTAGAGTGCTGGAGGTCATTTTGCAGGACCCTAGATAACTTTAATATCTATGGTATTAAGAGACAAAAAGGCGCATAGGATTTTATCTGAATGAGGAGGGGGGCAATTCGCCCGTTTGAAAGGTACTCACCTGATGAGGTTGTGAGACCCACAACCAGTATCTGTGTTTGTACAGCTGCCGCTGGATCCACACTGCCACGTGTAATGTGGTATACGACTGGAAAGCAGAGGGACAGAAGTCCTTCCGGTGTTTCTTCACAGCAGCACAGATCACCAGCACTCTTGTCCCTCTGCTTTCTGTTTTGCAGGACCCTGGCACTGCTCTTCCTGTTCCTCTTTGCACAAAGGAGGAGGTAGCAGTCCTGCTGCTGGGTTTTTGCCTTCCTATGGCCCCCTCCATGTCTCCTGGTGTACTGGCCTGTCTCTTGGTATCTGCTCCATGTTCCAGACACTACTGACATACACAGCTACCTGTCTTTTTAAAGCTCACATTAATGTGCCATCCTGGATGGAGCTGTACTACCTGAACAATGTCTGTGGGCTGTAGACACCGCTTCATGCTACCTCTTGGGGTGAGAGCAATGACAAAATGCAAAAGTGACCAAAACAGCAGCCAAAAAGGATGAGAAATGGTCTGTGGTCACCGCCTGCAGAACCGCTCCTTTATAGGGCTGTCTTGCTCCTATCATGTCTAGCTGTTTTCTGTTCCATTTTCACAACAGCAGGAGACATTGATTCACAACCAGTATTACTTCATAACTGGACAGGATGATCTCACAGAAAAGTGATTGACATGGACTTACATTGTATTAAATGTTCTCTTTATTTTTTGAGCATCTATTCACAAGTAATGACGGTGGGGGGGTCAGCAATGTGACCTTCATTGATCACTAGGGGTCCTATCTCTGTGTGGAGCATTATGGTTGCATATGATTACTGACATTTCATCCAGTGTCCATTGGACAATCTGAGATAGTCGAGTAGGATTTAATCCAAGATGGTATATGGTGCAGGAGAAGTCTGACGCGACCAAGCTCTAGCACTCAATACCCATCTCACTGACGACAATGCGACTCGCATACATCAATCGCACATTTACTACTTATCCTCTCATGACCTTTTTGAAAACAAAACAAAATGTTAAAATCCTCCTGAATGTTAAAAAAGTAAAAATGCACATTGTGGGTGATGACTACATTTGTTTGTTTATTGCAGAGTACTTGGCATTTTTTGGAAGTGTGCAAGAATTGGTAAGTCATTGTGCTCCTGTTCTTCCTTCATAATGCCTTCACTGTATTATTGGTTAAGGCGCTGTTCACACTAAATGATTGATGACTTTCACCTGACAATTATTTTTCCAAAATGAAATTTTAAAATATCAGATAGGGTCATCATAACCAACTGGAAGTGATTTTATTGGTGAGAGGGGGAAAGTCTCCTACATTGTCTTATCTCACATGGAAGCAAAGCAGGTTCAGGTGTAGCTCACACATTAGATCAGCAGGCAAAACTGACAGGTTTGGTCAAAGGGAAGGTGCCATGAACAAAAATGTTTGTGCAACATTTGATCAATCAAGGTATTAATTTAAAAAAAAACTAACAAACATTATCATTTGTTTGAATAAAATAAAATCTGAAAATAATTAAAAAAGGTTTGATATTTTCCACTTTTAAACACCAGGTGGAGCAGCTGCTGAAATTTGGCATGAAAACGTAGTGTACTGCTAGCTCACATTACGACTGCTGTAAATGTGGCGGCATCTACTCCATGTGTGATGTCTCCTCTCCTGCCCTTCTGGGTGTTTACAAAAGGTTAAGAGAGGATGCAGTTTAGGATCACAGTGTGGAGCCATTTTGTGGATGATTGCAAAGTGATACTGACAACTAGGCTGTGTCACCAAGGTGCTGCTCACCATGTCATAAGCTGGGGTTAGATACACTTAGAGTAACACATGCGATCACACAAAATGGAATTAGATGCACAGTACCTAATTTGTGTAACTGACCTCATTTTATCTACTACATTACTACTCCCGTAGAAATGGACAGAGCCGGGTCACACATTACACTCCTGCTGCCTTAGAAATGCGTCACCCCGTTGTGTCCACATAAGTGCACCAGACAGTGTAATGGCTCCACATGGTGCAACATACAGTGTAATCGCCCCACGTAGTACACAATACAGTCTAACAGCACCACAGTGTACTATACAGTATAATGCGCCCCCCATAGTGTACTATATATATTAATGCACCCCACATAGTGTACCATGCGTATAATGTGCCACAAATAGTGCACCATGCTGTATAATGGTCCCGCATAGTGCACCATGCTGTATAATGTTCCCGCATAGTGCACCATGCTGTATAATGGACCCACACAGTGCACTATGATCAGCTTTAGGTACATGGCTCTGGGACGTATAACAGATGGTATTCATTAAATATTCCCATAAAGCCTTGTATCACATGATAGGCATTATGTACCCAGCTATACTATGTCAGTGTATCCTTCTGCAGAGGCTGTACAGTGATATAGCAGAGCTGAGTCAGTGTTCACAACTGCATGATGATTACTCCTGCACTCTGAACTGCAGGCTGACAGCTGTGGTGAGGGGTGATCAGCAGCCGTGTACTCCACTACAGATCTTAGGCTGTTGATCACCGTTCGTCACCACCACAAATACTCACCTCATCCTGGACCTCCACTATCCGTGGCACCCCGTCTCTTCCTGTCACCACACACACACAGAACACTGTACGGTGACAGGGGAAAGGTGACGCTCTCAGAGCAGCTGTGGGCTTCACAGAGAGAGCGCCAATCCCCTCCTCCAGCTGTGACCTGAACAGTCCAGGGGGCGCACCCACTTCACAGCAGGAGGCAACATCAGTGCAGGAAATGGGTCCGGACAGTGACCAAACTCTACCATGTACAGGGGCTGCCATATTTGAGGTGTTTAAGTGTCGTTATCAATAAATGCAATTGGCAACCCCCAGTGGCTGCAAAAAAAAATTCTGAAAAAAAAATTAACTTTTAAAGTAGTGTATTTAATTTAAAAATAATCTGTAATTTAAAAAAAAATAGTGACCCCTTCTTTTTTAAGTGTTGTCTAAAGCCTTCTCTCCTTAAAGGGAACCAACCACCTCAGATGACGTGTATAAGCTGTTAATACATGTCCCTGGACCCTATGTACACCATTGCAGCTATGTTTTTGCTAAGAATATTGATAACAGCAAACCGAAATAAACAGTTTATAAACTTACATGATTTAGTACTTGAGGGCGTCTCCCTCGGGCTTTAGTACGAGAGGGCTGTGTCTTATGCAGCCTGAGTGGCTTTCCTCCCCCTCCCTCTCTGTTTGCAGGACGTCACATTAGGGCGTGATATTATCTTGGTGTGGGCGGGCACCCAAGGCAGCTCCCGTCCGTGCACGTCTTCTCAGTGACGTCCTGCAAACAGAGAGGGAGGGGGAGGAAAGCCACTCAAGCTGCTGGAGACACAGCCCTCTCGTACTAAAGCCCGAGGGAGACGCCCTCAAGTACTAAATCATGTAAGTTTATAAACTGTTTATTTCGGTTTGCTGTTATCAATATTCTTAGCAAAAACATAGCTGCAATGGTGTACATAGGGTCCAGGGACATGTATTAACAGCTTATACACGTCATCTGAGGTGGTTGGTTCCCTTTAATGGGTCTCTGTAATATTAGGGTATTGGAATAATCTAGAGCTTTCCATAAACTATTAATTTTCATCAGGCAATAGATGAAGTCCTTTCCCCAAAAAATGTGCTTAGGTGATGACATGAACTATGAAAATCCCAGCAGTCCGAGGCTTTAAAGTGTCTTTTCTGTCTCAGGAATTTAAGACATATGTACAAAATATGGCGTAAATAATAAATCCACAGATCTGAGTGGAGAGCTGGAGCACTAACTGTCTAACCCGTGAAACAGAACAAACCTATTGAATTCCCCAAACACATTATTAGATACAGGTGGGGAAAATAAGTATTTGATAAACTGCTGATTTTGCAAGTTTTCCCACCTACAAAGAATTGAGAGGTCTGTAATTTTTATCATAGGTACAATTCAATTGAGAGAGACAGAATTTTATTTTATTAATACTTTGCATTTCTTTTTACTTATCATTTCTGTCTGGTGCAATCCCCATTAGGAAATGAGCTCCATGATTGGCAATGCCATCCAGTGTACATCTTGCCACATGTATGCATTCCTTGACCAGCCGGCCGAGGGTGCATACTGCTGTGTGAGATGTGAGTACGTTGTGCATTTGGAAGCCCAGATACTGGATCTAAATGAACGACTGACAACGCTGAGATCCATAGACAATATGGAAAGGAGTCTGCTGCTCACTGAACAGCTGCTCAATGGGATAGATGTGGGGGAGGATGGTACTATGGAGCCTCAGGACCATGAGGTAGCTAGCTGGGTGACAGTTAGAAGGCGGGGTAGAGGGAAGGGTGCCAGGGAGGCTAGCCCTGATCTGGCACACCCCAATAAATTTGCTATGTTGGCAGATGAGGGGGGTGTGAGTTCAGGTACAGCACTGCTGCAGCAGGGCATGACCTCTGAAAGCCAGAGGAGTGTCTGCTCCAGTAAGGGGGAAAACAGGAGAGTAGGGCAGGCCAGACAGGTGCTGGTAGTGGGGGACTCAATTATTAGGGGAATAGATAGGGCAATCTGTCACAAAGACAGGGATCGTCGAACAGTGTGCTGCCTACCTGGCGCTCGAGTCCGGCACATCGCTGATCGGGTTGACAGATTACTGGGAGGGGCTGGTGAGGACCCAGCGGTCATGGTGCACATTGGCACAAATGACAAAGTTAGAGGTAGGTGGAAGGTCCTTAAAGATGATTTCAGGGAATTAGGCTGCAAGCTTAAGGCAAGGACCTCCAAGGTAGTATTCTCTGAAATACTGCCTGTACCACGTGCCACACCAGAGAGGCAACGGGAGATTAGGGAGATAAATAAGTGGCTCAGGAATTGGTGTAGGAAGGAGGGGTTTGGGTTCCTGGAGAACTGGGCCGACTTCTCTGTTGGCTACAGGTTCTATGCTAGGGACGGGCTGCACCTCAATGGGGAGGGTGCAGCTGTGCTGGGGGAGAAAATGGCTAGAAGGTTGGAGGAGTGTTTAAACTAGGGATTGGGGGGGAGGGTATTCATTGTATAGGAGGGGAAGATAGTGTAAACAGTAACCTGGGCACAAGTAATAAAAGTGGGGGTGGCATGGGGGGTGGGGTTAGAACAGTCAATCTAGTAGGAAGGAATAGAGGTAAAGAGAGATGCATAAAGTGCATGTTCACTAATGCCAGAAGCCTCACCAACAAAATGGAGGAATTAGAATTGATTTTGTTGGAAAATAATTATGACATGGTGGGGATTTCGGAGACTTGGCTGGATGAGAGTCATGACTGGGCTGTTAATTTACAGGGCTATTGTCTGTTCAGAAATAACCCGTACAAATAGGCGAGGAGGAGGTGTATGTTTATACGTAAAATCATCCTTAAAACCCATCCTGCGTGATAATATAGGTGAATCTAATGGAAATGTAGAGTCTCTGTGGGTGGAGATAAGGGGAGGGGGAAAAAATAATAAATTACTGATAGGGGTTTGTTATAAGTCCCCAACAATAATGGAAGTGGAGGAGAATATCCTCATAAAGCAAATAGATGAAGCAGCGACTCAGGGAGAAGTCATTATTATGGGGGACTTCAACTACCCTGAAATACATTGGGGATCAGAAACCTGCAGTTCTAGCAAAGGTAATAAGTTTTTGAAAACTATAAGAGACAATTACCTTTCACAACTGGTTCAGGACCCAACAAGAAGGGGGGCACTGCTGGACCTAATATTAACCAACAGGCCAGACCGCATATCAAATATACGGGTTGGAGGTCACTTGGGTAATAGTGATCATAACTTAATAAGCTTTCAAGTATCCTTTACTAAGACGTGTAGTAGAGGGGCCACAAGGACACTAAACTTCAGGAAGGCAAATTTCCAACGGTTGAGAGATGATCTTAGTGCAATAAACTGGGACGATGTCCTGAGACATAAAAGTACACAACACAAATGGGAGATGTTTATTAGCATCCTGAATAGGACCTGTGCACAATATATACCCTATGGGAATAAGCATGCTAGAAATAGGAGGAAACCACTATGGCTAAATAAAGCGGTAAGAAGTGCAATATGTGACAAAAAGAAAGCATTTAGGGAATTAAAGCAAGTAGGTAGTGATGAAGCATTAAATAAATACAGAAAATTAAATAACATTTGTAAAAAGCAAATCAAGGCAGCAAAGATTGAGACAGAGAGACTCATTGCCAGAGAAAGTAAAAAGAATCCCAAAATATTTTTTAACTACATAAATAGTAAGAAACTAAAAAATGATGGTGTTGGCCCCTTTAAAAATAGTCTGGGTGAAATGGTGGATGAGGATGAGGAAAAGGCAAATATGCTAAATGACTTTTTTTCAACAGTATTTACACAAGAAAATCCCATGACAGACAATATGATCAGTGATAACAAAAATTCTCAATTAAACGTCACCTGCTTAACCCAAGAGGAAGTACGGTATCGTCTAAAAATCACTAAAATTGACAAATCCCCGGGCCCAGATGGGATACACCCCAGAGTGCTGCAGGAATTAAGTACTGTCATAGATAGACCATTATTTTTAATATTTAAAGATTCCATAATATCAGGGTCTGTACCACAGGACTGGCGTATAGCAAATGTGGTGCCAATATTCAAAAAGGGGACAAAAACTGAACTTGGAAATTATAGGCCAGTAAGCTTAACCCCTACTGTGGGTAAAATCCAAGAGGGTTTTCTAAGAGATGCTATACTGGAGTATCTGAACAAAAATAACCTCATGACCCATTATCAACATGGTTTTACGAGGGACCGTTCCTGTCAAACTAATCTAATAAGCTTCTATGAAGAAGTAAGTTATGGACTGGACCAAGGAAATGCAGTGGATGTGGTGTATATGGACTTTTCAAAAGCTTTTGATACGGTGCCACACAAAAGGTTGATACATAAAATGAGGGCAATGGGGATAGGGGAAAATATGTGTAAGTGGGTTAAGAACTGGCTTAGTGATAGGAAACAAAGGGTGGTTATTAATGGAACACACTCAGAATGGGTCACAGTTAACAGTGGGGTACCACAGGGGTCAGTGTTGGGCCTGCTCCTATTTAATATATTTATTAATGACCTTGTAGGGGGCATACAGAGTAGAATCTCAATATTTGCAGATGACACTAAACTCTGCAGGGTAATCAATACAGAGGAGGACAATTTTATATTACAGGAGGATTTATGTAAACTAGAAGCTTGGGCTGCTAAATGGCAAATGCGCTTTAATGGGGATAAATGTAAAGTCATGCACTTGGGCAGAGGAAACAAAGGGTATAATTATGTGCTTAATTATAAAACACTGGGCAAAACTATCACTGAAAAAGACCTGGGTGTATGGGTAGATGACAAACTCACATTTAGTGGCCAGTGTCAGGCAGCTGCTGCAAAGGCAAATAAAATAATGGGATGTATTAAAAGAGGCATAGATGCTCATGAGGAGAACATAATTTTACCTCTATACAAGTCACTAGTGCGACCACACTTAGAATACTGTGTACAATTCTGGTCTCCGGTGTATAAGAAAGACATAGCTGAACTAGAGCGGGTCCAGAGAAGAGCGACAAAAGTTATTAGAGGACTAAGGGGTCTGCAATACCAAGACAGGTTATTAAACTTGGGGTTATTTAGCTTGGAAAAACGAAGGCTTAGGGGTGATCTTATAATAATGTACAAATATATGAGGGGGCAGTACAGAGACCTTTCTAATGATCTCTTTACTCTTAGGCCTGAGACTGGGACAAGGGGGCATCCTCTACGTCTGGAGGGAAGAAGGTTTAATCATAATCACAGACGCGGATTCTTTACTGTAAGAGCAGTGAGACTATGGAACTCTCTGCCACATGATGTTGTAATGAGTGAGTCACTACTAACATTTAAGAAGGGCCTGGATGCCTTTCTTGAAAACTATAATATTACCAGTTATACATACTAGATTCTTTGATAAAGCGTTGATCCAGGGAATTAGTCTGATTGCCGTATCTGGAGTCAGGAAGGAATTTTTTCCCCCAATGTGGAGATTAGTGTTGCCACATGGGGTTTTTTTTGCCTTCCTCTGGATCAACATGTTAGGCTATGGGTTGAACTAGATGGACTTAAAGTCTTCCTTCAACCTTAAAAACTATGTTACTATGTTACTATGTTACTAGAATAAAAAAAAAATCCAGAAAATCACATTGTATGATTTTTACATAATTCATTTGCATTTTATTGCATGAACAATTATTTGATACAATAGAAAAACAGAACCTAATATTTGATATAGAAACCTTTGTTTGTAATTATAGAGGTCAGACGTTTCCTGTATTTCTTGACCAAGTTTGTATATACTGCAGCAGGAATTTTGACCCATTCCTCCATACAGATCTTCTCCAGATCTTTCAGGTTTCGGGGCTGTCGCAGAGAAACATTGAGTTTCAGCTCCCTCCAAACATTTCTTCGGGTCTGGAGACTGGATAGGCAATTCCAGGATCTTAACTTGCTTCTTATGGAGCCACTCCTTAGTTACCCTGTGCGTGTTTTGACTCATTGTCATGCTGGAAGACCCAGCCACGACCCATCTTCAGTGCTCTTACTGCATACATCCTCCCTTCAGTACGGTGCACTAATTTTGTCAACTTTCCAGGAAAGCACCCCCAAAGTATGAAGTTTCCATCTCCATGCTTCAGGGCTGAGATGTTGTGTTTGGGGTTGTTCTCATCCTTCTTCATCCATCACGAACACTGAGTGGAGTTGATACCAAAATGTTCTATTTTGGTCTCATCTGACCACATAGCCCTCTCCAATGCCTCCTCTGGATCATCCGATGGTCATTTGTAAATTTCATACAGGCTGGGCATGTGTTGACATAAGCTGGGACGTTGGGTGCACTGCAAGACTTTAATCCTTGGCTGCTTAGTGTTTTACTAATGGTAATCTTTGAGATTGTGGTCCCAGCTCTCTTCAGGTCATTGACCAGGTCCTCCCGTGCAGTTCTGGGCTGATTCTTGACCTTTCTCAGAATCGTCCTTATCCCATGAGGCGAGATCTTGTATGAAGTCCCAGACCGAGGAAGATTGACAGTAATCTTGTGTTTCTTACATTTTCTAATAATTGCGCCAACACTTGCCTTCTCACCAAGCTGCTTTTATATTTTCCTGTAGCATACCCCAGCCTTGTTCAGGTCTACAGTTTTGTCCCTGGAGTCCTTAGACAGCTCTTTGATCTTGGCCATGGTGGACATGGAGTGTGATTGATTGAGTGTGTGGACAGGTGTCTTTTATACAGGTAACGAGTTAATACAAGTGCAATTAATACACATAGTGAGTACAGAGTAGGAAGCTTCAAACCAAAGCTAGCTTCACACCACGATTTTTGAGATATTGTTCTGTGCGGTTTGAGCAGGACAGAACAGGATCCCCTTTTGCTTCCTATGTATCCCTATGGTGCTGGATTGGTCCTATTTAGCCATCCGTTTTTGTTTGTTTTGTGCTGGATTCGTTTTTGTCCGGTTTTTCATTGTCCCCAAAAACGGAGCCTACAGAATTTTTGGGCTCCTTTGAAAAAATTGGACAGTAATGCATCGGGGCAATCCGGCGCCTATAACACGGGAGTCTATGGGCGCCGGATCCTTGAAAAAATCAGATCGTTTCCCGGATCCGATTTTAAGCACAGAGCATGCTCAGAAATCCTGCCGTGCAAACGTCAGCACCATGGACAGCACTACTTCTAGAACAGGCTGTGGATTCAGCACCAAGGACAGCGGCAGAGCAGACACAGGCAGACTTCAGGACCATGGACAGTGGCAGAAAACCGAATCCTGCAAAAAAAACAGGATCCGGGACCATTATTTGGCCACAATTTCTGCACATCCTGTCCTGTCAGGGTGCTCCTGCAAAAAACAGGATCCACCCTGACAGCCAAAAACCGTGGTGTGAAGCTAGTCTAACAGGTCTGAGAGAGCCAGAATTCTTGCTGGCTGGTAGCTGGTCAAATACTTATTTCGTACAATAATATGCAAATTATTAATGTAAAGATCATTTAGGGGTCTTTCACATCAGTGTTTTTGCTGATGTGCAGCAGATCCGGCAGATTTACCACATCTGCCAGATCCGCCGCCTAACGGCCGCACTTGCGTATCCTGTCCGGCAAGCCCCATGCATTGTCTATGCTGCAAGCGGCGTTTTTTTCTGCAGACACTAGTGCTGGATCTGCCTCATCCAGCAGAACCGCACTTGCTGCACTGGACCACAAGCCCCATAGACAATGCATAGAGCTTGTCAGATCTGGGTCGTCAGGCGGCCAATGTGACGCCACCTGGCGGATCGGCTGCAAACCTCAGCAAAACACTGATGTGAAAGGGGGCTTACTGTGATTTTCTGGATTTCTTTCTTTTTAGATTCTGCCTGTCACAGTTGAAGTGTACCTACTATAAAAATTACAGACCTCTCTATTCTTTGTAGGTTGGAAAACTTTCAAAATCAGCAGAGTATCAAATTCTTATTTTCACCACTGTAGTTGGACATAAGTTTAGATAGCTATTATCTGATGGATGTGAGCACATTGAGGGGTGATAAAAGATTAGGAAAGTTTTTTTACTAAATACAGAACCGCCCCTGTGAGCTGACTGAGCTGAGTCTGGTATGACGCTCTGGAGATACTGTAAAAAGAAAAGTAAACCCAGTAGACTAACCCTATTAGAGGAGAAAGAAAACTGACAAAAAATGGTGTTGCTCATCTAAGGCTAGATTCACACTGGCGTTATTCGTCATCCATGTGTATCCAGCTTAAACTACATCAGTTTTTGGTCCAATTGACTTTCCGGAGACACATGCGGGTTCATCCAGTTGTGTCCAGTTTGCCCCGGATCCGGGTGGTTGCAGGTGATGACAGATTTTACATGGAGACAAAATCTGCATCGTTGTGCGGTTTTGGTGTCCATGAAGAAAAATTTGAAGCTGCGCATCCACCCAGATCCAGGGCTTCACATGTTAAATCTAAATGGGGGCCTATGGTCACGGAATCAACCAGACGGCCGGATCCCGGTGGATCTGTACTTCCGGTTTGTATTATATGCACTGTGCATGTGCTAAGCATGCGCAGGGCACAGGACACAGGTCTAGGGGGTGTATCATTTACCATCCTACCGTTCCCGGTAAAATATGCAAATGGATGCTCCCGCACAGGGTGCAAGTGCATCCAGTTTGTTATTGCGGGGGAATCTGAGGGCGTGTAGAATTTTCCTGCATGCCCTCGGATTCAAAAATATGCCAGTGTGAAACCTGCCTAAGCGGTTATGGGGTAACCTCCATAAAGACGCGATCACTGCTGCCTCATGGCTGAGGAAGATCCCCAGATAAATTTCACCAGGACAAATGACAGCAGCAAGAACTGTTTTCCTCCTGCTGCACAGACTAATCTTAGTGATTTTTTTCCTATTGTTGGCATTACAGCTTAGCTCTATTAATGTAAATAACACTGCAATACCACACACAGCCTGTGGAAAGATATGGCGCTGTTTTGGAAGGAAATGGTCACGTTTTTGTAATCTTGCACAATCCCCTCAGCTCTTGAAACTTATGTTGGAATCAGACCTAGAGGAATATTCATAGTGTGGTTTGTTTGTTTTTTTACAGTTGTCAAAAACATCTATTTTCAATCAGAAGACACTTCAGGAACCCTTTTCTCTATAGTGTAGTAAACATGACGCAACTTTTTTAGCATCTTTGGATTGCTTCTTGAATGCTTTCTGAACGTTTTATTTTTTTTAGTTCTTTTATTCATGTTGATTTCCAGATTTTTTTTTAAATCCGTTGAACAATACAGAAGATGCTGGTGTTGTTTGAAGCAGAAATTATGACAAAACACTCTGAAAGAGCCCCTTTCATATCAGCGTTTTTCGCTGAATGCAGCAGATCCAGCAGATTTACCGCATCTCCCAGATCTGCCGCCTAACGGCAGACTTGCGCTGCACCTACGGCAAGCCTCCATTCATTCTGTATGGGGCGTGCGACAAGTGCGTTTTGCCGCAATCCGGCAAATCTGGCAGTTGCGGTCGGGCAAAAAAAGACGGTTAGCTGCGTGCCTGATCGCGGCAAAACCACACATGCCGCACCTGCCGCACCTGCCGCAAGCCCCATAGAGAATGAGGCTTGCCACAGGTGTACCGCAAGTCGGCCGTTAGGTGTCAGATGCGGTAAATCTGCCGGATCTGCCACATTCAGCGAAAAACACTGATGTATCGGTATCCTGCCCCAAATGACGCAAATAGGTCCAAAGTTGCAAATTGTTTAACTTTCTTAAAGCCGACTTTGATGATTTTGGGGCCAATATGTACATTTTTGGTGCTATAGGGAGCACAATGTTCTTTTGTTTTAGGAAAAATTTTTCTCTGAAGTGCTTGCTTTTGTAGGTACCCATATATACTCTAGTATTAGCCAACCCGAATGTAAGCTGAGGCACCCAATTTTACCACAATAAACTGGGGAAACTTATTGATTTGAGTATAAGCTTAGAGTGGAAAATGCAGCAGCTCCCCATCCTGGTATATAGCCCCTCCCCATCCTGGTATATAGACCCTCCCCATCCTGGTATATAGACCCTCCCCATCCTGGTATATAGACCCTCCCATCCTTGTATATAGCCCCTTTTCTTTATATATAGTCCCCCTGTTCTGGTATATCATCACCCAGCAAAGTATATCACCCCCCATCCTGTTACATAGCCGCTCTTCCTCGTATATAGCCCCCCTTCCTGTTATATAACTCCCCATCCTGGCACACACAAAAAAAGAATAAAGGATGTAACTCATCTCCCCATTGCTCCCCAGCAGCATCCTCCTGTCTTGACTGATCGTGTGAGCATGAAGCGCAGTGATGACATCACTGTCTTGCGCCGCTCACATGATCAGCCGCCGGCACAGGACACGGGGATGCCACAGTGCTGCGAAAGCTGCTCCACCACTACAAAAAGTGAGTGTCAGGACCCCCACTCATGTATAAGCCAAAGGAGGCTTTTTTGGCTTAGTCTTGAAATAAGGAAGACTGCACTCACCAGTCTGTTGCTGTGCTTTTATTCAGGGTGCAATATTCACATGGTGCAGGGAGGGGGGGTGTATAGCTAAGGTGACGACGGCACCGTGGAAGCGCACGCTGCGCGAAACGGTGCCGTCGTCACCTCAGCTATACACCCCCACTCCCTGCACCACTTGAACAGCGTACCCTGAATAAAAGCACAGCAACAGACCGGTGAGTGCCGTCTTCCTTATTTCAAGACTATATTGTATGTTGCCTAGTGACTGGCACCACCTGGCCGAACACCGGTTGCTCCAGAGCGTTCTCTCCGATAAGCCGGCAGCATTGGTGCCCCTGTTCCTTCTGTGTTTTGAAAAAGTTGGCTTATACTCGAGTATATACGTTAATATCACATTTTGCCTCAAACCAAGAAGTCACACACAATCTTGATCTATGCACTCGAATTGTTCTTTTTTCTTACTTCTACTCCTTTATCTTCAGAACATTTTGCTGCCAACTCATACGAGTATTAACAAATGTGCTCACATCCAGCGCAGGCTCATCCCATCCCCACACTTGTCTAAATTCATCACAGATTGTTTAGTTCTTCACGAGACATTATAGCAATGTACCATAATGTTTATGGCCGTGATTGACAGGCCGCCATGTGCACGAGATCAATGCTTCACTGACATCTATTTCAAGGTGACTTTTGATGCCAAAAACATGTTGCTCTTGGATTGCGTCCATCAGTTTTCCACATCTTGAAATTTTTATCACCGATACAAAATGCTAAATATTTGCTATCATATAAAAAGTGTGAATATCACGATTTTGTTTAACAATTTAAAGAAAGCCATAAGACGTTAATACCTTTAAAAGTATTTATTGTAATAATTTATTTTGTAGGGGAAAGGAAAAGTCCGTACGTGGCCGTGTGCTGTGTGGTGATGGCTTTCAGTATTCTCTTCATGCAATAACCTGCCCAGGATTCCAGCCAGCTCCATTTAGTGTCTTGTGGGATAAATATCTTTGTGATCATTAATATGTTCATGAATAATTTCTTTGATACATTAAGTACCTGACAGATTAGACTTCACACTATGGGTCCAAGAGAAGTCAGGGGATCCTGAGGATGGAAGAGATCGGAAGACAAGACGGGCAGCGCCATGTTTTTTGTTTTGAAAATGTCATTTTATTCTGAAAGTGATATTTATTGGGAGGGGAAATCAATCTTTTTGAAACAGTCTGGTTAATGATCTCCAAATGTCTTGTTTCATCACCATGTTTTGAATTGGTAAATAAAATTGATGACCTGTTTTTCAGAAACAATTCTTTTGTATTATTCTTTTTGTCACAATGTTACCTTAGTGCGTTTAAAGAAAGACCAATGTAAATCAAATTCAGCCAAGAGAGGGGAAGTATTAGAACCTTGCTTTATCCAAATACAAGCCCTGTAAGATTATGTGTACACATGGCATCTTTAAGTTTTATTTATTTCTGCGTTGTATAGTACCAGACAGGTGGAAGAGATTTAAAAAATCTCATGATCATACTTTTATTTTTTTCCTTGCTTTTTTCCCACTGGTGGATGGTTTTGTAAAATCCATTGCACATCACATCAACCGTTAGCATTTTTGTTGCATTTTTCTCCCATTCTAATGAGTTTGAATAAACATCAAAAACATAGCAAAATACATGTGTTTTTCCTGCAGCGTTTTTCCTGCCAACACTCTAGTTTGTGCTGCAGAAAAAGTTTTTACAAAGATGCCTCATGGGCATACCCTAAAGCCACGTGCACACATTGACGATTTGGTGAGATTTTTTTGTACTTCCATACTTGTAAGGCTACTTTCACATAACGATTTATGAGGGAGCCGATGCTGTCCGATAAATTCGGACAGCATCGGTTCCCTCCTGATGCCTGGAATCGGATGCCAAATAGGCATCCGATTCCGGCATTAAATCGTAGCCTTCGGGCAAAAAAAAAAAAAAAAATATGCTCACCTCACCCCGAGCCCCCGCCGTCTTCCTGCAGGCTCCCGGTGGCTCCTGCAGGCTCCCGGTGTCTACAGAGGTCTTCCTCTGCTGTATAGGACCTGCGGTGATGTCAAAGTCACGTGACAGCAGGTTCCACCATGGTAACCCGCGGTCACATGACTGTGACATCACCGCAGGTCCTATACAGCAGAGGAAGACCTCTGCAGACACCGGGAGCCTGCAGGAAGACGGCGGGGGCTCGGGGGAAAGTGAGCATAAACTTTTTTTTTTTTTTTTTAACCCCTGCACTCCCAGTTGAGCATTTTTACTGTACTGAGCATGCTCAGTACAGTAAAATCGGGTCCGAGGAGACATCAGATGTTTCCTCGGACCCTTCTCCATAGGGCCCCATGTTAAATTGCTCGGGTCGGATCGGATGTGCACTAAATGCCATCCGATCCGATTCTGTCAGATTTTATTTTTGGTGCAAAAATCGGAGCAGGCTCCGATTTTTGCACCGATAAAAAAATCGGACAGAATCGGACCAAATCGGATGGCATTTAGTGCACATCTGATTCGGTCCGATGCCCATAGGGCTGCATGGGGCCAAATTCGGGTCCGATGCTGTCCGATTTTTATCGGACATCATCGGATTTTAAAAATCCGTAGTGTGAAGGCAGCCTAAGCCAAACTCAGGAGTGGAACAATCAGAGGAAATGTATAAAAGAAACATGTTGCCACTTCTGTATTTTTCACCCACTCAACATGTGCACGTGGCCTAAGACATTTATCGGTCTGTTTTAAAAGGCAAAATGTTACTTGTTGAATTACATTACCATATTTGTACAACTAAAACAAAACCTGTTTGGGAGAGAAGAACAGACAAAGTGCGGCGCCCTACATGCATAAACACAATATTAAAGTGATCCTAAACCCAGAAACTGACCCCCCCTTATCTTTAGACCTGTCCCTGCTTCCCCCATTATCATTTCTAGCCATCCCTTTTGCAGAAAAAAATCGCTTTTGTAAAGTAGAGAAAAAGTTATATTACTGTGTCCTGTGTGAGTTCTCTGATTCTTATTGAGCCGCAATAGGCGGGGCCTGTCTGCTGCTCCCTTGTAATTATGCACGCCCCTCTCTGCTTGATGCCTTGCTAAGAGCCTGGTCGCGTCATGAAAGGGGGCGTGGCTAAATCGCGGCATGCCAGAGCCCCGCCCCCTTTCACGATGCGACCAGGCTCTTAGCAAGGCATCAAGCAGAGAGGGGCGTGCATAATTACAAGGGAGCAGCAGACAGGCCCCGCCTATTGCAGCTCAATAAGAATCAGAGAACTCACACAGGACAAAGTAACATAACTTTTTCTCTACTTTACAAAAGCGATTTTTTTCTGCAAAAGGGATGGCTAGAAATGATGAGGGGGTGCAGGGACAGGTCTAAAGATAAGGGGGGGTCAGTTTCTGGGTTTAGGATCACTTTAAAGTCTTTGATGGGTGCATAATTTTATACTCTCACCTTATAGAAGACTAATATAGCCTTGGAATGTGTATCCTCAAAAATCCCTCTGGGATACTTCTCAATTGACAGGGCTTGCAGCTTGCCTTGGGTGGATCAAATTGAAAGAGCCAGATAGGCTCAGACAGGTTGAATACATCAAGAAGAGTGTATCTAGCCGATGACCAGACTGTGTGCGCCATATCCAGGAATTTTCAGACAGCAAAGACAAAGCCATTTCACAGCAGGATTATCACGCTTGGGAGGCCAGGGTAGCAAAGGGGTCAGGAAAGCCTCCTCTGGCCATGATACTGAGGTCCCTGCCTCGCCCTGATCTTGGAGGTACCTCTAAGTATGAGTAGGTCCGAGCCACCAGCCCTAGTCCCTAAAGCTCATGAGAAGCCCTAGGCATAAGCCCCTACCTCCACCCACGGACCATGGAACCCAGCAACTTCCAATGGAAGCTGACCCATTTATGGCCGATTGGTGGGGAGCAGCTCACCTAAGCATGAGTCCTATCCATCACACACATCTGCAGCAATCTCACCTGCATTGCCACACACTGAAGAGTGAAAAAAGGCTCAATTCAACAACAGCAACAGCAGAACCGATGAGCATAGGCAGCCCATACGTAACAAGGATGATGATGTTGATTCTTGAAAAAGTGATTTTATTGTACGCACTTTATTTCCTGATGAAGTGGTATCAACTCCGAAATGCATAGAATCAAATAATTTTCTCAAGAATCGACATTATTCTTCTGCAGAACAGCAGCGTGGGTTTTAACCCTTTGTCTTTCCTGTCTGCATCTACACTACTTTGGAATTGCTGCAGTTGTTATCATTAACTTTTCCAGTGGTTGTCTATCACACAACCCACCCAGGTGAGCAAGCATTTGCTGTTGGTCTCTTTTTTTTTTTTTTGTTTTTATCCCCCCATCTTCATAGATAAAGACCCTCTTGCGCTTGACAGTATCTAGACGTCCAGGAATTTGCTGCAAAGCGGGAATGAGTAATACAAGACAAAAAATTAGTGACTGGAAAAAAAAAGACAAATGCAAATAAAGGCGTAAGTGTGTTGCGCTCACTCCATTTTCTTCACAACACTTTGACTGTGTCATATGTCACTTGTAGAGATGAGCGATTTTCGATTCGAAATGTTCGTCAATCTCAAATTCAAGCTGTTTTGGGCGGTATTCGAGTCAATCGACGAATGAGAACAATTAGCTTCAAATTCGGCAGTTCCAGGTTATGTTCGATAACAGTTCGTTCACCAAAAGGACGCTATTAAGTGGTCTGAGGGCAAAGGAAAAGGTTGAAATGGGGGCATGATTGTTTAAAAGCTGGCGGTAAAATGCCACCATCATTCAGCCTGACCCTCTACCCCCTCCCCGCAGCCTCCCATCCTGATCCTCCGCTCCCCCCACCGCCTCCCATCCCGATCCTGAGTTAGGACCAGGCGGGGAGCGCAGCACCAGGGAGCGGGGAGCAAAGGACCAGGGCGGGGAAGCCGACGGCGGTGAGAAGACTTCACCAAAGGCTTTCCTGCTCTGTGCTGCACTCAGCGCTCCCTGATGCCCGCTCCCTGGAGCTGCTTCCCCGCCGGTACTAACTTAGGATCAGGTGGGAGGGAGCGATGAGGGGGCATCAGGGAGCGCAGCATAGAGATGGAAAGTCTTCTCACCACTGACTTTCCTGCTGGTTATTTCAAATGATCAGCTGATGCAGATCAGCTGTTCATTTGAAGTAGCCGCGGTGCTGTCAGGGCTCATGTGAGTTTATGCAGCATGAACTCACATGAACTTTCCCACAGCCACCCAGCGCACAGCTCAGCTACATCTCTGGTAGAGATGTAGCTGAGCTAAAGAAGAAAACTGGATTGGTCTACGTTGGACAGAAGATAATTTTTTACTAAAGATGGAGTCTAAGTGTTGTTTTGTTTCTTTTTGCTAATACATAATTTTTTCTCTGTTGTGTTTTTTTTTTTTTTTTTTTTTTTTTTTTTATAAACTTTACTAGAAATTCATGGCGGTCATGTCTACTATTGGCGTGACCTCATGAATTTCGGGCTTAGGGCCATTATTACCCAGTGAGCCACTGCACCAGGGCCCTGGATGAGCTGGATACAGCGCCAGAAGCTTGCACTTCTAGGAACATGCCATTTTCTGGGGTGGTTGCGAGCTGCAATTCGCAGCAGGGGGGAAAAACCAGAAAGCTTGGGCCTCCCTGTGCTGCGGATTCCAGCCACCAGCTGCCTAGTTGTACCTGGCTGGACACAGAAATAGCGCAAAGCCCAACGCATTTTTTTTTATTCTTGATATACTATAAAAAAAGGGCTTCCCTATATTTCTTTTTCCAGGCAGGTACAAATAGGGGGCTGGGGGCAGCCCGTTTTTGCCTGCTGTACCTGGTTGGCGTATAAAAATACGGCGAAGCCCAGGTCGACATTTTTACGAAAAATGCTTAACACAATCCAAAAAAAGGCACTGCATCTTTATTAACCCCTCAACCATCTACTCTATCACAGAGATGATGGTCGAGGGCTTAATAAAGATGCAGTGGCTTTTTTTTTTTGATTGTTTTATGAATTTTTCAGAAAAATTTTGACGTGGGCTTTGCCGTCTTTTTGTATTCCAGAGATGTAGCTGAGCTGTGCGCTGGGTGGCTGTGGGAAAGTTCATGTGAGTTCATGCTGCATGAGCTCACATGAACCCTGACAGCACCGCGGCTACTTCAAATGAACAGCTGATCATTTGAAATAACCGATGGGAAAGCCAGCGGTGAGAAGACTTCACCACCGGCTTACCTGCTTTGTGCTGCGCTCCCTGATGCCTCCTCATCGCTCCCTCCACCGCCTCCCCGCCTGATCCTAAGTTAGGACCGGGCGGGGGGAGCAGCTCGAGGGAGAGGGCATCAGGGAGCGCAGCACAGAGCAGGAAAGCCGGCGGTGAAGTCGTCTCGCCGCCGGCTTCCCCACTCTGGTCCTTTGCTCCCCGCTGCCTCTGCACCTAATCCTAAATTAGGATCGAGCGGGGGAAGTCTTCTCACCGCCGGGTTCCCTGCCTGGGTCTTTCGCTCCCCACTCCCAGGTGCTGCGCTCACTGGAGCTGCTCCCCCCTGCCGTTCCTAAGTTAGAAGAAGCTGTTTTATATGTGTTCGACGCTATTCGATGAACACGCACCCGATTCGACAAATCGAATTCGAACACCAGGGTGGTGGCTCATCTCTAGTCACTTGATTAAAATCATGCTAAATAATGATGGCCAAGAGTTTTAATATATTGCTTTAGAAATTAGTGTGTGAGAAATGGGTATGAGGAATGTGTATATTTTTTATGTGCATGTAGCACTACGTTGATATGTGCGGCTTTGATAATTGCCTGTAAATATAAGGCACCCCCGAAAATAAGGCATATCTCTATTTTACAATATTTTACCACAGCATGTAGTTGTGACTCCTCCAGCCCGCCCCCGCTTCCAGCTCGTCCCCTGATCGTGTCCCGGTGCCCGTCGCTGTGAGCTGTGCCGCAGATGCATGTAGACCGGCACCGCTCTAATTTTCAAGCCCCCGCCACTGTCCTGGCCAATCACAAGCCAGGAACTGCCCAGCAGCCAGTCACAGGCCATTCGTTGCATGACTTCGGCTTCTGGCCTGTGATTGGCTGCCCAGTTGGCTCCCGGCCTGTGAATGGCTGTGCCAGTGGCACCGTACACCTGCGGCAAGAAGATGAGTGGTGCCGTCCTCCTTACAGCGGCGGGCAGCTGAGAGCGGCGCCGGAATGCAGCAGGGACCGGTGAGAAGTGTCCCTGTCTGTGTATGTGCTCCTTTTTGCGTGCCCCTGTGTTTGTGTGTCTCTGTGTGTGCCCCTGTTTGTGTGTCTCCGTGTGTGCCCCAGTGTGTGTTTGTGCGTCCGCGTGTGTGCCCCTGTATGTGTGTGTCCCTGATACCATATTGGGGGAAGATGGGGTTACTTTATTGGGGGCCACAAGGGGATTATAAAAGTAAGACACCCCTTGAAAATAAGACATGGCGCATCTTTAGGAGCAAAAATTAATATAAGTCGCTGTCTTATTTTCGGGGAAACACGGTAGGACAACCCGTTCTGTTTCCACATTTTCCACAGTTGGAAAATAATAGACCCTGTACTTATCGCCTGTGCTGCCACCATTCCAGATATGTCGGTAATCGGATTGCAATGTCACAAGAAATCCATTTCCAATCACTGCTGGCTTCTCTCTCACCACATTCGGACCAAATGAATAATTAACAGGAAGTAAGCGGAAGTCGGCAGTAATTGGACGTGGGGCTCATGTGATATTGCAAAGTCACGTGTGCGCTAAACCACAATTACCAAGAACATTGGAATATTACCAGTATGGGAGGTGAGTACAGGGACTGTTATTTTAACTGAGGGGAACTAGTTGAAGTCACAAGAGATTGTCCTAGTAGTGGAAAACGTCTTAATGAACTTGGTTATGATAAGTAATTTATATACAATGCTGTGCAAATTAATTGGGACAAAGCATTTTTTAAGTAAAATCATAAGTTGGGGTTACCAGTCAGTGATTGAAACCAGTTTTAACTGCTTAGAACAGGTGTGAGTGTACAACCTTGAGTAACAAAATGTGGTTTGACTGGTTTTAGTCAGAAAATAACAGCTAGCTGCCCCCTCAGCTTCAGTTGAGAGCTTGTTTCTGTGAGGAGTGGTTTAGTGCTTTTTCTCTGTGTGATTTGTGCAAAAATGGATGTTACTCCACGAAAGAGGTCTAGAATTATTACTCTTCATGAACATACAAGTCTGACTGTAAGAGAAATCGCTTCCACCTTTGGTATTGAAAAATCTACCGTCTCAAGAATAATTCGCACACAATGAAACTGGATCATTTTCTCCAAAACGAAAAGGGAAATGTGGAAGAAAAAGGAAAACGACACCAAGTACTGATAAAACACTTATCAGAAATAGTAAAACTAATGCAAGAAAAACAAGTAAAGACTTGCTTTGTCCCAATTAATTTGCACAGCACTGTAGCTTGTACCGAATTTAAAACATGATCTAATTGATTCCACCTCTGCCCTTTTCTTTCACTGTTCTTGTCTAATTATCACTTAAAGATGTGGACTCTTCAGTGTTAAGTTAAACTATATAGTATTGAATGTGTGGCGCCCCACTGGTCAGTGCGCCACAGTAGGTGTACTGCACCTACAGACGAGTGTGCAGTTATTCCTGTCACAAGGGAGAGGAAGATTTGTAGGCAGATCCCAACGCAGCACTCCCACACTCGAGCCTAGACAAATGGTTGGAGCCCAGTCCCTAGGGGGAGTTAGGGGAGGAGGGAAGTCAGACAGTGGAGTTCTAGATTGCACCGAGGAGTGAAGAAGAGGGGAGACTCCCAGGGAGTGGGCCTAGAGAAGAGGCAGCCCGGGAACAGAAAGAGGGGACCCCATATTGGAGCGCCCATACTCTGGGGAACCCTGGTCCATCTAACGGAGTACCGGCTCCGAGGATACGGTGCAGGGAGTCCAGCCCCTGAGCCATCTACATCGGTCGTCACTGGTCAGTTCATCAACCCTCACACCCTGTCTAGAAAGTGCAGCCTCACCAGGATCGCCCACCAAAGGTCGAACCCCTTCAGAGAGAGAGCGAGTGAGAAGAAGGGAATCTCACAGCACCCAACGGGCCTGGTATAGAAGAGGGCTGTGCCAGGGCAGGTTTTAGCAACAGGCAGGGCCGTATTTGGAGTTTCTGCTGCCCTAGGCACTGTCAGTGGCCGCCAGCCCCCCGTCATGGCTCCTCCCCCCATTGTGGACCCTCCCCCATCACAGCTCCTCCCCCCTGTTGCAGCCCCTCCACCCGTCACGGACAATCTCCCCCCCCCCAGTCGCGGCTTCCCCCCCCCCAGGCTTCATGTAGCTTCTCCGCCCACATTTCATCATGTAGTACATATAAAAGGTTTGTCCAACCACACTACAGAGAGACATTCTGGTAGAATGTTTACATTGTGAGCCCCAATGGGGACAGTGTTGATGATGTATGTAAAATGCTGTGGAGTTCATAGTGTAATATAAGTGCAAAGGATATTATTCTTAATATTATGTCACAATACCGGGATCTGAGGATCTTGTATTTCGAGGTCAGGGGCTCTCTGACGCCGTGTTGCTGCCTGTCTCTCTGTCTTCCTCTTTTGACACTGCAGTGTGGTGGACAAGAGAGCATTAACTGGTTAATAACAAGAGATATGGAGTGTGTACTGAGCCATAAACCCTCCCCATACCATCTCCAGCAGACATTGTAGGATTACTATATGGATTTTATTATTAGGGTACGGACACATTGGCATGAAATTTGGATGAGTGCAACGTGTGATTTCATCGTATTGCACTCGGACCAATGTTAATCAATCTCTGAGAGCACACTGGCGAGTGTTACTACTAGAAAAACCAGTACACGAAGTCTGGGATATTAAATCAGTTGCCACAACTGCTAAATGTCAATCAAACAAGAGAACCATAGTTGATTAGCAAAATAGGGATTCCATTTATTAAGAACAATCCACATAGTTAGGGAAAATATGATAGGTAAGGTTTCAAGGTATAAGTAAAGTGCTCAGTGTGAGACAAACGATAACATGCATAGAGCAGCCTCCTCAACATTACAGGACTCAGCTGACAATTGGTTTTGTAGCTCTTATAGAGATATATACACTTCACAGGGGTTTATACAGTTTAGTATAACATACATAAGTGTATACATGATGCTTAGATTACAGACTCATACCAAGTCAGACATGTGTGCAAACAATGTCTCAGGCTGGCAAGCAGAATAGATCTTATATACAGTAGTGCTAACACAACCTAAGCTGGAGCACATCATCGCCTACGACCAAGAGTGTCTATACCTCACCAGGCAACATGTTACCCGTTAACCAGCGATACACTGGCGAGTGTGCAGTGTACCACCATGTCCCCAGCTCCGTGCTGTGCACAGTGTACCTCCATGTCCTCAGCTCCATGCTGTGCACAGTGTAACACCATGTCCTCAGCTCCATGCTGTGCACAGACAGTGTAGCATCATGTCCTCAGCTCCGTGCTGTGCACAGTGTATCACCATGTCCCCAGCTCCGTGCTGTGCACAGTGTACCACCATGTCCCCAGCTCCGTGCTGTGCAGTGTACCACCATGTCCACAGCTCCGTGCTGTGTATAGACAGTGTACCACCACATCCTCAGCTCCGTGCTGTGCACAGACAGTGTAGTGTCATGTACTCAGCTCCGTACTGTGCACACACAGTGTACCACCATGTCCCCAGCTCCGTGCTGTGCACAGACAGTGTACCACCATGTCCGCAGCTCCGTGCTGTGCATACAGTGTACCACCATGTACTTGGCTCCCTGCTGTGCACAGACAGTGTACCACCATGTCCTTAGCTCCCTGCTGTGCACAGACAGTGTACCACCATGTCCTCAGCTCTATGCTGGTGCTGTGCACAGTGTACAACCATGTCCTCAGCTCCTTGCTGTGCACAGACAGTGTACGGTACACTGTCTGTGCACAGCCCGAAGCTGAGAACATGGTGGTACACTGTGCACAGCACGGAGCTGGTGGTACACTGTCTGTGCACAGCACAGAGCTGAGGACATCCCAGAAGAGACAGACAGGCCACAGACGGGCGGCGGGACAACACTGAGCCCACATGGAAGAACAACAACTCCCAGCACCCAACACACTGCCCAGAAATCATATACGACAGGCAGGAGAACTACAACTCCCAGCATGCCACACTCTGCCAACACAGGAAGGTGGTGGCAGCTGCATGGAGGCAGACACACGGTACAGCCGCCATTATCACCACACACAGTGCCAGCCACAGCCCCAGTCCTCCTGCATCCCCGTTCTTCTCTCCTCTGTTCCTCCTGCTGCTCCTGTCCTCCTGCTCCCCGTCCTCTCCTCTGTCCCTCCTGCTGCTCCTCTGTCCTCCTGCACCCCTGTACTCCTCTCCTTTGTCCCTTCTGCGTGCTCCTCTGTGCTCCTGCACCCGTCCTCCTCTCCGCTGTCCCTCTGCACCCCACAACTCACACACAGAGACATTAAACACAGATACAACTCGCACACAGAGACACAACTCATAGAGACACAACTCACACACAGACACATCATACACAGACACAACTCACACAGAAGACACACACAACTCACACAGAAGACACACAACTCACACAGAAGACACATACAACTCACACAGAAGACACATACAACTCACACACAGAAGACACAACTCACACACAGAAGACACAACTCACACACAGAAGACACAACTCACACAGAAGACACAACTCACACACATAGACACGCAACTCACACAGAAGACAAACAACTCACACAGAAGACACATACAACTCACACAGAAGACACATACAACTCACACAGAAGACACATACAACTCACACAGAAGACACATACAACTCACACACAGAAGACACAGACACAATTCACACAGAAGACACATACAACTCACACAGAAGACACAGACACAACTCACACAGAAGACACAACTCACACACAGAAGACAGAGACACAACTCACACAGAAAACACACAACTCACACAGAAGACACATACACAACTCACACAGAAGACACATACACAACTCACACAGAAGACACATACAACTCACACAGAAGACACAGACACAACTCACACAGAAGACACAGACACAACTCACACAGAAGACACAGACACAACTCACACACAGAAGACACAGACACAACTCACACAGAAGACACACAACTCACTCAAACACACATACAGACACACAACTCACACACACATTTTACAGATACCTCACACATACACTTCTTTCTGCTGCAGGAAGGGGGTACATATCCAGCTTCCCCTGCGCCCAGCTGCCGTCCCCAGGCAGCTCCTCCCCCACTCCCTCCTTCTCTCTGCCTGGACTGTGCACAGCACAGGCACAGCAGGAGGTCTGTCACGGAGGCTGGAGCTGCTTCTCCTCATCCTCCAGGTTCCAGCATGTCGCTCCTCTAATCCTCTTCGCTCGTCGGCTCTCACTTCTTCCCGCGCAGTGCAGGAGGGCAAGAGCACGAGCCAATGAGAGGGCCTGATGACGACGAGGAAGGGGGGGGTGCTGGGGGAAAGTGTATGAGGGGGCGGGGCTTATGACCCAGCCAACAAAGGCAAGAGCGGGCCTGATGACGATCGGGGGGGGTGTCGGTGTATGAGGGGGCGGGGCTTACGACCCGTCCAACACAGGCAGGAAAAAATAAAAGGAAAAGACGCTGAGACGCCGCCCCCTATGAATGGCGCTGCCCTAGGCACGTGCCTACGAGTGCCTAATGGCAAATACGGCCCTGGCAACAGGACATGGGATTGACAAGACAAAGTATACTACGGGATCCGCTGAATGACCTTGCAACCCTCTGTGACAACCCGACCAGTTACCTGATCATAGACTGTGCTGTAACCTGAACTGGTTTACAGAGTAAAGTACCCGTGTAGAGTGACAAAGCCTCCGTGTATCTGTTCATCTGCTGCACTGCTCCACGGATCATCTCCACATTCTGCACCACCATTACAGGTGCATCTCTGCCCCGGGGAACTCAGCTCCACCTGCAGGGAGCTGCTCCATCCAAGCTGCAGTACCATCTCCCCCGGAGCTCTGAAGCGGCGCTGGTGTCCATCACCAGAATCTGCAGGTGGCGTCACGACAAACTTTTATTATCGCTACTACAATTCCCTAACTCCTTTACAAGTTGACCTCCAGGGCCATGGGTCTTTGCAGGCCACCAGTGACATCCCTACTACAGCAGGGCCCAGACTCTAGAGTCCCCAGCCAACCTTGAGTGAGTCAAATGGTTCTGGCTAGAGTTCAGGTTTGTCAATCTGTATCTTTATTTTGAAAATTCAATAAAAATTAATAAAAAAAAATATCTATGTTGTTCAATTTGTAAGAAAATTTTGGAAAGAGGCCTGGAATATTTTCCATTCAGGCTGCCTGTCATGGGACAATACTCCCTATGACCTAGACTATATAGGCAACTTCTAGTCATCACCTCTGGCAGTTCAGCACATTTTCTAGAAACACTATTAAGTAAGTAAGGCATAGACATAACCAATCTGTGATTGTGCATAAAAATATTATTATATAATAATCTGAATTCACAGCATATTCCTCTGTATCCTCTTCCCTATGATCTCCGGTTATTGGTCGACATTCCTCCATTACACGTTACACAAAGAGTGGATTCATTTTCATAGCACGGGAACAACTGCACCAGCAGGTGGTTAGACCCCCCCAGGTTTTTGGTGTCAGAATTTTTAGAAGGCCATTATGGTTAATGATGGTGATTAAAATCTTAAAAGGATGTCCTCAGAAAGTATGCCATACATAGTTAAGAGAAAGGTTGGAGCAGTGGCGAAAGTGTAACTCAGATAATGCCTTTTATTATTGTGAAAGTGGAAGTAAACTTTAATTTTTCTATTATTTTATCCAGCATATATACGGTAGTTAGATTTTTCTTCATTCCTATTAAACAAATTGCATGTAAGTGGCTTCCATGCTTTTTCCATCGTCTATTTGACTCTCTTCAGCTGCATTAATATCAGGACATATTCATTTGGAGTACAGATGGTTGCAGTGAAAGAGTCAAAAAAATAAGTTTACTTGCAGTTCCTACTCTTGCAAAAATAGAAACGGTAAGTGCAATCGTATTTATTCAAAGATGACAACTAATATGATTGATCCTGTCCTCTCTCTTGACATGTCTGTTGAAAATTATTTTCTTAGAACTGTGTTATGACATTCTTCTTATTCTAAGGACTAATGTTGAACTATGGACTGTTGCAGAACACAGTCATACACGGAGTTGTATGCAATATTTGTGGACTGCAGCAATCATTTTATAGTTAGAGGAGCTGCCGCTTAAAAATAAAAAAAAGTGTTCAAAATCTTGTAAAATAAATCCCTTAGCTCTCCTGAATTTGCTTCTTTTCTGTTTTGCACTTTATCACTCCTTAGAGATATTCACATCTGTTGACTTTAAAGTGCACTATGTGAAATCTCTGCTTGCAGTTCAGTGGTGTGTTTCTACAGAGGTTTCTATGGGACATGGACTTTCACTCCTGCTCTTAGACACTACCAATCACAGTTCGACAGCTGATCTGGCAGTCTATGACTGTCAAACTTTGATTGTAAGTGTCTGGGATGAGGGGGTGAAAGCGCACTCTCTAGGGAAGACTGAAGAAATGCCCAGTTTAACTACAAGCAGAGATTTCACATATCGCACTCCAAAAGCAACAATGTGAATATCTGCAATGCCGGGGCGCAGCACGACATAAAATAAATCTTCAGAATCAAAAGTACTCGGGAATTATTACAAAGTATTTGACTTAATTCTTTCAACAAGTGTTAGGTTTTCATTAATATCAATAAGAAGGGATTGTCTGAATAGTGAATAACCACTTTAAGGGAGTACCGAGATGCATGATTAGATAGAGCTACATTTTCTGTAGTGTTTGCTGTGCTCCACTATTTATGTGAAAGTTGAACAGAATTATTATTAGAAGTAGGTTGTTAATGGCCTGGGATATATCTCCTATATACATTTTACATATAGCTCTGTCTCTTACATTACACATTTTTATTTGAAAGAATTAACTGTATATGCTGTGTTACCAGCAAATGATATTGGTCTTCTCACCTACACCTTCAAATTCTTGGCTACTTCCCTCATGAAACTGACCGGAAGTAAGAGTGTGCAGCTGCTTCTGGGTGTTTTGTCGAAAGTAAGTGAGAGGGATGTGGCCGCTGTCACATGAACCCCGGGAGAGCAGGCACCGATATCGCTGGAATAGTCCTAGCATGGGAGATGTGTACAGCTGCTATTATTTTACATGGGTAAACTTGGGTCATTGAGAAGGGGTTATCCAAGTAGTGGACAACCCCTTTAAGCCCCTTCTTGAAATACATGAACAACCATTCATCTGAATGTCTACATGGCTTGCTCTGGCAAAATCAGTTTGCTAGAAGAGATTACTGATCATAAGGGCTTCGGCATTTTGACAGATAACGATACAACTTTAATATTAATACTTTACTGTAAAAGTAATTATTATGACGGCATTTCCTGATGTTACTTTTAGAAAACTGGTGGCCACAACTGTGTAACAAACAGAAATATTTATGTCAAATAAAAGCACAACCTCTGATTGACATGTATCTAATATATTACATTTTGGCTAACCAACACTTTGTAGGGTTTGCAGGACATAGAAGCCGTGTGATGTTTCAATATGACATTAGGTCAGCCTGTCCTTACCTGTCATGTTGACCTGTGGTCATTAAGACAAGAATGAAGATTTTATATACAACAGAGACAACTCATTTATTTCTTTGCCCTTGTCCAAAGAGTATGTCAGTTATCTTACAAGGAAACATTAAGGAAGTTAATGGAGACTGAAGATTATAACATTTCTGTGCCCAGGACCTTGGTCTGTTTCACTTATATTTAGTAACAAACATTACATGTGCAGGTCATTGGAAATACTGTTGTCACGATGGTCTCCCTTACCTGGCAGACTTGGGAACTCTGTCTCATTTCTTTATTGAGAGTCTATTTTAAACGTGTTTCTTTCCTTTGGCAGTTTAGGATTTAATGTAAGTTTTCTGCTGCTTTCAGAATCCTCAGTTTTCTTACCAGGTGTAGATACTTTGTGATTACTCCCATCCCCTTTACATGGTCACATATTTTCAGAATGCTTTGCAAGAGATTGAACATTCCTAGCCAAACTTCTCGAGGAGATGGAGGTTTTCTGGAGAGCTGACTACCACTAAGCCATCTGCTGCCAAGGAGCTAGGCAGCTGGCGTGAAGCTGCCTTGTTATTCCCCTGTCTGTCTCCCCTACCCTCTTGTATTATTGCAGCGGCTGGGACTAGTGCTCCCATCAGTCATTTCCTATTGAGGTATCCTTTTTTTTTAAACAATTTTTTTATTCAAATAAATCTAATAACAACAGATAGAACATGTTTACACCATTATATCAAATAACAGTCATGTCCAAATAATCACCACCAGTGTAAACCAATTCCAAACTGGATATTATAGGAGAGAGGAGGGAAATAAGGGTCCACACAGAAAGGAAGGGGCAGCCAGGATTGGATACAAAAAGTAAATTAATGGATAGTGGGGGGGGGGGGGGGGAGCTTTAGGAGCTTTGTTTTAAACATTTCTGTATACCAATCTAATTATGAGAAGACCAGAATCAACCAGGAAAATTATTAAAGCCATCCTAAGTGTCAGATAACGCCAATCCAGAAGTCTCCCAAATCTCCCACTGGCGACTGACTCGTTCTATTTGCTTTATCGAGTGAACCAAACAACGTTCATGTAGATAATGGGAATTTATCCCAATGAGTTCCTTCTGTGTGAAGGTAGTGGCTTCCCACCAGTGCCTTGCCAAGCTCTGACGGGTTGCTATCAAAACATGGGTTATTACTCAAACTAAGTTTGGGGGTAGAAGATCTAATCCAATACTTAGGACTGCCAGGGGCCCCTCTAGAGTTAAATGGAAACCTATCAGGGTCCTGATTAAGTCTGCCACTCGATTCCAGAATTCCTCTATCTTTCTCTAAGCCCCTTCCACGACAGCATAGGAGGTTGCCTCTCCACGCCCTATTAGGAACAGGAAGCACAAGAGAGGTTGAAAGGACCCTCCCACTAACCAGTGTCTTTCCTGTCCCCATGGGGCATGGAGAGGTTGTTGCTTCTGTGCTGTGGTGGCCGGCATCCTGCAGCATACTTGTATTGGCCGGGCAGTTTTGGTTGGGCTTTGTTCCTTCTCTGCTGCTCCCCTGGCTGGGCTGCTGGGGGACCACTGCCTGGCCCTCCGGATCCCTGGTGGGGGTGATGCGGGCCAAGGGGTCCCCGGTCGGTGGCCTCCTTGAGGGGAGCCCGCCGGCTGCTTCCCGCGTGCTGCCCGCTGCCCTTGTGACAGGAAGTGACATCGGGTAGCCGGGACATCCGGTCACGCGCTCCACCGGTGGGAGAGCAGCGCTTACGGACCCGACTGCGGGATTCGGGCGGCAGTGGGCGGGCACGTTACTTGCGGACCTGCCCAGGACCTGCCGCGGGAGGCGGGGAATTCCGTTAGGACGCTGGGTGGGGCAGGCCTTTCAGGATTAAAGGCTACCCTGAAGACAGCAGAGCCACGGTAAGCTGTATGGTGGTGTGCTGACATGTCTTCCCCTGCATCTGCAGAGCCCAGTGTTCCCCCTGCCTCAGTAAGCTGGGGAAAATGGAGGGGGGTCCTTTATATCTTATTAGGGGCTGTTCTGATGGTCCCTTATCCTGTGTTTTTTCTAGGATAAGGCTGTCCCTAAGAAGGCTCCTAAATGCCCGATGTGCGTGAAGAAACAGCCGACAACTTACAGAGATAACACATTTTTTGTCAGAGTGTAATACCTCTCTGTGGTGCCTAGCCAGAGGGGCGCCACACATACATGACGAAGGTTCATGGTGTGAAAAGTTCTTGATTTTGCATTTGTTTCATCTACCATAAAGATCACACACCTTAATACACTGCCTTTATAGGAAATACAGGAAGGAAGTCTGTCTCCAATATGCCCTCGTCAGGGAAAAGGAAAGTAATACAAATTAAAAAGAGCTGCAAAAAATAGTGAACATTATTGGCATATACTTAAAATTTGATGAAAGAAACAAATTTTACATAAATTATTCCCTTTAACTATAGCCACTAGTGTGTTCTATTTAAGAATATGGACACCCTAATGGCCACTTTACACGCGGCAACAGGAAGATAGAAAACGGCAAGTGTCGGAGACAATTGTACCTTTTACCTTCAAAACACCTTGCAGATACTTGAATTACACGCAGCCACTTCAAGGTGTTTTGAAGGTAAAAGGTACAATTATCTCCGACACCTGCCGTTTTCTATCTTCCTGTTGCCGCGTGTAAAGTAGCCATAAGGGTTTACTTCTTTGTTACTTAAATGTTGGAATATTAGCTAAAAAATCATTTTTGCATTTGGGTTTTATTATCGGGATTCAACCTTCTAATGTTATACTGTGATGTAGTGCATCTACACTTCAACGTTATGATTTGGGCTTGTCTTAGGGACGCTACTTTTTATTCATAATGAGAAGTTAAAAGCTAAATTTGTCAGATAATATTTCACAAGAAGTTTACTATATCTTTAAATTAAGGAAGACCTTGAATCTATACTATGATATTTAACATCGGCAAATTGTCATTTTTTTTTTGTCCGAATGAAATTGTGCACATTCAGCATAAAATAATTGTTTTGAAACATGGCATAAATATCATTAGTGCTCAGCTTTTGGTTTAAGTGTGATTTTCATGTGTTCAGCCAACAGCTATCCACATCATCTTGTCTACAAACTGTGTCAATTAAAAACATTGGTCATCGCCAAGGGCTGAGCAGCATGGAAAGTTTGTATTGATATTGTCCAAGAACAGAATATATAACACTGAGAACATGCAGGCCTCACTGTATGAGGGAAAATTGGAGAACGTTTCTCATGGATTACGTGCTGAGCTTAAATCTAAAATGCCGATATAAACAACGTATATTCTGTAAGATTTTCGATCTGTAACGCTCTATTATGCTTTGTTTTCTGGAAATCTGAAATTACCTTCATTCTCTTCATGGTAGGCTTCTTTTTGGCTCATTTATATTTTGGGTTTTACCTTTATTTGTGCAAAGTTGGAAAAGGGTAAAGTGATTGAAGCTGGTATATGACTCCAAATACACTGCTGCCCCTGAAAAACAAGGGAAATTTGCACATCATAGTACGACCCTTGGTCAGTTAAACCTCTGGGGTAACATGTTAGTCAAATTAGGAAGCAGAACTTATTATGAATCAATGACACCAGCTTTGGTGCAAATAGAAACAATGACAGGTGCACTGGGTAACAACACAGCCCCCAAAATGGAATAATTTGGCAGTTGTTGACAACAATTACTCTCTCCTTACCCTTCTTGATTGATTCTTCTCACTCTTGAGCATTTACGAAGAGATGGGTCTTTATCCTACGTGAGCCATAAATGATAGTAAACGAGCAGAAGGGCAGAGTATATGCTAAAGATGGGTGAATCCTAACATAATGCACTGTACAATGAGGAGCTATGCAGGCCGGTTAGTTGAGTGGGGAAGAGTTTAGGAGATCCCAGGGCATAATAATGAACATGTGATTTGAATTAACTTCAATTTCAAATTTTCTGGCCAAATTTGAGCAAACTGCTCAATTCTAATATTGTCATATTTACTCATCAACAGTGTTTACTCCTTTATGACAGTAGAAACAGGAGCAATGCCAAAGCACTACAAAATAGAATCCAGTGGACAATGTTTATGATCAAACTTTCAGAAACCAGCTGCATGAGGTTGGCATGAGGGCCTCATGTCCTTTAGTGGGACCCATTCTCACAACTCAGCCCTGTGCAGCTCGATTTATAATCTCTATGAAACAGCAGAATTAACAAGCCCTCCAGTGATGCGCTGTTCTGTTCCCAACTGAAATACATGAAAGAATCTGAAGATGTGATGTGTATTAAGCTGCCTATGACATTATCCAGCATGACTGGTCTAGTGGAGGGTCAGTGATGATCTGAAGAAGTATCTCAAAAGAGTGTTATGACTCACATAACAAGGGATTGGGTACTCGGAGCTCGGGCGTATTAGTACGGGTAGTCAGGTGGTGGTTGATGCTCGAGTCCGTACTCATAGGCGTGAGGGCCCGTGACGGGGGCTACGAGCTTACGCTATTTTGGTCCAAAATATCAAACTAACACCTCACTTTCATCTATAGTGTTATATTGCATTTTTTTTTTTTATCCATCTGCAGTCTACAGCTGAGCCCTCTAGGGGACGTCAGTCATTTGTGTTGCATATTTTGGTGCAGAGCAGCCCGCCTTTTCTAACAGCTGGGCGTCATTAATAGGCTGCTTTCTGACACTATGCTCCACTATTGGAGTGGCTGCCACCCTGTGGTGATCTCATGTCCAGTGATACCACCTGTCTCCTCCTTGTGGCACGGCTGGTCGCAGATGCTACAATCGCCCCCGTGTCAGGGTTGTAGAAGATGGAGCATCGGTGTTGGGAGATATGGGTTGCCTCTGAGATGGCTGATAGTATCCTGTTAAATGCAATGATATTTGTAAGCGGCCAAATTCAGTGAGTTTTCTCTACCTTGAGTGGACACCAAAAAGGGGAATAAAAATAATGAAGTTCATGTTTGTGACGCCACCTGTAGGTCTGGTGATGGCACCGCCGCTGCTGGAATCTCCAGGGGATGGTCGGCAGCAAGGTGTTGTAGCCCTCTACAGGTAGGGTAGCTTTAACCGGGGTGTTGGAAGTAGGAATAGTGGAAAAGGGCAGTGTAGTTGTAGTGATGTGGAGCTGGAATGATGGACACACACACAAAAGTCTCTTTCAGTACCTTTACTGATGGAAACTGTTACACGTCCAGGGATGAAGGCTGCACTCTGGGACTTCCACGTTGAGTGAGGTGTAGGCCTCCCTTGGACTGTGCTTTGTCCTGAAGCCTTCTCTGACGTGAAACCAGTCCTGACCTTCCGTGTCTCCACACCCGTGTTGCTGCACTGAGGGCACTCTCTCTGGGCTACCGCTATTTTTCCTGCGGTCCCTGGCTCTCAAATGTGGGTGCTGCGGGTGTCCGGGAAGCTCAACCTCCACGGTGTTCTGGATTCTATGTTGGTTGGTTTCTCTCTCCCTGTGTGCAGACTCGGTCTCCAGTGACCAGTGTTCTGGTGGGGTGAGCCGGTATAGCTCCTCTGCTCTTGTCTGGAGTGTTCCTCGCCTCTGCAAGTTGTCCTCACTCTCTGGAACTCACACTGGCTTTGGTGTACACTAGTGTCGAGCCTAGCACGGCTCCGATAACCAGTTCTGCTCACTGGCTCTGAGCTGAACTTCACAGTTTTTCTAGTGACTACACACTAATTCTGCCCCCAGCACCTGTATTTATAGGAGATCTGGCTTACCAGCAACCAGTGGGTTTCCCCCTACAGGCCTGAAGTGGAAGGTGTTGTGTGTATGTGTGAGTCTCAGCTGTGGAAATCCCATTGTGAACTAGTTGGTTCTGTGGCTTACCTATCACAGGGCGCCACAGTTACTCTTATACAAGCCTCCAAATGGTAAAATGTCTGCTGTTTAGGTATCTGGAAAAAATCTCCAGAGCCATTGTTATAACTAACGTTGGTACAGAGAGTCATGAGTTCCTACTGGTGCAGTACAATGCCCGGCATCGTGTGACCAGATTGTGCTGCCAATTTCTTTTTAATAAAAACATTGATGTAATTGATGTTTTCTCCTATTCCACTGACTGAACCCAACTGAGAACCAGGATATTAGGACATTATGCATCAGTGCATCTGAAACGTCCAACTAGTGCCATAGTCTGCTCACTAAATGCAGTTATCTATCTTATGGGAAGCTCTCTCTGGAAATTCTCCACTTTGGAGCATGCTCAAAAGTTATTAGGCAGGTACACAGGAACCATATATACTATGGCATAGATTGGATGGGACTGTAATTTGAATTATTCCACTGTGCTACTCCATGCTGGGTTATTGTAATAGCCCATAAAACGCCTCTGTCATCATCAACCAAGGCCTGTTACCTTTAGTGGCTGGGCATTGCGTTCAGGAATTAGAACATACTGGCAACACATGCTTAACCAGCAGTTAGCCTCAAATTCCACACTACTCCAGCCATGTGTCTATCTTCTCATCTACTCCTGACTGCAGTCCAGCACCCAGCTAATATTTATAAGTTCAGTCCAACTAGTCTTAGTTCAACGTACCTGATACTCTATTCATTTCTCCAATACTCTTATCTTACACTTACATTTCTGCTGTTCCTATGTGTAACCATACATGTGCTGCAAGCAGGCCCGGACTGATAGGCGGGAGATGCGGGACTTTTCCCGATGGGCCGGTGGTTGTGGAGTGGGCGGGGCCACAGCACCCGCTCCTCCAGCTGCAGACCAGCTTTCAAATGATTTTGTGGCTCCCGCTACCCGCCGGCAGGCATAGCAGGGACTGTGGAGCTGCACTAGCCGCCAAGTTGCCAGTACACGTCATCAGAGTGAGAGTGACTCACTCGACGCACAGCCACAGAGTGACACAACCCAATCTGCGTGCGGGCAGCACAGACAGCAGCTCATGGTTATTGAAAAGGAGAGCGCGCCTGACGCCTGTACGTTCTTTGTGGGCCGAAAGAACCACACTCTGCTGTCCCGCCCAGGAAACGGAAGCATGGCCACCCCAGCCTTTACCAGGTCCCTGTGCACTGTGTGCAGGCAGTGGAGCTGGCCTGAAGGCAGCGTTCAGCAGCTGGTGACTGTCTCAGTCTGGGACTGAGTTTCCTCTTTACTCCTCCTGTGACCTGTCTCAGCTACAGACCCGGGGGCCGGGCTGTCAGTGCGGCAAGCTAAAGCTGAGGCAAGTTACTTTCACTATCGTCGGCCTGACTTGTCTGTGTGTGTGGTGGGGGGTGCAGAGCAGGCTGCTGTGTATTTGTGTGATTGTGTGTGAGGGCAGGTTCTGTGTGTGTGTGATTGTGTGTGAGGGTAGGTTCTGTGTGTGTGTGTGATTGTGTGTGAGGGCAGGTTCTGTGTGTGTGTGTGATTGTGTGTGAGGGCAGGTTCTGTGTGTGTGTGATTGTGTGTGAGGGCAGGTTCTGTGTGTGTGTGTGATTGTGTGTGAGGGCAGGTTCTGTGTGTGTGTGTGTGTGTGTGTGTGATTGTGTGTGAGGGCAGGTTCTGTGTGTGTGTGTGATTGTGTGTGAGGGCAGGTTCTGTGTGTGTGTGTGTGATTGTGTGTGAGGGCAGGTTCTGTGTGTGTATGTGTGTGATTGTGTGTGAGGGCAGGTTCTGTGTGTGTATGTGTGTGATTGTGTGTGAGGGCAGGCCTCTGTGTTTGTATGTGTGTGATTGTGTGTGAGGGCAGGCCTCTGTGTGTGTATGTGTGTGATTGTGTGTGAGGGCAGGTTCTGTGTGTGTTTGTGTGTGATTGTGTGTGAGGGCAGGCCTCTGTGTGTGTGTGTGTGATTGTGTGTGAGGGCAGGTTCTGTGTGTGTGTGTGTGTGATTGTGTGTGAGGGCAGGTTCTGTGTGTGTGTGATTGTGTGTGAGGGCAGGCTTCTGTGTGTGTATGTGTGTGATTGTGTGTGAGGGCAGGTTCTGTGTGTGTGATTGTGTGTGAGGGCAGGCTCCTGTGTGTGTATGTGTGTGTGTGAGGGCAGGCTTCTGTGTGTGTGTGTGTATGTGAGTGTAAGGGCAGGCTGCTGTGTGTGTGTGAGGGCAGGCTTCTGTGTGTGTCTGTGTGAGGACAGGCTACTGTGTGTGTGTGTGACTGTGTGAGGGCAGGCTTCTGTGTGTGTATGTGTGTGTCTGTGTGAGGACAGGCTATTGTGTGGATGTGTGAGTGTGTCTCTGTGTGTGAGGACAGGCTGCTACATGTGCATGGGGGCAGGCTGCTGTGTGTGTGTGCGTTGGGGCCTGTGCAGACTGCTATGTCTGAATGGGGCCAGGATAGGCTGCTGGGTGTATGTAGACAGTCTGCTGCATATGTGAGGATCAGGGTAGGCTGCTTCATGTGTGTGTTTGAGGACAGACTGTTACATGTTTGGGTGCAGGGCAGTCTGCTGCATGTGCGTGGGGCCGGCGCAGGTTGCTGTGTGTGGACAGACTGCTGCTACGTGTGTGGGGGCCAGGGCAGGCTGCTGCATGTGTGTGTGTGTGTGAGGACTGGCTGCTATGTGTGTGGGGACCGGGACAAGCTGTTGCATGTGTGTGGGGGCCTGGGCAGGCTATTGCGTGTGTGTGCGCGAGAGAGAGGGCAGGCTGCTGTGTGTGCATGGGGTCTGGTGCAGTCTGCTACACGTGTGTGGGGGCCCCGGGGCAGGCTGTTCCGTGTGTGTGTGGGGGGGGGGCAGGCTTTTGTGTGTGTGTGCTAGCACAGGCTGCTGTGTGTGTGTGGGGGCTTGGGCAGGCTGTTGTGTGTTTGCGTGTATGAGAGGACAGGTTGATATGTGTGTATGTGGGCCGGGGCAAGCTGCTGTGTGTATATGGACAGTCTGCTGCATGTATGGGGGCCAGGGTAGACCGCTGCATGTGTGTGTTTGAGGACAGGCTGTTACATGTGTGGGTGCGGGGCAGGCTGTTGCATGTGTGTGTGGACAGGCGGCTGCTACGTGTGTGTGTGGACAGACTACTGTGTGTTTGTGTGTGAGGACAGGCTGCTGCATGTATGTGGGGGTCGGGGCAGGCTGTTGTGTGTTTGCGTGTATGAGAGGACAGGCTGATATGTGTGTATGTGGGCCGGGGCAAGCTGCTGTGTGTATATGGACAGTCTGCTGCATGTATGGGGGCCAGGGTAGACCGCTGCATGTGTGTGTTTGAGGACAGGCTGTTACATGTGTGGGTGCGGGGCAGGCTGTTGCATGTGTGTGTGGACAGGTGGCTGCTACGTGTGTGGTGGCCAGGGCAGGCTGCTGCATGTGTGTGTGAGGTCTGGCTGCTATGTGTGTGGGGGTCAGGGCAGGCTGTTGCATGTGTGTGAGGGCCACGGTAGGCTGCTACGTGTGGTGGGGCCTGGGCAGGCTGCTACATGCGTGTAGGGCCTGGGCAGGCAACTACGTGTGTGTAGGAGCCAGGTCAGGCTGCTACGTGTGTATGGGGGCCGGGGCAGGCTGCCACGTGTGTGTGTGTGTGTGTGTGTGTGTGTGTGTGGGGAGGGGGGGCGAGGGCAGGCTGCTGCATGTGTGTGGGGGCTGGATCACACTGCTACATGTGTGTGGGGGACGGGGCAAGCTGCTATGTGTGTATGTGTGTGTGAGGGCAGGCTGTGTGTGTGAGGGCAAGCTGTGTGTGTGAGGGCAGGCTGCATATGCGTATGTGTGTGATCCTCAGTATCTGCATTATTCTGTGCATATACACTGCACAGTACCACTTCTCCTGCCCTGTATACTGGATGTAATCCTCAGTATCTGTATTATTCTGTATATATACACCGCACAGTGCCACTTCTCTTGTCCTGTATACTGGGTGTAATCCTCAGTATCTGTATTATTCTGTATATACACACTGCACAGTACCACTTCTCCTGTCCTGTATACTGGGTGTAATCCTCAGTATCTGTATTATTCTGTATATATACAGTGCACAGTACCACTTCTCCTGTCCTGTATACTGGGTGTAATCCTCAGTATCTGTATATATACACTGCACAGTGCCACTTCTCCTGTCCTGTATACTTGGTGTAATCGTCAGTATATGTATTATTCTGTATATATACACTGCACAGTACCACCTCTCCTGTCCTGTATACTGGGTGTAATCCTCAGTATCTGTATCATTCTGTATATATACACTGCACAGTACCACTTCTCCTGTCCTATATACTGGGTGTAATCCTCAGTATCTGTATTATTCTGTATATATACACTGCACAGTACCACTTCTCCTGTCCTGTATACTGGGTGTAATCCTCAGTATCTGAATTATTCTGTACATATACACTGCACAGTACCACTTCTCCTGTCCTGCATACTGGGTGTAATGCTCAGTATCTGTATTATTCTGTATATACACTGCACAGTACCACTTCTCCTGTCCTGTATACTGGGTGTAATCCTCAGTATCTGTATTATTCTGTATATATACACACTGCAGAGTACCACTTCTCCTGTCCTGTATACTGGGTGTAATCCTCAGGATCTGTATTATTCTGTATATATTCACTGCACAGTACCACTTCTCCTGTCCTGTATACTGGGTGTAATCCTCAGTATCTGTATTATTCTGTATATACACTGCACAGTACCACTTCTTCTGTCCTGTATACTGGGTGTAATCCTCAGTATCTGTATTATTCTGTATATACACTGCACAGTACCACTTCTCCTGTCCTGTATACTGGGTGTAATCCTCAGTATCTGTCTTATTTTGTATATATACACACTGCACAGTACCACTTCTCCTGTCCTGTATACTGGGTGTAATCCTCAGTATCTGTATTATTCCGTATATATACTGCACAGTACCACTTCTCCTGTCCTGTATACTGGGTGTAATCCTCAGTATCTGTATTATTCTGTATATATACACACTGCACAGTACCACTTCTCCTGTCCTGTATACTGGGTGTAATCCTCAGGATCTGTATTATTCTGTATATATTCACTGCACAGTACCACTTCTCCTGTCCTGTATACTGGGTGTAATCCTCAGTATCTGTATTATTCTGTATATACACTGCACAGTACCACTTCTTCTGTCCTGTATACTGGGTGTAATCCTCAGTATCTGTATTATTCTGTATATACACTGCACAGTACCACTTCTCCTGTCCTGTATACTGGGTGTAATCCTCAGTATCTGTCTTATTTTGTATATATACACACTGCACAGTACCACTTCTCCTGTCCTGTATACTGGGTGTAATCCTCAGTATCTGTATTATTCCGTATATATACTGCACAGTACCACTTCTCCTGTCCTGTATACTGGGTGTAATCCTCAGTATCTGTATTATTCTGTATATATACACTGCACAGTACCACTTCTCCTGTCCTGTATACTTGGTGTAATCCTCAGTATCTGAATTATTCTGTACATATACACTGCACAGTACCACTTCTCCTGTCCTGTATACTGGGTGTAATCCTCAGTATCTGAATTATTCTGTACATATACACTGCACAGTACCACTTTTCCTGTCCTGTATACTGGGTGTGATCCTCAGTATCTGAATTATTCTGTACATATACACTGCACAGTACCACTTCTCCTGTCCTGTATACTGGGTGTAATCCTCAGTATCTGAATTATTCTGTACATATACACTGCACAGTACCTCTTTCTCCTGTCCTGTATACTGGGTGTAATCCTCAGGATCTGTATTATTCTGTATATATACACTGCACAGTACCACTTCTCCTGTCCTGTATACTGGGTGTAATCCTCAGTATCTGAATTATTCTGTACATATTACACTGCACAGTACCACTTCTCCTGTCCTGTATACTGGGTGTAATCCTCAGTATCTGAATTATTCTGTACATATACACGGCACAGTACCACTTCTCCTGTCCTGTTTACTGGGTGTAATCCTCAGTATCTGTATTATTCTGTATATATACACTGCACAGTACCACTTCTCCTGTCCTGTATACTGGGTGTAATCCTCAGTATCTGTATTATTCTGTATATATACACTGCACAGTACCACTTCTCCTGTCCTGTATACTGGGTGTAATCCTCAGTATCTGAATTATTCTGTACATATACACTGCACAGTACCACTTCTCCTGTCCTGTTATCAGAGAGGTGGTATTGGACTTTGATTTTCAGCATTTAAATGTTGCTTAATTTATTATCCCTAATATGGAAGTCATCACTTCTCTTCTGTATAGGTGATGACTTTCCTTCGCTCTGGATTTGACCCCACAATCCTGGCAAACGTAGCTTTGAAGATAACTATGTGAATGGAGCTGCACTTGATTTTTCCCTCTGCTGCACCATTCACATTTGGCTCTTCAGATAAAGTGATGAAGGCATGACAACTTAAAAGCAAACTTCACTGATCAGGGCTGATGGGTGTTATAGTGTGTGGGCTGGTGGGGCTTGTTTTCCAGGGCTGCTTTTTGGTCCCAGTCCGGCCCTGGCTGCAAGATACCATATTGCATATACATTTAAGTTATTCTTTGGTGTAATTGTACTTCAGCTAGCAAGACAGCAGTTTACTTATACATCGCTGCTATTTTTGAGTGTAACTGCACTTCTGCTAGCAAGATACCAGTTCACCTACTTATCTCCACCACACTCTTGCAGCAAGATACAAGTTGATACATTTCTGCTGCTAGAGTACAATATGGAGCTATATCTTGGGTTGTCAGCTGCCATTTCCCATATTGCAATCATGCATACCATGCTGTATTGGTTTGCCATCTGGCATATTCTGCTGTACTCTGATTCATGTGCCATCTGGTAGGTCCAGCTCAATTGCATCATAACCTATGTACCATGATCCTCACTCTTAGAGAATACAAGACACCAGGGAAGCTCATAAAAGAATACTCAGGCATAAAGTAGCTTCAATCTCATTACCACTGAATATGGCAGATTTGTTTGTTCTGCTTATGCAACCTGCTTTAAATCAATGGTAGATTGTCATAGCTGTGTAAGACCTTTTCAATCCGTATGGATGCTCTGACTCAAGTATCTGCTGTTTCATTCCTGGCCCTTCCACATTTGCCTATTGTAGCTCACTTTGATTGAGATATTAAGGCCTGCAAGGGCTTTGTTGCACAATGCAACATACATTTTTAAGCTATATCCCTATCTGGTTTCTTCTAACCAGTTGAAAGTAGCTTATACTTTATCTTTGTTCTCTGGGTTGGGCTGCACCATTATGGTACATCTCCTGTCATCCTTTGGTGCATTATCTTCCTTTCTTCCTGACAGCATTCCATATATTGTTTGATGAATGAAGTTGTGTCCATTCCTCTGCTGACTCTGTAGCTTAGACAAGATGCTAACTCTATGGGTCATGCCATTTAGTTCTGAATCTGGTCATCAGAATTGGTCTGAAACAATGACAATCTAATGGCAATTTACTTTGCAGGTCTCTCAAGCGAGATAAAAGACAAGTTTACTAGTTGATGTTTGCTGTCTTCCTATGACGATATGTCTTTTCTTGCAACCTCAATGTTCTTACAATTTGAAGAAATATCAAGTAAGAAAGCTCAAGATTCTCATATTCTACATACTAGAGCAGTGATGGCGAACCTTTTTGAGGCCGAGTGCCCAAACTGCAACCCAAAACAAAATTATTTATGGCGAAGTGCCAACACTGTAATTTAACCTAAATTACAGCAGTGGTTATCTATCACAAGCGCTGCACAGGGGGGAGAGCCAGCAGATGCTAACTCTCTTCCCTGTACAGGGCTTGTAGTCCTGAAACATTGAAGATCAATTCAATTATTTTAACAATTAATTGATTTTAAACTTACCTTTGCAGTCTTCTCTTCTCTTCAGCAGTGGTCAGACAGCTCATGTGTACTGCACATTGAAGCTGAGCCGCTGCCACTGCCCTTTATAGAAACAGCAGGTGGATTGATCTGTATGGAAAAACGCAGAATATTAGACAGAGCAAGCAAATTTCATGCTGAAATCCTGGTCCCTATTTTGTAGTAGTATCTCCATCCTGACCCTCTCCTTGTAGCTATGTGCTCCATCCTGACCCTCTCCTTGTAGCTATGTGCTCCATCCTGACCCTCTCCTTGCAGTTATGTGCTCCATCCTGACCCTCTACTTGAAGTAATGTGCTCGATCCTGACATTCCCCTTGTAGTAATGCGCTCCATCCTGACCCTTTCCTTGTAGTTATGCGCTCCATCCTGACCCTTTCCTTGTAGTTAGGCGCTCCGTCCTGACCCTCTCCTTGCAGTTATGTGCTCCATCCTGACCTTCTCCTTATAGTTATGCGCTCCATCCTGACCTTCTCCTTGTAGTTATGTGCTCCATCCTGACCTTCTCCTTGAAGTAATGTGCTCGATCCTGACATTCCCCTTGTAGTAATGCGCTCCATCCTGACCTTCTCCTTGAAGTAATGTGCTCGATCCTGACATTCCCCTTGTAGTAATGCGCTCCATCCTGACCTTCTCCTTGAAGTAATGTGCTTGATCCTGACATTCCCCTTGTAGTAATGCGCTCCATCCTGACCCTTTCCTTGTAGTTATGCGCTCCATCCTGACCCTTTCCTTGTAGTTATGTGCTCCATCCTGACCCTCTCCATGTAGTTATGTGCTCCATACTGACCCTCTCCTTGTAGTTATTTGCTCCATCCTGACCCTCTCCTGGCAGTAATGTCCCTATCCTAACCCCCTTCTTGTAGTAATGTTTCCAGCCTTATCCCCTTGTTGTATGCTTGATCCCTGTCCCCTTGTGCTAATGTCCCCATCCTGCCCCTATCATGTAGTAATGCCCCCATCCTGCAGTAATGCCCTATCCTGCAGTAATATGCCCCCTCCTTGTAATAAAGCCACCATCATCCCCCTTCTTGTGATAATGTAACCATCATGCCCCCTTCTAATGTCACCATCATGGCTACTCCTAATGTCACCATCATGCCCCTCTTGTCACCATCTTGGCCCTCTTGTCACCATCATGCCCCTCTTATTTGTCACCATCCTGCCCCTCTTGTCACCATCCTGCCCCTCTTGTCACCATCCTGCCCCTTGTCACCCTCATGTCCCTCTTGTCACCATCCTGCCCCTTGTCACCATCATGCCCCTCTTGTCACCATCCTGCCCCTTGTCACTCTCATGCCCCTCTTGTCATCATCCTGCCCCTTGTCACCATCCTGCCCCTTGTCATCATACTGCTCTTTGTCATCATACTGCCCTTTGTCATCATACTGCCCCTTGTCATCCTCCTGCCCCATGTCATCATACTGCCCCTTGTCATCATACTGCCCTTTGTCATCATCCTGCCACTTGTCATAATCCTGCCTCTTGTCATCATCCTGCCCCTTGTCATCATACTGCCCCATGTCATCATCCTGCCCCATGGCATCATACTGCCCCATGTCATCATACTGCCCCATGTCATCCTCCTGCCCCATGTCATCATCCTGCCCCATGTCATCATACTGCCCCATGTCATCATCCTGCCCCTTGTCATCATACTGCCCCTTGTCATCCTCCTGCCCCATGTCATCATACTGCCCCTTGTCATCCTCCTGCCCCATGTCATCATACTGCCCCTTGTCATCATACTGCCCCTTGTCATCCTCCTGCCCCATGTCATCATCCTGCCCCATGTCATCATCCTGCCCCATGTCATCATCCTGCCCCTTGTCATCATACTGCCCCATGTCATCCTCCTGCCCCATGTCATCCTCCTGCCCCTTGTCATCATACTGCCCCATGTCATCCTCCTGCCCCATGTCATCATACTGCCCCTTGTCATCCTCCTGCCCCATGTCATCATACTGCCCCTTGTCATCCTCCTGCCCCATGTCATCCTCCTGCCCCTTGTCATCCTCCTGCCCCATGTCATCCTCCTGCCCCATGTCATCCTCCTGCCCCATGTCATCATCCTGCCCCATGTCATCATCCTGCCCCATGTCATCATACTGCCCCATGTCATCCTCCTGCCCCATGTCATCCTCCTGCCCCATGTCATCCTCCTGCCTCATGTCATCATACTGCCCCTTGTCATCATACTGCCCCTTGTCATCATCCTGCCCCTTGTCATCCTCCTGCCCCTTGTCATCCTCCTGCCCCATGTCATCATCCTGCCCCTTGTCATCATACTGCCCCTTGTCATCCTCCTGCCCCATGTCATCATACTGCCCCTTGTCATCATCCTGCCCCTTGTCATCATCCTGCCCCATGTCATCCTCCTGCCCCATGTCATCATACTGCCCCTTGTCATCATCCTGCCCCATGTCATCCTCCTGCCCCATGTCATCATACTGCCCATGTCACTTTCATGCCCCATGTCATCATCCTGCCCCATGTCATCCTCCTGCCCCATGTCATCATACTGCCCATGTCACTTTCATGCCCCATGTCATCATCCTGCCCCATGTCATCCTCCTGCCCCATGTCATCATACTGCCCATGTCACTTTCATGCCCCATGTCATCATCCTGCCCCATGTCATCCTCCTGCCCCATGTCATCATACTGCCCATGTCACTTTCATGCCCCATGTCATCATCCTGCCCCATGTCATCCTCCTGCCCCATGTCATCATACTGCCCATGTCACTTTCATGCCCCATGTCATCATCCTGCCCCATGTCATCCTCCTGCCCCATGTCATCATACTGCCCATGTCACTTTCATGCCCCCTCATTATACTGTGGCTTAAAAAAAAAAAATCATACTCACCTAGAACTCCCGCCTTCACCGCTCCTCTTCTCCTCGCGTCTTCAGTCCCAGCGTCACATGACCGCGGTCATGTGACGCCGGCGGGGCGGAGCTTAGAGAGAGTGTCGGAGACGCGGAGAAAGGAGAATCCTCCGGTCCGACACGGCTTTGAACTGCCGGCGCCATCATGCCGGCAGTTCATAGCTGCAGTGAGAGGCGACGCCGTGTGCCAGGGAAAACAGCTCTGCGTGCCATCCCTGGCACGCGTGCCATAGGTTCGCCATCACTGTACTAGAGTATAAAACATCCTAGACCACAAGATCCCGTTGCCTGACTGTGGGAGATTGTTTATATTGTGGTGAGAGGATCAGTCTTGCATTCACTGTTCCAAACTCAAGACCAAACAGAAAAAAATCATATCCTATGTGAAAGAGGAGCAATTACTAAGGGGTTAACACTGAAACAATGTCGTTTTATATTATAGAAAATCTATAAAAGTATATAAAGGGAATCTGTCAGCAGAATGTAATCCCCAAGTGCTCATGTAGCTCTTTCAAAGACATATTCTGTAATACTTTTACATGACCAGTCAGTTCCTACATTACTGAGAAATAACATTTGAATTGATATGCAAAAAAGAGTGAAGAGCTAATGAAAAGTAAGACTTCTACTAAATAAATACACTTGTTTGATCAACGTAAATTTATCCAGAGGTAGCATAAAGGAAAAGTAAGGCCCTTTTCAAAAAACGATTTTTCCACCTCTCATAGAACCATATTCATAAAGGTTGATAATATGGAAATCTTTCTTAGCAGCCATTATTGGTTCATTCTGCTCTTGTTCTTGTGTCGTATTTGCACATACGAGAGGGTTCTTGAACCTGGTAGTTCTTTTTATTTCTTCCTGTCATGGATACCTCTCCTCGCCCTCCTTCTAGGTAGCTGGTGTATGTGGATAAAAAAAATCGCTACAGGTACAAAATTTTGGCAAAACCTTTTAAAATTTTGCAGTTTTGAACAGATGGGGCAGGATACTGGGAACGGGGACCTTGGAACTAGTAGTGGGGGGTGCCTTAAATACGCTGTGCTTCTCAGGCATAGGCTGAGAAGCACTTCCAGGTAGGGCACACTGGGCCTTTAAGAAATGTGGTTTGTCAAACGAATGTCTTAAGAGGGCTCCCGGAATGCCTGCGATGCTGATGCAGGTCTTGAGAGTAGGAAGCAGGAGACAGAGGTCGGGCAGATGCTGTGGCAAAGCCAGAGGGGTAAGTATGCTGTAGTCACAGGTCTCATAGCTGTGGAGATGTCAATGTCGTGGCAATGGATGCTACAACTTCTTTTCACTAAGCATAATGAAGATAATTGCTTGCATCAGACTTTTTTAGGGGCTTCATAGCAAAAGGGGTAAATACAAATGCATATGGCAATTTTTATTTATTTTATCCCATTAATTACATTTTTGCCTATATTTTTCTCACAACACCTTTCCAACCTATATTATTTTATTATTATATATAGTATTTAAACAGAGGTTGTAATGTAAGGGCTGCCAGTAGGAATTTCAGGGCCCCTCACTGGCAAAACTCAGGGCCCCTCACTGAGACTCCGCCCAGCCTCCCCCCAGCTCCACTTCCACCCAAACATAAATACATTATATATACATATCATCCAAAGAAGATCTCCAGCTGATCCAGGTTGGTGATTAAAACATAACATTTATTGACATCCATATATAAAATCCAGAAACCACACACAGACAGTATAATTCTATGTAGTCCCCCTCTGGACTACACGTTTCAGCACCTCTCTTGTGCCTTCATCAAGGTCCAAAGCAGAAGTGTTCAGAGCATGTATTTATTATATGGTCACTAGGATACAAATCTCATGTTAATTGGGTGAAACCCCAATTAGTTCTAATTTTTTTCACATAGTGGGTGGTATTATAGTAATTACACCTTGGTATATTTCATACAATGTTTCCGCATAGTTTATGATTTCTGCAGTGATATCAATCTGTTATAGCAGAATCTGATGTAATTATTGGATGTCATATGCTGTCACCTCTCCCCTGAAATCCTCTGATTTGTGCAGATAATGTAGTAAGGAGATTTGGAGATAAGCCCTCTGATACCTCAGGTCTCTGGCATTTTTCTTCTGCAGAATTTCCCTTGGGGCTGAAGGGATGTGTAGGGGAAGCGAAGACATATTAATCCTAAAACAGACACACAGACAGACACAAGTAATATTCATCCCCCAGCAGCTCCGACCTTCACATCCCGCTGGCACCCATGCTAAGTGGTGACTAGGTATGGGCGAACAATCCTTTTTTCCCCAGGTTCATTTTCAGGTTTTCTCTGCTAAAAGATGGAAATAATTAATGCCGCTGATATACTTACCTGGTATGCGCTCTTTCTTCCGGGCACGATGCATGACTTCCGGACTGCCCCTTATCTTCTGGCCGTTTGTGATTAGCTGTTGAAGCCAGCCACATGACCATTTCCCCAGAAGCCCGGAAGTGCTGCCTTGCCGCCGCACATCGGGAGAGAATAATGCGGACCTGGTAAGTGTAATCACGCTGATTAAAGCTCTTTCCTTCCTTTAGCAGAGGAATTCTGAACACGAACTCGGGGAAAAAAGGGATGTTTGCCCATTCCTAGTGGTGACTTCCAGTTTGTAGTGCGAATGTCACCCTAATGGGTGCATGTGCAGTACAAACCTGCCCGAGGCTGATGTCACTGAAGATGTCATCCTCGTTCAGGCCCGCTCAAGTGGTGAGGTGGCTGCCCCCTCAATTCTCCTTCAGGCCCCCTCTCCTGTCAATCACCGCTGGGCCCCTCACAGCAGTCACAACAACTATGCCCTGTCGGTGGTCCTGAATGTAACAAAAAAAGTAAAAAATCAAGGGAGGTGAATGTTTTCGCAGGGTACTGTAAATACAATAATTTTCTGGGAGAAATACTTCAGTTTCAGGAACAATTTCAAGGGCGATACCATTTATGACCATGAACCTTTGCATCTGTGCATGGCCTAAACATTTTTAGAACCTTTGGCATTGCAGAATTTGTGGGCAGAAGGAGACCTTAAATGCAGCCATGAGGCAAGTAATGTTTTATGAAAGAGTATTCCCGACAAAAAATGTACCATATTATAATGAATTTATATTTCACAGAAAGTTAGCACCTTTCTAGTAGGTGTTAACTTGAGACCAGAGCATGAGAAGGTAGTTTTGAAATGCCTAGTTATAATGGAGTAGTACCAAAGGACATGTATTTCCCACATGCCCTGAGATCTCAGAATCAGTAGAGGTCACAGTGGTTCAACTTCAATCGATAGGCTAGCTTGGAATAATCCTTTAAGGCATATGCCAACCCCATTTAAAATAAAGAGTAAAAGGGTAATGTATGATATAAAAAAATGAAAGACTTTTAAAATTAGTGATGTAATTGAATTGTGGTATTCTGAATAGTTTGGCTAGACGAAACAGACAGTGTATCTTTCAGAAGTTCTGCCGAGTGCAGTCAGTGTAAGTGCTCCTTTCCATATCATTCAATTAGAGAACATTAAGAGAAAAACATCCACTAATGCTTCTAAACAGTTCAAGGCCACCAAGTTGTTACAGCTATATTCATGAGAAAAACTAAGTACCCCGTCTCTGAATTCTATAATTTTACATATAAGGACATATTACAAAAATATTTGGTCCTTAAAAAGACTTAAAGGGATCCTGTCACCTCCAGAACGCCTCCTAAGCTACCAAAATATGTCTCTGCAGCATCCATTCACTAATCTCACACTCCTTTTGTCTCCTAAAAGCATCCTGTGAAAGTGCATAAAAACATTTTAATACTTACTCATTAGGGATTATAATTAGCAGGGGCTATATTCTTTAGTCCTTAGGGTGTGTTGTTTTGCAGCTCCAGGATCCACTCTGTCTCTGTGTGTTCTGCTCTGCTTGTGCAGGCTTTGCCCTCCCCCCTCTCTATCACTCACAGAATGCAAATCATTAGTCCTGCCTTCAGCTCAACTTCACAGCAGCACAGACAGAGAGAGGGTGGATCATTCGGGGTGTGAAAATGAGCACCTAGGGAGGGCTTAGAGTCTCACAGGGGACTGTAAGAAAATCTCACAGCACCCATCAGCCAGCCATATCTCAGTTGGCTAGTGAGGAGACAGAACAGTTTCTTTACAACATTGATTACAGTAAGTTCTTTGAAGTTTGTGGGTATTCGTTTATGCACAGGGGAATTTCCGCCACAACCCCAGGCAGATTAAAATAAGGGAAATCTGTACTTCCACTCCAGGCCCAAGGCTCTAGGAAGGGGGCCCATGGCCAGATTGCCATCGCTAAGATATTTTGTGTGCCACCATAGCTTTCCTGAAGATCCAGATGGAGAAGGGCAGCCAGCTTCGAGGATGCTCCCGTTGTCTTCCCTGTTACACGTGCCGTTCGCAAGCCATAGGGGATTCTAGGGAGAGGTGAGTATTAAAAACTTTTTTTTTTCAATAAAGGAAATTAAATGGTGTGTAAGAGAGGAAATTATAATAAGCTGAGGGTGGGAGGTGATAGAGAATATATTGAGTTAAGGGTGAGCAGTGGGAGATTGAAAATTTCATAATGAATTGAGAGGGGTCATGTTTATATAATGAATTCAGGGGAGGTGCGCAATGGTGGTGTTGAGGACACTGTAGTATGAGCAGTGATGAATTAGAGTGAATGATTACACTACCTAATTTAAATATTTATTGGGAGGAGGAAAAGTGGCTAACTGTAGTTAATGGAGGCACAGAAGGGGGTTATCAATTTAGATTTGTAATGATGGGTTGCATAATAGCTAATTATATATTCATGTGAGTACATGTCTATGTAATTGCGCAGTGATTGACAGTACACTGTATTCTTTTAGACTCTCTTGTAACAGGGTTGGTGCCTCAGGATTGGAGGATGGCTGACGTGGTAACGATATTTAAGAAAAGCAAGATAGTGGATCCAGGTCACAACTGTTCGATAAGTCTGACATCAGCTGTGTGCAAAATTTTGTGGGCATTAAAAGAGATCACATGCAAAGATATATCGCAAAGTCATATCTAACCAACATGTTGGGTTTATATGAGGAGGAAAGTGCAAATCTGGATATTGGTATTGGGGCTGATGGGATTAATCTGGACATTATACATTCATTTGATTCTGTACCATATAACAACCTTATACTGAAGCTAAAGAAGCAGGAACTAGAGGAAATGATATGCAGGAGGGTAAACAACTAGCTGAAAGAGAAGAAACAAAGAGTCATCATAAATAGTTATGTGCGAACCCCCCCAAAATTCGGGATCGATGGGTTCGCCCAAGTTTTTTGTAAAGGTTGAGCTCGCTTGCGTCCGAATCCCGAGCTTGAACTTTACAGATATGGGATGGGGTGGGGTGGGGGGGTCTGTAAAACAAAGCATAAAATTAATAATAAACATTATAATTATACATACTGGTCCCACAAAGCATCCTCCTGTCCCGCTGTCTCCCGGCCGAATCTACTTCCGGGCCTGCTCATCAATTTCTCGGTTTATTCACTCCACTGCTCGGTGCTTGGCAATTTTCGGCCGACGTTGGCAGTGTTCGTGCGGTGATGTCAGGGTTCACCTGAGTTCATGGCCCAAGCCATGAACGCAGGTGAACTCTGACTGTCACTGTCAATATTAGTCTGCTTCTTGCTCTGCATAGACACTTGTCTATACAGAGAGATGTAGCAGAGCTGACATTGCTATCCATGTGAACTACGTCAGACGGTGGATTTTTTTTTTTAATTACTCGGGCCATGAACAAGGTTGAACCCTGAAGTCACTGCACGAACGCTGCTGGAAAAAGCTGAAGACAGCTGAGTGCAGTGACTACTGCCGGAAGTTATTGAGCAACCCCAGAAGCAGAAGCGGCCGGGAGACAATAGGACAGAAGGACATGTCACTGGACAGGTAAGTATAATTATAATGTTTCTTATTAATTTTATGCTTTTACAGGCCCTGGACCCAAACTGTAACACAGGTTTCCCATGGAAACCAGTGTTCAGGACCTTGTGTCGGATACAGCGCCAGAAGATGGTGCTTCTATGAACGCCATCTGAGGAGCAGATATAATTTTATCAATTTATAAGAGATCTATAGATCTATAGATCCTAGAAATGCAGTGTACAGCTCTGCTTCATCATGCAGGAGGTCAGAAACTGTACTAAAAAGTTTTCTCTCACTGGAGTTCCCCTTTAATTCTCTCAATATTAGTTAATACAATTAATATTAATGTCAACTAATAATAATAACAATAATAAATTGATATGTTAATATTAAGCAAAACTAATTTTAGCCTATTAGGTTCGTTCTCCACAACAGTAATGGTCCTTCATGTGGCCCCTCGGGCAAATTAATTGCTCATCCCTGCTCCATAACATGGCAGACAACCTATCATTGCTGCCCACCACCTATGGGTTTCAAAACACCTTTGATATTTTATAGTGACATGTCAGAACATTTAAATGGTAGGGATTTGGGTGCTGAGACTCTTAAATGAGGCTGAAACCTTTTTATGTTACATTGATAATACTGTATCTTCCTGATAAGTCATTTCATTACTTTGTCACATTTGATTTAGCATGGTGCACATGTCCAGTAAAAATTGATGAACGCATTTATTGTTATAGGCAGAAGACAAACAAAATATCATGTACTGTAATGTACCGCCCTATACTATAGTGCTGCTATATATGTACTGTAATGTACCGCCATATACTATAGTGCTGCTATACATGCGCTGTAATGTACCGCCATTTACCATAGCGCTGCTATGCATGTCATGTAATGCACCGCCATAAACCATAGCGCTGCTATACATGGAATGTAATGTACCACCATATACTATAGTGCTGCTATACATGTGCTGTAATGTACCACCATATACCATAGCGCTGCTATATATATATATATATATTGTATATATATGTATATATATATGTAGTTCACTCACGTTGACTGAACAAGTTCTGTCAGTCACAGTATGTCAACTGCATACAAATTCTAGAATACCCGATGCGTTAGAATCAGGCCACCATCTAGTGAATTATAAACACCATCTGTCCTTATGAACCCTAACCTATACCATGACTGCTCTCTATCGACTCTTTTTCTTTACAATCTATATCTCCACATTGTCCCCCATCATGATAACCTCTCCCCATAATGTACCCCAATTCACACTGCCCCATCTTGATATCCGTTCCATGCCTTCATACTGTCCTTCATGCTGCTATCTCCAAACTGCACCCCTGCTTCACATTGTGCCCCTATATACAATGATGGCCAACAAAGCCACCCATACAGTATGATATCCACAACAGTCCCTCAATATACAGTATGATGTCCACTATATACCAGCATTAAAGCATAATGTCCACTGCAGCCTTCCATTATATAGTATGGTCACCACAGCCCTTTATATACTGTAGTGACCAAAGTTTAGTATTTTTTTTTTAAGTACGGTATGTGATTACTTGTGCCTGGTTGTTGTGATGCCGTTTTCCTGGTGATTTCAGTAATATGGAAGCAAATGGTTGTCAGCTCTAAGGATTAAAATTGTTTGATATTGATTTATCCCTTTATGTGTTACTTTTCCTCATATGCTGGGCCAAATGTTTTGCATGTTTTGTCATGGGTAGTCTAATTTTGCCTAATTTTTTTTTAGTTTATGTGTTTTCTTATTAAAGCATGGCAAAGACAAATGCCCTATATACAGTATAATATCCCCCACAGCACCCCAGACAGAATTATATCCACCACAATCACCTTAAATACAGTGTGATGTCCACAATAGCCACATATAGAGTATAGTGTCTCCCACAGTGCCTATACAGTATGGCCACTAAAGCGTTTAATATAGTATGAAGTTCAAACAGTCCTATATATAACATAAAGTCTAAGCAGCCACCAGAATAACATCACCCTCCGCCCCTTATATGTCCCCCATGCCTCCCAAAATAATATGCGCCAGAGACCCCCATATGATATGATGACCACACATCCACATTTAATGGGCAAATAATATAAGAAAAAAAAATCTTATACTTATCTAATTCAGGCTCCCCGTACACTGCTCTGCCATCTCCTCTTTTATCTGGTACAGGAGTCTGTGATTGATAGCACAATGCAGTGATGACAACACGCCGCCCAATGTCCCCTGCATACGCCATCTCCAACAGGTCACATGCCGGAAGTAGCTGACGTCTTGCTGTAGTTACTGGTGAGGCAGGAAGCTGATTTAATGTTAAAAAATGAGATGCAATTTAAAAAATAAGCCTACCACCGCTAACTGTAGTTACACCGGTATGACTCTGTTTACCTATTTTGACTAATAGAAATCAGCAGCTCCAAAGGAACCCTATTAAACCTATTGATATATATGGGTCCGTCAGATTCCGCAAGGAGTCTGTTATTTTCAATATGCTTTCCTATAAAAAATGCCAGAGACTAATGTAAACATACTTTAAATAAGTTAATAAGGTTATTTTATGAATTTAAGACACTTTTATTTGCATAGGTTTGCTTCTATAGTAACACAGCAACATAGACAGTATTTGCTTGTAAAGTTAGAACATGTTGTTTCTTCTTTCCTAAAACTATGTTTTCACTTATAAACTTGGCTGATACATTTACAGTTTTATTTGAAAAAATGGCATTCTTTCAAAAGATGTCTTAAGAACACGGTTTGTATAGAGGAAATGTGAAGGACCCTTGAAAACAAATTAGTGGACTAGGACCCAATATTGTAAGTGATATACATATAAGCATAGTCTGCTTGCAAGAGGATGATCTCGTCTTGTTATGGGTATGCTTTTCCTGTTTCATTATTAGTGATGAGCAAGGACTGAAATGCTGGAGTACTCAGTACTCAAATCAAGCACATCGGATGTTCGGACGGGCTTGTCTTGAGTATTGAGTATAATGGAGTCATTGGGAAACTCAAGCATTTTTCTGGAAGACCCTACAGGAGGGCTGGGGAGGCAAGAAAATCACTGGAGGGTGGAAACAGCACTTAAAAGGATTTTCCCACGAACAAAAATAATTTAAAAGTTCATTTTAATCAATAGATCTTGGAATAATAATAATCTCCATAATTGGATGTGTTTAAAAAAAATGTTCCTGTGCTGAGATATTCTTATAAATGTGTCCCTGCTATGTACAGTTTCATTTTTGTGTCTGACCGTGCACGGACCATTGGTTTGATCCTGGGCAGGGAAGGATGATATAAAGTATTCAGACATTACAGCATGGGATCACAAATAATTCTTTCCTTGAGGTAAAACATTTTTTACAAACAGGCAGAGAAATGTTTTACCTCATACAAAGAATCAGCTGTGATCTTGTGTTTTAATGTCTGTATATTGTCATTCCTTCCTCGCCTGCCCAGGAGATGTGGTATGATCAGACCGTGTTCCGTGCACGGTCAGAAATAAAAATGAAACAGGGGCACTTGGGAAATTGCTAGAGAGATAGATAATAGAGATAGATATGGACAGGCAGCACATACATAGACATACAGATATATAGATAGACAGATATATATAGACATAAAATGGCACAACCCCTCAACTAAGAATAAAATTGCACCCTATGGAGCTTTATGGACAGCTTTTTATAATTAAATTAATAAATAAGTGAAAAAAACGACATAGGATCTCCCCTATTTTTGATGGACAGCAAAGGTAAAGCAGACAACTATGGGCTGAAATGGTCTATAGTTAACAATAATATCATGGTGTTCCCGTGTCCAGCCCACTGGGACAGGGTACTCGGTACCGGACCGGGTCTGCTGCTGGGGAATGTCACGGGTGGTCCTGGTCCGGACCGTGTCCCTGGCTTGACAGTGATAAGGGTGTATTTACAGGGGAAATGTCAGTCATGACGCCACCCACAGTGTGTGGCCAGTAATGGGCCACCGCTGCTGCAGAACCTCTGCGGATGATGTAATGGCAGCAAGGATGGAATAGTTCTCCGTGGGCAGAGCTGTGTTCCCCGGGGCAGTGATGGTTAAAGTCTATGGTGTAGTGTGCAGGCCTGGTGCTGAGTGCAGTACACTTACTGTCCAGATGCTGCAGGAATCCTCCTTCAGCGATGGAGCTTGCACGCTGTGGCTCTCCAGGTAGGGATCTGCTGCAAACCTGTTTGGAAGGAGTCGTGTTCAGGCAGAGAGATGCAAGAGAGTCAGATTCAGGGTTCACCATGGTTACTTCTCAAGTTCTCAAGTTCAGTTCACAGTTCAGTTACAGCTCTTACAGTTCAGTTCAGTTACACGGACACACTTTCCCCTCCGGGTTCCCTTTGCTCCATGCAGTCAGGTCTTTCCTACTGTGACCCCTCACTCTGTCTCTGTGTCCTTCCCAGGCTGTTGACTCTCTCTTTCTCTGTTCACTTTAGTGTGTGTGACTCCGGACAGTATGGCGGTGGCTCGGACTCCTGTGAGCCCTCCGTGTAGCCACTTAGCTGCCTGTCCTTTGGGGTAGGGACCCTAACGTGTAATTGTGGTCCCCCGTCGGTTGTCTGGGGATGCCGGGTGAAGTTACGGTCCCCTCTAGAGCCAACACTCTACTTCAGTCTAGCCTCCAGCAGTCCTCCCGTGTGAGGCTCTACCACAGGCTCTCTCTACTGTGTCTTCAAGTATCATAGGAGGGCTACTCCGCCTGCAGTCTGGTCGTCTCGGCTGTAGTTCTAGGGCCTGGTATCACCGTCCCTCTCTTCCCTCCCGGGGTGTTGGCTTCGGACGTGCTTTCTCTCTGTGGCTCGCATTGGCTTTGTTCAGATTCTGTGCTCCTTACACCCCACTCGTCCAGGACGTATGATTCAGTCTTTACTGCTCAGCCTACACTGGCCTTCTGACTCCTTTCTCCTCCCCCTTCACTATTTCTACCTTCTGTCACCTGACTACGTTTTTGCCCACCCACTGTCTCTAAACCCACCACCCCTCGCCTGCCTAGAGTTCCCAGGCTCCGGGTTGGGTGCTGCCCTCTACTGTACGTGGGTTGTGTGGGCTGTAAGGGTGTTGATGTTCAACTGTCGTCCTACCAGCCTGGCTGCAGTTCCCTTTGTGGCCTCCTGGACGCAGGGGTGCCACACCCGCGTTGATAGCTGACATTGTGAGGTCTAGACATGAGAACTGTTCTCTCGTAAAGTGTTAGTGTTGTCAATAATTGTTTTTAAGCACAAGGACCATAGTATGTATTGCAGATTTCTGATATTTTGAGCAAAAAAGGTTACACAAATTTGTATCAATGAGCATGGTGGTTCATAACCTCGCTGTTTTGGTAAGGGCTGATACAAGCAGCAGAACTGTGAGCGGGGAGCCCGGATGAGTTCTGCCATAGCGACTTTCTCCAAAGACATCTGATCATATGTGACATAAAGAAAAGGTTTTACAGCAGCATGCGAAGCTAAGCAGCATTAGCCCTATTGGTCAGAGCACAAGTCATGATGGTGCCACATTACCAGCACTACCTTCTTGGTGATCAGTTTAAAGTATTTTCTGGTCCTGAGCCTGGGAGCTGGGTGGTCACCCTGGTTTGTCATCCTCTAAATAAATCCTATTTCATACAAATACATACAAATTGGAGAAGCGTTGTGCCGTACAAGCTCCATAAAACTGGAGGTTCACTTTAAAGAGTATTTTAGTTTAGACAGTCAGTCTTTCTTCTAGACATACAGTCATTTGCGATTCATTCATACATTCACTGTAATTGGCATCCAAATATCCCATTTTTTTCTTATAAATCTCTCTGTTATGCTTTTCCAACTTGAGTGCAGTTTTGTTATTGTTAGTGTCTTCCTAGGCTTTTCCCTTTCTGTAAGAGACGCGCCCTCTAATTCATAAACTGACTGCTCTCAGACATCCCATGTGATTCCTCTTGTTTATTGAATGCTGTTCAAGTTGCTTTACATGAAGTAGTCAAGTCCTGTAACCTTCTCATCCTGCATCTGATGGAGGAAAGGAGAGCTCCACCCAAACATTTTGTCTTAATCCTCACCATCTTCTCAGTCTAAACACTAGACCTATGTTACAATTATTTCACTTATTCATTCTGAATATCTAATCATATCTAATCATATCTACTGTGTTTCCCCGAAAATAAGACACTGTCTTATATTATTTTTGCTCCAAAAAGTCCACCATGTCTTATTTTCGGGGGGTGTCTTATATTAGCCAAAAAAAAAAACCTGCACTGCAGCAGCTTCCCATCCCAGTACGGTATCATATCCCACTGCAGCAGCCTCCCATCCCATTACGGTACCATATCCCACTGCAGCAGCCTCCCATCCCAGTACGGTACCATATCCCACTGCAGCAGCCTCCCATCCCAGTACGGTACTATATCCCACTGCAGCAGCCTCCCATCCCAGTACGGTATCGTATCCCACTGCAGCAGCCTCCCATCCCAGTACGGTACCGTATCCCACTGCAGCAGCCTCCCATCCCAGTACAGTACCGTATCCCACTGCAGCCTGCCATGTGTGTACACACACACATCAAACACACACACATCTCACACACACATCAAACACACACACACACCACACACACCACACACACACATACACACACTTTCACTTTCTTACCGTACTTCTTTCTTTTCTTTCCTCTGCGGGGGTGCTTTGGTGATGCACAGTGCAGGAGCCCTGGGCCAATCACAGCGCAGGAACCCAGGGCCAATCACAGCGCAGGAGCCCTGGGCCAATCACAGCCCAGGATTGACGTCAGCTGGCCCATGATTCCTGCGCTGTGATTGGCGCAGGGCTCGTGGGTGGGCCGGAGACCAGCAGAGAGCGCCGGAGCGCTCCAGGGCTGTGAAAGCTGCAGAGTGGCGGGCCTGGACAGTGGGGACACAGATGCATGCCCCGGTCATGTGATCGGCGGCATGCACCGCAGGAACGCCTTATAATCGGGGGGATGTTTTATATTAGAAAGTAGGGCACCCACCCAATATTTGTCAATATTGAGATACTTAGGTTTTCAAAAAGGACAGTTTTATTTGATCTCAGTAGCCACGTGACAGCGTATCTCTTTACTGGGTTAGCGCCTAAATGCCTCTCTTCAGGTTAAAAAACTCCTATATACGGGTGGACAGGAATCTGCTAATAGAGATATAAAATCACCTAAAGCTACTGGGGAGGAGTGCACACTCAGAAGACATAATAACTCTATAATCTAAATAACAAAACTTAACGCACTTCCTAACTTGCAAGTCTGAACAGGTGCATATTGAACATAGCATATACTATAATAAAGAAACTGTTGCACTCTGACATGCTAATGGATGCAAAAAATGAACATAGAAATATGAACATGCATTATTGCTAATGAAAAACGTGAACATTATTTTGAAAAAATTGAGATAGCATATAAAAAAGATTGGTTTTATCTGAGTCCAGTAGCCAGGACACGGCGTATCTGTTTACTGGGTTCCTACCTAAGTAAATGTATCTCTTTGGGTTAAAAAACACTATATTTGGGTGGACAGGAATCTGCTAATAGAGAGTTAATGACACCTAAAGCTACTGCGGGAGGAGTGAACGCTCAGAAGACATGACCCCATAATCTAAATAACAATACTGATGGAACGTCCTCCTTCAGCTTATTCTCCTCAAGATACATACGTCGCAAGATGTCCTCTTACAAGCTGTATCTTCAATATTTAAGTCCCTTTGAGGTCATTAAGTAAATCAACTCTGTGTCCTACAAGCTGCAACCAAATTCCTTCCACATATCTCTTCTCAAGCAAGTTGTCTTCTGTCGCTTCTTTAAGGACCCTTGTTCTGTGTCTGCGCCAGTTGGCTCCAAGATTAAAATGTTATTCGTGGTTGATTAGAAGAGGGTTGGCCCTGAAGAGAGATCATGGGAACCCAAGGAGAACATCCATATACCACTTCTCCTTAAGAGATTCCTTTCGGGCCTGCAGAAGAGGAGCCATAAAGAGGGGAGTATTGTATGCTTCTCTTAGGCTGGTTTCACACTACGATATTCTGTTTTCCGATGCTGTCTGATAAAAATCGGACAGCATCGGACAGATTTTGGCCCCCATGCAGCCCTATGGGCATCGGACCGAATCGGATGTGCACTAAATGGCATCCGATTTGGTCCGATCCGATTCTGTCCGATTTTTTTATCGATTTTTGCACTGAAAATAAAATCGGACAAACCTGGATAGAACCAAATCGGATGCCATTTAGTGCACATCCGATTCGGTCCGATCAATTTAACATGGGGCCCTATGGAGCAAGGTCCGAGGAAACATCTGATGTCTCCTCGGACCCGATTTTAGTGTACTGAGCATGCTCAGTACACTAAAATAGCTCCTAACAGTAAAGTAAGGGGTTAACAAAAAAAAAAAATCTATGCTCACCTGTCCACGAGGCCCCCGGCGTCTCCCGCAGGCTCCCGGTGTCTTGCTATCTGTGCTGACAGGACCTGCCGTGATGTCACAATCACATGACCGCCAGTAACCAGTAACCGGCAGTCATGTGAGTGTGACGTCATGAGAGTTCCTGTCAGCACAGACAGCAAGACATCGGGAGACACGGGAGCGTGTGGGACCGTGCAGGAGTCTTGGACAGGTGAGAAAAGATTGGAGGAGAGAGGGAGCACATTGGAGGACCGAGGGAGAAGAGGGGAGAACGGGGGTGCAGATGGGAGGGCCGGGGGAGCACATTGGAGGACCGGGGGAGCACATTGTAGGACCGGGGGAGCACATTGGAGGACCGGGGGAGCACATTGGAGGACGGGGGAGCAGAGCTGAGGACCGAGGGAGACGAAGAGAGGACGGGGGTGCAGATGGGAGGACTGGGGGTGAAGAGGGGAGGACCGGGCAGTAGAGGGGAGAAGCGGGAGTACCGGGGGAGAGGCAGCTGACAGGGAGCGAGGTGACAGGAGGGTGGGCATCAGATAAAATGTCGGAATCGGACGCCTATTTGGCATCCGATTCCAGGCATCAGAAGAATCCGATGCTGTCCGATTTATATCGGACAGCATCGGATTTTACAAAAATCATTATGTGAAAGTAGCCTTAGATAGAGGTAGCAAAAGCTTGCTGACAGATTCCCTTTAATATTAGCAAAACTAAACATCTTAAAAGAAAAGAAAGAATAACGCGCCAAAAAGTATAATCATGTTGAAAAACTTGCATAATATTTTGGTACAATATTTAGAACTGTTACTTTAGTATGTCAAGTATATCTTGTATATCTATAAGTAAATATTCATATATAAATTTATACCAGACACAGAGTATCATGTATTGTACTTTTTTTCTGGATGTATTAAAAATGATATGACAGAAACAAGTAATATAATCTGCTGCCACATATAACAAAATGCAGGCACAACCTGTGACTTCAGCGGAAATGTCGACCAATTTTTATGCCTAATTCCAATCATCTGGGAGGATGTTAACCAATGACCATAATGAATATTAATACTTTCTCCTCTATTCCTCTCCCGGTTGTTGAACTTCAGGGAGAGTCACTGACTTTAAGTCCTGACAACGTAAGTTTAACATTAAGGCATTGTATGTATTTACCAGAAAAGATTTTGCCAACATATTCCAGAAGTAACTTAGAACACTTGAGCAGTATTTTTCTCATATGAATCGTAGATTGGATATTCCCATAGGAAATTGTATTCCATGAACATCCAGAGCCAACGTAAAATAGGAAACAGATTTCGTCTCACCGCAGTGCTGGACACACAAGAAGAGCAGAACGCTCTTAAAGGTAGATTTACTGAGCTCCACAATTCATATTCACTGGTGAAACATTGTGCAATTTTTACAACTACCGTACATAGTGAAGATATTATTTTGTTATTTATCTTTAGTTAATAATAAAATTAATATATAATATTCTTATTGTGTAACTTCAACATTGTGACTGTTGATTTTATTTGCACTTGCAAGTATCAATGTTACAAGTTGGTGAGGTCTGAAGTCTTTCTTTACATCAGGTGGATGATGGGCTCACCCATACCTGGGGAAAAGATTGCACTATGGGATTAAAGGGAAGTTTTCAAGCCATTGATCTAATTAATCATTTTATTCAGGAGTGTAAGGAACTTAGCCTCTATAAAAATCATACCTGTTATATAGATTTTAGTGGTTTAGGTGCCATTTTGTAAAGACACCAGTGCAAGCTTAGGTGGCCAAAGGGCTTACCACACATTACGCCCTCTCATATTGCATAGTGAACAATTTATGATATCTTGATTGACAGTGCTGCTTGATATCAATTAGTGGCTCTGTACCTCCACACAGACACTGCAGGAGCCCAAGCACACTTAGTGTAATCTTACGCTCTCAGTGGCTGCTGCCTGCACTGGCGAGTCCAGCCTATTGTGTATCACTGACTCTGCCTACAGTATATCACTGATTCCTGCCTGCCCTGGCTCCAGCCTATTGTGTATCACTGACTCCTGCCTGCCCTGGCTCCAGCCTATTGTGTATCACTGACTCCCGCCTGCCCTGGCTCCTGCCTATAATGTATCACTGGCTCCAGCCTATAGTGTATCACTGACTCCAGCCTGCCCTGGCTCCTGCCTATAATGTATCACTGGCTCCAGCCTATAGTGTATCACTGACTCCAGCCTGCCCTGGCTCCAGCCTATTGTGTATCACTGACTCCTGCCTGCCCTGGCTCCAGCCTATTGTGTATCACTGACTCCTGCCTACAGTGTATCACTGATTCCTGCCTGCCCTGGCTCCAGCCTATTGTGTATCACTGACTTCCGCCTGCACTGGCTCCTGCCTATAATGTATCACTGGCTCCAGCCTATAGTGTATCACTGATTCCTGCCTGCCCTGGCTCCAGCCTATTGTGAATTTATCATTGACTCCTGCCTGCACTGGCTCCAGTCTATTGTGTATCTGACACACGCCAGGGCCATGGGATACCCTGTTTTGGGCATTGAATCATGGGAGATGTCACTGGGGCCTGTGCCAGGTCGCTGAAAGAGTCAATAAAAATAGTTTGAGACGCCACCTACGGTTCCGATATGGTTACCCGTGCTGCGGGTCAGACTTCCGGGGTGATGGTAGGGCAGCCTGATGGTTACGCTCCCCGTAGGTGGAGCGGGATCCCCAGGGCAGTTATAATAGTTTTTACAAAGGGAAGCAGCTTAACACACAACTCAGTCACTTGTCCTTTTCAATACAGCAAGTGTGCGGCACTTCAGGTGAGGGACTTGCAGGACAGTCCATGGAGGGAGCAGGATCTGGGGCCGCAATAACAGTCACACACAGGGTTGATGTTTCTGTACGTTTTACTGATGATTCAGGTATAGTACAGTCTCTGATGGTATGGGTCCGGGTGGTCTGGTAACAGTTCAGGATCTCTACACCCGACGAGCATGAGACCCTCTAGCTGCGCTGTGTCTCTTTGGTCCCAGACTGTCTGAAGGTAGGACCCAATCCTCTCTTGCAGTCCTCACTTGTATGTCAGGCGGTGAGAGCCCTGTTGCTGGGCACCGCTGTATCCTCTGCGGTCTCTGGCTCTGCTAAGTGGCTGTGCCTCAAGTGCTGCTGTGGCCAGGAGATCTGGAGTCTCTCTAACCTCCGGTCTTTACTGCTGGGCTGACAAATCTCTTGCAGTCACAGACGCCGGTGTCTGGTTCTGGGCGCTGTCCTTCTGGGGCGAACTGGTATGGCTCCACTCCTTCTGTTTCTACTCCTTGCCTCCGAGCCTTGCTCTAGGGTCCCTCAACAGGCTAACTCGTCTCACTGGTATGGGCTTAGCACAGCTCCATCAACAGGATGTCTTTATAGTCCTCCCTGGAACTGCACACCACCTGGCTCCACCTCCAGGCCTGAATTTATACGGGAACTCTCCTGAGCTTGGCTTGTAAAGCTCCCCTTTCAGGTCTGGAGTGGAAGGTGCTGTGTGCAGGCTTACCTGATGTGGAGATCCTTGTCTGTCCCAGGTGTTTCTGTGGCAACCGAACCCTGGGGTGCCAAATTCCCCCCTAGTTAAATTACCATTACCTGATAATAATGCCCTCTGAGACCTATTGATGCCCGACACCAGATCAGCATTTCACTTCTTGGGGGCAACACAATGGGGAATGGGTCACTTACCCATACACTGCTGATATCACCACCGGACAATTCTACCTTCTGTTTCCTCAGGGGAGCCCTGATCTCTTTCTGTAAGACCCTCTGCTATCCCGTGCTGGCAGTTTCTGCAACCTGTTGGAGCAAGAGAAGAACCTCACCTAGACACAGGGCCGGCCTCAGGCTAAATTGCGCCCTGTGCAAAATTCCCCTTTGGTGCCCCCAGACCATGTCACATGAGACATGCAGCCAATCAGTGGCACCTTCACTCTTTCCTCATATAAAACTGACATCCCGAGGAAATCAGGGAACAGCAGCAGCTCTCATTTATTCTGGATCACAGTTTTGAAGGAAGGGATAATGAAACAGCTGCTGATTGGCTGCAGGTCTCATGTGAAATAACGTCATGTGAAACCATGGAGACCTGGGGCACACATTGCTAGGACGATGCTTGGCTTTATCACTTGTCTAGTGTGGTTTTTTTTATCCATATAATGTAAAACGCCTAAAAATGCCTCACACAAAGCATGCTGCAATATAAGTATTTATAAAAAGAAAATCACCTGCAAAAAAGATCCTGAAACAATATCTACATGAGGTGTCTTTACTTTTACTTTACTGATAGGTTGTTTACATTGTGAGCCCCAATGGGGACAGTGTTCATGATGTATGTAAAGTGCTGTGGAGTTCATAGTGTAATATAAATGCAAAAAGTATTATTCTTAATATTATGTCACAATACCAGGATCTGAGGATCTTCTATTTCGAGGTCAGGGACTCTCTGATGCCATGTTGCTGCTTGTCTCGCTGTTGTCCTCTTTTGAAACTGCAGTGCGGTGGACAAGAGAGCATTAACTGGTTAATAACAAGAAGTATGGAGTGTGTACTGAGCCATAAACCCTCCCCATACCATGAAGTATGGAGTGTGTACTAACTGAGCCATAAACCCTCCCCGTACCATGTCCAGCAGACATTGTAGGATTACTACCCGTATATACTCGTGTATAAGCCGACCTGTGTATAAGCCAACCCCCCTACTTTTGCCCCCAAAACCTGGGAAAACCTATTGACTCGTGTATAAGCCGAGGGTGAACCCCAGCACAGGTATACAGGCCCCAGCAGTGTGGTATACAGCAGCCTCCCCAGTGGTATATACAGACCCCAGGGGTAATACAGCAGCCCCAGGGGTTATACAGCAGCCCCAGGGGTTATACAGCAGCCCCAGGGGTTATACAGCAGCACCAGGGGTTATACAGCAGCCCCAGGGGTAATACAGCAGCCCCAGGGGTAATACAGCAGCCCCAGGGGTTATACAGCAGCCCCAGGGGTTATACAGCAGCCCCAGGGGTAATACAGCAGCCTCAGTGGTATATACAGGCCCCAGCAGTATATACAGGCCCCAGCACTATATACAGCAGCCCCAGTCGTATATACAGGCCCCAGCAATATATACAGCAGCCCCAGTGGTATATACAGGACCTAGCAATATATACAGCAGTCTCAGTGGTATATACAGGCTTCAGCACTATATACAGCAGCCCCAGTGGAATATACAGGCCCCAGCAGTATATACAGCAGCCCCAGTGGTATATACAGGCCCCAGCAATATATACAGCAGCCTCAGTGGTATATACAGGCCCCAGCACTATATACAGCAGCCCCAGTGGCGTATATACAGGCCCCAGCAATATATACAGCAGCCCCAGTGGTATATACAGGACCTAGCAATATATACAGCAGTCTCAGTGGTATATACAGGCTTCAGCACTATATACAGCAGCCCCAGTGGAATATACAGGCCCCAGCAGTATATACAGCAGCCTCAGTGGTATATACAGGCCCCAGCACTATATACAGCAGCCCCAGTGGTATATATAGGCCCCAGCAGTATATACAGCAGCCCCAGTGGTATATACAGGCCCCAGCAATATATACAGCAGCCTCAGTGGTATATACAGGCTTCAGCACTATATACAGCAGCCCCAGTGGTGTATATATAGGCCCCAGCAGTATATACAGCAGCCCCAGTGGTATATACAGGCCCCAGTGGTGGTGTATACAGGCCCCAGTGGTAGTGTATACAGGGCCCACTGGTGGTGTATACAGGGCCCACTGGTGGTGTATACAGGGCCCACTGGTGGAGGTGGTGTATACAGCAGGGCCCAGTGGTGGTGAATACAGGGCCTAGTATGCGGACTGGGGGGGAGGGGCGCGCCTTTACATACTCACCGGTCACCGCCGTCACCGTGCCCGTGCGTCTGCTGGGCGCTGGCTGTACGGAGGAGGAGAGGAGGGGCGGGCAGAGCCGCGGGACAGGAAGTCTGACTCCCGCCCTCCTCCCTCTCTGGCCGACGCGCCGCGGCCGCCGGCGGGGAGCACGGGGCCTCACCAGGGGCGGGCAAAAATGCGCCCTGCACAAAATGCGCCTAGTTGTCATCCCGGCCCTGCCTGCGGGTAAACCCGAGTGTGACTCGGGGTTACCGCTCTGGCGCCCCCTTTAGGTGGCGCCCTGTGCGACCGCACAACTCGCACAGCGGTAGGGCCGGCCCTGCCTAGACAATTTTCAATAACATTAGTGCCTAGATCATCATTGGGTTTCTTTCACTGTGATCATTATCCACTACAATAAATCCTTGGCCCTTTAACTCTACCCTCCCCACCTTTATTATCACTTCTTTGAACCCCACTTGCGGTACTGGCAGTCCATTGACAGCATATATAGTAAGGTCAGGGTCTGGGCTAGTAAGCTCAGAATCGGCTCAAAATCTTTTGTAAAGGATATGCGGGATCGTCAACACCTGCGAGCCAGTGTCCAATCGAGCAGATGTGGGAATGCCATCCAATGTGATAGATAGGTATGTGCGAGGACGCCCGGTCCTATCGCACCAGTATGATGTGTTGAGCCCCAGGCCCTGGGGTACTCTGGTTTCAGGCTCAGTGGGTGTTTTCATGGGGATGTCACGGGTGGCAGTGCCTGAGCCCGTGGCCTGGGTGACACTTCAATAAGGGGTTATGTACAGGGATAAGAGTTTGCTGTTGTCACGTGACGCCACCTGTAGTACCTAGTGCAGGATCACCAGTGCCGCCACAGTCCTCCAGAGGGCGAGGGTATTGCGGCAAGGGCAGTGAAGCTCCCTACAGGTGGAGCTGGTACTCCGGGGCATCGTTGTGTGAAGGGGCAGCTTTGAGTGGGACTTGAGGTCAGGATGGGGAGTGATGGAGCAGTGTATATGGGCACCGGGGACGGAGAGGAATAACTCACACACACCGAAGCAAGTCTCTTTTACCTTTTACTGGTGGTATAGCAGGTAAATCCGTCCAGGGCACTGTCGGGTGACCAGGTGCACAGTAAGTCTCCACCACAAGTGGGTATAAGGCCTCCTCAGCTTCTCTACAGTTTCTGAAGCCCTGTCTGCTTGCAGCCAGACTGGCCTCCTCCCCTCTTGGGTCCTCTCTCTCCTCCTGCGCGGTCCACGAGTTACCCTCTCTGATCACTGCTGTGTTATACTGCGGTGTCTGGCTCCCTTTGGCTGGGTATGCAGGGGGACCGGGTGACTAAAGTCTCCACGGTGTAACAGGGTTTTCTGCAGTCTTGAAGTAATCCTGCAGGTGCGGATCTCCGAAGTCCGGCACGTCTTGGGTGAACCTCCACCAGTTTCTCACTCCCTTGGCTCTGCTCTTTGCCTTCTGTCCCCACTCCTAGGCTTGGCTCAACGTAGAAGGGCCACTCCAGGTCACTGGTTCAGGCCTAGCCGCGGCACCGATCACCAGGACGTCTTCGCAGCTCTCCTAGGCGTCTGCACACTCTGACTAACTCCTCCCCCAGCAGCAGTATTTATAGGGGATCTCACCTAAAGTCAGTGAGTAGAGCTCCCGCTTCTGTGCCAGGGTGGAAGGTGTTGCATGTAGTAGGTACCTGCTGTGGAAACCCATCTGTGCAGTAGGGAAAACTGTGGCTACCTGCGTGTGCAGGGTGCCACAGATGGGCCTGGTTGTCTTATTCCTGGGGGTTGGCCCTCTGCCCCAGGGGTCGCTGGTTTAAAGTACATGACCTGGCAAAGTGGCCGACTTCGTTGTAACGGTGGCAGATGGGTTGTCCTGACGAGTTGTAGCGGTCCTTGGGTCTTCCTCTGGATGAAGGGTTCCTCCTTCCTCGCATCCACGGGATGACCTCGGGGCTGTCGGCCAACTGGATCCTCCCTGACGACTTGGGTTCCTGCTGAAGCTGCATAGCCTTCAGGAGCATGGCCACGTCCTTTGTCAGCTGCTGTACCTGGGAGCGCAGGTCATCAGACACACCAGGTGTTACAGTCTGTCCACTGGTTTCTGCTGTGGTTAAGGAAGGGGACATCACCTCTAATGGATAGGTGATGGCTGGCCTTGGCTGAGGTGCAGGGTCTATGTTCACAGGGGCTCGCAGTGCTCTAATGGCTCTATCCTTCAGGCTTGCAAAGTCTAGATCTGAATTCTTCATGGCCCACAGATGCAGCTGCGTATGATGGATTGGTGACTGTAGCCCCTCAATAAACTGTTCAATCAGCATTTTATCCTCCCCCCACACACTTTCAGGGTCTACCTGCTTTACGGCCTGCGGCACCTCCTGGAGGTTCAAGGCATAGTCCCGTATACTGTCCTGCGGCTTTTGCTTGCAGTTGTAGAACCTCATTCTTAACTCAGTTACGGTATGGGTTTCAAAAGCAACTTTTAGTTTTGCAAATATCTGTGTTACTGTCCTTTTACCTGCATCCAACCAGGATTTGACCTCACGCTCGAATGCACCAGTCAGCTGCCCCAGCAAGACAGACACTTTTTGTTTATCAGTCATTGAATACATATCCGGGAAATTGCTCATCTTTTCTCTAAATTCAGTCAGGGTATCTGGTTCCCCAGCATATTGCGGTAACCATGGTGCTCTCGGGACATACGGCAGAGCAAGCGGCATAATCGAGACCACGGCTTCAGGTCCTGCGGCTGCTCCAGCAGCTGAGGAGCCAGTGGGCGCTTAATTTCGGGATAAGTCTATGTTTGGAACCGCTGCATCGTCATCCCCTTGCGCATCCATCCTCGCTCCCCCCTAGTTAACCTCAGCCAGTCTCTTAAAAGAAAAAGCAGTCTCCGGCTCCTCAGGTGGGGAGTTGAGCGCACTCGGATATTTCCAGATCGGGCCGCTGCGCTTCATCGGCTGACGGCAGAGCATGGGGCGTGGCTTATCTCAACGCCCTTTTGGCAGTTACGCCCCCTTTCTTCTCGCTCACTGTGTGGCGCAGTTATGGTGGCCCAATTGCAGTCTAACACAGTCAATACAAGGCACACAGTACCCATTAGTAATGGGCACGGGATCCTGTTTGTGATGCCAGAAAGCTGACCCACCCCAGGGCCGTGGGGTACCTGGTTCCGGGAGTTCAAAAACTGGTCCGTGGCCCTGGTGGCTGCTGAAAATAGTCAATAAAAATAATGAAACTAGTTTGTGACGCCACCTATAGTTCCGGTATGGTTACCGGGGCTGCGGGTAAGACCTCCGGGGTGATGGTAGGGCAGCCTGATGGTTACGCTCCCCGTGGGTGGAGCGGGATCCCCAGAGCAGTTCTAATAGTTTTTACACAGGGAGGTAGCTTACCACAAGGCTCAGTCACTTGTCCATATCAATACAGCAAGTGTGCAGCTCTTCAGGTGAGAGAATTGCAGGACAGTCTATGGAGGGAGCAGGATCTGGGGCCGCAATAACAGCCACACACAGGGTTGATGTTTCCGTACCTTTTACTGATGATTCAGGTATAGTCCAGGGTACAGTCTCTGATGGTACGGGTCTGGGTGGTCTGGTAACAGTTCAGGATCTCCACACCAGGCGAGTATGAGGCCTCCCTGCTGCGCTGTGTCTCTTTGGTCCCAGGCTGTCTGAAGCTAGGCCCTGACCCTCTCTTGCGGTCCTCACTTGTATGTCAGGGGATGAGAGCCCTGTTGCTGGGCACCGCTGTATCCTCTTCGGTCTCTGGCTCTGCTAAGTGGCTGTGCTTCAAGTGCTGCTGTGGCCAGGAGATCTGAAGTCTCCCTGGCCTCCGGTCTTTACTGCTGGGCTGACAAATCCCTTGCAGTCACGGATACCGGTGTCTGGTTCTGGATGCTGTCCCTCTGGGTGAACCGGTATGGCTCCACTCCCCCTGTTGCTACTCCTTCCCTTTAGGGTCCCTCAACAGGCTAACTCGTCTCACTAGTATGGGCAAAGCACAGCTCCGTCACCAGGATGTCTTCACAGTCCTCCCTGGAACTGCACACTGCCTGGCTCTGCCTCCAGGCCTGAATTTATAGGAGACCTCGCCTGAACTTGGCTTGTAGAGCTCCCTCTTCAGGTTAGGTCTAGAATGAAGGTGTTGTGTGCGGTCTTACTTGATTTGGAGATCTTTCTCTGTCCCAAGTGTTTTTGTGGCAACTGAACCATGGGGTGCTACATATCACTGGCACCTGCCTATAGTGTATCACTGGCTCCTGCCTACACTGGCTCCAGCCTATTGTGTATCACTGGATCCAGCTTATAGTGTATCACTGGCTCCTGCCTGCACTGGCTCCAGCCTAAAGTGTATTACTAACTCCTGCCTGCACTGGCTCCAGCCTAATGTGTGTCTATCATTGACTTCTGCCTGCACTGGCTCCAGCCTATAATGTATCACTGGCACCTGTCGGCACTGGCTCTAGCCTATTGTGTATCAATGGCACTTGCTTTCACTAGCTCCAGCCTAGAGTGTATCACTGGCTCCTGTCTGCCCTGGCTCCAGCCTAGAGTGTATCACTGGCTCCTGTCTGCACTAGCTCCAGCCTAGAGTGTATCACTGGCTCCTGTCTGCACTGGCTCCAGCCTAGAGTGTATCACTGGCTCCTGTCTATAGTGTATCACTGGTTCCTACCTATAGTGTATCACTGGATCCTGCCTATTGTGTATCAATGGCACCTGTCAGCACTGGCTCCAGTCTATTGTGTATGTTGCATTGACTCCTGCCTGCACTGGCACCTGCCTATAGTGTATCACTAACTCCTGCCTGCACTGGCTCCAGCCTAATGTGTATCTATCATTGACTCCTGCCTGCACTGGCACCTACGTATAGTGTATCTCTGGCTCCTGCCTATAGTGTATCACTGACTCCTGCCTGCCCTGGCTCCAGCCTATAGTGTATCATTGACTCCTGCCTGCCCTGGCTCCAGCCTATAGTGTATCACTGACTCCTGCATGCACTGGCTCCAGCCTATAGTGTATCACTGACTCCTGCCTGCACTGGCTCCAGTCTATTGTGTATCTATCATTGACTGTTGCCTGCACTGGCTCCAGCCTATGGTGTATCACTGACTCCTGCATGCACTGGCTCCAGTCTATTGTGTATCTATCATTGACTCCTGCATGCACTGGCTCCAGTCTATTGTGCATCTATCATTGACTCTTGCCTGCACTGGCTCCAGCCTATAGTGTATCACTGACTCCTGCCTGCACTGGCTCCAGTCTATTGTGTATCTATCATTGACTCCTGCCTGCACTGGCTCCAGTCTATTGTGTATCTATCATTGACTCCTGCCTGCACTGGCTCCAGTCTATTGTGTATCTATCATTGACTCCTGCCTGCACTGGCTCCAGCCTATTGTATATTACTTGCTCCAGCATATAGTGTATCACTGACTCCTGCCTGCACTGGCTCCAGCCTATGGTGTATCACTGACTCCTGCATGCACTGGCTCCAGTCTATTGTGTATCTATCATTGACTCCTGCATGCACTGGCTCCAGTCTATTGTGAATCTGTAATTGACTCCTGCCTGCACTGGCTCCAGCCTATTGTATATTACTTGCTCCAGCATATAGTGTATCACTGACTCCTGCCTGCACTGGCTCCAGCCTATGGTGTATCACTGACTCCTGCATGCACTGGCTCCAGTCTATTGTGTATCTATCATTGACTCTTGCCTGCACTGGCTCCAGCCTATTGTATATTACTTGCTCCAGCATATAGTGTATTACTGACTCCTGCCTGCACTGGCACCTGCCTATAGTGTATCTCTGGCTCCTGCCTATAGTGTATCACTGACTCCTGCCTGCCCTGGCTCCAGCCTATGGTGTATCACTAACTCCTGCATGCACTGGCTCCAGTCTATTGTGTATCTATAATTGACTCCTGCCTGCACTGGCTCCAGTCTATTGTGTATCTATCATTGACTCCTCCATGCACTGGCTCCAGCCTATTGTATATTACTTGATCCAGCATATAGTGTATCACTGGCTCCTGCCTGCAGTTTTTAGGCTATAACTGTGTGAATGTATGTTCAGTGTATTGTAGGTGTATTAATACTGTGTAATTACTGATCGCCAACATCTCCAGTGTCCAGTACCACCCAGTCCCCTTCTTACACTTGTAGATTCCACAAGATACTTGATCAGGCTGGGGCCTATGTTGTCGTGGGTCATCAGCTTAAATGTCTTGGGCCAACACATGAACCAAAATCCCATCTATAAAGGTTTTTTATTTATCATATAAAAAACTTTTGCACTTTTTTATCCATCCAGGGTGCAATTGGGCCCATAGGGGCGCTATTCATCTAGTGGTGCAGAAGCATCGTACTGTGCGGCCCAATGCTCAGGCAGCGGAGCGGTTGGGTAGCTTTCAGACACTCTGCATCATATGTATAAGTGTGAATGGTGCTCTATGCAGGCCTAGTGTATGCATGGCAGCTCGCCTCCCACATCTTGCTGGAGATGATTTATCAGCCTGCAGCTGGGCTTGCTCCACAATTGGGCTCTGACTGCGTCCTGTAAGTGCATTTGGTTTCTGTTTTTGGCATGGATGGTAAGTAGGCCTATGTTGGAGCCAGAAATCTCTTTTACCATATAAGGTTATGGGGTGTCAGAATGAAGCTCCATAGGTTTGGATTATAATAGCAACATTGGGGTTTATTTTTGAGCTGCCACGTCAGAATAGTAATACACCTACCCAACACCACATAAGCATTTACACAGGTTTAGCCCATAAACATTTTGAGAACTTTTTTTAAAGGGATCCTGTCACCTCCAAAAAGCCAACTAAGCTACAGTGTTGGCCAAAAGTATTGACACCCCTGCAATTCTGTCAGACAATACCCAGTTTCTTCCTGAAGATGATTACAATCACAAATTCTTTGGTATTATTATCTTCATTTAATTTGTCTTCAATGAAAAAACACAAAAGAGAATGAAGCAAAGAGCAAAACATTGATCATTTCACACAAAATTCCAAAAATGGGCCAGACAAAAGTATTGGCACCCTCAGCCTAATACTTGGTTGCACAACCTTTAGCCAAAATAACTGCGATCAACCACTTCCGGTAACCATCAATGAGTTTCTTACAATGCTCTGCTGGAATTTTAGACCATTCTTCTTTGGCAAACTGCTCCAGGTCCCTGATTTTTGAAGGGTGCCTTCTCCAAACTGCCATTTTTAGATCTCTCCACAGGTGTTCTATGGGATTCAGGTCTGGACTCATTGCTGGCCACCTTAGAAGTCTCCAGTGCTTTCTCTCAAACCATTTTCTAGCGCTTTTTGAAGTGTGTTTTGGGTCATTGTCCTGCTGGAAGACCCATGACCTCTGAGGGAGACCCAGCTTTCTCACACTGGGCCCTACATTATCCTGCAAAATTTGTTGGTAGTCTTCAGACTTCATAATACCATGCACACAGTCAAGCAATCCAGTGCCAGAGGCAGCAAAGCAACCCCAAAACATCAGGGAACCTCTGCCATGTTTGACTGTAGGGACCATGTTCTTTTCTTTGAATGCCTCTTTTTTCTCCTGTAAACTTTATGTTGATGCCTTTGCCCAAAAAGAGAGAACATTCTTCCAAAACGTTTTAGGCTTTCTCAGGTAAGTTTTGGCAAACTCCAGCCTGGCTTTTTTATGTCTCGGGGTAAGAAGTGGGGTCTTCCTGGGTATCCTACCATACAATCCCTTTTCATTTAGACGCCGACGGATAGTACGGTTTAACACTGTTGTACCCTCGGACTGCAGGGCAGCTTGAACTTGTTTAGATGTTAGTCGAGGTTCCTTATCCACCATCCGCACAATCTTGCGTTGAAATCTCTTGTCAATTTTTCTTTTCCGTCCACATGTAGGGAGGTTAGCCACAGTGCCATGGGCTTTAAACTTCTTGATGACACTGCGCACGGTAGACACAGGAACATTCAGGTCTTTGGAGATGGACTTGTAGCCTTGAGATTGCTCATGCTTCCTCACAATTTGGTTTCTCAAGTCCTCAGACAGTTCTTTGGTCTTCTTTCTTTTCTCCATGCTCAATGTGGTACACACAAGGACACAGGACTGAGGTTGAGTCAACTTTAATCCATGTCAACTGGCTGCAAGTGTGATTTAGTTATTGCCAACACCTGTTAGGTGCCACAGGTAAGTTACAGGTGCTATTAATTACACAAATTAGAGAAGCATCACATGATTTTTCTAATAGTGCCAATACTTTTGTCCACCCCTTTTTTATGTTTGGTGTGGAATTATATCCAATTTGGCTTTAGGACAATTCTTTTGTGTTTTTTTCATTGAAGACAAATTAAATGAAGATAATAATACCAAAGAATTTGTGATTGCAATCATTTTCAGGAAGAAACTGAGTATTATCTGACAGGGGTGTCAATACTTTTGGCCAACACTGTACAAAATCATGTCCCTGCAGCATCCTATCACTAATCTCACACTCCATTTGTCTCCTAAATGCTTCCTGTCAAAGTAGATAAAAACGATTTTTACTCACTCATTAGGCATTATAATTAGTAGGACCTATATTCTTTAGCCCTTAGGGAGTGTTGTTTTGCAAGCTCCAGGATCCAGCCTCTCTCTCTCTGTGCTGCTGTCATGTGGAGCTGAAGGCAGGGTGCATTCTATGAGTGACAGAGAGGGGGAGGGCAAAGCCTGCACAAGCAAAGCAGCACAGAGAGAGGGTGGATCCTGGAGCCTGCAAAACAAACACGCCCTAAATGCTAAAGAATATAGCCCCTACGAATTATAATGCCTAATGAGTGAGTATAAAATAATTTTTATCCACTTTCACAGGATGCTTTTAGGAGACCAAAGGAGTGTGAGATTAGTGATGGGATGCTGCAGGGACGTGTTTATGTAGCTTAGGTGGCTTTTTGGAGGTGACAGGATCCCTTTAAAGAAGTAGTCCTTAGTTGTCAACCCCTTTAACTTACTTATCGTAGATAGAAAATTCTGGTGTGGTTTCAATTATGGTTTGTGTTGCTTTGTTCATCTACGAAATAAAATTTAGTTCATTTGTATATATTAGATTTATCATAAAGTTTTCTTTGTGCCATACAAGTGATGGGGTCCGATGCACAAGTGGTGAGGTGCAACTTGGAGAGGAGGTGTGCAAGTTCTGCTTCAGTGATGGAGGGGAGGAAGGTTAGTGGGGGGAGGTCTGGTATACATGGGGGTTGGGATGATTGGGTAGCAAAGACTTGTCTGATCTGATCGATCTTGTTGGTGAAGTGTGTTGTCTTCTGCAGAGATGTGAGAAGTGGGGGGCAGAGAAGGGAGTTAAATGTGTTGAATAACTGTCTGTGGTTGTGGGACAAAGAGAATATGAGGTTAATTAAGTAATTCTGTTTAGTGGTGGTGAGCACTAACTTGAATTTGAGAAGTGCTTGTTTGAATGCTATGTAGTCTTCTTGAAATAAAGAATAATTTGCTATCCTGTCCTGTAATGTCTGTATACACTGTTTTATCCTCCCCGGCCCAGGAGATGTGGTGTGATCAGACAATGTCCCTGTACAGTTAGACACATCCATTACACAGTACATAGTAGGGACACATATATATTATCTCAACCCAGGAGATGTGGTATGATCAGACCATGTCCTTGTACAGTCAGACACAGCCATTACATAGTACATAGCAGGGACACATATATAAGATTATCTCAGTACAGGAGATATGGTATGACCAGACCACGTTCCTGTATGGTCATACACATCCATTTTACAGTACTTTGAAGGGAGACATCTATAAGATTATCTCAATCCAGGAGATGTGGTACGATCAGACCATGTCCCTGTACAGTCAGACACATCCATTATACAGTACATAGTAGGGACACATATATAAGATTATCTCAACCCAGGAGATGTGGTATCATCAGACCATGTCCCTGCACAGTTAAACACACCCATTACACAGTACATAGCAGAGACACATATATAAGATTATCTCAGCACAGGAGATGTAGTATGATCAGACCATGTCCCTGTACAGTCAGACACTGCCATTACAAAGTACACAGCAGGGACACATATATAAGATTATCTCAGCCCAGGAGATGTGGTATGATCAGATCATTTTCCTGTATGGTCATACACATCCATTTAACAGTACATACTGTAGCAGGGACACATATATAAGATTATTCCAGCGCAGGAGATATGGTATGATCAGACACATCCATTACACAGTACACAGCATGGACACATATATAAGATTATCTCAGCACAGGAGATGTGTGGTATGATCAGATCATTTTCCTGTATGGTCATACACATCCATTACACAGTACATACTGTAGCAGGGACACATATATAAGATTATTCCAGCGCAGGAGATATGGTCTGATCAGACAAATCCATTACACAGTACACAGCATGGGCACATATATAAGATTATCTCAGCACAGGAGATGTGGTATGATCAGATCATTTTCCTGTATGGTCATACACATCCATTACACAGTACATACTGTAGCAGGGACACATATATAAGATTATTCCAGCGCAGGAGATATGGTATGATCAGACACATCCATTACACAGTACACAGCATGGACACATATATAAGATTATCTCAGCACAGGCATATTTTTTTAATCATCCAATTGTGGAAATTATTATTATTCTAAGATCTATGGATTATAATGAATGCTAAATTGAACATTGTTCTTGGGAAAACCCCTAAAGTTTAATTTGTTTATTTATACTTTATATGGGAATACTGTCTTGCCTACTAAAGCCCAAACTATTAAAATCAATCATCGGGTCATTTCTAGCTTTTACTTCTGCTCAGAAAACAGGAAGTGATTATTTATAAAATAGGATAATTAATCAGCAGTTACAGGAAACCTTAATTATAATGCAGCACGATGATATATGAGCTAAAGAAAATATTGCTCTCCGCTTCTCCAGAATAATAGCAGAGAGCCACACGTGGGTCCACAATAAGGAGATCTTTATTAAACAGGATAAATTCATCCGCACTTTATACGATATGGGCCAGTCGTGTATAGAAGTGATTTATACACTTATTTATGTATGATGAGTGAAGCATAGAAAAGGTGATTCATCAACATAGAAACTGCTTAAGGGAGCCATTAAAATGTGTTTAAAGTGTCCCTAACACCGGGGGCTACTATGCCCAGTTAGCAAAATGTCAACAGATATATTATGAGAGCAACTTCATGGCTATTAACAGCATGCCAGCTACCATATTATAAGCATGGGAATTATTTATCTTATGGACATCTTCTCCGATAGTGCAATTATGCTGAAATACAGTGAAAGGCTGGAAATTAAGCCAATACATACATGGGGTCTGCTTTAAAATGCCCCAATGTATATAGAATACGGTATGTTTACAGCTACTTCTAGGGATACTTCCAAAATCAAGTTATCTTCTATCCACAGGATTAGAGGCTACCCTGCTGGTTGTTACAGGTCACCACCGATCCTGAGAACAGGCTCCAGAAGTCCCGCAGCCCTGTTTTGAGTAAAATGGAAGTGCACATATTTGACCTTGGCGCTTTTAATGGGACTGCCAGATATAGTGAAGCTCTTTATTCAACTTACTCCTAAAGTCCCATAGACAATGAACAGAGCATAGGTCGAGCATATGCATTTCCACACTGTGAAAATGGCACTCTGTAGGGGTTGGCTCTGCAGGGTTCATTTGCCCTGTTCTTGGAATTGCTGAGGGTCCCAGGAGATATAGGATAACATGCAGTTAAAATCAGCTGAGATGAGTTGATTCTTAAATGTATTGTCCAAAACTGTGATATTGATGATATGTCTTTGGGATAGACCGTCAATGTTAGATCAGTGGGGGGGTCGATTGGCAATGCAGATCAGAAACTATTGAAGTTAATTGGAGCCAAGCTGCATTAGGCTATGTTCACACATTGCGTATTTTGCTGCGCTTTTTTACGCGCGCTTTTCAAAATACGCAATGTGCCTTTTGTCTGCCTGCAAAGTGAATGGGAAATTCACTTTGCAGTGCAGACATTGCGTAAAAATACGCAGTGCGTTTTCCGGGAGAAAGCGCAGCTCCGTAAACAATTGATATGTCAATGTTTACGCAGCTACTTCTGCGTATTCTCCCAGAGGGGAGGAAGAATCCTGCTTCCTCCTCCCCTCTTTGACAGCTGTGGCCGCCCATTAGATTTCACAGTGTATTAATATACACTGTGAAATCTAAATTAAACAGAGGCAAATGTATGTAAAATAAAAAAGAATGAAATACTTCACCTCTCCGACGCCTTTTCCGGTGTTCGGTCTCCGATTCCAAGTGAGAGGTGTACTGACAGGACCTGTGGTGATGTCAGAGGGGCGTTCCCGGGCACTCGCGGTCATGTGATACATATCACATGACCGCGAACAGCCAATCAGCGCTGGGAACGCCCCGGGAACGCCCCCCCTCTGACGTCACCACAGGTCTTCTCAGTACACCTCTCACTTGGAACCGGAGAGCGGGAGAAGTCACCGGACAGGTGAAGTATTCATTCTTTTTTATTTTACATACATTTGCCTCTGTTTAATTTAGATTTCACAGTGTATATTAATACACTATGAAATCTAATGGGGCTGTCACAGAGGGGAGGAGGAAGCAGGATTCTTCCTCCCCTCTGTGACATCACTGCGCTTTCTGGAGTAAAGAAAGCGCAGTGTGTGAAAGCCCCTACGTATTTTGTTGCGCAAATGTGTGAACGCAGCCTTAGGCTACGTTCACATGCGGCGTAATTGCCGCGTATTTCTGCTTTTGCGCAGTGCTTTAGAGCGCTCGCGTGTAAGCAGTGCCAAACAAAACTGGAAAAGCTATGGCTTTTGCTGAAAGGTGTGTAGATGCGGCGCTTTGCTGTGTATTTTTGCGCGGGATCTTTCACTGCAAAAGCGCCCATGCATAAGAATTATCATGCCAATTCTTGGTGCTGTTTGCGGCGCGCTTTCCCCATAGGCTACATGTTAACATGACCCATAGGCTACATGTTAACAAACGCGCGCAAAAAAATTGGCACTGCAGATTACACAGCAAGCAGCGGAGCATGTGAACGTAGCCTTACTCAGAAAACTCCCAATATCCAGTTTATGGCTGGCTTCACACTGCGGTCAGGTCAGGTCAGATCAGGTCAGGTTTTGTGTTCCAAAACCAGGAGAGGAACTTGCAGAGAAAAAGTATAATTGAAAGATTGACACCTGTTCTAAGTTATGGAGACACTCCTGGTTTTGGAACACAAAACCTGACCTGATCTGCCCTGACCTGACCACAGTGTGAAGCCAGCCTTTGAAGCCATGCAGTTCCAGTTGCAACTATAGTCATGACCAAAAATGTTGGCACCCTTGAAATATTGAAGTGTTTCTCCCAGAAAATTATTGCAGTTACACATGTTTTGTCATACACATGTTTATTTCCTGTGTGTGTTCCAACGACACAATAAAAACACAGAATAAAAGGTAAATTGGTGACGAGTTCACACAAACCCCCAAAAATAGTTAGAAGAAAATTTGTTATAACCTTAACTTAATATTTGGTTGCACAAAATTTGGAATAAATAACTGCAACCAATCGCTTTCTACAACCATCAACAAGCTCCTTACTCCTCTCAAATGGATTTTGGACCACTTTTCTTTTGCTATCTGCTCCAGATCTCTCATATATGAAGGCGCCTTCTTTAAACAGCAATTTTAAAATCTCTCCACAGGTGGACAATGGGATTTAAATTTGGATTAATTGCCAACACTTCAGAACTCTCCAGCGCTTTGTTTCCATCCATTTCTGGGGCTTCTTGAAGAATGTTTATGGTCATTGTCTTGCTGGAATACCCATGACCTAGGACCAGTGGCATAACGATTGTGGTAGCAGGGGTGGTGGCTGCGACGGGGCCCGGACCTATAAAGTGCCCGGGTTGTCCGCAGCCCCCTGCAATCGCCGATCCCAGCGCCGGGCGCCTGCTTCCCATGGATGTTCGTCTTCAAGGACGCACATCCATGTGACTGTGTGGCCAGTGTGTCAGGGAAGGGGAGGTGGCGGTGTACCGGCGGTGTACCGGCCTGCATTCCACTGCGGAATGCATATAAAGCTGGCTGGTGCCGCCTCCTCCACACTAGGAGAAGGCATCACTTCATGCTTTGCCGCCTCCTCCTGAGTCTGAGACCTGAGCAGCGAGGGAACTGGGAGAGATAAGTAAGATTTATTTTTATTTTTTTATAAATCAGTGCAAGGCCGAGGATTATGGGGGAGGAGGGGGGAGCATTTACTATATGGAGACTGGAGAGGTTATGAGGCTGCACTATATGGAGGGGCTATGAGGCTGCACTATATGGTGGGGCTATGAGACTGCACTATATTGAGGGGCTATGAGGCTGCACTATATGGAGGGGCTATGAGGCTGCACTATATGGAGAGTTTTGAATATGCACTATATGGAGATTTTTGAGGCGGCATTATTCTATATGAAGGACTATGAGGCTCCATTATACTATATGGAGGGCTGTGAGGCTGCTTTATGCTGTATGGAGCGATATGAATCTGCATTATGCTATATAGAGGGATATGAGGCTGCACTATACTATATGGAGGGATGTTGGGCTGCATTATACTATATGGAGGGATATGAGGCTGCATTATACTATATGAAGGGATGTGAGGCCCTTTGGAAGTACACTGAGCTGTAGGCTGATTTTCTGATAAGAAAAAAAAATATATATACCGTATTTAAATCTTAGTTGTTAGCGAGTGTGACCGCGAGCTTCGTGTGACTGGGAGCGTAAGTGCGAACGGAAGTAAGTGTGTGACTTATGATTCAGTGAGGAGGTATTTGGGAATCCTGCAACAAATACCTGTGTGAAGTGCTGACTGCTTTTTTTTAATCTTTTTAATTTTATTGGGCTTTCTTAACTTTCTTTTCTCTTTACAAGTTTATAGTCTCTTATTTTACTACCTGTAAGTTAAGGGTTAACTACTTTGCACTTAAAACCTGTGGTGTAGCTATACTTACAAGGGGTTAATTAAGGGTGGGAGTGCATAATTAAGGGTTTATAAGCAGCAGCTTGCTGGGGCTTCAGTCCTTTGGAAGTACACTGAGCTGTAGGATGACTTTCTGATAATTAAAAAATAAAATAAAAATATATATTTAAATCTAAGTTGTTAGCGAGTGTGACCGCGAGCTTCGTGTCACTGGGAGCATAAGTGCGGACGGAAGTAAGTGTGTGACTTGTGATTCAGTTACTTTGGATTCAGGGAGTTTGGAAGGGAGGAATTACTGAATTGCTGGTTGTATTTTATTAATACTTTGCATTTCTTTTTACTTATCATTTCTGTCTGGTGCAAATCCCCATTAGGAAATGAGCTCCATGATTTGCAATGCCATCCAGTGTACATCTTGCCACATGTATGCATTCCTTGAACAGCCGGTCGAGGGTGTATACTGCTGTGTGAGATGTGAGTATGTTGTACATTTGGAAGCCCAGATACTGGATCTAAATGAACAACTGACAACGCTGAAATCCATAGACAATATGGAAAGGAGTCTGCTGCTTACTGAACAGCTGCTCAATGGGATAGATGTGGGGGAGGATGGTACTATGGAGCCTCAGGACCATGAGGTAGCCAGCTGGGTGACAGTTAGAAGGCGGGGTAGAGGGAAGAGTGCCAGGGAGGCTAGCTCTGATCTGGCACACCCCAATAAATTTGCTAAGTTGGCAGATGAGGAGGGTGCGAGTTCAGGGATAGCACTGCTGCAGCAGGGCATGACCTCTGAAAGCCAGAGGAGTGTCTGCTCCAGTAAGGGGGAAAACAGGAGAGCAGGGCAGGACAGACAGGTGCTGGTAGTGGGGGACTCAATTATTAGGGGAACAGATAGGGCAATCTGTCACAAAGACAGGTATCTTCGAACAGTGTGCTGCCTACCTGGCGCTCGAGTCCGGCACATCGTTGATCGGGTTGACAGATTACTGGGAGGGGCTGGTGAGGACCCAGCGGTCATGGTGCACATTGGCACAAATGACAAAGTTAGAGGTAGGTGGAAGGTCCTTAAAGATGATTTCAGGGAATTAGGCTGCAAGCTTAAGGCAAAGACCTCCAAGGTAGTATTCTCTGAAATACTGCCTGTACCACGCGCCACACCAGAGAGGCAAAGGGAGATTAGGGAGATAAATAAGTGGCTCAGGAATTGGTGTAGGAAGGAGGGGTTTGGGTTCCTGGAGAACTGGGCAGACTTCTCTGTTGGCTACAGGTTCTATGCTTGGGACGGGCTGCACCTCAATGGGGAGGGTGCAGCTGTGCTGGGGGAGAAAATGGCTAGAAGGTTGGAGGAGTGTTTAAACTAGGGATTGGGGGGGAGGGTATTCATTGTATAGGAGGGGAAGATAGTGTAAATAGTAACCTGGGCACAAGTAATAAAATTGGGGGTGGCATGGGGGTGGGGTTAGAACAGTCAATATAGTAGAAAGGAATAGAGGTAAAGAGAGATGCATAAAGTGCATGTACACTAGTGCCAGAAGCCTCACCAACAAAATGGAGGAATTAGAATTGATTTTGTTGGAAAATAATTATGACATGGTGGGGATATCGGAGATATGGCTGGATGAGAGCCATGACTGGGCTGTTAATTTACAGGGCTATAGTCTGCTCAGAAATGAGCGTACAAATAAACGAGGAGGAGGTGTATGTTTATACGTAAAATCATCCTTAAAACCCATCCTGCGTGATAATATAGGTGAATCTAATGGAAATGTAGAGTCCCTGTGGGTGGAGATAAGGAGAGGGGGAAAAAATAATAAATTACTGATAGGGGTTTGTTATAAATCCCCAACAATAATGGAAGTGGAGGAGAATATCCTCATAAAGCAAATAGATGAAGCAGTGACTCAGGGAGAAGTCATTATTATGGGGGACTTCAACTACCCTGAAATACATTGGGGAACAGAAACCTGCAGTTCTAGCAAAGGTAATAGGTTTTTGACAACTGTGAGAGACAATTACCTTTCACAACTGGTTCAGGACCCAACAAGAAGGGGGCACTGCTGGACCTAATATTAACCAACAGGCCAGACCGCATATCAAATATACGGGTTGGAGATCACTTGGGTAATAGTGATCATAAAATAATACTTTTTTAAGTATCCTTTACTAAGATGTGTAGTAGAGGGGCTGCAAGGACACTAAACTTCAAGAAGGCAAATTTCCAACGGTTGAGAAATGATCTTAGTTCAATAAACTGGGATGATATCCTGAGACATAAAAGTACACAAAGCAAGTGGGAAACGTTTATTAGCATCCTGAATAGGGCCTGTGCACAATATATACCCTATGGGAATAAGCATGCTAGAAATAGGAGGAAACCACTATGGCTAAATAAGGCTGTAAGGGGCGCAATAAATGACAAAAAGAAAGCATTAAGGGAATTAAAGCAAGTAGGTAGTGATGAGGCATTAAATAAATACAGAAAATTAAATAACATCTGCAAAAAGCAAATCAAGGCAGCAAAGATTGAGACAGAGAGACTCATTGCCAGAGAAAGTAAAAATTCCCAAATTATTCTTTAACTACATAAATAGTAAGAAACTAAAAAATGATGGTGTTGGCCCCTTTAAAAATAATCTGGGTGAAATGGTGGATGAAGATGAGGAAAAAGCCAATATGCCAAATGACTTTTTTTCAACAGTATTTACACAAGAAAATCCCATGACAGACAATATGATCAGTGATAACAAAAACTGTCAATTAAATGTCACCAGCTTAACCCAGCAGGAAGTACGGCATTGTCTAAAAATCACTAAAATTGACAAATCCCCGGGCCCGGATGGGATACACCCCAGAGTGCTGCAGGAATTAAGTACTGTCATAGATAGACCATTATTTTTAATCTTTAAAGATTCCATAATAACAGGGTCTGTACCACAGGACTGGCGTATAGCAAATGTGGTGCCAATATTCAAAAAGGGAACAAAAACTGAACTTGGAAATTATAGGCCAGTAAGCTTAACCTCTACTGTGGGTAAAATCCTAGAGGGTTTTCTAAGAGATGCTATACTGGAGTATCTGAAGAAAAATAACCTCATGACCCAATATCAACATGGTTTTACAAGGGACCGTTCCTGTCAAACTAATCTGATAAACTTCTATGAAGAAGTAAGTTCTGGACTGGACCAAAGAAATGCAGTGGATGTGGTGTATATGGACTTTTCAAAAGCTTTTGATACGGTGCCACACAAAAGGTTGATACATAAAATGAAAGCCATGGGGATAGGGGAAAATATGTGTAAGTGGGTTAAGAACTGGATTAGTGATAAGAAACAAAGGGTGGTCATTAGCCCCTTCACGACCTATGACGTCGTGGGACGTCATAGAAGTCGATGTGTTCCCGACCTGTGACGTCCCACGACGCTATGGCAGGATCGCGTTCCCGCAGCACCGGTGATCGGGGCCGGTGACATGTCACTGGTGCCGTGGGAACATGAGGACCTGTACTTTGTCCTGGGGGGATGGCTTTTTCCCCCTCGTGGCTGAATTCGCTCTGATTGGCAGTTTAATCTGAACTACCAATCAGAGCGATTCTCCCCCTCCAAATCTGATTGGATTTCTCCAATCAGGCTTGTAGGGGTGGGTGCGCGGGTGCCCTCCCCCTCCTCAGCCCCTCCGACTCCCAAGTTAACCCCCCCACCCACCACCGGCACCGATCCCCTCTCAGCAGCCTCCTGCATGCCGGCGCTGCTGCAGGCGCCGACGCCGGTGCAGGCACCGGCGCGGTCTGGCGCCGGTGGGTGCCTAGTGCCTTGCAACCCTCCTGCCCCGGATGCCCCGGGTGCCCTAGTGCCCCCCCCCGTGTCCCCTCTCACCCGTCCTCCGTCGTCCTCCGTGGTGCCGCGGCTCCTCGGTGTGGCGCTCCTCCTCTTCTCCCAGGCTCCTCCTCCTCACTGGAGGATCTTGAGAGAGAGGTAAGTATGTGTGTGTGTGTATGTGTGCGTGTTCATGGGTGGATGCATGGGTGCGTGCATGGGCGCATGGGTGCGTGCATGGGCGCATGGGTGCGTGCATGGGCGCATGGGTGCGTGCATGGGTGCAAAGATGGATGGGTGCGTGGAGGGATAGGCGCATGGGTGCGTGCATGGATGGATGGACGCATGGGTGCGTGGATGGATGGGTGCGTGCATGGATGGATGGACGCATGGGTGCGTGGATGGATGGACGCATGGGTGTGTGGATGGATGGGCGCATGGGTGTGTGCATGGGAGCATGGGTGCGTGCATGGGAGCGTGGGTGCAAAGATAGATGGGTGTGTGGATGGATAGGCGCATGGGTGCGTGCATAGATGGATGAGCACATGGGTGCGTGGATGGATGGGCGCATGGGTGCGTGCATGGATGCGTGGATGGATGGGTGCATGTGTGGATGGATGGGCGCAAGGGTGTAACAAGGGATCAAGTGTCCTCTTGTTGTAGTCACTGGTGTCAGTCATGGTGCACTGTATGGCAATGATCTGCCATACCGTGCACCATGACTCTGACCCCAGAGACTACAACAAGAGGATGCTTGATCCCTTGTTGTAGTCTCTGGGGTCACAGTCATGAAGCACGGTACGGCAGATAATTGCCATACAGTGCACCATGACTGACCCCAGTGACTATAACAAAGGATCAAGTGTCCTCTTGTTGTAGTCTCTGGGGTCAGAGTCATGGTGCACGGTACGGCAGATAATTGCCATACAGTACTTCATGACTGTGACCCCAGAGACTACAACAAGGGATCAAGTGTCCTCTTGTTGTATTCACTGGGGTCAGTCATGGTGCACTGTATGGCAATGATCTGCCATACCGTGCACCATGACTCTGACCCCAGAGACTACAACAAGAGGACGCTTGATCCCTTGTAGTCTCTGGGGTCACAGTCATGAAGCACGGTACGGCAGATAATTGCCATACAGTACTTCATGACTGTGACCCCAGAGACTACAACAAAGGATCAAGTGTCCTCTTGTTGTAGTCACTGGTGTCAGTCATGGTGCACTGTATGGCAATGATCTGCCGTACCGTGCACCATGACTCTGACCCCAAAGACTACAACAAGAGGACGCTTGATACCTTGTTGTAGTCTCTGGGGTCACAGTCATGAAGCACGGCACGGCAGATAATTGCCATACAGTACTTCATGACTGTGACCCCAGAGACTACAACAAAGGATCAAGTGTCCTCTTGTAGTCACTGGGGTCAGTCATGGTGCACTGTATGGCAATGATCTGCCGTACCGTGCACCATGACTCTGACCCCAGAAACTACAACAAGAGGACACTTGATCCTTTGCTGCAGTCTCTGGATGTAGCAGAGGTGATCGAGCATCGTGGGACCTTCGTTGTGGACTACATCGGAGGCGATCGAGCGTCGTGGGACCTTCATTGTGGACTACGTCGGATCTTTATAATAAAGATGGAGTCCGAATTTTGTTTGTGTTTTTTTTTCAACTAAAAAGATTTTTCTCTGTGTGTATTTTCTGACTATTTACCAGAGATTCCTAATGGCGGGTCTAACATTGGCCCTATGTTATGAATCTCGGGCTTAGTGCCAGCTGCCAATAAAAAGCTGGCATTAACCCCTTTATTACCCAGTTAGCCACCGGCACCAGGGCAACTGGAAGAGCATGGGTACAGCGCCAGAAAATTTCGCTTCAATGAATGCGCCATTTTCTGGGGCGGCTGCAGGCTGCAATTCACAGCATGGGGGGCCCAGAACGCTTGGGCCTCACTATGCTGAGGATTCCAGCCCCCAGCTGCCTAGTTGTACCTGGCTGGACCAAAAATATGGCGGAGCCCCACGTAATTTTTTTTCTAGAATTAGTTCTAGAAATTAAAAAAAAAAAGGGCTTCGCTGTATTTTTGGTTCCAGCCAGGTATGACGAGGCAGCTGGGGTGGGTGGCAGTCCGTAGCTGCCAAGTTGTACCTGGCTGGACCAAAAATATGGCGGAGCCCTATGTCATTTTTTTTCTAGAAATAATTCTAGAAATGAAAAAAAAAATAGGCTTCGCTGTATTTTTGGTTCCAGCCAGGTATGACGAGGCAGCTGGGGGCTGGTGGCAGTCCGTAGCTGCCAAGTTGTACCTGGCTGGACCAAAAATATGGCGGAGCCCAATGTCATTGTTTTTCTAAAAATAATTCTAGAAATAAAAAAAAAATAGGCTTTGCTGTATTTTTGGTTCCAGCCAGGTATGACGAGGCAGCTGGGGGCTGGTGGCAGTCCGTAGTTGCCAAGTTGTACCTGGCTGGACTAAAAATATGGTGGAGCCCTATGTCATTTTTTTTCTAGAAATAATTCTAGAAATAAAAAAAAAATAGGCTTTGCTGTATTTTTGGTTCCAGCAAGGTATGACGAGGCAGCTGGGGGCTGGTGGCAGTCCGTAGCTGCCAAGTTGTACCTAGCTGGACCAAAAATATGGCGGAGCCCCATGTCATTTTTTTTTCTAGAAATAATTCTAGAAATAAAAAAAAAAATAGGCTTCACTGTATTTTTGGTTGCGAGCCAGGTACAATAATGCAGCTGGGGGCTGGTGGCAGTCCGTAGCTGCCACGTTGTACCTGGCTGGACCAAAAATATGGCAGAGCCCCATGTCATTTTTTTTTAAAATTCTACAAATAAAATGACATGGAGCTTTGCCGTATTTTTGGTTGCCAACCAGGTACAACTTGGCAGCTAGGGGGCTGGAATCCTCAGCATGGAGAGACCCAAATGTTTTGGGTCCCCTATGCTGCGAATTGCAACTACTAGACTAGTATGTTTTTCACAAAAAGTTTCTTTATTAATTTATATGGCTCAATTTGTGAAGCACATGGGGGTTCAAAGTGCTCACTGTGCATCTAGATAGGTTCCTTGGGGGGTCTAGGTTCCAAAATGGGGTCACTTGTGGGGGAGCTCCAATGGTTAGACACACAGGGGCTCTCCATACGCAACCTGGTGTTTGCAAACAATTGGAATTGTTAGCGGACACCAGGTCGCGTATGGAGAGTCCCTGTGTGCCTAAACATTTGAGCTCCCCCACAAGTGACCCCATTTTGGAAACTATACCCCCCAAGGAACCTATCTAGATGCATAGTGAGCACTTTGAATCCCCAGGTGCTTCACAAACTGATCCGTAATGAGGTAAAAATACTTTTTTTTCCACACAAATTTTCTTTTTTAATTTGTACGGATCAATTTGTGAAGCACCTGGGGTTGAAAGTGCTCACTATGCATCTAGATATGTTCCCTGGGGGGTCTAGTTTCCAAAATGGGGTCACTTGTGGGGGAGCTCAAATGTTTAGGCACACAGGGGCTCTCCATAAGCGACCTGGTGTCCGCTAACAATTCCAATTGTTGGCAAACACCAGGTTGCGTATGGAGAGCCCCTGTGTGCCTAAACATTGGAGCTCCCCCACAAGTGACCCCATTTTGGAAACTAGACCCCCCAGGGAAGATATCTAGATGCATAGTGAGCACTTTGAATCCCCAGGTGCTTCACAAACTGATTCGTAATGAGGTAAAAATTCTTTTTTTTTCCACACAAATTATCTTTTTTAATTTGTACGGATCAATTTGTGAAGCACCTGGGGGTTCAAAGTGCTCACTATGCATCTAGATATGTTCCCTGGGGGGTCTAGTTTCCAAAATGGGGTCACTTGTGGGGGAGCCCCAATGTTTAGGCACACAGGGGCTCTCCAAATGCGACATGGTGTCCGCTAACAATTTGAGGTGATTTTCCATTCAAATTGTTAGCGGACACCATGTCGCGTTTGGAGAGCCCCTGTGTGCCTAAACTTTGGAGCCTCCCCGCAAGTGACCCCATTTTGGAAACTAGACCTCCCAGGGAACTTATCTAGATGGGTCGTGACCATATTGAACCCCAAGGTTCTTCACAAATTAATCCATAAAAATGAAAAAAAAAATTTTGTGGAAAAAAAAAAGTATTTTTTAATTTTTACGGATCAATTTGTGAAGCACCTGGGGTTCAAAGTGCTCACAATGCATCTAGATATGTTCCCTGGGGGATCTAGTTTTCAAAATGGGGTCACTTGTGGGGGAGCCCCAATGTTTAGGCACACAGGGGCTCTCCAAATGCGACATGGTGTCCGCTAACGATTTGAGGTGATTTTCCATTCAAATTGTTAGCGGACACCATGTCGTGTTTGGAGAGCCCCTGTGTGCCTAAACTTTGGAGCTCCCCCACAAGTGACCCCATTTTGGAAACTAGACCTCCCAGGGAACTTATCTAGATGGGTGGTGACCATATTGACCCCCAGGTTCTTCACAAATTAATCCATAAAAATGAAAAAAAATATTTTGTGGAAAAAAAAGTATTTTTTAATTTTTACGGATCAATTTGTGAAGCACCTTATCTAGATGGGTGGTGAGCATTTTTAACCCCCACATGCTTTACAAATTGATCTGTGAATATGGAAAAAGTACTTTTTCTTCACAAAAATGTTCTTTTAGCCTCAATTCTTTCATTTTCGCATGGGTAACAGGAGAAAATTCATCTAAAATTTGTTGGGCAATTTCTCCTGAGTACACCGATGCCTCATATGTGGTCATAAACCACTGTTTTGACGCGCGGCAGGGCTCAGAAGTGAAGGAGTGCCATTTCACTTTTTGAATGGAAAATTAGCTCCAAAAGTCAAATTGCGCTCTTTCCATTCAGAGCCCTACCGTGCGCCCAAACAGTGGTTTATGATCACATATTAGGTATCGATATACTCAGGAGAAATTGCCCAACAAATTTTAGGATCCATTTCATCTTGTTGCCCATGTGAAAATGAAAAAATTGAGGCTAAAAGAACATTTTTGTTAGAAAAATTAAAATATCCATTTTTTTGTTTCCAATTTGCTTAGTTCCTGTGAAGCACCTGAAGGGTTAATAATATTCTTGAATGTAGTTTTGAGTAGCTTGAGGGGTGCAGTTTTTGGAATGGTGTCACTTTTGGGTGTTTTCTGTCATGTACAACCCTCAAAGGGACTTCAAATGTGATGTGGTCACTAAAAAAATGGTTTTGTAAATTTTGGTGGAAAAATGAATAATTGCTCATGAACTTTGAACCCTTACAACTTCCTAACAAAATTTTTTTTTTTTTCCAAAATTGTGCTGATGTAAAGGAGACATGTGGGAAATATTATTTCATAACTATTTTGTGTCACATAACTCTCTGGTTTACCAGAAGAAAAATTCTAAATTTGAAAATTGCAAAATTTTCAAAATTTTTGCCATATTTTTGTTTTTTTTCACAAATAAACGCAAAAACTATCGACCTAAATTTAATACTAACATGAAGCCCAATATGTCACGAAAAAACAGTCTCAGAATCACTAGGATCCGTTGAAGCGTTCCCGAGTTATAACCTCATAAAGGGACACTTGTCAGAATTGCAAAAAATGGCAAGGTCTTTAGGGTCAAATTAGGCTGGGTCATGAAGGGGTTAAAGGGGTTGTCCGGGCTTATGTTTTATTTCATATTCATATCTAGGCTGCAAAATGTTGACAATCTGCAATATACATGTTGTCAACATTTTGCAGGGTTTCCTAGATATAACACATTTACTGCTGGCAGAGAATGTCCAGGGGGTGTGATTGTGCATGCTGGTCGTTTACACCTACTCTAGCACAATCACACCCCCTCCCCTATTCCTAGTATGGTCAGTCACCCCCAGGCCATACATGCCCACCCCCTGCCCACTAAACACTATGGAATGAAACCACCCCCAGGGCTCCTACTGGCCGCCCCAGCCCCTAACATCACCACCCACCCTCTGCAAAACAGCGGTCCCCAGTGCACTGATACAAGGTGCCGAAACCGCTGCTGTGAAAGCAATTCCGGCACACTGTGTCAGTGCAGCAGGGGACCCGCTGCATATGTGTGCTGCTCACCCTCCGTCTTGTGCAGCCGGTGGTCCTCTGCCCTGGTCCCAGTCATGTGCAGCCGGGGTCCACACTCTGCAGCCGTATCTGTGCTGTGTGGAGCGGTGCCTGATCTCTCCAGACCTCCAGTACCATAGAGCTGGTGGAGCGGTCCTCTCTATACCGCTCCACCAGCTCTATGGTACTGGAGGTCTGGAGAAAGCAGGCGACGGGCACCGCTCCACACAGCACAGATACGGCTGCAGAATGTGGACCCCAGCTGCACATGACCGGGACCAGGGCGGAGGACCCCCGGGCTGCACAAGACGGAGGGTTTGCAGCATACATATGCAGCGGGTCCCCTGCTGCACTGACACAGTGTGCCGGAATCGCTTTCACAGCAGCGGTTTCGGCACCTTGTATCAGTGCACTGGGGACCGCTGTTTTGCAGAGGGTGGGTGGTGATGTTAGGGGCTGGGGTGGCCAGTAGAAGCCCTGGGGGTGGTTTCATTCCATAGTGTTTAGTGGGCAGGGGTGGGCATGTATGGCCTGGGGGTGGCTGGCAATACTAGGAATAGGGGAGGGGGTGTGATTGCGCTAGAGTAGGTGTAAACGACCAGCTTGCACAATCACACCCCCTGGACATTCTCTGCCAGCAGTAAATGTGTTATATCTAGGAAACCCTGCAAAATGTTGACAACATGTATATTGCAGATTGTCAACATTTTGCAGCCTAGATATAAATATGAAATAAAACATAAGCCCGGACAACGCCTTTAATGGAACACACTCAGAATGGGTCACAGTTAACAGTGGGGTACCACAGGGGTCAGTGTTGGGCCAGCTTCTTTTTAATATATTTATTAATGACCTTGTAGGGGGCATACAGAGTAGAATCACAATATTTGCAGATGACACTAAACTCTGCAGGGTAATTAATACAGAGGAGGACAATTTTATATTACAGGAGGATTTATGTAAACTAGAAGCTTGGGCTGATAAATGGCAAATGAGCTTTAATGGGGATAAATGTAAGGTCATGCACTTGGGCAGAGGAAACAAAAGGTATAATTATGTGCTTAATTGTAAAACACTGGACAAAACTGTCACTAAAAAAGACCTGGGTGTATGGGTAGATGACAAACTCACATTTAGTGGCCAGTGTCAGGCAGCTGCTGCAAAGGCAAATAAAATAATGAGAATGATTAAAAGAGGCATAGATGCTCATGAGGAGAACATAATTTTACCTCTATACAAGTCACTAGTGCAACCACACTTAGAATACTGTGTACAATTCTGGTCTCCGGTGTATAAGAAAGACATAGCTGAACTACAGCGGGTCCAGTGAAGAGCGACCAAGGTTATTAGAGGACTGAGGGGTCTGCAATACCAAGACAGGTTATTAAACTTGGGGTTATTTAGCTTGGAAAAACGAAGGCTTAGGGGTGATCTTATAATAATGTATAAATATATGAGGAGACAGTACAGAGAACTTTCTAATGATCTCTTTACTCTTAGGCCTGAGACTGGGACAAGGGGGCATCCTCTACGTCTGGAGGAAAGAAGGTTTAATCATAATCACAGACGTGGATTCTTTGCTGTAAGAGCAATGAGACTATGGAACTCTCTGCCACATGATGTTGTAATGAGTGAGTCACTACTAACATTTAAGAAGGGCCTGGATGCCTTTCTTGAAAACTATAATATTACTAGTTATATATACTAGATCCTTTGATAGGGCGTTGATCCAGGGAATTAGTCTGATTGCCATATCTGGAGTCAGGAAGGAATTTTTTCCCCCAATGTGGAGCTTAGTGTTGCCACATGTTTTTTTTTGCCTTCCTCTGGATCAACATGTTAGGCTATGGGTTGAACTAGATGGACTAAAAGTCTTCCTTCAACCTTAAAAAAACTATGTTACTAAACCATGTTACATTATACTATATGGAGGACTATGAGGCTGCATTATACTACATGGAAGATAATGGAGGAGCATTATAATAATTGAATGACTACAATGACTAACTTATGAATGGGGGACTATGGGATGCATTATAATACATAGACAACTATGAGGGTACATTGTAATGTATGGAGGAATGTGGAGATACATTATAACAATTGAAGGACTATAGTGGTGGGTGGAGGAAGACCATATAAACCATGATGAGGGACATATATACAACAATAAGGGTCATATTCCAGGAGGAGGACCATATAGAGAAGGATGAGGGACATTAATACATAATGAAGGGGAAGAGGGGGGTCAATCTGTAAGTCTTTAAAGTATTTAGAACATTACAAAGGGCCCATACATCTAACCAACGTGTGCATGGGGAGGAGGGGGGGGGGCAGGTCTAAATTTTGCACCAGGGCCCACCAGACTCTAGTTATGCCACTGCCTAGGATGCAAACCCAGCTTTCTTACGTGAGGCTCTACATTGTAATCCAAAATCCTTTGGTAATCAGATTTCATGATGTATTCCAAACAGTCAAGGCACCCAGTCCCAGGGCAGCAAAACAACTATAAAACATCTCTGAATCTCCACTATATTTGACTGTAGGTCTTGGGTTCTTTTTTTGTAGACCTCATTCTGTTTTCAGTAAACAGTAGAATGATGTATTTTACCAAAAAAGATCTAGCTTGTTTTCATTTGTGCACAAGACACTTTTCCAGAAGGATTTTGGTTAACTCATGTAAATTTTTTCAGACTGCAGTCTAACATTTTTATTTCTGTGTCAGCTGTGGGGTCCTCCTGGGTCTCCTGTATTTAATTTCATTCAAATGTCAACAAATAATTTGTTCTGACACTGATGCACCCTGAGCCTGCAGGACAGCTTGAATTTCTTTGGATCTTGATTGGGGCTGCTCATCCACCATCTGGACTATCCTGCATTTCAACCCTTTCATCAATTTTTCTCTCTTTTCCACATCCAGGGAGGTTAGCTACAGTGCCATGAGTTGTAAACTGATTGTTTATGTTGTGCATCATGGACAAAGGAACATCAAGATCTCTAGAAATGGACTTGAAACGGTGACATTGTTGATATTTTTCAACAAATTTGTTTCTCAAGCCCCCAGACAGATCTTCTTTTTCTGTTCTCCATGCTCAGTGTGCTACAAACAGATGATGCAAAAATTAAGTCATATTTTTCCCTTATTATCTGTTTTCAGGTATGATTTTTATTTCGCCCCCATATGTCAGCTGATCGGTTTCCCAGGCAACGAGAGGTCCTCAAGCCCATTAGGAGCTAGAAGACAGAGGTGGAGCGAGCCGGCGGACGGGTGAATATCCTCACTGAGGATTTTTTTAAATTTTTATTATTACCATGGAGAAGCAAGGGGCCGCGGGGAGCAGGGGTGCTGTGGGGAGTGGGGGTGCTGCGGGGAGCGGGGGGCTGCAGGGAGCGATGGCAGGAGGAGCGGGGGGGCTTTGAGGACAGCCGCGCGGCTCTTTTGCATACTGGCCACTTCCGTCTGCGGCGCACGATTTCCCCTTAGATGGAAGTGGCCATTAGACAATTATATAGTAGATTAATGATTTATACTAATGATAGATCAACAATATCCCAGTCCTTGACAGTACCTTTAAAAGGATTTAGTGACTGATGCACTACTAATCAAATCTTGTCATTCAGATAGCTATTTCAGCAAATGTCATGAATATTAAAGAGCTGCACTTTCCTGATCACCTGTACATTTATAATCAATGTGATAATCTACTGATACTGTGGCAACCCAGACCAGCGTATGTGGTATCCCTGTGGTCAGTGAATGGGGAGGTTAATATGTAGCTTATTCCTCGCATCCACACACCCTTAGCTCAGGGGACTACAGGGTTAACTCCTTTGCTAGGAGACCCAGCCCCAGTGGGGGGAGTTGACGGCAAGCAGTGTGAGGGCAGAAGGAAGTTAGAGGTAGTGAACGTCTGCGAGTGAGTGAAGGAGGAATCCCAAGGAGGGGGCCCGTAGAGAGAGAGAAGTGGGCAGCCCGGACAGAAGGAGGGAACCCCCCGAGCGCCCATATTCAGGAGAGAACCCTGATCTGTTTTACCGGAGCACCTGTTCCGAAGACGGCGTGGGAGTTCAGCCCCACACCGAGATCACTGGAGGTCGCAGACTGTTTACCGGCCCCGACACCCTGTCCAGAGGAATTGTCACACCAGGATTCCCATCTACAACTGGCCTGGTACGAAGTGGGCACCTCAAGACAGGTATTGAGAGCAGGACACAGGGCAGATCCAAGCAGGCATTCCACGGGAGACTCCCAAAGACTTTGCAGCCCGTTGTTACTACCCGGCCAGCTATTTCATCCAGAGACTGTTATGTGCTGTGAACTGTATTACCATCTGCATCGTTCCAGTAAAGTACCCGAGTAGAGTGCTCCAGTCTCCGTGTATTTGTTTTGTCGCTGCACCCTGCTCATCCATCCATTACCAGCACCCTTACCATCACCAGAGTGTCCTGCCCCGGGGGGTTAGCTCCACCTGCAGGGAGCTGTACCATCAAGGCCGCTATACCACCACCCTCCGGAGGACTGAAGCGGCACTGGTGCTCAATCACCAGAAGTTTGGGTGGCATCACGAGAACTATTTTAAACTTTATTCCCTTGTACATATTCCCCTTTTTCAAAAGTTCGGTCTCCGGGCCACAGGTCCAGGCAGGCCACCAGTGACATCCCCCTGACTACAGCGGGAAAAGGGCCCGGATACCCGAGTCCCCACTGCCCCGGGCGACACATAACCACACAATGGTTTCAACTCTCAGGCATGTTTCTAACAAGTCTTAGGGTACCGCCACACTTGACGACCAGCGATCCTGACAACGATACGACCTGGTAGTGATCAGTGGTGCGTCGCTACGTGGTCGCTGGTGAGATGTCAAACAGTCATATCTCACCAGCGATACAGCAACGATACGGCGGTCATTGGGAACCTGTCACCCTCTGGTGAAGTGTTGAGATTGTTGGTCGTTGTCCCTGTCAAACACAGCGATGCATGCTGCCCAGTGGGAGCACAACAACCTAAAAATGGTCCAGAACAGTTTGTCACGACCAGCGGTCTCACAGCAGGGGCCTGGTCGCTGCTACGTGTCAAACATAGCGAGATCGCTGCTGAGGTTGTTGTTGCGTCACAAAATTTGTGACTCAGCACCGATCTCACTAGCGATCTCACTTAGTGTGACGGGGGCTTTACTGCCATAAAGTATGACACAGAATCATTCTTGTTTGCAAAAGAAATACAATTAAAAAAACAGTTAATTATTCACGCCATAGCATTTTGTGATGACATTTAATACAATTCTACACTGTGGTCATAAAACATGTACTGTATATGACAGAAGCCCTACAAACAATATTATTGTGATCTTTGTATAGCTTTTAATATTTTTGTTATAGTGCTACATCCTAATGGCCACTTTACACGTTCCGATATCGGCGTCCAACTCCAACCAAAAGTCACGTGGTTCGTGCGTTGGCCCCGATATCGTTCGTGCGTTGTATGGTTTAAACGCGCAATACGATGCACGAACGATGCCAAACCGATATCGGGGGTCAAATGAGCGTGCTCTCCAACGGCCGGATATTGGATGGACGATGTGGCCGGATCGTGCTGTGTAAAAGCCCAACAACGATGTGAAGTACAACGTCCCCTATTCTCTCCCATGTAAGTGGTTGTTCCAGGGTCGGCCGTACAAGGGGGCGTACACATCGCTGGAGCGTTGCCTGCCGATATCGCGCTGTGTAACATCTCCTATGCGATCTTGGAATTCTGCCCAGAAAAAGCGCGCTCCCGCGACGTTGGATCCAACATCGGACCGACGTTAGGACATGTAAAGTGGCCATAAAGGTCTACATTGCTTACCTGACCCACTGTCTTTATAAATTCCAAATATTTTTAGACACTAATTCTAGAAATTTGTTTTTTGTGCCCACAAACTCTAGAAACTAGTGCAATAATGCTAGGCAAAGAAGTGATGACAACAGTGGAGCTGCTGTAGGAAGTGCATAGGTAACAGTTGTATCCAGTCCCTAGTGACTCAATGAGTTAAAGGGGTGGTTTGAAGCACAAATTAATTTTCACCCTAAATGCCTGTCTATTTAATGCCATCATTTCATTTATTTTCTAAAATACTTTAATTAAAACTTCCCTGTCCTTCACCCAATACTTTATCAGTGCATGCTGGGATACCCAAATGAGTCAGCATCAGGGGCAGGGCACCTGTTTTGGTGGCTGGGCTAGTCCCTACATGTCTGAGCATGTGCTGGCTGTCTATTGCAATGAATGCCCAGTAGATTTTTATCACTGTTCAAAATATGTAATGATAGTGCGCTTTGTGCCGGCTTTGATCCAAAGTAACGAATCAGCAGGTAGAGACCAGCGCTGCCTCCGCAAGTGATATCACTTATGAGGGCGGAGCTGATCTCTGAATGCTGGTACTTTTACAAGTGCACTGACAGTGTGTTCTCCTGACAGCCCATTGTGCACTGTCATTGTGCAACTTTAAAGGGAACCTGTCAGCTCATTTTTGCCCCCAAACCTATCACTACCTGTCCCTGCACCTTATTTAATTAACCATATGATCTTCAGTAATTTATACATCGCAAAGTGAGAGAGTAGGAATCACGTAGATAAAAAGGTTCACCTAGCTCTCCAGGTGTGTAACTTAGAGGGAACCTATCAGCTCATTTTTGCCCCCAAACCTATCACTACCTGTCCCTGCACCTTCCTAATATATCTCTAACCATCCATGGCTAAGCTAAAACTGTCTTTTAATGGTTGTGCAAAATGACTTTGTAATTTTATTTAATTTCAACGTTCTTTTTATTCAAAGAATAGAAATGTACAGAATAAAAAACATGTAATTGTTTAGGATATTCATATTAATTACAGGCAAGGCAAATGACTTCTGTCATTTACATTTTCATATGCTAATGAATCCTTTTGACAACTCCATGTGATCACACTGGGCAGTCTCTAGGGTTCCGTCTTCCCCCTCGATGCTTGTATCACGCCCCGCTGGGCGTGCTAATAGATTTCTCAGGCGTGTTCCCGGCTTTCTAATTCAAATGTCCACCTTCTCTGTGTATGAGGCCGTGGCGGCATCATTTCCACAGCTGCGCCATCATTTCTACAGCTGGGTATTGCGAATACATCCGAGGTGCACTGAGTGGCTTCATAATGCTCAGGGCCCATGGTTAGAAGCCCTCCCTAATTGCACTGCATAACAGAGAGCCATCTGTGAGAGCTTCTGAGCATGCACACTAAGCATTATGAAGCCACTCAGTGCACCTTCGAAGTATTTGCAATGCCTAACTGCGGAAATGACGCTGCCTCGGAGTCATTTACACAAAAGGTAAACATTTGAATTAAAAAGCCAGGAACGTGCCTGGGAAATCTATTATCACACCCAGTGGGGCGTCCGGGGGAAAGACAGAGCCCTGGAGACCACCCAGTGTGACTACCTAGAGTAGTCAAGAGGACTCATTAGCATACAAAAATATCAGTGACAAAGTCGTTTTGCACAACCATTGTAGGACAGTTTTAGCTTAGGGTGCCTTCACACTAGCGTTTATTTGAAATCGCGGCAGATGCGGTGAAAAAAACGCATCTGCCATGATTACTGCATACCGGCTGCACTTGCGGCACGGTTGCGGCAAGCCCCATACAATGTATAGGCGGGCTTGCGACAGGTGCGGCAAGTGCGGTTTTGGCACTTGCGGCAGGTGAGGCCGCGAAAAAACCCGCGGTCAGCCGCGGTTTTTTCGCGGCCGCACTTGCCGCAAGGGCCAAAACCACACTTGCCGCACCTGCCGCAAGCCTGCCTATACATTGTATGGGGCTTGCCACAACCGTGCCGCAAGTGCAGCCGGTATACGGTAATCGCGGCAGATGCGGTTTTTTCACCGCATCTGCCGCGATTTCAAATAAACGCTAGTGTGAAAGTACCCTTAGACAGGTATGGTTACGTATGTAGAAGGAAGCTGCAGGGACAAGTAGTGACAAGTTTGGGGGCAAAAATGAGCTGACAGATGCAATCAAAGTTAGACACCTGGAGAGTTAGGTGAACCATTTTATTTACGTGATTCCTATTCCTCACTTTGTGATGTGTAAATAACTGACGGTCAGATGGTTAATTAAATTAAAAAAATGATAAATGTGGTATTGCTGTATTTGATTTAGGCCAATTTAGGCACTCTAAATACCCAAACTGAAAAACATAGAGTGTGTGTCTTTATTTATAGTCAAATAACATTGACGGAAGTCTGCTGTGAAGAAATACAGGAAACTGCAATATCACATAATTTCCGAGAGAAAGAGATTTCATGCAGCAGACGGTAGGAGTTGGTACAGAATTGAACAACCTATTTAAAACAAAGCATTGCAGGTGATTTCTAGCATTAAGATAAACATTAAATACAAATGGGTAACCAAAATGCATAATTAATCTTTAGCGTGACGTTAGTCACTAATGTGATGCTAGTGCTAAATGACAAGTCATGAAGCAGTGTAGTTGAGCGTTCTGGTGTCATATCAGGATAGCACACCAAAATTAAGGGTATGGACAGAGGTGTAGCTAGGTCATGGTCTGGAGTCAGAATAAGAGATGGGTTTTCAGGTTACACTTGAAATTTCTGAGTGTAAGAGACAGTCAGACGTTTTGTGGTGCAGAATTCCTAGGGATGGGGGATGCTCGGAGGAAGTCTTGCAGGAGGTTAGATGAGGAACGTACAAGTGTGAAGGAAAGGAGGAGGTCTTGGGAGAATCAAAGATTATGAGTTGGATGATTTTGGGAGAATAGTTCAGAGATACAGAATATGGGGGGGGAAGTACAGATTGTGGACGGCTTTGTAAGCCAATGTTAGTAGTTTAAATTGGATACTCTGCTGAATGGGAGCCAGTGGAGGGATTTGCAGAGGGGAGAAGCGGTGGAATAGTGAGGAGAGAGGAGGATTAGTCAGGCAGCAGAGTTAAGGACAGATTGGAGGGGTGTGAGAGTGTTAGCAGGGAGGCCACAGAGGAGGAGGTTGCATTAGTCGACAAGGGAGATTATGAGGGCATGCACTAGTAGTTTAGTAGATTGAGAGTTGAGGAAGGGATGGATTCTGGAAATATTTTTGAGTTGGAGGCTTGGATATGCAGTTTGAAGAACAGGGCAGAGTCAAGGGTTACTCCGAGGCAGCGGACTTCAGGTACAGGGCAAAGTGTGATGTCATTTATTGTCATAGGTAGATCTGGTAAGGAAGGTGTGTGAGATGGAGGAAAGATGATGAGTTTGGTTTTTTCTACATTGAGTTTTAGGAAGCGAGAGCAGAAGTATCCAATTAGTATCCATATTGATCACAGGCATAGAAAAGATTTGTCCACAATCGTTTGGTGATCGGTCAGAATAAACATTCCTGTATGGGTTTCAGTCTCTATTTTCACTTCTAAACATATAGTTTATGATAGTCAAATCAGAGATGCATGGAAAGTCACTGGGACAGTGGTATAACTTGAAACTCATGGGCCGTAATGCAAGAGATCCAATGGGGCCCCCAAGTATTGCAATCTTTAATAGCATTGGTCTTTTCATTAGAGATGAGCGTACTGGACTCTGAAGTACGAATTTCGTATCAATTACAGACTTTAAAAAAAATTTCTGAGTTCAGGTTCGGAGTTCAATGTACGCAAATCACTGGAGCAAGCATCGCTGTGACTGGGTATGCTTGTTGCTCGGCCCAGTGTGAGGTGCTTACAATGTTTAAATGATTCACACTGGGGGAAAATCAGAGTTATTGGATGTATTGTGTACCCAAAAAAAGTAAAAAGCACAAAACCCTGCCCCCCCCTTCCCCGGAAGTGTTTTGCTCATGACTGACAGTATGTGAGCAGAGAGCTGAACTGCCCAATCAGTGACCTCCAATGAGGTTCTGGTCAAATTTGGGTCTACAACAGAACTTTGAAAACAGTCTGTCTGAACTCAAAGAACCCAAACTTCCACGGGTCCACTTATTTCTACTTTTCGTGTAGGCCAAAAGGACTTTTGGGGCCCCCTAGACTCCAGGATCCAGATGATTGCCTCTCCCAAACCTATTGTAGATATGCCCTTGCTCAGGGATCATGGACACAGACATATTACAACTTTATTTTGTATTTAGTTGTTACAGGCTTTACTTAGAAATGTTACACAAGCCCTCTATTGCACTGTTGTGTGCTTTTGGATTCATAAAAAGATAACATTGTTTTTTTATTTACAACAAATTTCAATGTCGTACCTTTATAAAAAAAAAAAAACCTTAGTATCATTGTTGTCGAAGAAATGGTTTACTCTAGCAGCGCAGCCCATCTAATGTGTTTTATCCAACTGGATCCAATACTTATTGGATGTTCCATCTACCAACCATGGGACAGCATCATTTGCTGGTCTTCATAACTACATAGGAGTAGTCCCTGACAAAACTCCACCAAGATAGCATTAACCAAGCGCTTCCCGACTCTTCCTCCATAGAGAATCACCTCATAGTGCTCTGTTCCTTATGTCAAGATTTCTTCTAGGTTTTATACAAAGACATATAGGGGTGTTTTACTATCAGATACCTTACTAATCTGACAGAAAAATATGCGCCATGTTCCATCATCATTTCCTCCGGAAGCGTTGTTATTGCCATCCACCAGATTGTACAACATTTTCATATTGGGGCGTTAGGTATATAAAATGACTCTACATGTGATTCCTGTGTCCTTCCCAAACAGTTAATCCATTGGAACAGGCGTTGTACAGTTTGTTCATATACACCTCAACACGCCGAGATTTTATGGACAGGAAAACACTAGAGGCTAAAATGCCTGGTTATAGTAAAGACATTACATTTTCCATGATGGTTTTTATAGTTATGAGCAACATTTTTTTGTTGTTTTCTAACAATCACAAGAGTGAAGAGTGGATCTTTTGTACAGGGTATTGCTTTTGCACATTTACTTAACCGTAAATGCAACTGCCATGATTCAGCAGGAAAAAATGTGAAAAGGTAATAAACACCAACAAGGTTTCATCAGGCTTGGAGCAGTGCCATAGGGATAGGGGACAACTTGTAAACGGGATCATGTCCCTGCCAAGCTGATTATTCATCACTATGTTCTAAAAAAACATATTGATACTTAAAATGAAGAAGTAAGAACATTTTTCTCATAAACTACAGACAAAACGAACAGACCTTTAGCTTTCTTTGGACAGGATTGATACCTTTAAAGGGAATTGTCCAAAGAAAAATGAAAATTATATTTTAAAAGAAGGGTAAAAGAATATAATAATTGCTTACCATATTACTTACCAATCACCAACCATTCTTATTGTGATGCCGACAGATGATTGGCTTATGTCAGTAGTCATGTTTGCAGCAGTCATATGTTTGTGAGATGGGATATTATCTCTGTATCAGGAATTAAAGTTCTTCATTTGCTATAAATGTTTTACTCTCTAGTCAATAGTCAACACCTTAAAGTCACATCTAATTTGCCAGTGTACTTCTAGAATGGGGTGCAATAGGAAGCAGACTAGGAGGGGGCACTGACGAAATGTGTAGGGTATTGTGGGGGTTTCATTGTGTGTGTATGTGTAGGGTACCACATGCTTCGTTGGGGGGGCACAGGGGTTTCAATGCTGTGTAAGATGGATTATATGTGGAGGGCAATGTCATTAATGGAGTAAGGGTGTGTGCTCACGGTCAGGAATTGCAGCGTTTTGAATGGAGCATACTGCTGTTTCGTCCAAAGTGCTGCATGGCACAGTACAACATAGTGGATGGGATTTCAATAAATGCCATGCCCACTATGTTTCTCTGCAGTGTGGGCTTGTGGGCTTATACTTTAGTACTCAGCCACGAAGTATAGCCTTCAATCCAGCACTGAGGTTAGAGAAACTCTTTTAGAAACAATGGCTGTGCGCGTCTGTGTCTCTCTCTACTCCTCCCTTTCCCATCTTCATAGACTTCAATAAGAAGCTGCAATCTGACATGTCAGTGAGCTGGCAGTCCATCTTAGTTTGATCAGTTTTATCACTTATCAATAAGGGATGATTTCAGGAGGCAGAAGAAAGGAAGAGATGTAGCTCATAAGTGGAAAAAGAACAATCGTAACGTAAAAGGGTGCGACATTGATTCCAAAATTATAATGCAAAGGAATAAAATTATAGACTCACCAGATGTAAGGAGGATGTCCTTGGTCTCTGGACATTGATTATTACACCTAGAGGACAGGATGGCTTTTAAACACTCTGACACAATCTATCTCTGTTTATAGAACATCCAGAGTGAAGATGGCTGATATAGGCCCAACTGCTTGGATGGGGTAAGTAGGAGAATAATATTAGGAAAAAGGAAACATCCAGAGCTCAGAGACAGAGTAAAGATACAGTTCCATACAAAATGGATAATTTCAATGTTGAACTTAACCAGTTTTTTTATGATAATTTAGTTTTTCTCTGAACAATGGATATTTTCTTTATGAGTGGGGAATGAAGCGGATTTCTCTCCTAACATAAATTACAAGGATTCTTATGTTCTCTTGTACTGTTGATTTATGTGACGTTAATTGAAAGGACAGTGATCATTAAAGGAAGTCTGTCACAGTGAACATGTTCAATCTAAGAACAGCATGTACAGGAATTGTAATGGGAAGAGACTGATATAGATTTGTGCTTAGGAGTTCAATGTTTAAGTCTAGTAAGAAACACTTCTGCTTAGCGACTGGCAGTTCTCCATGTAGGACATAAAATTTTCACATAAAAAAATTTACCAGCAGTCACTAAGTCGCACAGCCCACTGGACTCCTAAGCATAGAAAATGTAAAGTTTTAATGAACTTTAGTAACAAATTACATGTTGTACTGAATCTTTGAAGCATTAAAGGAATTGTGCACCAATAGGACAACCCCTTCCCTCTCCCCATATTTGCCCCCATTTAAAAAAAAAAAAAAGGCTTATACTCACCTCCCATGTTGGCTTGTTTCCAACATTCACATACACAGAGCTCATAAGGGATTGTTATGTCATGTGAGACCCGCGAATAATCAACCCGGCTTCTCCCTCCTCACATTTGGATGTATAAGTAGTTAAAGGGAAGTGAGCAGCAGCCATTACTATCTCATTACCTACCAGTCAATTCCTGTCAAATTCGAGTCTAATTCAATATATTGCACTTAGCAAGCTGCATACAACCGACCTATTCATTAGAGTATGTTCCATTCCAAGAGCAATCAGCTGTGACCATGGGGGTGGGTATGCACAATCCAGATAGATTTAACAAAGGTAATAAAGGAGATGAAGTGGGTTGAGTGACCAGTCAAAGATATGCCAGAATGAAATAAACATAAGAAATGGAACAGTTCATGGAAAAAAATGGCTAGGAAGTCAATCATACCAGAGAGAGATGATATGCACTTCACACAAAGAGAGTCAGATGCCTTGGAAAGCTGTGAATATGGAATGTATAAGTCACCTGTAAGAAAATGGTTTGGTCTTGAATTGGTTAACTAGTTGATTAAATAGTATAGAAATTAAAGTGAGGTCAGACAGGAAGGTAAAAAACTTGCAGTGTACCGTAAATAAAGTTGAAAATTGGAGAAAGGGTGAAGTAAGTATTGAACATGTCATTAAAATATACAGCATTTCTAAAGGTGCTAATGCCATGAATTCCTTACCAGATGTTGGTAACAACCCATCCAATTCACACAGGCAAAGAAATAGACCCATCAATGGCCATCAATTATATGTTATAATAGGAAATGACACAGCCAAAAGTGTTGAACACCTGAAAAAAGAGAGGTGCAAAAAGAAAGGGAATGTCATGAAACATGCTGAAATCCATCAGTATTAGAAATAGTAATAATATTTGGAAGGGGAACGAGATAGGAAAAAATGTGTATGAATCAGCCTTAAAATATAAGTTTTAGGGGGGCGTGTCCAGCTGCTGATGGCGACGGACGCATCTTAGCTGAGCTCCTCAAACAGAGCCACTATAACGGCACTTCCCGGCCCCTCTGACACTTCAGCGGATCCACAAACCTGGCGATCCCGCTCTGCAAGACCCCCAGCATGCCGCGGACCTCATCCCGCAAACGGCTTACCGAGACCAAGGTAACGGCTTACTTTGAGCCGGATAAACAGCGCGCTTCTCCTCACAAAATGGCGCCGGAACGCCCGCCTCCTTCCTCCCCGGCTGCACAGCGGTCACAGCATGTTATGGAGGATATGGGAAATGACGAGAGCGATGACAGAGCCCCAGTGACTCAGGGGGTGATTAAAGCTCTACTTGCTGCACAGAGACTGTCTATCCTAGAAGATATGAAGGGGCTGGTGGGCACTCTGAGGGAGGACATGGGAATACTGGCTGGAAGAACGGAGCACCTAGAGGCGAAAATGACTGACTTCGCCTCCGCACACAACAGCCTTGCAGACAGCCACGCTGAGCTGGACAGAGAGGTGGGGATTGTCTCCTCCAACATGTGCCATTTGGAGGACCAGCTCAGAAAAAACAACCTAAAACTCCGGGGGCTTTCAGAGGAGGGAGATGCTTCAGAGATGGCCAGAGCTTTTCTGACGGCGGCCCTCCCTGAGTTACCCCAAGACCACTTGGACATTGAAAAGGCCTTCCGAATCCCTAAACCGGCGAGACTCCCCCCTGAGGTTCCGAGAGATATCTTGGTATTCCTGCGGAGATCCGGGATCCGAGACCGGCTGATGGGTCGTATGAGGAACGGTCCCCCCCTACAGGAGCCCTACTCGGGAATACAGGTGTACCCTGATCTTTCCCCGGGGACTCTGGCCCGTAGGAGAGACTTTGCTTCCAGCTGCAAGATTTTGAGAGATAAAGGAATTCTCTACAGCTGGGGCTCCCCGACGGCAGTAAACTTTAAATACAAGGGAAAAAGGCATTCGTTTCCCTCCCCCACGGCATTGAGGAAGACACTTAAAGTATGGGGACTATTATCTCCTAGTGCTCGCCCCTCTCCGCGTCGTGATCCGAAGGAAAGAGAAGGTGTAGAAGGGACCGCAGACGAGGCATCATGAGGGCCCAATCCTGTTCCAACAACTTTCCAGTGGCTCTGGATGACTGGTTCTTTATATTAGACTTCTTTTTTATTACTATTTTCAGACCACCCTATTAGTTCTTTCTGATCTGTGTGGTCTGGTGGGTGACCGTGACGGTCGGAACCTGGCCCTGACTCGTCTGGGTTGGGCCCTGGCTGGTCACTGGTTTTCCCCCACAGAATTGGAGGTGGAGGGGGATTCCAACCCCCCCCCCTCCCCCCCCCCCCTCTTCCTTCTCCCTTGGCCATACCGGTCCGGTGAGAAGGTGCGGTTTACATACCTGTTACATGTTTGTTGTGTATAGCTTAATTGCTACTGTGTGATCCTACCCCCACCCTAACAATCCCCCCCCCCCCTCCGGGTCTTCTAATCAGGTCGCACCTTATTCACCCTTCAAGCTCATAACATCCCTCTCCCTCCTTCCCTTCCCCCCCCCCCTATTGTCCCTCTTTCTCCTCCTTCTTTCCTCACCCTCTCCCTCCTTGCTCTCTTCTTCTCTCATCTTATCTTTTTCTCCTCTTTCTTTCATTCACCATGTCTCTCAGACTTCTGTCCCTTAATGCCAAAGGCCTAAACTCCCCAGCCAAACGTTCCTTCCTGTGGAGGGAGATTAATGCGTCAAAAGCAGAAATTATATGTATTCAAGAGACGCACCTGTTGACAGGAGACACACATAGACTCCAGAATGCTTCTTTTCCCCATATGTTCCACGCATGCCATGTTGCCAAGAAGGCGGGGGTAAGCATCCTAGTAAGGGGTTCCGTTCAATTCCAACTAGTGGAGTGTATTGTAGACCCTGCGGGGAGGTACTTAATTTTACGATGTGAAATTGCAGGTGAGGCTTACACATTGGCGAATGTATACGCCCCAAACACAGGACAACTCAAATTCGTGAGGTCCCTTTTGAGTAAGCTTGGAGAGATTTCCTCTGGTAAACTTGTTATCTGCGGTGACTTTAACATAATAATGGAAAACCGTCTGGACTCCTCCTCCTCCGCCTCTCGGGGGGGGAAAACTCTGGGTCCCGTGTGCCGGGAGCACCATGTCCATGATGTATGGAGATACCAACATGCCGAGGAGAGGGACTACTCCTTCTTTTCGCATGCGCATGGCTCCTACTCGCGTATTGATCTCTTCTTGGTGAACGCCGCCGCCTTGGAGGCCTGTCGGTCCTCCGAGGTGGGGGTCATCACCTGGTCGGATCACGCACCTATAACACTGGAGATTGCGGTGGGTTCGGGATATGGTGCTCCCCGTCGCTGGAGATTAAACCCGAGCATTCTATCAGACTTTGGTGTGGTGGAAGAGCTGGATGCTAAACTACGAGACTACTTTTCCCTGAACGATGATGGGGAGGTTTCGGATGACACGCTGTGGTATGCCCACAAGGCGGTCATCCGGGGCCTTCTCCTACAGAAAGCCTCGCAGATAAAAAGACGTCGAGAACGGTTGAGAAAAGAATGGATAGAGGAGATAGGAGTCTTAGAATCAGCTCATAAAAAGAGCCCGTCATCCTCTCTATTGTCCCAAATTTTAGCCCTTCGCACCAAGCTGAGAGCTCTTCTCCTTCAACAATTTGAAAAGTCCTTACGAAAACTGAAAACAAAATATTATGCGATGGGGGATAGGGCAGGTACGCTGCTGGCCCGTCGCTTAAAAAAGAGGAACGCGAGGACTATGATCTCATCAATGAGACGTTCAGATGGGAGAGTGGTCAGAGATCCACCTGGGATGGTGGAAGTGTTCGCCTCTTACTACGAGAAGCTGTATAATCTTAGAGACGATATAGACACCCCCCAACCGACACTTCCTGAGATCAGGAGTTTCCTGAGGAACCTGGATCTGCCCACTCTCTCAACTGACAATCTTAATAAATTAAATGAGCCTCTCTCCCAATCTGAAATTGACAAAGTGATCACATCATTAAAATCCAACTCAGCTCCGGGCCCTGACGGGCTGGCGAATGAGTACTACAAGACTTTTCGCCCGGTCCTCACGCCTTACCTGCATCGCTTGTTCTCCCTTTGGCAATTACAGGGATCTATCCCCGGCCAGGCCTTGGAGGCCACCATCACAACCGTCCCCAAGCAGGGTAAGGCGTTGGACCGCCCCGAAAATTACCGCCCCATTTCTTTGTTGAACGTGGACCTGAAGGTGTTCGCGAAAGTGCTGGCGGTCAGACTGTCGACGGTGATCCCTTCACTGGTCCATCCTGATCAGGTGGGGTTCGTGATGAACAGGCAAGCTAGAGACGGAACTCGTAGAATGTTAAATTTGATGGAGGTGGGTGAGAGACGGGGGGTCCCCTGTGTGTTCCTGTCCCTTGACGCGGAAAAGGCGTTTGACAGGATACACTGGGGATACCTTCGGGAAGTTCTCTGCTCCCTCGGCTTTTCGGGCCCCATCTTATCGGCAATCCTCGGCTTATACTCCCACCCATGTGCTAAAGTCTTTTCTGCAGGCTTTTTGTTCCGTTCTTTTCAAATCTCAAACGGGACTAGACAGGGTTGTCCCCTCTCCCCCCTGATTTTTGCCCTGTTAATGGAGCCCCTAGCGGTTTCCCTTAGGGCGGATCCTTTGATCTCTGGAATTCGGGTGGGTGACAGGACACATGTGGTGGGCCTATATGCCGATGATGTCATTATTTCCGTCACTGATCCGACATCCTTGCTTCCCAGGATAGTTGGACAGCTTGACCGGTTCGCTCGAACCTCATACTACAGGTTGAACGCGACTAAGTCGATGATTTTTCCGGTCCACGTGCCAAAGGAAATGGCTGAATGTCTAGCGCGGTCATACCCATTTAAATGGTGTCCTCAGGGCATTCAATATTTGGGGATCTGTCTCTGCCCTTCAGCGGAGATAGCCTCCCGTAATGTAACTAAACTTCTGGGGGACCTGCGTGGGGCACTTGAGACCTTTCCTGTAACCACCTTGTCTTGGATGGCAAGAGTGCAGGCCGTGCGGATGCTTTGGCTCCCAAAAATCATCTACCTATTTAGATGTCTTCCAATCGCGTATTCACCAAAGGACATCGCTCGTCTCCAGTCTGTAATTAACAGCTTTATCTGGGCCAGAAAGCCACATAGGGTAAAGAGAAGCACTATGTACCTTCGACTGGCAGGTAAAGGAATGGGGGTCCCAAACGCCAGTATGTACCTGAAAGCTGTGATCCTAGAAGCGGCTAGAGAGTGGTGGAGAGGGGGAGTAGACTCAGGATGGAGACAAATAGAAACTCACATGGCCCCTGGAAACTCTCTGAAACTTCTCCTTACAGCTGAGTCTCTGGGAGAGGTGGACAGGACTGATCTCTTGCAGTCAATGACGGCACTTCTTACGGAATGGGGAAGTCTCACAGATAGTTGGACTAAACTACCAACCTCTGAGATCCCCTTATCTGCATTCCAACTCCACATCTCCTCCCTGAGTCTCGCACGCTGGAAGGCACACAACCTGGGAAATCTAAGTGATCTCTTCCGTCAAAATGTTCTGATGTCCTTCTCAGAATTTGTAGAAGCTCACCCAACTCTAGAACATACATTTCTCCAGTTTTATCAAGTCACGCACTTCCTTAGTTCCAAACGTTGCAAACATAGTTTTTCCCAAGTGAGAAAGTCCCCGCTGCTACACTTTGTTTCCATGGAAACCGAGAGGCCCAAAGGCCTGTCACTGCTGTATGGGGGATTGGTGGACGAGGTCTCTCCATCTAAGACCCCCTATATGGAAAGGTGGGAACGTGACCTGAATTTCTCAGCCTCTCTGGAGGAGTGGGAGGGAGCCGTGCAATGCACGATGAGGGCTACCAGATGTATCAACCATGTGGAACTCCTGAAAAAAATTCACCTGCGTTGGTACACCCCCCCCTCCAGATTGGCGAAGTTTGGTCTAGGCGCCTCTCCCATGTGCTGGAGACAGTGTGGTAAAAGAGGAGATCTGGCCCACATGTGGTGGGGATGCTCCAGGCTGAACCCGTTTTGGCAGACGGTAACAAGTCTCCTGGAATCCCTTACTGGGATCAAGATCTCACTGACACCACAACTGGCGGTCCTTCACATTGGATGTGAGGACTTCCCACCAGTCCCGCGTCACCTTCTCACATATATACTCACGGTAGCTAGATCTTGCATAGCAGCAAAATGGAAACTTGACTCCCCCCCCTCCATGGCAGATCTGGTAGAACGACTAAACTCAATATTTTGCCACGAGTACTACCTCGCTCTGGACGTTGGCTCGAGACGTTATGTTTCAGAGGCATGGGACTTATGGGCAGCTCACCCATTGGCTCTCCAAATTCCTTTCTAAGTCGAGCAGCAGATTTCTATTAATACATGGTTCTCTCTTCATTTCTTTATTTCTCTCTTCTCGCCTTTCCTTTCTTCTTTCTTTCTTTCTCGTTCTCTTTATATCTATTTCTCTTCCCCTCCCCCCCCCCCCCCCCCACCCACCCACCTTGCTCCCCCTGTTATCCCGGAAGATTCTGATTCCCTAACCTTCCCTTATGCCCCCCGAAGTTATTAATCTTCCCCCCCACCTCGCCTCTCAGCCACCCGAGTTCCTGGATAACTTGGACACTGAAATTACACCGGCATTGAATTATAAGTGAAGATTATTCATGGTTTGTTTGTTTATCTTCTCCTCGAAACTTGTGTAGGAATTCAGTTGATACTCGTGGACAGTCATCTTTGATTTGACTTTTCTATTTAGGGAAGCATTATACTTAGACTTATGCTTATAATCATAATCATACTGGTACTCGTGCCTGTGCTCATTCTTGTGTTGTATTGTATTGTAATGTTTGTTCATAATTTTATATACTTTAATAAACACTTATTGAAGACTAAAATATAAGTTTTATTACAATTTTATTAAAAAGAGTTATTTTTTAAAATATTAAAATAAATATATCCCTGGTCATGTTAAAAAAAAATTAAGTTTTGAGGGGAGAGTCAACTGGAAATCTCTATTGAGTCCAAAGAATTTAGCTAATGTGCAGGAATAGGTCATGTAAGATGAGCTGTGTATAATTAAGTACCAATTATTTTATATATCAGTAATACTGTAAAAAGAAGCAAGCACAGATAGGGTCTTATCGTTTAAAAAACTAGGCGGCTTTAAAACTGCAATGATCACTGCTCACCTTGCACAGTTGTGTAACATACAACTAGTATGATAGGCACAAAATGGCGGCTGCTGCTGGACCCATACTTCCACGTTCAATGTGGTCAATAATTCAGAGATTCCCAGGGACAATGTATTGTTGGTCCACGGTTCTACAGTAAAAACATATAGTCGAAGGCTTCAAATTATAACACATTTATTGGACCCATCCGATGCGTTTCGGAGCCTGCTATGCTCTTTCATCAGGGAGTGCGTATACACTCCCTGATGAAGGAGCATAGCAGGCTCCGAAACGCGTCGGATGGGTTAAAAAAATGTGTTATAATTTGAAGCTTTCAACTACGTGTTTTTACTGTGGCAGCACGGACCAACAACACATTGTCCCTGGGAATCTCTGGATTATTTTATATGACAGCTGAAGACCAGTGTTGGTTAATATCACAATGTGTATGAGGCACCAAGATATAATAATTGCTGTGCGCACACAGCTGTGTGTTGTATATAAAAAGCACTATGGCTATAGCTGTGAGTGCTCAGATTTGTTGACCGCTGCCTACTCAAAGAAAATAGTTGAAATCATATTGCGCCTGGAAAATATGGTCGGTCACAGATCTGCATTTCGCAACGTTGAAACGCTGATCTGTCTAACCACTTATTGCTTGGTGCTGCTTATCAGTAGCCCATTATAATAAGGCAGAAAGCGTGTTAATTGTCAGTGGTACGATTGTCTATCCCTGCACTACTCACACTTGTGGCGTGTGGTGAGCTCTGTACCTCAATAGGTCGAGATAATGCACTCAACCTTCATGGTTTGTATGCATGATCCCCACGCAAGACTCAATTGCGCTACAAAAATCATGTTCAAGAGCGTTTGCTAAACAACATTTAAAGAAGCCTATATAATACTGGGAAAATATAGTCTGGTCAGATAAAACCAAAATGTAACTCTTTGAATGCCATAATTCACAGCATGTTTGGAGGCGAAAGAGCACTGCATATCACCCCCAAAAACACCATACCAACAGTGAAGTTTGAAATGGGAACATCATGGTATAGGGCTGGCAAACTTAATTTATTTGAAGGAAGAATGAATAGACAAATGTACGGAGACATTCTTGATAAAAATTTGCTGCCATCTACCAGGATAATGCAGATGAAACAAGCGTGGACATTTCAGCAGGACAATGATCCCAAACACACAGCCAAGGAAACTTAATTAGTTTCAGAGAAAAAATATAAAGCTGCTAGAATGTTCCAACCAATCATCTGACCTGAATCCAATAGAAAATTTATGGAAAGAACTAAAGTTTGGAGTTCATAGAAGGAGCTAACAGGACCTTCAGGATTTTAAGAGTGTTTGTGTGGAAGAATGGGCAAAAATCCCAACTAAGCAATGCAGGTGACTAGTTTCTCCATACAGGAGGCATCTTGAAGCTGTCACCACCAACAATGACTTGTGTACAAAGTATTAAATACATCTCAGTAAGCATGCTTAATACTTTTTCCCTCTGTGGTCAAGCCGATGGTCCAAATTGTGCGATCTACAACAGATTTGCCTCTGCTGCACAGGAGTAGTGCTGAAAAATGAGAATTGTCGGATTCAGAGATCCTTGCAAGCTGTACAGCAAAGAGTCTGCAAGTGCATGTTCCTTGCCTGGAAAATTGCCTCAGAATGGCTAATTTGGTTCACGAGAATGGCTTTGATTGTTAATAAGAAGTTAGTTGCAGGTTATTTGTTTTTTTACAAGTATTTTGCAATTATAACCGTTATTGAGCTGCCCCTTTAATTAGGTCTAGCAAAATTATTGCTCCAGAGCTACCAATTTTACCTACACTACATATAGAAAACGTCAAATTTAGGGTGATGTATGTATCTTCTAACATGGGTGTTCCCTGCCTTTGAATAACCTAAAATTCCTCTATAAATAAAGTAAATGTGATTATTGGCTCAATCATAAATCACCATGGTGGCGATCTTGGGAAACAAAATTAAAATGGATTTTGGATCTTTACCATCTATTAACTTCAGATTCCAGAGCAGTTGTTGATCTTCAGAAAAATATTATGATAAAAAGCACAAAACCCTTAAACATATGGCTTATTCTGCATCACTGTTATATTAATAACATTGGGAAAATATAATTCAGAGAAAATGGGTGCAACTTAAAAGGAGGGCAATTTGGGTGTTGGACTTTTGCATATTTCTATGTTTAGTTATATGGAATTGATTATTGATTGTCCTGTTCAAAAGAGTTGTATTTTTGCTACATGAATTCCATTTTGAGAATGTCAGTCTTTAAAGAGAAGCTGTCAGCAGGATTTATCACTACAAAGTACAGCCATTGCAATAATGGTGCTATGATACTAATAAATGCATACCTGTAGTATTATTATTTTATTATTATTATTTATTTATATAGCACCATTAGGTTCCATGGCGCTTTACATGAGGATAAGAGAGACAAGAACAAGTGCACTAAATCTAGGCGATCGGGACGTACAGGTACAGGAGGGGCAGGGACCCTGTCCACGAGGGCTCACAGTATTCATACATCTGAGTAATCAGCTTCTAAAGTTTTCATAATGACATCATCAATGAATCTCCTGTGCATCGGGGCGGAACATGAGGGGGAGTCAAGTCTTCTTTTCTTCCTCCCCTCTGCCTGTCCCCCCTTATTGATTATATTTCTTGCTGTCACCATCATTGTAGTTGGTGGTGTGTGCACAATGTGACTCTCTGCGGGCAGTCTTCAAGTCTTTAATAAATTGGTGTTAGAGGCAGCGCATGCGCAGATCAGGATCTCCTGTGCAATTTTATTGAAGACAGTCAATCATTTTTTGATGCAGATTATTCAGCAACCAAAATACAGATTTCTTCTTTATATGTATGCATTTAATCAGCATCACATTTTTATTATTATTATTTATTTATAGAGCACCATTCATTCCATGGTGCTGTACATGAGAAAGGGTTACATACAGACAAGTTAAAAATACAATGAACAAAGTGACAGACTGATACAGAGGGGAGAGAGGACCCCACCCTTGCGGGCTTACATTCTACAGGGCAATGGGGAGGGAGACAGTAGGTTGGGTCTGCTTGGGGGTGCTGGAGTACCAGGTCCGATGGTGGTGGATCACATTGCCATTATGGCGATGGTGGTACTTTATACTGATATCTTTTGCTGACAGGTTTTCTTTAAGCTGTCTGGCACAAACAATAAGTTGCAATCTAAAATCAACTTGGCTTTTTCTGAAAAAACGCAGGATGTCAGTCACCTATACATGGCTGAAATCACATAGCCAGTGCCTGATACAAGCTGCCCATATCAGGTGGCAACAAAGACTTACCAAATCGGAGAAGCCAATTTCTAGGAGCTTCTCCACCATGCGTATTTATCCTACACAGAGAATATTTCTTAGAATTAAGTGCAGGATGATCAAGTATTCAGAAATACATGGATGTATCAAGGTGGCAAAATAAAGTTTTAAGAATCATCCAATAGATCTACCAAGAAAAGATGGGAGAACAAATCTTAGGTATTCAATTTTTACTCTTTTGTTAACTCCTACACAGGAAAGAATCTTGGAAAAAGGGTTAACTTTTTCCACTGACTATTCTGTAGATATATTCATGGTCATACGAGACATACTGTACATTCATTTGCCTGGAAGGTGATCTTTAAAAAAACAAAAAAAAATCAATGGTGGTGCTGTGCTATGGAGACTCCCTTCAGAATGTATGTGTGATGACCGTCCACTATGAGGCTGAGCTGCTGGTAAGGCAGCACCCCGAGAAACCCCGAGACCCTTAACCCCTATACAGGGATCTGGAATTACAGCGGAGCCCAGGGGGTAGCTGCCTATGATGGGCAACAGAGCAGGAAGGTCGCCAGGAAAAGAAAAATCAGGACCCGAAAAACGTAGTCAGGAGTCCGAGTCAAAATCGAGAGGGCAGCTAAGGTACAAATTCGTCAGGCTGTAGCAGAGTCGAAAATCCAGGCAAAGGTCAGAGTCAAAACTAAACATACACTATATCACTGGGGAACCAAGACTGTATCTGGCGGCCTGCAAGACAGGCTCCAATGTATTTGAAGGGCGCGGTTACCTCCCATAGGCTGGAGCTCACAGCCCGATGATCTCATCCGGACCTCCCCTAGAACCAGGCCAGAGGGTGATGCACGACCGGCACCAACCACCCCACTTCTGACAGAAGAACGAAGGCTGCGCCCATCGGACACCTCTGCATGGCCCGCTCCTCTGCAACCAACAGCACCCAAAGGAGAAACACAGCGGGTTCAGCGACAGAGGCAGACATGGAAGGAGCAGGTCCATATGAGGACTAGGCCCTCCTACCACCAGCACCATCAGCCGAAGGAATCCGGCGCCTCCCAGCGGCCGAGGCAGGAACACCAGCCACCGACTCCAATGGTGATGTGACAGTATGAATAAATACAGGCTCTAGTTGTTTTGGAATAATTAGCAAAGAAAGTTACTTCTACACAGGTGAGTACAGTTTCCACCCACTTGTACTGCAAATCTTATAAATTCCCGATAGTGAATACTTTCCAGCAGTAGGAATACTTGAAAACTAGTTTCGGCAGTTATAGAATAGGCAACGCAACTTCATCTAACATCGGTATATTTAAGAAAAGGGCACTAAAAAATGCAATTCTCAAAAAATATGTGAAACGTGGTAATCACACACAAAACCATGTATGATCAGTAGGCATATAATCTTTTGGCAGATAAGAGTTGTTATTACACATATTAAAGTAATCACTCCCTTCATTTCAATATAAATTATTGGAGATCTAAGTAAAAGCTTTTGAAGACAATATTATCCCCTAAAATGTATGGAATCAATGCTAAAATGAGAACAACCACCAATTTCCAATGTTTGACCTGATTCCCATGGTGCACAAAAACCATACAGATCCTCCAGGACACCCAATCAAGGCATGGAAGCCTTTGTGAAATGGCATTCCAAGTCAATGATTTTTTTCTTAAAGCTTTAGTTGTCACTTTACCTTTGTACATCAAAGATACCAGGTCCAGATCACCAAACTAATTTAAAAGTTATTTTGGCCCATTAATCTTTGTAGAATTGTAACTCATCCACATTGGAGAGTTTCCGAGCATGAATCACCTGTTTAAGGTCATGCCTCAGGATGACCTTAAACATCTTTTTGTTCACATTGTTATTATTTAAGTTTGGTACAGTATTTGGGTACAATTTTGTATTCATTTTCAAATTTGGTATTAGATAATTAAAATTTTTCTTTTTTATAATTTCTTTAGATCTACATACTTAACATGTCTAAGTTTAGCTTGATGTGTCTGGAGGTTTTGAGGATTGATGTTGTCTTCTTTATAGCCAAACGTTATTCATTCCAGGTATTATTTGTCTAAAAACATTGCAGATTTAATCCTTTTATGCATGTTGATGGTTGTCTGTCTTTTTGTACATTTTCACCTCTTGGGGAGCCAATTGATTTAATTATTACATATTTGGACATTTATAGCCCTTAGTTCTCTATATATGGTGGGAAATTTGAACCTTTCTAATTTGATTATGGCAATATACCGTATATACTCGTGTATAAGCCGACCCGTGTATAAGCCGACCCCCCTACTTTTGCCCCCAAAACCTGGGAAAACCTATTGACTCGTGTATAAGCCGGGGATGGACCCCAGCACAGGTATACAGCCCCCAGCAGTGTGGTATACAGGCCCCCCCAGTGGTAGTATACAGCAGCCTCCCCAGTGGTATGCAGGCCCCAGCAGTATATACAGCAGCCCCAGTGGTATACAGCAGCCCTTTGGTAGTACACAGCAGCCCCAGAGGTATATACAGCAGCCCCAGGGGTATATACAGCAGCCCCAGGGGTATATACAGCAGCCCCAGGGGTATATACAGCAGCCCCAGGGGTATATACAGCAGCCCCAGGGGTGTACACAGAAGCCCCAGGGGTGTACACAGCAGCCCCAGGGGTGTACACAGCAGCCCCAGGGGTAGTACACAGCAGCCCCAGGGGTATATACAGCAGCCCCAGGGGTATATACAGCAGCCCCAGTGGTAGTATACAGCAGCCCCAGAGGTATATACAGCAGCCCCAGGGGTAGTACACAGCAGCCCCAGGGGTGTACACAGCAGCCCCAGGGGTGTACACAGCAGCCCCAGGGGTAGTACACAGCAGCCCCAGGGGTAGTACACAGCAGCCCCAGGGGTAGTACAAAGCAGCCCCAGGGGTAGTACACAGCAGCCCCAGGGGTAGTGCACAGGCCCCCCTCACTGTTTGGCGCCCCACCTCACAAGATGGCCCCCCCGCATGCAGCGCTGCGCATATACATTACCAGGCTATCAGCTGTCACCCTCCGGTGGCGATTCGCGGCTCCCGACTCCGGCTTCCATCTTCATCTCTGTCTTCCTGCTTTGTGGCCAGGGCTCATCGCGATGACGTCATCGCGACGCCGGCCAGTCATGTGACATGCAGGAAGACAGAGATGAAGATGGAAGCCGGAGCCGAGAGCCGCGAATCGCCACCGGAGGGTGACAGCTGATAGCCTGGTAATGTATATGCGCAGCGCTGCATGCGGGGGGGGCCATCTCGTGAGGTGGGGGCGCCAAACAGTGAAGGGGTCCCATATGACTCGCGTATAAGCCGAGGGGGGGACTTTTCAGCCCAATTTTTGTGCTGAAAAACTCGGCTTATACACGAGTATACCGTATATACTCGTGTATAAGCCGACCCGTGTATAAGCCGACCCCCCTACTTTTGCCCCCAAAACCTGGGAAAACCTATTGACTCGTGTATAAGCCGAGGGTGGACCCCAGCATAGGTATACAGCCCCCAGCAGTGTGGTATACAGGCCTCCCCAGTGGTAGTATACAGCAGCCTCCCCAGTGGTATATACAGCAGCCTCCCCAGTGGTATATACAGCATCCCTAAAGGTATAAACAGCAGGCCCCAGAGGCATACAGCAGGCCCCAGAGGCATATACAGCAGGCCCCAGAGGCATATACAGCAGGCCCCAGGGGTATATACAGCAGGCCCCAGGGGTATATACAGCAGGCCCCAGGGGTATATACAGCAGGCCCCAGGGGTATATACAGCAGGCCCCAGAGGTATATACAGCAGGCCCCAGGGGTATATACAGCAGGCCCCAGAGGTATATACAGCAGGCCCCAGGGGTATATACAGCAGGCCCCAGGGGTATATACAGCAGGCCCCAGAGGTATATACAGCAGGCCCCAGAGGTATATACAGCAGGCCCCAGAGGTATATACAGCAGGCCCCAGAGGTATACAGCAGGCCCCAAAGGTATACAGCAGGCCCCAGAGGCATACAGCAGGCCCCAGAGGCATATACAGCAGGCCCCAGGGGTATATACAGCAGGCCCCAGGGGTATATACAGCAGGCCCCAGCAGGTATACAGCAGGACCCAGCAGGTATACAGCAGGCCTCAGCAGGTATACAGCAGGCCCCAGAGGTATATACAGCAGGCCCCAGAGGTATACAGCAGGCCCCAAAGGTATACAGCAGGCCCCAGAGGCATACAGCAGGCCCCAGAGGCATACAGCAGGCCCCAGAGGCATATACAGCAGGCCCCAGAGGCATATACAGCAGGCCCCAGGGGTATATACAGCAGGCCCCAGCAGGTATACAGCAGGCCCCAGCAGGTATACAGCAGGCCCCAGCAGGTATACAGCAGGCCCCAGCAGGTATACAGCAGGCCCCAAGGTATATACAGCAGGCCCCAGAGGTATATAGCAGGCCCCAGAGGTATACAGGCAGGCCCCAGAGGTTTACAGGCAGCCCCCAGTGTATACAGGCAGCCCCCAGTGTATACAGGCAGCCCCCAGTGTATACAGGCAGCCCCCAGTGTTATACAGGCAGCCCCCAGTGGTATACAGGCAGCCCCCACTGTATACAGGCAGCCCCCAGTGGTATACAGGCAGCCCCCACTGTATACAGGCAGCCCCCAGTGTATACAGGCAGCCCCCACTGTATACAGGCAGCCCCCAGTGGTATACAGGCAGCCCCCAGTGGTATACAGGCAGCCCCCACTGTATACAGGCAGCCCCCAGTGGTATACAGGCAGCCCCCAGTGTATACAGGCAGCCCCCAGTGTATACAGGCAGCCCCCACTGTATACAGGCAGCCCCCACTGTATACAGGCAGCCCCCACTGTATACAGGCAGCCCCCACTGTATACAGGCAGCCCCCACTGTATACAGGCAGCCCCCAGTGTATACAGGCAGCGCCCAGTGTATACAGGCAGCCCCCACTGTATACAGGCAGCCCCCACTGTATAAAGGCAGCCCCCACTGTATACAGGCAGCCCCCACTGTATACAGGCAGCCCCCAATGACAGTCGTCCCCCCATCATGGAAAGAGCCCCCACACTTTGCAGAGTCCCCCCCCCGGCCCCCGCTGCATTATCTTACCATCCAGGGTCTTCACCGCGGGTCCTCCAGTCCTCCTTCCTCGCGCGCTGTCTTCCCGGTCTCATGTGACCCGGCGGTCGCAGTGAAATGACGTCATCGCGCCGGGTCACATGAGACCGGGAAGACAACGCGCGAGGAAGGAGGACTGGAGGACCCGCGGTGAAGACCCTGGATGGTAAGATAATGCAGCGGGGGCCGGGGGCCGGGGGGGGACTCTGCAAAGTGTGGGGGCTCTTTCCATGATGGGGGGGATGACTGTCAGTGGGGGCTGCCTGTATACAGTGGGGGCTGCCTTTATACAGTGGGGGCTGCCTTTATACAGTGGGGGCTGCCTTTATACAGTGGGGGCTGCCTGTATACAGTGGGGGCTGCCTGTATACAGTGGGGGCTGCCTTTATACAGTGGGGGCTGCCTGTATACACTGGGGGCTGTATGCACGGCTCCCCCTGCCGCTGTGATGGGCGGGGGGAGCCGTGCATATCTAATGAGCGGCCCCACGTGACGGGCCGCTCAGTCATCAGCCTCCCCCCGCCTCCTCCAGCCTCCCCAGCACCCGGACACAGCCCCCACCACATATATTACCGTATTGACCCGTGTATAAGCCGAGGGGGTGACTTTTCAGCCCAATTTTTGGGCTGAAAAACTCGGCTTATACACGAGTATATACGGTATACGGTAGATTGTGTATGCTTCCAAAGATGGGAGATGCTACCGACTATGGAAACTATCAAACTATTGTACTCATACCTTATGCCAGCAAAACTCTGCTGACGATCCTACAAAGACAGCACTAGCCTTACTTTGACAAAGAGCTGCCAGAGGAACAAGCAGGATTCAGAAAAGGCAGAGGAACAAGATATGTAATTGCTAACATGAGATGGTTAATGGAAAAGGCCAAAAAATAGAACAAGAGCTCTAATTTTTTTTTATCAACTACAGCAAAGCCTTTGAATGTGTTGAACTCCAGAAACTTTGGAATATAATGAAGGCTATGGTGTGCTGAACCAACTGATCTGCCTCATTCAGATCCTTTTATAATGTGCAAGAGGCAACAGTCCAAGCCAAACATGGTGGCATGGATCAAAGTAGAGTGAGGTGTCAGACAAGGCAGCATTCTGTCACTATTTCTCTACAATTTATATGCAAGAGCAATATTTACAAAGGCTGGGCTTGCCTAAAAAGAAGGATAAAAATGGTGGACAAATCATCCACAATATAAAGTACATACAAGACACAACAATGATAGCAATAAGAGTAGATGGAATGAAGGACTTACTAAAGAGGGTCAAGATGGATGGTGATGAACTGTGTGTTATAAAGAACTTTATCCTACTTGGATAAATTATCACTCAAGATACATCAAGGACATGAGAAGTCAATAGGGGAATAGCTATAAAAGAATCAACAATGATGTTACAAGACAATGTCTTCGAATCAAGGAACATTTCACTGGCCATGAAGGCACAACTCGAACATAGTTTGGTCTTTTCTATAGTAACATATGGAAGTGAAACATGGATGATAAAGAAACAAGACTGAAGAAGAATCAACTTTCGAAATGGGGTGTTGGAGAGCGTTATCAATACCATGGATGGTAAGAATAACAAACAAATCAATTTTGGAACAAATCAAGCCAGACATGTCACTTGAAACATGGATCACCAAGCTATGACTTGCCTACTTTGGACACATCATACAAAGTGAGAAATCACTTTAGAAGGACATCATGGTAGGAAGAATAGAATAAACAAGCAAAGAGGAAGACTAGCAATCCAATGGCTTAATATTGCCCTTAATACAATAACAGATTTCTGTAACAAGTCCTAGCAAAACACCCTGGATTTCACATTGCAGCAAACCTCTGCCAGTGCGATACATACCAGCCATTTTACAATAAAGATGGTTGCTATCTCATATATTACCACCTTGTGTTCAAACTTGTAGAGTTGAACACTTGCCAACGAACTGGGACTCGAGAAAGGGCATCTGAACTACCTTGCCCTACCAGTTGAGAGGACCTGCTCATTCGTCTATGAGCATTAGCTCATAACTTATAAATCTGTCACTGTAACCAACTTTTTCTTTGTGAACAATGCACTATCGGTCTTTGTCAGCTCACATTTTAGTGTCATGACTTTGTTAGACCTTCCCAGCCCCCAGTGGTGAGTATGTAGTGTGATTCACTTGTGCCTATATCTAAGATCAGGTCTGACTCTGTATTGTCATGTACTCTCTACTGGCTTTTGTCTGGGACTCTCAGCATTGAGTTAACAGAGGATTCACTGCCTCTAAACCTATTATACCCACTTCCCTCGGGACAGCTGCGGTTATCTCTTTGTGTTTTCCTCTATCACTTTCCATAGCTAGAGAACCATTACACCATTTCTCTCTTCTACTGGCTCTTGCTTGTTCTTTGGCCATTCCATTCTTTGAAGGACCCTTTTTTCATTGGGTACCATGATTTAAAGGTGGCGACCATCTTCTGCCATTTTGGCAGAGCTGCCTCTCTATTCACAGTCTTTCAAGTTTTAACTACTCTACTTCTCCCAAGTAGGTCACATGGTATACATGGTATACAATAAACATCTGTATGTATCTAAGACTTTCTTCCGTATCTACAGCAAAAAAGACACCATACCATCTTCATTAGGTCTCCCGTCTTGGTTATCACGTGGAATGTTTACTTTCACACCGGACTTCTTCACCATTTCTTGTATGGGTTGGCCATTTCTCTTAATGAGCTTCTGTAGCCATGCTCTTGACTGTGACTTCAGTTTTGGATAGCACCACCAGCTGTTTCGCTTATGGAGTCGAGTACACCTTACATGCCCCCACAACCTTCTTAAATACTACATGCATAGATTCCCAGGCACACGCTTCTCTCACGTCTTTGGGTACATCTACCATGCACTTAAACAGAGAAGTCTCTTTCTCTCTTGCTGTCATTAAACAATCATCTGGTTCACCAGCTCTCTCTGAGTTGCACCTGCTTCAACACAGGTTGAATACTAGGAAAGAGACCTGTCACTCCAAGATTACCTTATTCATTGACTGAGGTGACCTCTGAGCTCAGACATTTTTTTCTCCAGCTCAAGTGTTCGGCTCTCAGATCCCTGTCTCAGAAGTGTGTCGTGCTTCCAATGGTTTTGCACCATCTTCTTGAGACCTTGGCTCCTGCAACCTCTGAATCAGTTAAACTCTCCTCAGTATTTGCTTCAAATCTCACTTCTTCAGTGGTTTATTCCACCTCTGAGGGCCGCAGCATCCATTGGACAAGTTGAGCCTTCTGCTCAGGCGGCAAGGAGGCAGGGGAGCAGCAATGCTGCAGGTGAGCGGCGCCCTGCACATAGCGGTGGCTTCCTTCCTGCCTGCTGCCTACCACCTGCCTCCACAACAAGACGGTATATGCAAACACCGGACTGCTAGCACCCCCTTCCCGGGAGGTTTAGTTCACCCCTGCCACCTCTGCAACCTTTGTCTTACTGTATCACTTTAACCCTCTCTTGGGTCTTGGCAGTGTCACCTTCAAAGAGTCTCTCACCCTCAATCTCTCCAACTCCAGAGTTTCTGGAGTCCCCAACCTTCTCCAATGCTTCATCCATCCTTGCCATGGTGTTGTTTCTACTTCCAGGCACCCCAGAGTTGGTTCTGGTACCGGTCTGCTCTTTGTGACCTTAAGGGTACCTTTACACACGGCTACATTTGTAGCTTGTCACCAGGTAACTTACTGGTTGCAATGAAATCATGGATACATGATTCCATTTGTACACAGCAACAAGATAGAACCATGTCTCCATGATTTCACTGCAACCAGTAAGTTACCTGGTGACAAGCTACAAATGTAGCCGTGTGTAAAGGGCCCCTCATGGAGGCTCACTACCCTGACACTCTCTACTGCTACAGCTACTTTTTCAGACAGTGGAGCAGACACCCATACCGGTTTGGCCGGTTCCTTCTCCCTGTCTTCCACTTGTGGACTACAGTCGTCACACTGTGACCGATTTTCTGGCAGCACAATAATGTGTGCCATTGCACTAGCGGTTGCTACTCACAATGTCATCTAAGCCTTCTTCTTAATCTCCTCAGAATCTGTTAGAGGAATCAAGCAAGGAATGGAAGCATGGGATAGGATCTCAACTTCATTCACACATTCAGAGGCTGCAACTTGTCCAGCCTCTCTGTGTGCTCTAGGTTTCCAGGGAAGAGCGGACCTGTCCTCCTTACTATACTCACTATCTATCATATCAGAGTTACACTTGCCATTATAGTCATGGTCACTCTCCCTGGTATCATGGACCAATACCCCTCCTGTAGATACTCGATTTTTAACATTCACACTGTCATATTTCTCTGTAAATGTCAAGTCTCTAAGTTGTGGAGATCCACCATATTCTTTGTTAACCCCTAACTCTAGAATGTCATACTTAGGAGGTGTTAAATCCTTATGCACCATACGTAATAATTCTATGAAGACCACACATCACACATTGCTTCCAAATCCCAGCCTACTACCATAGCATACTGTAAGTCCGGGACTACACCCACCTCGTGGTCCATGGATATCTCATCCATACTAATATAGAGACAGACCATCAAGTCCTTATACATATCCTTCTGATCTTTTGGCGATAGAGAGTCTGAGCATGGACCTTATCAAGGTAACCCAGGTGCTTGAGTTGTTAAGTCCAGTCACCAGTTCTCCATCCAGACACATGGAACATGATCGGGACACCATGTCGTCTGGACAGTTTATACTGAATACTGAACTGGCAAAGAACAACCTTGGTGTACTTGGCTGCACTCTATCTGGTCCATGACCCCACAAGAGTCTGATGGTGCAAGCTCCACCCCTGTTGATGTGGGATGCTCCACCCTTTTAGGGTTACCATCCCTTTTGGGACTCCACTAACTTTTGGGCAACCTTCCCTTTTAAGGCTATCACCCGCTTATTTGACCCCATACTTTTGGACAACTGTCCCTTTTAGGGCCTCTGACCTCTTTTGGGACTCCACCCATTCTGGGTAAACCAGTCTATATGGGGTATACTCCATGGACACCCTACAACAGTCTCATGAACCAGTTCACACAATATCCTGCTATCTCCCTGGCATCCCAGGATATCACCAGCCCCATAAGAGACTCCAACAACTCTCACTATTCCTGCAGCAACTCCTGATGCCACTGTTAATGACACTGTAGCAGGCTCTTTAACCACTCCTCAGCTTTATTTGGATTTGGTGCTCCCTTCACGGCAATTTTTAACAGCTCTTCCATTTCATCTGAATACGCCAATTTGCTGAAGGCCATTTATTTTTATTATTGATCAACACCTATGTTCTCAATCAACCCAAAAAACTCAAATATCAAAGCTTAATATTTTTGGAAGTTGGAGTGTTTTTTTCACAGATTTGGCTATCTTAGGAAGATATCTGTTTGTCCAGGTAACTATTACTGTGCATAATTATTAGGCAACTTAATAAAACCTATTATATTTCCATCTCACTTGTTTATTTTCACCAGGTAAACCAAAATAACTGCACAAAATTTAGAAATAAACATTTCTGACATGCATTGTGCTTTTTGATACTCCAGTAACGTTGCAGCTCTGAAATATTGCAAAACAGGAGGCAAATGGCATCTTGGCAGCTTCACGCTTGAATTTCCTAAATTCATGGGCAGTTATTTTGCGCCTTTTTTGCCCAACACGCTTTTTGCGACCCTGCTGGCTATTTTCCATGAAACGCTTGCTTGATTTCAAGACTGCTGCATCCCTCTGCAAGACATCTCACAATTTTGGACTTTTCAGAGCCCATCAAATCTCTCCTTTGACCCATTTTGTCAAAGGAAAGGAAGTTGCCTAACAATTAAGCACACCTTTTATAGGGTGTTGATGTCATTACACCACACCCCTCCTCATTACAGAGATACACATCACCTGATTTACTTAATTGGTAGTTGGCTCTCAAGCCTATACAGCTTGGAGTAGGACAACATGTATAAAAAGTATCATGTGATCAAAATACTCATTTGCCTAATAATTCTGCACACAGGGTAGATGAATATCACCATGTAAGTTAGGCATCCATTATTGTTCCCTTGGGATGTCTATCTTCATTCTTAGCACTTCACTATTCGCCTAATATATCAACTTTGAACAGATAATTAATAAAAAACTCCAATCAACTCTCATACACATGTTTGGATTAATATAATAGTACCATTCACATCGATATAAGGTCCCAAACGTGTATTTGGACTAACAATATTCGGTGGTCGCATACCCACAACTACATCAACAACAAACTTTTGCGACACAACTCATGAATATTAATAAAAATGTGACTGTGTTACAGGTGATCACATGATATTGGTGGGCGGGGCTAGTACAAACGGGTGTCGGCAGTCTGGAGCTGGATAGTGCCTCCTGATGACTCATTGTATGCTGACGTTGTGCCTGTGTGACCAAGAGGTGATTGATGTAAACAGGCGATCACATGGTACTGGTGGGCGGGGCTACTACAGACGGGAGCCTGAGGTCTGGAGCACGATCGCACTTCCTGATGATTCATCTGACATGTGGTGCCTGTGTGACCGAGAGGTGATCGATGTAAACAGGCGATCACATGGTACTGGTGGGCGGGGCTACTACAGACGGGAGCCTAAGGTCTGGAGCACGATCGCACTTCCTGATGATTCATCTGACATGTGGTGCCTGTGTGACCGACAGAAACAAATGTTCATATGATGGCGGTGGTAACGTAGGGGGGCTAGACATGGATGAGTATGCAGCCTATACTAAGCGATGGTCTTTACTATAAGAGTTACTTACATTGACTCTTAATGATCACATGACAGAGAGGGGGCGGAGTAATAATACAAGCTACTGACAGCAGTAACTAGGATTTCCATTGTGAACAGATAAGGGAATGATCATGTTTTGAGCACCTTTTCTAATTGGTCGGGGTATTCTTTTTATAGCACACACTTTCTCACTTGTGTCACGCCCCCTGATGAAGGAGTGACCGATATGCGCATTGGGGCGCACGGCTAAGGGTGTTAGGACTTTTACTGTCACCTCTCCAGCCACCTCCAATGTAAACAAACTTAGCTGCTTGCATTTTTTCACCCCTCATGTGGTATATTTACTCATGCTATCAGCACTTTAACCCCTCAATAGGATACACACTTATCCTACCAGCATTTTAACCCCTCACTTGGATGCCCCAATTATATACCTATGGGGAGTGAGTAGTTAATACCATTTAAAATAGGTAGGGTTATGAGGGTGTAGAGGGGTGACTTATAATATTCCTGGATGGTGGTTTATTTATATTAGGAGTGTCTGGTAAAATCTAGGACTGAGCAAGTCACTATACTGTGTTACCTCTGTGTATGATTGATAGTCACCATATATTAGTTGGTATATTTCACAGATATGTGTATATTGGTGTATATCTAGATATATAAACTATTATGTGACCTCTGCTATAGAATTCTGTACAGTCCTACTAACCCTGTTAAACAGTGGTTGTAAAGCACTGTTGCACTTTATCCTGCACCTTAATAAAATTGAATTTTTATTAATATTCATGAGTTGTGTCACAAAAGTTTGTTGTTGATGCAACTTTGAACAGGTATTTTATTCTACAGTGATACATGGGCTCTTACAAATGCCATGTAGTTCTTTACACACTTGTTTCTGGGGTTTTAGTAAAAAAAATCTATTCATGCTATACAAATATTATATGGTCACAGTTATTGCATAAATGTATTCCCTTCTCCATATTTGAGTTTGTGCACTGGGTTTGTATTTTTGTTGTCACTTTAATTTTCTGCATTGCACCAGTAATATCTTTTTTAAGGAAATGTACCGTAATCTGTATACCTTCATAATACTTGCCAGTTCTCATTTTCTTAAGGAAATGTAATTTGCATATTTCTTTACTACATGAGTAAAAATAGTAAACTTTCAAGACTACTCACTCAGGTGTCTTCATCATAGATAGATATGGAATGAATATTGTTTGTATGTAGAATTATGTAGGTATCTGTGAACTGCTCCAATATTTACTGCCACAACTGTTTCTCCATTTTCCATACTGATAGATCAGCTTCACGTCACTTATCTTATTTACTGCATTATTTTATGCTCTATTATGTATAAATATGTGAATCTTCAGATTTTGTGTTATACTATGCCTAATGAAGAGACCTGAGTTGTCGCTAAAGTTTGCTATTTGTTAACTTCTTTAAGTTAGCCATTAAATGGTATCAATTTATGAGGGCTCTACTTTGATATTCTTTAGCTGAATGTCCACCTATTAAACTATATTGCTAATTTATGGATTGTTTGCTCCCTAGTCTTTTTAAGTGAGATCTGTCAGTAGCTTTTGCAATACAAGCTGTATACAACATTAAAAGAAACCTGTCATCTAGTTTATGCCCCCAAACCTATCACTACCTGTCCCTGCAGCTTTCTACTAGATCCCTAATGATACTGTCTGAGCTAAATGTGAGAAATAAATGTGGCAAAAAACAATTGATATCTTACAATTTTCCCCCGTTTTGTGGGCATTCCTAGATGTGTGGGTGAGTTGTGGGCGACGGGTGGGCAGTCTCTCGGGTCCATTCTCACCCCTTGCTGCCTATCATGCCCCGGTGGGCATGATAATTCGTTTAGAAGTGCACTCCCAGAGTATGAAATTCGGTGGGCGATTTCTTCTGGATGACACTGCGATTGCGTCATTTCTGGTCTTTATGTGGCACCCCTGCAGATCCAGTTGTCACAGAGGTACTGCACCCCAGTCAGAGATGTAGTACCCCATTCTCAGGTAAGGAGGGGACACTGATCATTATTCAGACACCCATAGCCAACACTACAGCACTCCAGGTCAGGTTTAGGGTGAGATTGCTTCTAAGGGAGAGCACAGTCCCTGATCTTGTCCGAAGATGAGGAACCAAGGTAGAAGGGATAGGTTGGAGAATAGCGTTTTAGGGAGCACCCAGGAAGTAGTGAAGTCAGGGAGGATGTACGTTAGTGATGTAGGACATGTGACAGACAGTATAAACGGACCAGTAGAAACATCTAGAAGTCAGTAGGTGGGTGGTTTGTCCAAAGACCTGGGAGAGACAAGACCGGATGGGGAGCTGAGAAAGAGAGAGTGCTCGCGAAGACATAGTAGGTCCCAGGGGCATGAGTAGTGAGCAGTCTACCCGTGGGTGCCCGCATCCACATTGACTGAAGCTGTGTGGAGGGACCAGACCGCAGTGGGGGACCGGCCCCAGACTAGTGGAGAACCATCTGGCTCAGCTAGCAACCCGGTGGCTACGGTATCTTCAAGTATCATGGCCGAAACCGCGCAGACCTGCCGAAAAGGTGGCCATGTAGGGTCCAGGGGACTGAGAAAGAAGTTGCCCGACAAGCTCTGCGGCCACTGGCTCGGGGCTCTGTGTGTGAGGCACAGGGCAGGAGGGCAAAGCCAGTACAGGAAGGGATGACCGAGAGAGAGTACAATGGAAGGGGGTACCGATTGAGAGCCACCAAGCTACCCGAGAGTCAGTTGGATCCCCTCCTCTGAGAACTCAGCGCTCAGTGGGCTGTCGCAACGGTGACGATTGTTGTAACCTGGAACAATGTAACTGTGAGTAAAGAGCTTGAGTCTGCACCCCGCTGTGTTTGTGAACTTTATTACTGCGCTATCTGCCCTGCACTGTAATATCAGTACCAACTCACCTTAGTAAAATCTGCTGCCCTGGGGTTAGCCCTTCCCGTGGAGAGCTTACCAACTTAGCTGCATCGCCATCAACCCCAGAGGAACTGTACTGCAGCGGCAGCCATCAATAGCCGCAACCCGCAGGTGGCATCGCGAGGACAATTATTCCCGAGTCCCATGTCCAGTAATCCCCTAAAATAACAAAAACGTCCCTTTTATTAACCACTCAGGGGCCACGGACCAGGTCACAACGCTGTGATATCCCCTACAACATCGACAGAGCCAGCATCGAGTACCCCACATTGAGTACCCCACGGCCCCCACGGGGCACGGCAAACTTGGTGTCACGAACAGGATCCAAATGGGTCGCATGCGACTAAGGATAGTGTTTAGGAACATTGAATAGCGCCTGGCTAAAAGAACAGGCGCCATGTGTATCAAGAAGGGAGTGGTGCAGCCTCTCTCTTTGTGGGCCAGGTTGCCAGGCATGAAAAGCCATATCCTCGTCCACCAAAGGAACTTCAGTGCAGCAGGACTTGTCCATCAGCCAGAGAGACCCACCTCATGGTGTGGCTGACGATGTGAGGAGAGGAAACCACCCAAAGAAGGGAGCAGGAGATGAGGAGCGAGGCAGACCAAGGAGCAGAAGGGCAGCATGTAACCCAGACAACGCCATAAAGGGAGGTGACCAGAGGGCCTTGAAGTGTGGGGTGGAGAGCAAGAATTCCGCCAGCAGACCACAGGCAGGCCTAGAGGAGCTATCGCTCCTAGACCCAGGTTTCCTGCAAGGCGAGATGGAGACCTGGAAATATTCTCTGCTGGACATTCTTTTTTGTGTTTTTTCATTGAAGACAAGTTAAATGAAGATAATAATATTAAAGAATTTGTGATTGCAATCATTTTCAGGAAGAAACTGAGTATTATCTGACAGAATTGCAGGGGTGTCAATACTTTTTGCCACAAATGTATGTGAGAGCCTGATACCATTATGGGTGCTGACTACTTCCCGATCCTCCTGCTTCTTTGAGTTACATGATTCCTCTGTTTCTTCAGGTGCACTACAAATTTCTTCTCTCTCTGTATTGTGAAGAGATGCTTTTGCTCTTTCTGAGAACTCCTCACCCTACTTAATTATTTTTAATGTAGGTATTCTCTCTTCTAGACTTTACTATAGTGATGAGCGAGCACTAAAATGCTCGGGTGCTCGGTGCTCTGGCCGAGCATCTCAAGATACTCGTGTACTCGGCCAGAGCACCGAGCCCAATGTAAGTCAATTTGTGACAGGCTCCGCCCACAGACTTCCGGTTATAAAACGAGTATTGCTGGGAAAGGGCGGGAGGGGGGGCTTTTTCAAATCGCCGCAACATATAACACCTTACTGTGGCCCCCAAAGGGATCCTAACAATTAATCTGCTCCCTGTGTGGTGCCAGCTCACTGTGTGCACTGAAGGGAGCTGTGTATTAGTGTCAGATTGCTAATTATTAGCGAGCAGTCCGAGCATCTCGGCGGTACTTGGTGCTTGCCGAGCATCCTGAGTACCGGGATACTCGTGCGAGTAACGAATAGCGCCGAGCATACTCGCTCATCCCTAAATTTTCCTCCAACCGAGAAACAAGTTTGCATTTCTAGCAGGTGAAGTTTGGCTTTTCCGCTGGTAAGTCTGTGAGCTTGTAGCATGAAATGCAACACACCAAAGGGCTTCTGGCCTCTTCCATGTTTTAAATATCTATACAATATGAAAGTGGTGACTCCCATGTCAAAATTTTCATTCCAATTGGAGCAAAATCCGGTGTTCCTTGAGCTCGTGGAGATTCTCACTTATCCCAGAATGCACTGGGAATACGCAAATGATCTGTGCTGTAGTCTTTCCCTGGTTTTCTGATGTTAATAGGTGGATAATTAATATATTAAAAAGATAGACATTTGATTTGTTGCATGCCTGACATATACCATTGAGTGGTAAAATATATATGATATGTAACAGGATTGTTATCAGTTATGTTTTTCTAGTGTAATTTATTGCTGCAGAATAAAAAAGACTGTGGTTGATAACAACCCGGTAAGCCAAAGCTCAAGCTGCTTCTTAGATATGAGCGATATATTACAATAAGGATAGCAAATAAAGTGCTGGATTAGCTGTGATTTATTTATGACAACAAAATTGCAATATCATACAGCTGGTAATATGTAAAGTGGTACTACGCAGATAATTAGTCTTTGGAAACCAATAAAAACTTGATGAATTATGTAGACTATACAAAAATATCAACAAAACCCAAGGCAAAACCAGATAACTAAGGCTTCTGCTAAAGCAATTCCCTATCAGGTTCTCAAGCTTTATGGTTAAGTCAAATGGTCCAGTTTCCAGGGACAGTTTCTGAAGAAAAATAACCTCATGACCCATTATCAACATGGTTTTACGAGGGACCGTTCCTGTCAAACTAATCTAATAAGCTTCTATGAAGAAGTAAGTTCTGGACTGGACCAAGGAAATGCAGTGGATGTGGTGTATATGGACTTTTCAAAAGCTTTTGATACGGTGCCACACAAAAGGTTGATACATAAAATGAGGGCAATGGGGATATGGGAAAATATGTGTAAGTGGGATAAGAACTGGCTTAGTGATAGGAAACAAAGGGTGGTCATTAATGGAACACACTCAGAATGGGTCACAGTTAACAGTGGGGTACCACAGGGGTCAGTGTTGGGCCCGCTTCTATTTAATATATTTATTAATGACCTTGTAGGGGGCATACAGAGTAGAATCTCAATATTTGCAGATGACACTAAACTCTGCAGGGTAATCAATAAAGAGGAGGACAATTTTACATTACAGGAGGATTTATGTAAACTAGAAGCTTGGGCTGCTAAATGGCAAATGCACTTTAATGGGGATAAATGTAAAGTCATGCACTTGGGCAGAGAAAACAAAAGGTATAATTATGTGCTTAATTGTAAAACACTGGGCAAAACTGTCACTGAAAAAGACCTGGGTGTATGGGTAGATGACAAACTCACATTTAATGGCCAGTGTCAGGCAGCTGCTGCAAAGGCAAATAAAATAATGGGATGCATTAAAAGAGGCATAGATGCTCATGAGGAGAACATAATTTTACCTCTATACAAGTCACTAGTGCGACTACACTTAGAATACTGTGTACAATTCTGGTCTCCGGTGTATAAGAAAGACATAGCTGAACTAGAGCGGGTCCGGAGAAGAGCGACAAAAGTCATTAGAGGACTAAGGGGTCTGCAATACCAAGACAGGTTATTAAACTTGGGCTTATTTAGCTTGGAAAAACGAAGGCTTAGGGGTGATCTTATAATAATGTATAAATATATGAGGGGACAGTACAGAGACCTTTCTAATGATCTCTTTACTCTTAGGCCTGAGACGGGGACAAGGGGGCATCCTCTACGTCTGGAGGAAAGAAGGTTTAATCATAATCACAGACGCGGATTCTTTACTGTAAGAGCAGTGAGACTATGAAACTCTCTGCCACATGCTGTTGTAATGAGTGAGTCACTACTAACATTTAAGAAGGGCCTGGATGCCTTTCTTGAAAACTATAATATTACCAGTTATACATACTAGATTCTTTGATAGGGCGTTGATCCAGGGAATTAGTCTGATTGCCGTATCTGGAGTCAGGAAGGAATTTTTTTCCCCCAATGTGGAGCTTAGTGTTGCCACATGGTTTTTTTTTGCCTTCCTCTGGATCAACATGTTAGGCTATGGGTTGAACTAAATGAACTTAAAGTCTTCCTTCAACCTTAAAAACTATGTTACTATGTTACTATGTATGTTACTACTGATAAGTGTACAAAGAGTATGTACAAACATGGTGCACATGTATAAGTAATCCCTGAAGCTGGGAAGACATGTAACCACGTCTAAGGGTGCTTTCACATCAGCGGTTTTCGCTGATCACGGCAGTTGCGGTGAAAAAACCGCAACTGCCGCAATTACCGCATAACCGCTGCACTTGCGGCACAGTTGCGGCAAGCCCCATGCAATGTTTATGGGGCTTGCGGTAAGTGTGTGGCAGATGCGGCAAGTGCGGTGTCGGCACTTGCCGCAGGTGCGGCTGCAAAAAAAACCACGGCTGACCGCGGTTTTCTTCGCGGCCGCACCTGCCACAAGTGCCGAAACCGCACTTGCCGCATCTGCCACACACTTACCGCAAGCCCCATAGACATCGCATGGGGCTTGCCGCAACTGTCCCGCAAGTGCAGCGGTTATGCGGTAATCGCGGCAGTTGCGTTTTTTTCACCGCAACTGCCGCGACCGTCGAAAACCGCTGATGTGAAAGGGGCCTAAGACCGGTGTCAGATGACCGAATAAAACGCACATTTCTTGCATTGTGAAGCACGTAGTGGTCGGCATCTCTCCTCACCCGACCATGACAGCTGCACAGTAATTAATCAAGATGTCATGCTCAGGTAAGTGGAGCAGCAAGTCACTCTGTGCTTTACAATGTTAGCATTGTCTGTGTTATAGGCTGTCTGACCTCAAGCTTAGTATATATAGCCATGAAGAACAGAGTAATCCATCTTTGAATTCTATAGATTTACTTATTGGGATATAATGAAAAAAATTCTGGTCCCTAATAGGTCTTAAAATCAGATAAATATTACCTCAGATGAACAACAAAACATGATGTATTACACCATATTGTTATATATTTAACAAAATCTAGGCTAATAAACATAAGCAGTATGTGAAAGATTAGGCACACCTATATCATCGCTATTGCTAATGACAGGATAATACCCAAGTACTGCTGATCCAATTCCCTTGAATACTCATTTATTAGCATCTGTGATCATCTCTATAAAAGCAGATGTTTTTGCAAACATCACCCTTAGGAGGTGAGGAAATAAGGAAACTGGATATTGAGGTGGGCGAAGGGATTCAGGGGGAGCTAATCTGGCCTTTATACTGGGGTTCCTGTCTTGCCCTGCTCTCGGAGGTACCTCTGAAGGTGAGGAGATTTAAGTCACCACCCTTATCCTAACCTCCTGAAAAGCCAGAGGCTGAGAGCCCCCACCTCCACCCACGGATGAGGAATCACGGCTACTCCCAAGGGAAGGAAACTCCTGGAAAGCTTTTAGCATGACAGCATATGCGTTTTCACAGCTCAGTGACCCAAAAGAGTCTAACTCTATCAATGGCATATGATAGAGGAAAGGGAATGCTATTTAAAGGCCGAGGGGAGCAGATCCAGGTGAGTATTACCAAAGCTTCACATCAATCAGTAGCTGAGCACAGCTCGCAGCAAAACTGACAATAACTCATGCACTTCCTGAAGACATTCACACACATACAATCACAGCAGCACCAACATGGACTGCAGGAAGTCAGCGCAATTCAGCGCGTGATAGCAAGTTGCTGGTATAGAAAATTATGGTGTGTATTAGCACAATGCAATCAAGGAAAGACATCAGCAATTGTTGCTGCCCCTCAATCTTTAAGGTAATTTCCAAACTACAATCTGGGTTCGACCATTGTACAGTGAGAAAAATTATTTATAAGTAGAAAACATTCAAGACGGTTGACAATCTTGCCAGAAAGGTCACCTGAAGATCAGATGTTGCCATGTTCAGAGGTTGTATTTACCTAATTTAAGACCTTCTAAAGACCAGGTATGTTTTTTATTATTCCCTGATGGGTAAAACCATACCATTCAAGCAAGGCATATTTAGATTTTCTCATGAATATATAAACAAGCTATGTATTAATTTCACATCAAATTAACAGTAAATTGACCACTATTGGCCATCTTATACCTAAAGGGTCAAAGACAAATTAGACTATAGTTGGTCAAACCTGCTTATATTCAAGAGATCAATCATCAATCTAATATGTATGAGGGTCTCCCAACTCTTATCCGGCAGATGATGTTGGCCTGTTGGATTTCCAAAGGTCGAACCTTTTGTTCTAGAGATAAAGCACGGCTAAAGGAGTGCTGCAGTGACTTTCTCATGGAGAACACATGAGCTTCAAGATGGGCATTCGTTAAAATGGGGGAGTTAGGTGAGATAGCTGTCACCTGAACAATTGTTTAGCTAAGCATAGTGATTACGGGGTGGTTGAAGCACTGGGCAAATCTAGTAATGCCCATTGGACTAAACAGTCAATAGTGACAGCAGCATCAATTTGCTTACCAGAAGGAGGGATCTCCCTCTTTCCTCTGTTTGGCACAATGCAATTGTGATAGCGTTGTGCTAATCATTTCTATGATGACCCTGGATTGAATAATGACCATGGGATCACCCAGGTATGCTACCCTGTAAGGACCTGCCTTGACCTGACACGCCTTCTGCCTCTGTCAGATTGACAGCTTTAAAACCCTGCAATGCAAAGAATTGCATATTATTAGACCAGCAATCAAGGCAGGGAAAGTTAAAGTCCCACCGAATAGGTAAAAAAGCAAACAGAAGTAAAAAAAAGGTAAAAATAAATATTTTTTTTCAAAAAAGCATAAAATGAACAATAAAATGGGAAAACATTATACTGATATTTATGTAAAAAAAACAAAAGAAGTTGACACATTTGGAAGTGACACAACCAGAATGATCCAAGCGATAAAACTTTCACGCTATTTAACCCTTTCAGTAAACTCTGTAAACAGAAAAGTGACAAATAATGTTTTTCATCATACCGCTGAAAAAGAGCAAAACGAAATAGGATCGAAAGGTCGAATGTAAATAATAATTAAATTAAGTTAAATTAAATTAAAAATGGTATAGCTGGAATGTCTTCTTTTTCTGCAAAAAACTAGTCCCTACTCAGCTTTGGCAGGAGAGAAATAACAAAACTAAAACTTTGAGAATAAAGCAATGAAAGAACAATTCTGAACTGAAGAATGAAGCTGTCTTTTCAATTTTACTTCATTGCGAATGGACTAAAAAAATAAAAAATAACAAAACAATTCCTGATTTCCTTGTATTTGTTTATTCTACTTCCCTAAAATCAGAATAGAAAAGATGTTATGTGCCCAAAAATTATACAAAAAAAGATCTTCCACTCATGCTGAAAACCAAGCCCTCACATTCACTCTGTCGGCAGAAATATAGAAAAATTAGAATGATAAAAATCTGGTATTGCTATAATTGCACTAACCTTAAGAATAAAGATTTCTTACCACTTAAAGGAAAACTGTCAGATCAAAAAGCCATATATAACTGCTATCATTTCTTTTATTTATATTTCCCTCCTATCTTCTCTAAACATCAAATAAAGAGATTCATTCCATCTGTCAATCACAGTGCATGATCCACTTAGTTCTCTGCTGTCTACTCCCCATAGGATGAATATGCATGTCACATGTTCACATCACTGCACAGGAGATCAGTGCAGGGGGGGGCTGTATTCTCCTCTCTGCTCTCTGTGTTTGCAGCACCACAAGAGGTCAAATACAACACATAAACTGTCACAGCAAGGATACCTGCTTAGAGAAGCAAATGGAGTCTAGATAAGATAAGACAGACCTGCAATAGCTCTCTCCCTCTGTATCCTCGTCAGAAAAGAAGCTCCTATGGGAACTGAAACTACACAGCACTAAGAGCATAAGGAGGAGAGAGAGCTGCTGAGTGGGAGTGCATAATTACATGACAGTTTATACAGCAGTTTATTCAGCAGCCGGACTGTTCCTGTTTGCCTACAATGAATATGCAAATAAGTCTGTGGAGCCTCGGTTAGGAGTCTCAAACACAGGACTAGCCAGATATCCTTCCAGGGAAGGACCCAGTCAAGGGGTGGCTCCTTCCGGAGAACACCATAACCACCATGTTAAGTGGCCCTTTTAGTCAATATCCAGCTCTTTTACAAGCTTAGAGATATGACAAGGGAATACCAAGACCAGGTATCCATCCACAGACAGCTGTTTCGGGGTGTTGCCCCTCATCAGTGTGGAGTAGGATATTCTGGCTAGGTGGAAGCAAGGCCTAGTAGACCAACATCACAAAGTATTCACTGATCTCAGGGAGACCAGTCCAAGAAAACACTGCGGGCAGCTGGCTAAAGCGCTCAACACAGACTCCTAACCGAGGCTCCACAGACTTATTTGCATATTCATGATTCCCAGGAGGCAATGCGCCTTGGAATTCACTGTGTTGAGCGCTTTAGCCAGCTGCCTGCAGTGTTTTCTTGGACTGGTCTCCCTGAGATCAGTGAATACTTTGTGATGTTTGCCTATAATGGAAGGGACTAATCCAGGAGCTGCCTGCAGTGTCTGACAATGCTGATAACATGGAAACTACAAACGGGTACAATAATGATTTTACATGTTTTTAAAAGGTCTGCCCATGCACTATTCAAGGGTAATATTAGTATCATACTGAAAAATGACCTGACACTGTCCCTTTAACCCCTTTACGACGAATGACGAGTATACTCGTCATGAAAAGATGTCAGTTCCCGCATCATGACGAGTATACTCGTCATGGCTTTGAACTGTCACTGCTTCTAAACGAACAGTGACAGTTCAATTCTAACAGCTGTCAGTGACAGCCAAGGGTTAGGGGCAGAGGTGTGGGGACCCTTTTTAGGGGTCCCCACACTCAGAGCGATGTGATCGGTCAGTCAATCTGACCGACCGATCACATCAAGATCGCGCAGGAAAGTGCTGAATGTCAGCACTTCCCTGCGCAATCTCTGCAGGAGCCGGGCTGTCAGCTGTGCCCGGCTCCTGCACACATCCCCTGCTTGTGTCCACTGATGGGCATCACCACCCCCCTCATCCCCCTGACCCCCACTGTGTCTGCCCCCCCTGCTCATCCCCCTGTCCCCCGCTGTGCCTGCCCCCCGCTCATTCCCCTGTCCCCTGCTGTGTCTGCCCCCCGCTCATCCCCCTGTCCAGCCAACTGTGTCTGCCCCCCCCCCCGCTCATACCCCTGTCCCCCGCTGTGTCTGCCCCCCCCGGCTCATCCCCCTGTCCCCCGCTGTTTCTGGGCCCCGCCATCCCCGTCCCCTGCTTTTTCTGGTCCCCCCCGCTATCTCCCGTCCCCTGCTTTTTCTGGGCCCCCCCCGCTATCCCCCGTCCCCTGCTGTTTCTGGGCCGCCCCCCGCTGTCCCCGGCCCCCCGCCACCGCAGGTGACCGGTACTCACCTCCTCCTGCCGCCGCCGCCTCCCGCTTGCGTCCTCCTGCCTGCGTCCTCCGGCTTCCTCTCACCGCCGCCTGACGTCTGCCGAGTAAGACCTCCCCCATCCCTGATCTCCCATCCCCCTGCATGGGGATCCCTGATCCCCCATCCCCCTGCATGGGGATCCCTGATCCCCCTGCATGGGGATCCCTGATCCCCCATCCCCCTGCATGGGGATCCCTGATCCCCCTGCATGGGGATCCCTGATCCCCCATCCACCTGCATGGGGATCCCTGATCCCCCATCCCCCTGCATGGGGATCCCTGATCCCCCACCCCCCTGCATGGGGATCCCTGATCCCCCATCCCCCTGCATGGGGATCCCTGATCCCCCTGCATGGGGATCCCTGATCCCCCATCCACCTGCATGGGGATCCCTGATCCCCCTGCATGGGGATCCCTGATCCCCCATCCCCCTGCATGGGGATCCCTGATCCCCCATCCCCCTGCATGGGGATCCCTGATCCCCCATCCCCCTGCATGGGGATCCCTGATCCCCCATCCCCCTGCATGGGGATCCCTGATCCCCCATCCCCCTGCATGTGGATCCCTCATCCCCCTGCATGGGGATCCCTGATCCCCCATCCCCCTGTATGGGGATCCCTGATCCCCCTGCAGGCGAATCCCTGATCCCCCTGCATGGGGATCCCTGATCCCCCATCCCCCTGCATGGGGATCCCTCATCCCCCTGCATGGGGATCCCTGATCCCCCATCCCCCTGTATGGGGATCCCTCATCCCCCTGCAGGGGAATCCCTGATCCCCCTGCATGGGGATCCTTGATCCCCATACAGGGGGATGGGGGATCAGGGATCCCCCTGCATGGGGATCCCTCATCCCCCTGCATGGGGATCCCTGATCCCCCATCCCCCTGTATGGGGATCCCTCATCCCCCTGCAGGGGAATCCCTGATCCCCCTGCATGGGGATCCTTGATCCCCCATCCCCCTGCATGGGGATCCCTGATCCCCCTGCATGGGGATCCCTGATCCCCCATCCCCCTGCATGGGGATCCCTGATCCCCCTGCATGGGGATCCCTGATCCCCCATCCACCTGCATGGGGATCCCTGATCCCCCTGCATGGGGATCCCTGATCCCCCATCCCCCTGCATGGGGATCCCTGATCCCCCATCCCCCTGCATGGGGATCCCTGATCCCCCATCCCCCTGCATGGGGATCCCTGATCCCCCTGCATGGGGATCCCTGATCCCCCATCCACCTGCATGGGGATCCCTGATCCCCCATCCCCCTGCATGGGGATCCCGTCGGAAATGATCGAGCGTCGTGGGACCTTCGTTGTGGACTACGTCGGATCTTTTTATAATAAAGATGGAGTCCGAAATTTGTTTGTGTTTTTTTTCTAATAAAAAGATTTTTCTCTGTGTGTATTTATTGACTAATTATCAGAGATTCCTAATGGCGGGTCTAACATTGGCCCAATATTATGAATCTCGGGCTTAGTGCCAGCTGCCAATAAAAAGCTGGCATTAACCCCTTTATTACCCAGTTTGCCACCGGCACCAGGGCAACTGGAAGAGCATGGGTACAGCGCCAGAAAATGGCGCTTCAACGAATGCGCCATTTTCTGGGGCGGCTGTGGGCTGCAATTCGCAGCATGGGGGGCCCAGAACGCTTGGGCCTCTCTATGCTGAGGATTCCAGCCCCCAGCTGCCTAGTTGTACCTGGCTGGGCCAAAAATATGGCGGAGCCCTACGTCATTTTTTTTTCTAGAATTAGTTCTAGAAATAAAAAAAAATGGGCTTCGCTGTATTTTTGGTTGCAGCCAGGTACAACAAGGCAGCTGGGGGTTGCTGGCAGTCTGTAGCTGCCAAGTTGTACCTGGCTGGACCAAAAATATGGCGGAGCCCTACGTCATTTTTTTTTCTAGAATTAGTTCTAGAAATAAAAAAAAATGGGCTTCGCTGTATTTTTGGTTGCAGCCAGGTACAACAAGGCAGCTGGGGGTTGCTGGCAGTCTGTAGCTGCCAAGTTGTACCTGGCTGGACCAAAAATATGGCGGAGCCCTACGCCATTTTTTTTTTCTAGAATTAGTTCTAGAAATAAAAAAAAATGTGCTTTGCTGTATTTTTGGTTGCAGCCAGGTACAACGAGGCAGCTGGGGGTTGCTGGCAGTCTGTAGCTGCCAAGTTGTACCTGGCTGGACCAAAAATATGGCGGAGCCCTACGTCATTTTTTTTTCTAGAATTGGTTCTAGAAATAAAAAAAAAATGGGCTTCGCTGTATTTTTGGTTGCAGCCAGGTACAACAAGGCAGCTGGGGGTTGCTGGCAGTCTGTAGCTGCCAAGTTGTACCTGGCTGGACCAAAAATATGGCGGAGCCCTACGCCATTTTTTTTTTCTAGAATTAGTTCTAGAAATAAAAAAAAATGTGCTTTGCTGTATTTTTGGTTGCAGCCAGGTACAACGAGGCAGCTGGGGGTTGCTGGCAGTCTGTAGCTGCCAAGTTGTACCTGGCTGGACCAAAAATATGGCGGAGCCCTACGTCATTTTTTTTTTTTCTAGAATTAGTTCTAGAAATAAAAAAAAATGGGCTTCGCTGTATTTTTTGTAGCCAGCCATGTACAACTTGGTAGCTGGCTGACTGGAATCCTCAGCGTGGAGAACCAAATGTTGTGGGTCCCCCGCGCTGCAAATTTCAACCCACAGCCACCCAAGAAAATAGCGCATTCATTAGAGGCGGCATTTTCTGGTGCTGTACCCCAACTCTACCAGTTGCCCTTGTGCTGGTGGCACACGGGTTCTCCATATGCGACATGGTGTCCGCTAACAATTTCAATAAAAAATTAGCTCCAATTGTTAGCGGAAACCATGTCGGGTATGGAGAGACCCTAACTGTGTGCCTGAACATTGGAGCTCCCCCACAAGTGACCCCATTTTGGAAACTAGACCCCCGAAGGAACATATCTAGATGCATAGTGATCACTTTCAACCCCCAGATGCTTCACAAATTCATCCATAAAAATGAAAAAGCACTTTTTTTTCCACAAAAAAGTTTTTTTCATTTTTACGGATCAATTTGTGAAGCACCTGGGGGTTCAAAGTCATCTAGATATAATCCTTGGGGGGTCTAGTTTCCAAAATGGGGTCACTTGTGGGGGAGCTCCAATGTTTAGGCACATATGGGGCTCTTTATATCCTACAAGGTGTCCGCTAACAATTCCAATTGTTAGTGGACACCATGTTGCGCATGGAGAGCCCCTGTGTGTCTCCACATTGGACCTCCCCCACAAGTCACCCCATTTTGGAAACTAGACCCCCAAAGGAACGTATCTAGATGCATAGTGAGCACTTTGAACCCCCAGGGGCTTCACAAATTGATCCGTAAAAATGAAAAAAGAAACTTTTTGTGGAAAAAAAAGTGCTTTTTCATTTTTATGGATGAATTTGTGAAGCATCTGGGGTTCAAAGTGCTCACTATGCATCTAGATACGTTCCTTAGGGGGTCTAGTTTCCAAAATGGGGTCACTTGTGGGGGAGCTCCAATGTGGAGACACACCGGGACCCTCCAAACGCGACATGGTGTTCGCTAACAATTTGAATGGAAAATTAGCTCAATTTGTTAGCGGACACCATGTCGCGTTTGGAGGGTCCCAGTGTGTCTCCACATTGGAGCTCCCCCACAAGTGACCCCATTTTGGAAACTAGACCCCCTAAGGAAGGTATCTAGATGCATAGTGAGCACTTTGAACCCCCAGATGCTTCACAAATTCATCCATAAAAATGAAAAAGCACTTTTTTTCCACAAAAAGTTTATTTTTTCATTTTTACGGATCAATTTGTAAAGCACCTGGGGGTTCAAAGTGCTCACTATGCATCTAGATACGTTCCTTGGGGGGTCTAGTTTCCAAAATGGGGTCACTTGTGGGGAAGCTGCAATGTGGAGACACACGGGGACCATCCAAACGCGACATGGTGTCCGCTAACAATTTGAATGGAAAATGAGCTCAAATTGTTAGCGGACACCATGTCGCGTTTGGAGGGTCCCTGTGTGTCTCCACATTGGAGCTCCCCCACAAGTGACCCCATTTTGGAAACTATACCCCCAAAGGAACATATCTAGGTACATAGTGAGCACTTTGAACCCCCAGATGCTTCACAAATTGATCCGTAATAATGAAAAAAATAATTTTTTAGTGGAAAAAAAAGCGCTTTTTCATTTTTACGGATTAATTTCTGAAGCATATGGGGGTTCAAAGTGCTCACTATGCATCTAGATACGTTCCTTGGGGGGTCTAGTTTCCAAAATGGGGTCACTTGTGGGGGAGCTGCAATGTGGAGACACACGGGGACCATCCAAACGCGACATGGTGTCCGCTAACAATTTGAATGGAAAATGAGCTCAAATTGTTAGCGGACACCATGTCGCGTTTGGAGGGTCCCTGTGTGTCTCCACATTGGAGCTCCCCCACAAGTGACCCCATTTTGGAAACTAGACCCCCAAAGGAACATATCTAGGTACATAATGAGCACTTTGAACCCCCAGATGCTTCACAAATTGATCCGTAATAATGAAAAAATAATTTTTTAGTGGAAAAAAAAGTGCTTTTTCATTTTACGGATGAATTTCTGAAGCATATGGGGGTTCAAAGTGCTCACTATGCATCTAGATACGTTCCTTGGGGGTCTAGTTTCCAAAATGGGGTCACTTGTGGGGGAGCTCCAATGTGGAGATACACAGGGACCCTCCAAACACGACATGATGTCCGCTAACAACTTGAGCTCATTTTCCATTCAAATTGTTAGCGGACACCATGTCGCGTATGGAGGGTCCCCGTGTGTCTCCACATTGGAGCTCCCCCACAAGTGACCCCATTTTGGAAACTAGACCCCCTAAGGAAGGTATCTAGATGCATAGTGAGCACTTTGAACCCCCAGATGCTTCACAAATTCATCCATAAAAATTAAAAAAACACTTTTTTTTTCACAAAAAATTTCTTTTTGCCTACATTTTTTTAGTTTCACATGGGCAAAGGGATAAAATACATCCCAAAATTTGTTGGGCAATTTCTCCTGAGTACACCGATACCTCATATGTGGTCATAAACCACTGTTTGGGCGCATGGCAGGGCTCAGAAGTGAAGGAGCGCCATTTCACTTTTTGAACGGAAAATTGGCTCTAAAATTCAAATTGCGCTCCTTCCCTTCTGAGCCCTGCCGTGCACCCAAACAGTGGTTTATGACCACATATGAGGTATCGGTGTACTCAGGAGAAATTGCCCAACAAATTTTAGGATGCATTTTATCCTGTTGCTCATGTGAAAATGAAAAAATTGAGGCTAAAAGAACATTTTTGTTACAAAAATTAAAATGTCCATTTTTTCCTTCAACTTTATTTTAGTTCCTGTGAAGCACCTGAAGGGTTAATAATCTTCTTGAATATAGTTTTGAGTAGCTTGAGGGGTGCAGTTTTTGGAATGGTGTCACTTTTGGGCGTTTTCTGTCATGTACACCCCTCAGAGGGACTTCAAATGTGATGTGGTCACTATAAAAAATGGTTTTGTAAATTTTGCTGGAAAAATGAATAATTGCTCATGAACTTTGAACCCTTATAACGTCCTACCAAATTTTTTTTTTTCTTCCAAAATTGTGCTGATGTGAAGTAGACATGTGGGAAATGTGATTTATTGACTATTTTGTGTCACATAACGCTCTGGTTTAGCAGAATAAAAATTAAAAATTTGAAAATTGCTAAATTTTCAAAATTTTTGCCAAATTTTTTATTTTTTCACAAATAAACGCAAAAATTATCGACCTAAATTTAATACTAACATGAAGCCCAATATGCCACGAAAAAACAATCTCATAATCGCTAGGATCCGTTGAAGCGTTCCAGAGTTATTACCTCATAAAGGGAGAGTGGTCAGAATTACAAAAAATGGTCCGGTCATTAAGCTGCAAAGTGACTCGGTCCTTAAGGGGTTAAAGTATATAAGAAACAGCATAAAAAATAAATAAAATAAATTATTAAACTTCTTTTGATTTATTCATTGTTCTTTCCAAAGATCGCAGTAAGGCTTATCCTGTCCTATATTGCTGAGCACTTACACTGGGGTTTCCATATAAATCACTGAGATATGCGATTTATACAGAACCACAATGAAATATTCCCTATAATGAAACAGATAGAGTCACCTTGGACTCAGTCTGTCCTATGATCCAGCAGTGTCCATCTTTTCAGTGGTGCAGAAAAGCACGGTCAACCACAGTTTTGTACTCCTCTAAAATGTAGGAGACTACTGAACAGTAATCAGACGCAGTCAAGAATAATGATACTGCCTCATTATAGTGAATGTATCTCTCGGGGGTTTCTTCTGATTCAAGTTATTGAAAGTTTTCGATGGAAATCCAGACCAAAGTGCTCAGCGTAGAGCATAGGATAAATGTGATCCAAGATTTTATGTACAATGTTTCCAATATAAGCTTCAACTCAATCCATAAAAACTAAGAAACCAAGTTTCCACTCATATCTGTTATCTGTTAATGGAAATAATAGGGGGTTTTCACCTTACTGGTTAAACAAAGGCTTTGAAAAATTGAAATGGCTCCTGTCCAAAAGAATTCTAGCAAAATCTGCTCTATCAAATCCAAATGCCTTCATAACCCCACAGTGTGTTTAAACCACATTTAGCATCCACATATTTTGGCATAACTGTAGTGACATAAGCCTGCTTAATTTACAGCGTTTCAAACTCCAAAAGCAAAAGTTGGGCCCAATATCCTGGATGCTAGACTGTGCTGGCTCCAAGATTTACGGGCACTAAAATGACAAATTTGCAATTTTCACTTAGTAACTCCCATTGCTGTTTGTTTCTGGAAAACACCCATGGACTCAAAATAGTCACTACATCTGTAGATAAATTCCTGTGGTCACTTGATCTGGGAACTTGCTATCTACCTTATGGAGACAGCTAAGTAGGTGAGGAGATTGTAGCCACATTTCCCCTCTAGGAAATGTGCAAATTTGCACTTCAGTAAGGAAGTGGAAGAACTCCAGTGCCACATTTAAGCAGCTCCTCAAAGTCATAATCGCTTTCCAACAAGCTTTTAATATGACTAAGGAATTTGTGCCAGATCAGAACCCCAAACTACAGATGCTGCATTTCGGGTAACTGCCCCTCATCAGTGTAGTGTGTGGGATATTCTGATCTGGCTGTGTGAGTGGGCTAAGACAAGGTCTGGGAACTTGCTATCTACCTTATGGAGACAGCTAAGTAGGTGAGGAGATTGTAGCCACATCCCCCCTCTAGGAAATATGCAAATTTGCACTTCAGTAAGGAAGTGGAAAAACTCTCACTTGAGGAAGGATTCTGCTATTCCTGCACTTAGGGGCTATGTATATGGAGTCTGCAAACTATTCTAGTAAATCCTGTACTCCAAGAGTCAAATAGTGCTTCTTGTGTTTTCTTTCCAATAAAGGATTTTACTCTTTGTCAGTGTTTTTTTTAACTATTTCCTCACAGGATTGAAAATGTGAGGCATCGGGAAGAGACAGGTAAAGCGCCAGGAATTGGTGCTTCTAATGAATGTGCCAATTTCTGGGGCGGCTGCAGGCTGCTATTCTATAGCATGGGGGCCTAATAACTAGGGGCCTCCACTACGCTGAGAATACTAGCCCCCATGCAATTAAAAATAGTGCGTAGCCCGTGCCTAGGCAAAACTATGCAGCTGAGGGTGGCAGCTCGCAGTTGTCCACTTTATCTGTGCTGAGAATGAAAAATACAGCGAAGCCCTCTGCATTTTTTTTCAATTATTTATTTATTTCACACACTATGATGGCAGGTTGGTTGACCTACACTAATGTGTATAGCATCCAAGTACAGACACCGTCCAAATTGTGGAAATGCAGTCTGATTGCAACATCCAATCACAGATGCTCTCATAGAGAGTGAGAGTCTGTAATTGGCTGTTGCCTGTCAGTGCAGTGAATGTTCATGAAGCTTAATGGGTGGCCCTGAAGCAAGCAGCAGGAGACTGGTAAGCTCAAACTAGCTATCCTATCATCTATCTATCTATTTATTTATCTATTTTTCTGTCTGTCTATTTATTTTAAATTTTAACTTATGAAATGTGCATGACATAGTGATGCTAGGTGCTGGAAAAACACACCTGGCATGTCATATGGATGTCAAAACGCATGACACGCGAATGGCACTCTACTACTTTTCTCGCTGTGGATCTTGGGGAGAAAGGATATGCAGATGTGAGCGCACCCTAACACTATAATGCTGAAGGATAAAATGCACAGCTAAAACATTGCTACAATATTATATATAAGCATTGACATTATAGAATGGTATCTGCAGTCGATTATACTGTGAATGTAAAAATGTATAAATGAGATTTAAAAAAAAAGTGCCCAAGCATATTTTTTTCCCTAAATCCTGGATAAACCCTTTAAATGAAAAGTTTCAACATACATTACTGCTCATTTACAGATTTACTGTAATACTTATCATTGTGGTTCTCTTGTCTGGTCTAATTTAGGAACCATGCGTTGTAGATTGGTGTTGTGTATATAGAATTGCACAATGTAATGAATTAAATTAGATGACACTGGAATGGAAGGAGCTGACAGGTATATATTGCTTTCTAGTTGACATCCGAGAAGACTTATAGGCTCCTAAATGCTGAAAGGAAAGGATATGCTTCTTATAGGCTCAAGGTTTCCTTTCTGTGCATTTTTGTAATGATATGTTTGATTGTATGCAATGAGTCCACTGCGAAGAGGTTTTGTTCTAAATTACCAAAGTATAATGATTATGAATAGATAATTCAGTGCTGTAACAGGCTTTGGGCTGTGTTGTTGGTCTGAACAGGAATTAATCCAGTAGATTTTTTTTACTAACTTTAACCAGATACTGAAACATTTTGTTGCTAATCATTTTTTTCTGATTTCAATTTTCTTTTATTATTTTTGTACATACAGGGCTGATTTTGGCTTTCCTGCTGCTTGAGATGGAAATTTAATTGTTGCCTTCCTACTTCCAGGGAAAAAAATCATAATTTAGGAATAGCACAAAAATAAAGTCAAAAATGGTCTTCCTGTAGCTTAACTTGAACATTAACAACACTTCCACCTCCCAGCATCCTGGTGGCAGTGAGCGCTGCATTAATACAGTTCGTATTACTAGCATCATTGCCTGGACCGGTGAGTTCTCTTCTCTTTGAGGCAGCATTCGCTCTGCAGCATCGGAGAAGTGCAGGAGCACTGAAATGAGCCAAATAACTTCTTCCTGTCAGCTTTGCTGTAGTGCTTACAAACTCTATAGCTCTATAACAAAAACCTTGTAAGTGCTATGTTACTTGCTGGTAATTAGACAATTATAATTAAGGTACAGAAATAAAAATACTGTTTTTTTTTGAAGGGTATAATTTCTATGAACATTTAAAGCACGCTGTGACTTTAAGAGACAATGCTTCCCTGTGTGCTGAGAGTTGTGGACTAGTGGGCTTCCCCCCCCTGTACTGTTTAGATGGACTGATTCACATCAGAAAGTGCAGGAATCATACAAGCTAAAACTAAAACTGAGCAGAATGAAAAAGACAGCAGAAAGCTGTTGATTTTGAAGTTTGATTGTGTATGAGAGAGCACACGCTGCCTAGTAGTGTTCGGGAGTACTTAGGCTTTGGGAAGGCACAATGCTGGCTGCAAAGTCACTGCAGGCTGGACCGTGAGAGAGCCCTGGTGACCGCCAAGTAGTATTTGACTGAGACGTTCCAAAGGATGGCGATTCTGATCAGGACCCAAAGACATGATCCACAGAACCCAAGAAATCCCAAGATAATAGCTGGGGCGAGGTGCTGCTGAGGAGTCACAGGGGTCGAGATGCGACTCCTTGACCCTGGGTTCAGTGTTAAAGAGTTTTTGGGCAATAGGGTGGTTTAAAAGGAAAGTTATTTGTGATGCCACCCGTGGTTTGTGGCTATTAGTGGCCACTGCTGCTACAGAATCTCTGGAGAGGATGGATGGGCAGCTGGGATGGAGCAGCTCCCCACGGGTGGAGCAGATCTCCAGGGCAGTGGATGTTGGAAGGTGTAGGATGAAGGGTGCACATTAACAGACAGACTCACGTTTTGTTGGTTCCTCAAATCCTTTACTGACAACACCAGTTCAGCCACAGGTTATGTTTCTGCATCTAGGTGGCTGAAACATGCCTCGTCTGATGCGTTTCGATCATTGATAAAGGTTTTTTAATCGAAACGCGTCTGACGGGGCATGTTTCAGTCACCTAGATGCATTTTAATTTTAATGTTGAAATTTACATAATAAAGTAAAACTTTTAACATCAGATGAAGGTGCCAGCTTATCCTCATTATATTTTATTTTAACTATAATGACCTCCTCTGCCAAACCACATCGCCGGGCATTGCCTCCGCCCCCAAAGGGAGCAGTCCAAGTAGTGTCAGTGAAGACATTGTCACTAAATCATGTGTCTCACTGGAGTTTAGGGTTTTCAAATCACACATGGCCAAATGAAACCTTGCAAAAAATCAACTATCAGCATATTTTTAGAGTATTGAAGGAAACCAGAGTATCTAAAACTATGAAAGAAGGGGAAGAGTAGTCAACAGAGCCAGTGATCACCGAGCCACACCATACTTGACTGGGTTCACATGATCGTATTTCCTCCGTCTGATAAAAATGGTCCGATTATTGCTAATCAGACTGTTCAGAGTTTGATCAGAGTTTAATTAGAGTGACATCCGTTTAAATCAGAGGTGGAGAAAAAACCTTTCTCCATCTTCTCGGATTGGATGTGAAGAAGAATAAGAAAAAGTTATCCACATCTTCTCTATTCTGTCAGTCCATGAAATATTTTTTCATAGACCTAAAAATGAAATGAACGATCGGATTATTGTAGTTAAATCGTGCATGCTGCATTATTTTCCCTCAGTCTCAGGAAAAAAATGGATATGTGCACCACCTTATTGAATAACATTGGTCCAAGTGGGATCTGATGGATAACAATTGGACAATAATACAGTCATTGGAATGAGCCCTTTTGTTTACCAATTTGGCTAATTTGTGTGTATTTGACTCTTAGTTAAAGGGAACCTGTCATCTCCTAAAAGCCACCTAACCTATCAATACATGTCCCTGCACCTTCCTATTACCATTATAACTATCCCTCTCTCTCTGCTAAATGCTTGTTTTCAATGTTCTAAAAAGCTTTTTTATACTTACTCATTAGGATGATAATGAAGCGGGGGCTATATGCAATAGTCCCCCTGGGCGTGTGAGTTTGCATCCTTCATGACCCTTTATCACGCCCCTATGGGCGTGATATTGTAATAAGATTCCTCTCTGGCCCTGCCTCTCTGTGCTGCTTCTGCTGTGATGGCTCTGCCCTCTTCCTCTCCTCCTCTCTGTCACTCACAGCATGCAAATCATTTGTCCTGACATCACCTCCAGAGTCCTGCCCTGACAAAGCATAAAAATCACAGCAGAAGCAACACAGAGAGGGAGAGGGGAGGGAATGGCCACCATCAATCAAACTCCCTCCAGCCACAGTGACTGCCTCCATGGTTTCTAACTGTAAGTTTTACAAAGGCTATATCTCAGGGTACACAGCACACAGACACATGGGTGACCCCTTCCCTGAATGCAGCAGACATGCTGCATTCAGTGCTGCATTTAGATTGCCATGCAGCAGGGGGGTGACAGGTCCTCTTTAACTTTTTTTTAAATAAAAAAATTAATAAATTAAATCTGATTGTCTTATTGTTATTCTACTATAATAGAAATGTATTCTGTAAATCTGTTAATACAACTGCTCTAAATAGCTTGAAATAAAAACAAAAATGAAAAAAAGGCAATTTTTTAAGCAATATAACACTAATTATCTTGTGAACTCTTTATACACTCCTCCATTTTATTATACTCTCTAATAAGTAGGAATTACCTAAACAAAAAGCCTTGAGCAAAATAGAGTCTTCTTGTGTGTATCGTTAATTATTATTATTATTGTGAAGTATTAGAAAACCTAAGGCAAGCAACCTTGGGAAAACAATCTTATCTGAAATAGGAGCAACCAAAATAGGATATAATGTAATTAAACTCAGTTGAAAATATAATCTTTCTCTGTGTTTAAAATAGAATATTTCTCAGAAGCTTAGAATATAAGGGACATATGATCTCTATGTTTATTTATGGATTTTATTACAAAGAGGAAAGTATGGTGATTATAAAATAAAGTTGCCTAGGATATGCTAGCTATAAAATCACAATTGATTTCCTTACTATTTTTAATTCAGATACGACCATTATTATAAAAACCTTGTTCAAATTACTGAATTCCAATAGCTACATACATTTTCAGAGTACCACTACCCAAAATGGTTAACCCCTTAACCACTTACCATCTATGCCAAAAACAGAATCAAAATGCACTCTCAGGATGCAGTCAGAGCCCAATTGTAAAGCAAGCCCAGCTGCAGGCTAATAAACCACCTCAACCAGCTATGTGTGGGAGGCGATTTGCCATGCATACACTGGGCCCGCTTAGAACACCATTCATACTGATACAAATGATGCAGAGTGTCTGAAAGCGACCCAGGCGCTCCGCTGCTGAGCACTGGGCCGCACAGTACGATACCTCTGCACCACTAGATGAATGGCACCCCTTGGGGCCCAACTTCTCCCTGGATAGATAAAAAGTGCAAAAAGTCTCTTATATGATAAATAAAAAACTTTTACAAATGGGATTTTGGTTCATGCATTGGCCAAGACATTTAAGCTGATGATCCACGACAAGGAATCCCATGCTCATCAGTCCTATCAAAAACTTGTACAAAAACTACTAGAAAAAAGCAGCATCAAAAAACTTACCATCTATGCCAAAAACAGAATCAAAATGCAATCTCAGGATGCAGTCAGAGCCCAATTGTAAAGCAAGCCCAGCTGCAGGCTAATAAACCTTGCATTGGCCAAGACATTTAAGCTGATGATCCACGACAAGGAATCCCCTTAACCACAGCAATTTTCTGTTTTAGTTTTTCCCTCCTCTTCTTTCAAGAGCCATAACTTTTTTATTGTTCTGTCAATATAGATCAATCATTTATTTTACCTTATAGTGTACTGGAAAGCAGGAAAAAAAAATCTAAGTGCGGTTATATTAGAAAAAAAAAGTGTTAAAAAGTGCTAAAATTAACTTTATTGTATATATTATAGGTGTTTTTTAAATGGAAGACCAGATAAATTGTTTTGTCTTCACATAGCTGGATGTTTTCTCCTCTGCTGCATTCCAAAAGCGTGTAATCTCTAAAACAAACACTGTCAATATTACTCCACTCAGTGTGTCTTGGATCTAAGGAGTGACAGCTCAATTGTTGGATTGTGCTGATCTGAGGGTGTGTTGATTGACAGTTTAGCCATTCAAATTGAGACTGGGAGGTGCTGAGCTTCTGCAGTTTCTCCTTATTCTTTGTAATTGCCCAGTTAGTCCCAGATCACTGTCAGTTGTAGCACTTTGCTCATTGGTGCATGTTGGCCTTGTTTATCTATGATCTGTGTTTTGATCTATTGCTGATTTCGTAACATTTGAATAACTTGCCTCATGATTTGTCCGTGTAGTGACCAGTGTCACATACTGAGGGAGAGATACTGTAGCTGTATCCTCTTTAGTCTTGTCTATTACCTATTATATTATTGAAAGGGTTTTCAGCTTTTGGACAACCCCTTATGTATGTTCCCAATGTCCATATAAGAAAAGCGAACGAGGAAGCCTTTATTGCAAATTCCTGGCTGTATCTCCCGGTTGTCATATGGCAATTATGGGAGGTAACGTCTGCTGCCAACAACATCCTCTTATTAGCTAAAGACTTCTCTAATCTGTTAGCAAAGAAATCTTCTTTGGAATAGAGAAGGTTGCCGATCTTGTGACATAGCTATGTCATGTGAGCACCTGGAGACACAACAATAAAATGACAGGGAGCTTACAGGTAGGGGAAAGGAAACTTCAGGGTGCTGAAAGGTGAGACTTATGCTATATCTCATCTAGAGATGAGCACACCTTTTGAAGTTCGGTTTGGTTCACCAACCTTTCATATGTTCATCGAACAGTTCAGCGACCAGTTTGCCGAACCACTGAACCCCATTGAAATAACTGGGAGAAAAAAGCAAAGGTAGAGAAAACACCTTCAAAGGGGCCCAAAATCTGCCTAACACAGCACAAATTATTATTATTAGTATTTATTATTATAGCGCCATTGATTCCATGTGGAAGGGGTATACAAAGACTAGTAAAAGGTACATGGACAACATATGGCATACAGAAAGGGAAAGGGCACTGTCTGCGAGGGCTCACACTCTACAAGCGGACGGGTGGTGATACATTTTACAGTAAAGCTCCACTGTTTTGGAAAAGCCATTAGCTTCCTAGGCTATTACCAAGCCACTGTTACCCTGCTTCCTGGCCCACTCACTAATCTTATACATATTCACTTTTCCATTTTTCCTCCACCTGTAATTTTTCAAAGTCAGACTTTGCCCTGCCCACCCTCTTTGCCGGCATCTGTGATTAGTTGCCCGAACGGCAACCAAACTGATGTCAGATTACTGTAAAAATAAAGAACAACTTAAAAAGGGGGCATATGATCCCCCCCAATTTTGATACCAGCCAAGATAAAGTGCCCACCTGGGGGTTGGTATTCTTATCCTGGGAAGGCACATGGTTATTGCCGCACTGCAGGGTAAGAATAGCAGCTTGCAGTCGCTCCAGAATATGGTGCATTCATTAGCAGCACATATCTTGGTGTTTAATCTCTCCTCTTCCCGCTGCCCTGGTGTGGTAGCAAATAGAGTAATAGAAAGGATTAATGACAGCTGAGTATTGACAGCTGTCATCAACCCTTAGCTTGGTAATTTTGAGGCATCTATAATATCTCCATGTTACCACTTTGGTAAGTAAATAGCTACAAAACACAGACACAGAGAAAAATCCTTTATTAGAAATAAAACACAAGGAGAAAATTCCTTTATTTTAAATAAAACACACAGGCAGCCTGCTTTCACCCGTTTATTAACCCCTTCATGACCCGGGAATTTTTAGTTTTTCATTTTCGTTTTTTGCTCCCCTGCTTCCAAGAGCCATAACTTTTTTATTTTTCAGCCAATATAGACATATGACAACTTGTTTTTTTGCGGGACGAGTTGCACTTTCATATGCAATAATTTATTTTACCATATGGTGTACAGGGAAATTGCAAAAAAAGTGCAATGACACGTTTGTTTTTTGGGTATTTTAGTCGCCATGTTCACTATATGGTAAAACCGACATGACGGAGTGATGCCTCGCTTCGGTACGAGTTCGTAGACACCCAACATGTATACCTTAACTGGTATCTAGGTGGTGAAAAAAATTCTGAAGTTTGAAAAAAAACCAAAATGGACTTTTTGCGCCATGTTCTGTGACAGCGGCATCAGCGTTCTCATTTTTCGGGATCTGGGGCTGTGTGATGGCTTATTTTTTGGGTCTTGAGTTAACGTTTCTAATGATACCATTTTTGGAGGGATCTGCAGTTTCGATCACCCGTTATTGCATTTCATAGCAATAACGTGGCGACCAAAAAAAATGGAATTTTGGCGTTTGCACCATTTTTTCAGTTACGGAGTTCACGGCTTTCATTAACAGATTTAATAGGATGATACATCGGGTGATTCTGAATGTGGCGATACCAAACGTGTGTTTTTTTTTTTTAATACTTTTATTGTGATTGGGGGTAAAGGGGGGTGATGTGAACTTTTTATATATATATATTTTTAAAAACTTTATTTTTTCATTCATTCTTATTTTTACACTGCCTCTTTAAGAGGCACCTTGCTGCACAGTCCAATTGCTTCTGGGAGATACAGATGAGCTGCAGCTCATCTGTTTCTCCCAGAATCGCGGACCTGCTGTGGTTGGCAGCGCCTGCCAATCACAGCAGGAAACTGCTCTGTGACAGCATCCGGGGTCTAGCCAGGACCCTGGGCTGTCATGTGAGTGCCGGAGATCCTGCGATACTATTGCGGGATCTCTAGAGCAGGCGGGGAACAGTGCTTGACAGTGATTGACAGCGGGATCCAAGGGGTTAACAGCGCCGATTGGATCCCGGATCCGATCGGCGCTGTTACCCTGAGCTGAGATGTCACGGCTTTGATGTGAGCTCCGCGTCGGAGCTCACATCAAACACCCCTTACCGGCCCATGACGTCCTCCTACGTCATAGGTCGGGAAGGGGTTAAGCCCAAATATACCCAGCTCTGATTGTAGTCCACAGAGCATGATATCTATCGAAGTACACTCGGCACTTCTACATTGGTATGACAGGAGCGTGCAGCTGCATGCACTTCTATGGACTGGTGCATCTGATAAAGGCACTAGTTCTGGGGTGGTTGTGGTCCACTATTTTTAGGGTGGTGAGGACCCATGAAAGATGGCCCTTCCCACCCTGAGCATACCAGATCCCAGCTAATGGCTTTACATTGGCTGTTAAACCAAAATGGGGGAAAAAGGGACTCTACATCATTTTTTTCAAATTGTTTTATTATTTATAAATAAATAATTTGAAAAAATAGCTTGACTTGACCTCTGTTTTGGTGAAGCCACCAGCTATTGTCTGCAGACTGCAGATGTCTCTGTACCCTAGCTGGGGATGAAAATAATAATAATAATAATTAATATTTTTTCTATTTTAATTTTAAAATTAAAAATTTAATTTTAACTATTACATTTTAGTTTCAATTTTAATTTTCTATCAATAAATTTTAATAATAATTAATTTTGTATTTATTAATTATTTATTTTTAGCTAAATACAAGCGTAAAACACCCTTTAGTGCAATATGAAAGGCATTAAAGGGTGCAAGATTACAATATATAAGGAGAGGGGACATAATATAGCTGTTTGACATTATCTATCTCTAAATCTATTTTTTCCATTTATTTATAAATATATCTCTACTTTCCATCTATCTGTCCATCCATCCATCCATCCATCCATACATTTGAAAAGCTGAAAACTTGAGTAATCTTGAAAATCTGAAAAGAGTTAAAAATTTTGAAAAAATGAGCAGGCCACAGCTGCCCCAGTTATGGTGCCCCCATTAGATGCGGCACTCCTGGTGCTTCACCCTGGCTCTCTTGCTTCCCTGGTGCATTGACAAATAGGATAAAGGTATTTAAGTTGATGCCAGTTGGGTAATATCAGCTGACAGCAAGCCCAGAGGTTAGTAATGTCGAGGCATCAATCAAATACCTCATATTACTAACCAAGTAAGTAAGGAGACAAATAACCACACCAATAAATATTTAATTTGAAAATTAACATCAATACATTCCTCTTTCACCAGTTTTTTTTATTTAATTCCATATTTAAAAACTCCCATATAACCCCATCCGCCAAAACAGGATGTAAAAAATAATTAGAAACAAAAATGAACCCCAAATAAATGCTGAAGTAGTTCAACCATATGAAGGGGGTCAAGATCAGTGACGGTATCCCTCATATGGTGGGACAGCAGGCATTGCATGGCTGCCGGCAGTGTGACAAGCCATGACTTACTTGAGGTTGTCTCAGGTTACACAGCGGGTATCACACAGCAGGAAATTCCACTGTGTTACCTAAGGTAACCTCAAAGGCATCAGCGCTCATTACACACACTGTCTAGCGAGAGCTTCAATATTGTGCAAGATATAGCGGGCAAATCTCGCCGGTATTGTGAGACACTGCATGTGAAGAGCAGTCATATCAGGGAGTGCAATGCAGTTCAAACTTGCGGGATAGCCCCTGTGTGACCACTTGAGTCTGAACTGCATTAATGTTTGTGATGGCATCGCTTGTCACCAGTGCCAGCGTGCCTGTTCTCACAGCATATGGGGAATACTTTCTGTGAATGTGACTTTCCCATATGCTTGTAATGCCCTTGCCCACGATGCTTTGTTTGATGCTTTCTTGAAGCAGGTTTTGAGAATCTGCATCAAAATCTGCATGTCTATCCTGAAGCCAGGAGGATGTGCAAATTATCAAAAAAGCAGGCCTTGCTCTTTTGTGAACTCCAAACTGTCTATTCTTTCTAACAGGGCAACTCCAGGATGGGTCAGCGACCCAACAACTGGTACCTTTTAGGGCAGTCCTCTTTAATCAGAGTAAAAAGACTGGAACAGCTTTTGGAACACAATCCTGGATAAAGTACAATGTACTCCACTGCAGGACGGTCTCTGGGGGTCGCAGGGGCTACTCCTTTAGAGGCATTCTCCCCCATTACCTGCACCCCAGCACACACCATCATGGTCACCGCTGGAGAAAAGGTAGTCACTTGAGCAACCCCAACAGGCCCTTCAGGATCTCTGGCCTTTGTGGGTTTCTCTGCAGTTAGTTAACCAGATCAGGCCTGGGCAGCACCAGATGCTCCATCCTCTCTATGCTGGCCTCCTGCTGCTAGTCTTGGAGTTAATATGCGGTGGCGACCCAGCTTACACCTACTATGAACCATCCCTTGCTGCCCTTCACCTTCATGAAGGTGACAACCTCCCCAACATGCAGAGTCTGGAAGGCAGATGGTCAGCAGCAGTGTGGACCGGTTTAAGAAGCGCCTGTCACCAGTCCCGTCTTCAGCTAGTAACCCAAACCACCTCTTCTATAATAAAGTTGCCACCTGGCCTTTTGTGCTTTGCTCATCATAGATGTTAAAACAGCCAAGATCTAATATCAATTGCACTCAGCAGGATGCAGCAGGCCTCAATGAAAGGCAACACAAGTGCACAATACCCATGCTGCAATCTCTCTCAACCTGCCATGATATGGGGGAGGTGATTGGTGGTATTTATATGCCCAAGGTTTCCATAGACGTTAGTCTTAGACCTCTGCAACCACTCTTGGGCGATGGCATCTGTGATCCTAATTTAGGGGCTGGGGTTGTTCATACCTTTTAGGATACTTTCTAGGAAGGGGTCTGCACATGGCATTCTCCCAGTCAAAGACCTCTGGTTGTGCTAAACAAGATAGGGAAACAGTTTCTTCTGTCACTACCACCTCCTCATACTCCTACCTCTCCTGGATTTCCAAATCCACCAGCTGCAGCAATGGCTTCAGGTGTAAGGTGTAAGGCCAGGCATGATGTAAAATCCTGACTCTGACCTGTTCTAGCCCCGGCTGGCATACGGAACAGCTGACCTCCTCCTGATTCTGACCTGCATTCCGCTGGGACCTCTTTAGGCATGCGGGAATAGCAATGAATTCTGACCTCACTGCATATCAAGCCCAATGCACTGTGAAATCAAATGGGGGCTGTGACAGATGTCACACAGGGAAGGAGGAACAGGATTCTTCCTCCCCTCTGTGACATCAGCACCTTCGTATCCCACTGGAATTACGCATCAACTGAACGGCGATGCGTAATTCCAGCGTTTATCATGGGGCCTGTAGGAGAAAGCGCCCGCAAAAAGGCAGAAAGAATGAACATGTTTCTCCCATAAAAGCGCAGCCGAAAATAGCAATGCGTGTGAACAGCAAAAGTGAAAGCCCATTTACTTTGCTGTCAAACGTAGACACAGGTGCGCTTTGGGGGGAAATGCGCGTGCAAAATATGCACTGTGTGAATGAGGCCTTATGGGCTATTTTTTATCTGAATTGCTATTAGATAAGTGTAGAAGTGGTGTCCTTACATTCTGCTGACTCTCTGCAATAATTAAAGTTTGCTCTGTATACAAAAACTAAAATATATAAAAAAAAAAAATAAAAAAAATAAAAGATCTCTTAAAGGGATGTTTAAAGGAGATTTTAAGTTTCTTGAATTTCACAGCTGCTGCTACATCTAGCATTGTCCAAATAATTCACAGTCTTCATGTGTCCCAACACCTGCAAACTCAAGGAACATTAAAACCTTTCTTTTAAAGCTCCATTAAATTCTACAGGTTGAAAGAAACTGATAGACCTGATGGCTGTGAACTGACGTGTCTTCTGGTGAGTGTTTTTGCCTCAAACCTTCAAGGAAAGTTTTAGGGACATTTTAACATTTCAATCTTTTTCCCAAAGAAAGCCGCATTTGCCAATTTTTTAGTAAATAGCTTGTGTTTCCAATCAGTTTGCTCATCTCTTCTTAGAATAGACTATTTATAAGACTAAAAGATACACATATATAAATATATATAGCAACAGTGATGTCTTCAAGAGGGCAAGGACTTCATGTGGGTACTGGAGACCCCCCCACATACCTCCCCTCTTTAATCATGGCCATCCTTGGCCATAGTGGACACTTACTGTAGAAGACATGATGTATACATTCACATACAAAACACAGGTAAAACATTATAAAACATATTTACATTCTTTCTTTGGGTTGTCTCAAGCCCGGTCTCACCGGGTTGAGACCCCGGAACTATATAGTCCAAGTCTATTTTTTCATAAAGCAGGCTAATAGGCCAACAGGAGCACAAAGTCTACAGAGGGCTGAATAGGTATTGAACTCCTTCTCTCATTGTGGCAGTATAGAACAACACAGGGAGCATCAGCATATGAGTGAGACCTTCACAGTTCTTGAACGTTGCAAACAAATTACCTGGCTGGCACATCGGGTCCTCCGATTATTCCCCTTTTTACACAACAGTCCATAACACCCAAAAAATATCACAAGAATCGGTGGAGTCCATGAAAATAGGGCACAGGCCATCAGGATATTGGGGCTCAGTCCATTAAGGGCACAATCCATTTACGGCACAGTCCATCATGGGCACAGTCCATTAAGGACATTTTGGGCTTTGAGGTGTAGCCCGAAGGCTGCAGTCCTGCTAAACCAGCAGTGGAAAGCAAAACCCAGCACTAAGTAGGGAAGGGGAAAAATAAAATTAGGCCTTTCTGGCCATGAGGTAAAAAAAAGACAGGCCTAGCTCTTCTCTGAACTCCAAACAGTCCTTATCTAGCCAATACGGCAACTTCAGGGCTTCTGGTAAGCGTTTTGGCCCCAAACCTTTAAGGGAAGTTTTAGGGCCATTTTAAAATTTCAAACTTTTCCCTGAACGAAGCCACGTTTGCCAATTGTTTAGTAAAAAATGAAAAGCTCTCGTGAAGGCATGTTTAACTGAGATTTTAAGGTTCCTGGATTTCACAGGTGCTGGCACATCTGGCTCTCTTCCAAAGATTCACAGCCTGAAAGTGTCCTAACACTTGCAAACTTAAAGTAGCTTAAAAACTTTTTTTAAAGCTCCCTTGAACTCACCATTTTGAAAGAAACTGGTAGACTCAATGGCTGTGAACTCAGCTAACCTTAGGTCAGTGGAGTTCTCAGTCACCGAGTCTTCCGGTGAGTGTTTTGGCTCTAAACCTTCAAGGAAAGTTTTAGGGCCATTTTAAAATGTCAAACTTTTCCCTGAACAAAGCAGCGTTCGCCGGTTGTTTAGTAAATTGCTCGGGTTTTCCGATCACAAACCGAATTGATTGTCAATGTTTGTGCCACATTTGAAATTGGCTAACCTTCTTCGGAAAAGTTTGCTCATCTCTAATCTCATCTAATGAGAATTGCAGGCTCCTAATTTGGATATGTCTTGTATCCCTCCCATTTTCTCCAAGGTCAATGTTAAAGTGTTGTGAATTCTTAGCTTATCCGCTTATCTTAAATCAGTTGGGATCAATTTAGCTCAAACTTGTAGAAATCAACTTTGACACAGGTTACATTCTCATAATTTTTTGGCTTGATTTAAGGGCATTGTCTTAAGTACAGCTGCTTGTTTTCTGCATGTGACGGAGAAGCTGATTGAGCTATTGCAACATACCACAATAGTCACTACTGTGATTATCTCTTGGGAGTGTCTGTTTCCACACAATTTCATGCGAAATGAATTAGAATTTGACCTTTCAGAAATCTTTAGCTATAAAATATCATATCCTAAAATTTTTCCATTTAACGGAAGTAAAGAAAAAGCTTTCTTTTGCTATTATCTTCTTTGTTTTTTTGGTAAATTCTTTTAGTAAAATATGTTTATAGCTATTCATTATTCCTCAGCAATATATGGGCGTTAGCTCCCTGGGCTATTCCCATTAATATTTTTTGTCCAGCTGTTGACATTTTTATGCTGCTCAGACGAGATACATCATTGCTCTTGGTTTAGTCTGGACATGGGAGTATTTAGAAGTTTCCCTTGAAGTGTTTTGGCAAAAATATTAGAGTAATACATAATCTTTATCTCCTTTACACGCATCTTGTGACTTCACTGTCTGATACAATCCCTTATTTTAGCAGTTTCTTCACTGTTGAAGGAATGAATCCCTGTGGCCGATGGTGAGTGTGCTACCGTATCCTAAATAACTAATTATCAATCACTAGGTTCCTTGGTTCCTAAACACATCTTCTTTACATTGTTAGGTGGACGACCTAAAGTGTTAAAACTTTACAGCTTGATTTCAGAGGTTAGCCGGTATTCATCTATCCGCATGTCTGTCTTCCATAAGTAACAGATGTCTGCCATAATAAATCTCAAAAAGTAAAACAAAACTGCATTGTTTAAACATATACTGTCACTAAATAAGCAAATAAGCATGATTTATCTTGTGTTTCCAAACCATCTGGGTTCTTTATGAAGAAAAAGTGCATCTTATGTTCAGATGAGGTTTAATGACATAAATATGAGTACATGTAGATTGGAGTGCTTACAAAGACTTCTTTTTTATTCTTCTGCTCTCCTTTCCGTAAATGTTTATTTGAATGGTAGTTGAAGCTGTTTGAGTGGATATTCTTGATGGTCGGAAAACGCACATGTTTATAATCCATGCCACTTTGCCAGCCTTGCTTGGTTAACCACTGCTATGCTATTGACTAGTATAGGATTAATCTTGAGTTTGGTAACCCAAACATCAGTCTTGACTTATCTCCATTAGTCTCACTGGTGTAATTTTGCACTTGATTTGCCAAATGTAAAGGCTTCAATTCACCATTTTTTGCACCTTTTTTTCGGTTGGTGATCAAAATTAGAGAACAACACACAATTTCCTTAATATTAAGGTCATTGTGTTGTCCTATGTGAAAATATCCTGATGAGTAAATTAGCAGTATTTTAAGCTTATTTCATAAATTCAATGTATTCTAAAACACTAAATAAAAATGTAAATGAGATAAATGAAAAAGAACACTGATCAAAATTAGAGAACACTTTCAGATACCTTCACATTATTGGTGTTAATCTGGCACCTGGTGCTAATTTCCTTAATTATCTGACAAACTCTATTTAACTGGCAGCCTAACTTTCCAGATTGCATGCACTTTGCAAAAATGGTGTGCCATTTTAAAGTGACTTAAACCCTCTGCAGGTTGTCTAGTTGAAGGTCAAAGGGGTCACCCTATCAGTCACAGAAACAGAAGTTGGTTGTTTCAAGTCTGTGATTTCTAGAATATTGCATCTTTACAACATCACAAACTCTTTCAAGTCCCCCAAGAAGACTGTACAACCTTGAAAGACAAATGCAAGAGAGGACAGGATATTGCGGGGAATCTCCATGGGTAATCGTTTCAGCACTGCAACTGGAATAGCTCGCCAGTTCAGCACTGAACAGGGTAAGAATCTGTCTCATCATGCAGTGTCATGACGTTTAAGACATTTGGACTGAAAGCCCACTTTGCAGTGACCAAACCTCTCATTAACAGAAAGAATCAAAAGGCTAGACTCATCTCTGATTAGTAGCATGTTGTGTGGACAGAGAAGTGCTCCACAGTTCATTTTAGTGACAAAAGCAAGTTTAATTCATTTGAGTCTGATGGGAAATAATATGTTTGTCGACAAACTGGGGAAAGACTGAACCAAAGTGTGTAAAGAAGTCTGTAAAAGGTGGTGGAGAAAGTGTCAAGGTTTAGGGAATGCTTTCTACTGTAGGGTTTAGGCCTCTCATAGATCTTCATGGCAGAGTGAAGGCAAGTGTGTATCAGAACCTTCTTTAACAACATGTGGTTCAGCACTCAATCAGCAAGCAAATTGCATGCAGGACAATGTCTCCTGTCACACAACAAAACAGGTAAAGCAGTTCCTTGAAACAGAAAACATTGAAACAATGAAATGGCCACCCAGAGTCCTGATCTAAACTCAATTAAAAACCTCTGGAAAATCCTTGGTAACAAAGTTATGGCCAAGAAACCAATAACAGTCACAGAGCTGTGGAAGAGACTGGAAGAAGAGTGGACCAAAATCCCACCAGAGCAGTGTGAGAGACAAGTGATGTCCTGTGGCTGCAGATGTGCTGAAGTCATTCACAGCAAAGGCCTGTATATTTCCTACTGATTGGTGACTATTGTACCCTTCACAACATTTAGTTTTAATCTTTCTTTGTCTACAGTCATTGCTGTTCTCTAATTATGATCATGTTTAGTGTAAAATAAAGGTTTTAAGTTAATAAACTTTGGTTAGTTTGGAATACACTGTTCTAGTCGCATGGTGTACCTCTTACACAAAAAACCCAAATATTTATCAATGTAGATTACATTTTGTCTGAAAACATCAAGTGATCACACATTGTTTTCTAATTTTGATCTCCAGTGTAGGTCGCTTAATTAGTTATTGAATCTGCTCTGGCCCCTAAATTTTCTTAAATTTCATCTGTTTTTTTTTTTAACAATGTTAACTTGATTTTTCTTATTCAGATATTTTTCTTGTTTTATCATTTGCAACGTTTTGAAATGTCACAACATTTTTGACCAGCTATTGTGCAGGCACCCCAGTACCCTATTAGAGAACAAAATCCGTCTAATGTTATTATTGCACAATTGAAGACTAATTTGCAACATTATAAAGGATCATAAAACTAAAAGTATGCAAAACGTTACCTTCCAAGCAAAAACTGGAACCATTTTGCACAAAATTCATCAACCCATGTGTTCCATTTAGAAGAATTTGTCTCAATTAATGAAAACCAAAACACCAAAATATTGTAAGTGATGAATTAGAGTCAAAGATTTTTTAGAGGAATTTTCCACATTTGTCTCTGCAGTTGTTTTTTTTTTCAATTTCTTGAAATAAATGTTCAGTTTTGACAAATCTGATCATGTTTTTATTTCATTCTGGTAATGGCTTGTATAGGTCAACGTCATCACACATGGACATTCAAATATTTTTATTTCAATTTGAAGAGAATTATTTACTCTATTTCATCGTGAAGTATCAGTGATTACAAAAAGGTAGAATATCCCATGGCTGCACAGTAATGACATATTCCTGTATAATAAGTAAAGCTGCAGGGGATATCAAGGTTTTAATGAATCAATAAGGTCATCAGTTTATTCCCAGATGAACAGCACTTTGAGCACAAGTGTCAAGCTGAGGCACATAACAGATCCATCAACAGCAGTTTGATGATAGCTAGCATTGAAATTATGATATATTACAAAGAAGTGTGATTTTAATCATGTTGGTCTAATCAGTAAAAAATTACCATATTTCACGAGTGAGAAACAACCAGGTATCATTTGCTATAGTTAATAGGTCATTCCAATTGCGTATGGCAATAAGTCTGTAAGTCTAAAGCACAGGGAAAAGCAAAAGAGAGGCTGCAGGCTGCGTCCTGTGCAGTTGCATCCATGTCACAGGCAGTGGGTAAATTGTGTAAATTTAGATGATAACTACCTGCCTTTTCTGCCTGGCACAGATATCTGCCAATACATTGCAGTCACATACCACTCCCTCAAGCGATTCTGTGGCTTCCGGTGAAGTCACTTCACCACTTAGCTTCTGCTCTGCTCTGTTAACGGGTTGCAATCCCAAGCCGATGTCATGCTGACTGACAGCTGGCTCCTTGCTGCTGTCCTGTGTCAAGCCTGCTGTCAATCAGCATGTCACGTCCATTGACAGATCAAGCCAAGAAGGTGAGCTGCTTTGTGTGCTCTGTTTCCCTCTGTGTACTCACCCCCTGTGTGCTTGCTCCTCCCCCTGTGCGTTCTCTTTTCCCTCTGTGCGCTTTCGCTCCACCATGCACTCTCTCTGGCCCCCCTGTGAACTTGCCCTCCCCTACTCCCCTATGCACTCTCTGCCCCCTGTGTGCTCTCTCTGCCCTCCTGTGCTTCGTCTCTTCTCCCTTGTGCTCTCTCTCCCCTGTGGTGTCCAAAGATGGCGCCAACAGCACTAACTGTCCAGAAGATCACTGATGCCTTGATCTAAAATTAGGTCTGGGAGGAGAACCTCCAAGACACCACTCACTATCTCATCATGAGCAAGCTCAAACATTGCCAAAAGAGTACACAGGCAGATCGGGGGTCATAGAAACTACTGAGACATATTATGAATTCATTTACTATCCAGCCCCCAATTGTTTGGTAATTATGGTTTCATTGATCACTGATATAATACTTTTGTTATAATTTACACAATTAATGTTGATATATATATATATATATATATATGTATTTATTCATACTTCAAGATTCAAATCACCAGGAATGAAAAATCTTAAGGTACCTTTACACGATTCAATGTTGAAACGACATCACTAACGATCTCAGAGGCGCGCGGTCATGAGGACATCGCTTTGACATCGTTGGTGAGCTGTCACATGCATAGATATCGTGAACGAACGCACCAACGATCCAGCGAGCAGGTATCGTTCACACAACCCAACGAACAAAACTTGTTCACTGATGTGAATGAGTGAAGTCGTTAACGACATCGTTATAGCGGTGTCACACAAAACGATGCAGCAGGTTGGCTGATCGTGGATCATCTGATTTGAGAACATGTTCTCAAACCTGCGATCACCGATCCAAAGATTTATCGTAATCGTATGTTAGTGTTTTACGCAACGACATCCTAACCATGTCGTTTCAACGCCTCCAAACCCGTGACGTTTGAGCGATATCGTTCACGATATTGTGCCGTGTAATGGTACCTTTAGAATAATGAAAATCACAGGATGGATAGACTTGTTAATGATATGCAAATGAGGAATTATTGAAACATCATTTTTTCAACATCCTGATTTATTCAGTGTTGAGTGTTATCGCCACGTGCAGAAATATATGCGCTTACACACCTTGGCTGTTATCAAGGACATATTTGATGGCTGTCTGAGGAATGTTCTGCAAACTAAATGCAATTGGTTATCCAAATCAACAAGATCCACTGCTGGCAGCTCCTTTTGCGTTTGTCAGAAATGTGCTTGATAGGAGACAATCCAGAAACACTACTGGCCATGATAGTATGTACAACATCTGCAAGGAGTTTATATGTTTGTGTGGGTTTTCTCCCTCATACTACAAATAAATACTAATAGAGAATTGAAATTGTGAGCCCCAATGGGGACAGTGATGTTGATGTTTGTAAAGTGCTGTGGTGCTATATTAGTCTGTAATATGTAAAAATAAATATAATGTGGAGGTGTTAGTGTATTTGGAATATAGACTAGAGGAGTCTGTATATCATACATTATGCTACCCTAATATCTTAATCCTGGGAGTAAGACTGGTGCGATGTGTCTCTTCATGGCATTGCTCACGTGGTCTCATCATGTTAAAATAATTGCACATAGTGATTCATTCATTCTGTGCCGCTAGTAAAATTGGAAATCATATACTAAGGACCGCTTTAAGCGGCCGTCACACGCTATGATATCGCTAGCGATATTGTAAGCGATCACGTGCACGCGCGATCGCTTACAATATCGCTCACATCGCTGGTGAGCTGTCACACAGACAGACTCACCAGCGATGTGGATCCGCGATCTCGCTGGTTACTATGGTACACATCGGGTTACTAGGCGCCGCGCATCGCTTAGTAACCCGACGTGTACCATAGTTACCATCTCCCAGCATAGGCTCTGCCGCTGGGAGATCGCTCATCGTGGTGTTATACACCACGATAAGGCAGATCGTGAAATCGTTAATCGCAAGATCTGAGGTCCGGAGCTCAGATCTCGATCTCGCGATTTGAACAATTCTCGCTCGTCGTATCTTGCCGTCACACGCAGAGACATCGTTCAAGTGATGTTTCATCTGGCGCGTTCAAGCGATTTCTTGCAAGATATCGTAGCGTGTGACGTCCGCCTCACACACACCAACTTCTGTGACCAACTTCTGAACAGATCTCTGGTTGCAGTGAAATCATAGACACATTGCTCCATTTTGTGGCTGTGTACAAATGTAACAATGTGTCCATGATTTCACTGCAACCAGAGATCTGTTCAGAAGTTGGTCACAGAAGTTGGTGTGTGTAAAGCGACCCTGAGTCTAAGGTGTCAAACTGTGTCTACTTCAACTATCAGGAGGTATTTGCGTGATATTAGTCGGACATCTATCTACAGATATTTCTTTGACCTTAAACCCTCAAAGGCTATAATGGTGCAGAGCAAGACGACTGCAATGGAGGCCTATCCTTTTCAGTGATGAATCCTGATTTTAGTGAAAACCTCCGGGTGGTTAATCTTCACATGCACCACAACCAGCGCCATTTCCCTGATGACTGCCAAAAGATCAATCTGGGGAAATGCCGCCACCAGCTTGAATGGTGCTGGTGTGAAATTTAAAACAGGAAGATTACAGACACCAGAGGCAGCGGAGGAGCCGGGGAAGAGCTGAAGACCCTACCTGTAGGCCCATCATACAGTCCTGCCCCAATGCATGGAAACACAAAACTTCTATTGATGATTTAACAAAAAACAAGCTATAAATTAAAACAGTGAAGGTACCTATAAAGTCAGTATAACAGCGCCATTATAGCTATACTATTAGTTAACTATTCATGATCATGATGACACATTTTCTTTAACACACAAGATATGCTGAATGTTTTCTCACAAAGCTATACACTAACCTACCCAGCTCCCCCTCCTCTGTAACATGATGCCGGCAGATTGGACTGTATTTTCACGTTGACAGGTTGCCTTTAATGCAGTAATACAGTTAGTGGTGTAAATGCATGGATAATCATTTTTTCTATTAATAAAAGAACATTTATATGAGAAGCATATGAAAACACGTCACATTACTATTGAATCCATATTTGTAGGTTAAACCACCCAAGGGCATTAAATAATTGTGAGGTAATGCAGCACTACATGGACACACAAGGCCGTCTACATCTCCCAAGCTCCCTGCATGCTCACACTCAATGTGCCATTGATCATTCGGCTAAGAAAACATCCTGATTGCTGCTTGTGGTCAAACAAAATGTCCCTGAGGGATGGCTGTAAACCTGGTCTCTGCAGCCCTCCAGATGAGAATTTCTTATGTCTGTGAATTGTGTGTACTTCACAATGCACACAATACAAAACAAATGTGAGGTCCACCATAGGTCACGCTAGACTCCTTTTATTCTCATCGGGACAAAGCAATGGGGCTATTATATTGATGAATACCAATACTGAGCTGGAGACTGTGAATATGACTATATATTCATGAAGAAGGTGAGAATTCAATAAAAATAAGTCCAAAAGCAACTATATATCTTAGAAACGAGCTGAAATTGTGACAAAGAGTGTACAAATAAAAAAAGCTGTAAGGAATATCCATAAAGCAACCTTACATTTGTTTAATATGCCCACATATTTAACCCTACACTTTAGATTAACCTCTTAACGACTAATGACGAGTATACTCGTCATGAAAAGATGTCAGTTCCCGCATCATGACGAGTATACTCGTCATGGCTTTGAACTGTCACTGCTTCTAAACGAACAGTGACAGTTCAATTCTAAAAGCTGTCAGTGACAGCTGAGGGTCAGGGGCAGAGGTGTGGGCAGCCCTGTTAACCCCCCCCTGCCCAGGACCCCTCCGATCTGCAGTGTAAAACTGAAACTGCTGATCGGAGCGATTCAGACAGATTTACCCCTCCAGGTCTGATTGGAGCTCTCCAATCAGATCTAGAGGGGCCGATCAGTGGGTGCCCTCCCCCTACTCAGCCCCCTCCCGCACCAGGACACATGTCCCCCCCTGGATCATATTTATCTGCCGGCGGGCTGCACACCCGGCGCACCCGCCAGCCATCACCAGTTCCAGCCCCGCTCCATCCAGCTCCCCCCCCATGTCCTGTCCCGCCCCCCCTGTGTCCAGCCCCCCCTTTGTCCAGCACTTCCTGTGTCCGGCCCCCCCCCCGTGTCTGGCCTGCACCCCCCATACCCGTCCCGCCGTCCACCCGCCCTCCTCCTTCTCTCTTCCAGCTGCTTTTTCTGCCGGCGGGCTCATGCGCCCGCCGGTCCAGGTGCAGGGCCCCCTCCCCCTGCTCGTACTCCCCCCCCCCAGGTGGTACCCCTGCCCCCCCCCAAGCCCCGCTCACCTATTCCGGCGGGCTGCACCAGCTCGTCGGCCTCCGCTCCTCCTCTGCAGTCTCCGGTGTAGCCCCTCCTCTTCTCAGGGGCTTCTCCTCCTCATCCATCGGTGGGTAAGTATGAATGAATGAATAGATGGATGGATGGGTGGATGGATGGATGGGTGGATGGATGGGTGGATGGATGGGTGGGTGGGTGGATGGATGGATGGGTGGATGGATGGGTGGATGGATGGATGGGTGGGTGGATGGATGGATGGGTGCGTGCGTGGATGGATGGGTGCGTGCGTGGATGTGCGTGCTTGGATGTGCGTGCGTGGATGTGTACGTGCGTGGATGTGTTTGGATGTGCGTGTGTGGATGTCAGCATGCGTGCGTGGATGTGTGCGTGTGTGGATGTCAGCGTGCGTGGATGTCAGCGTGCGTGGATGTGCGTGCGTGGATGTGCACGCGTGGATGTGCGTACGTGGATGTGTGAGTACGTGGATGTGGATGTGCTTGGATGTGGATGTGTGCGTGGATGTGTGCGTCGATGTGTGTGTGGATGTGCGTGGATGTCAGCATGCGTGCGTGGATGTCAGCGTGCGTGAATGTCAGCGTGCGTGGATGTGTGTGCGTGGATGTGCGTGCGTGGATGTCAGCATGCGTGGATGTGTGCGTGTGTGGATGTGCATGCTTGGATGTGCGTGCGTGGATGAGCGTGCGTGGATGTGCGTGTGTGGATGTGCATGCGTGGATGTGCGTACATTGATGTGTGAGTACGTGGATGTGTGCGTGGATGTGCTTGGATGTGGATGTGTGCGTGGATGTGTGTGTGGATGTGCGTGGATGTCAGCATGCGTGCGTGGATGTCAGCGTGCGTGAATGTCAGCGTGCGTGGATGTGTGTGCGTGGATGTGCGTGCGTGGATGTCAGCATGCGTGGATGTGTGCGTGTGTGGATGTGCATGCTTGGATGTGCGTGCGTGGATGTGCACGTACGTGGATGTGTGCGTGCGTGGATGTGCGTGTGTAGATGTGCGTGCTTGGATGTGCGTGCTTGGATGTGCGTGTGTGGTTGTGTGCGTGCGTGGATGATGGGTGCATAGGTGGATGGATGGGTGCAACAAGGGATCAAGTGTCCTCTTGTTATAGTCTCTGGGATCATAGTCATTGTGCACTGTATAACAGATCATTGTCATACAGTGCACCATAACTCTGACCCCCGAGACTGTAGGAAGAGGACACTTGATCCCTTGCTGCAGTCTCTGGATTGAGCAGAGGCGATCGAGCGTCGTGGGACCTTCGTTGTGGACTACGTCGGAGGCGATCTAGCGTCGTGGGACCTTCGTTGTGGACTACGTTGGATCTTTATAATAAAGATGGAGTCCGAATTTTGTTTGTGTTTTTTTTTCAAATAAAAAGATTTTTCTATGTGTGTATTTTCTGACTATTTACCAGAGATTCCTAATGGCGGGTCTAACATTGACCCTATATTATGAATCTCGCTCTTAGTGCCAGCTGCCAATAAAAAGCTGGCATTAACCCCTTTATTACCCAGTTTGCCACCGGCACCAGGGCAACTGGAAGAGTCTGGGTACAGCGCCAGAAAATGGCGCTTCAATGAATGCGCCATTTTCTGGAGCGGCTGCGGGCTGCAATTCGCAGCATGGGAGGCCCAGAACGCTTGGGCCTCTCCATGCTGCGGATTCCAGCCCCCAGCTGCTTAGTTGTACCTGGCTGGGCCAAAAATATGGCGGAGCCCCACGTCATTTTTTTTTCTAGAATTAGTTCTAGAAAAAAAAAAGGCTTTGCTGTATTTCTGGTTGCCAGCCAGGTACAACGAGGCAGCTGGGGGTTGGTGGCAATCCGTAGCTGCCAAGTTGTACCTGGCTGGACTAAAAATATGGCGGAGCCCCACGTCATTTTTTTTCTAGAATTAGCCCTAGAAAAAAAAAAAAAAATGGGCTTCGCTGTATTTTTGGTTGCCAGCCAGGTACAATGAGGCAGCTGGGGGTTGTTGGCAGTCCGTAGCTGCCAAGTTGTACCTGGCTGGACCAAAAATATGGCGGAGCCCCACGCCATTTTTTTTCTAGAAGTAGTCCTAGAAAAAGAATAAAAATGGGCTTCGCTGTATTTAGATGCATAGTGAACACTTTGAACCCCAGGTGCTTCACAAATTGATCCGTAAAAATGAAAAAAGAAAATTTGTGTGAAAAAAAAGTACTTTTTCCTTCTTACGGATCAATTTGTGAAGCACCTGGGGGTTCAAAGTGCTCACTATGCATATAGATGCATTCCTTGGGGGGTCTAGTTTCCAAAATGAGGTCACTTGTGGGGGAGCTCCAATGTTTAGGCACACATGGGTTCTCCATATGCGACATAGTGTACGCTAATAATTCCAATTGTTAGCGGACACCATGTTGGGTACGGAGAGCCCCTGTGTGCCTACACATTGGAGCTCCCCCACAAGTGACCCCATTATGGAAATTACACCCCCATGGAACTTATCTAGATGGGTGGTGAGCATTTTGAACACCCCAGTGCTTCACAAATTAATCTGTAAAAATGAAAAAAGAAACTTTTTATGGAAAAAAAAGTACTTTTTCATTTTTACAAATGAATTTGTGAAGCACCTGGGGGTTCAAAATGCTCCCCACCCATCTAGATACATTCCCTGGGGGGTCTAGTTTCCAAAATGGTGTCACTTGTGGGGGAGCTCCAATGTTTAGGCACACAGGGTCTCTCCAAATGAAACATGGTGTCCGCTAACAATTTGACTGAAAATCAGCTCAAATTGTTAACGGACACCATGTCACGTTTGGAGAGCCTCTGTGTGCCTACACATTGGAGCTCCCCCACAAGTGACCCCATTTTGGAAACTAGACCCCCCAGGGAACTTATCTAGATGGGTGGTGAGCATTTTGAACCCCCAGGTGCTTCACATATTCATCCGTAAAATGAAAAAGTACTTTTTTTCCATAAAGATTTTTTTTTCTTCATTTTTACAGATTTATTTGTGAAGCACTGGGGCATTCAAAATGCTCACCACCCATCCAGATAAGTTCCCTGGGGGGGTCTAGTTTCCAAAATGGGGTCACTTGTGGGGGAGCTCCAATGTGTAGGCACACAGGGGCTCTCCAAACGCAACATGGTGTCCGCTAACAATTTGACTGAAAAATCAGCTCAAATTGTTAGCGGACACCATGTCGCGTTTGGAGAGCCCCTGTGTGACTAAACATTGGAGCTCCCCACAAGTGACCCCATTTTACAAACTAGAGGCCCCAGGGAACTTATCTAGATGGGTGGGGAGCATTTTGAACCCACAGGTGCTTCACAAATTCATCCGTAAAAATGAAAAAGTACTTTTTTTTCCCCAAAAATTTTCTTTTAGCCTACATTTTTTAATTTTCACATAGGGAACAGGATAAAATGGATCCTAAAAATTGTTGGGCAATTTCTCCTGAGTACACTGATAGCTCATATGTGGTCATAAACCACTGTTTGGGCACACAGCAGGTCTCAGAAGGGAAGGAGCGCCATTTGACTTTTTGAATGGAAAATTAGCTCCAAAAGTCAAATGGCGCTCCTTCCCTTCTGAGCCCTGCCGTGCGCCCAAACAGTGGTTTATGACCACATATGAGATATCGATGTACTCAGGAGAAATTGCCCAACAATTTTAGGATCCATTTTATCCTGTTGCCCATGTGAAAATGAAAGAATTGAGGCTAAAAGAACATTTTTGTTGGAAAAATTAAAATGACCATTTTTTCCCTCCACTTTGCTTTAGTTCCCGTGAAGCACCTGAAGGGTTAATAATCATCTTGAATGTAGTTTTGAGTAGCTTGAGGGGTGCAGTTTTCGGAATGGTGTCACTTTTGGGTGTTTTCTGTCATGTACGCCCCTCAAAGGGACTTCAAATGTGATGTGGTCACAAAAAAAAATGGTTTTGTAAATTTTGCTGGAAAAATGAAAAATTGCAGATGAACTTTGAACCCTTATAATGTCCGAACGAAAAATTTTTTTTTTTCCAAAATTGTGCTGATGTAAAGTAGACATACGGGAAATGTTATTCATTAACTATTTTGTGTCACATACCTCTCTGGTTTAGCAGAATTAAAATTCATAATTGGAAAATTGCAAAATTTTCAAAGTTTTTGCCAAATTTTTGATTTTTTCACACATAATTGCAAAAATTATCGACCTAAATTTAATACTAACATGAAGCCCAATATGTCACGAAAAAACAATCTCATAATCGCTAGGATCTGTTGAAGCGTTCCAGAGATATTAGCTCATAAAGGGACACTGGTCAGAATTGCAAAAAATGGTCTGGTCATTAAGCTGCAGAGTGACTCGGTCCTTAAGGGGTTAATTAGGACTGGCATTTTAATATATCAGTTGATGGAGTAATTGTAACTAGTAATGAGCAAACCTGAACTGTAAAGTTCGGGGTCCGTACCGAACACCTAGTGTTCGAGCACAGATCTACAACACGGACTTCCCTGGAAAGTCCATGTTACAATTCAGGTTCAGGGGCTGTAAAAATAAAGAATATAGATATTAAACATCATCATCATTCTTACAGTGTCCTACCGTCCTGCCATGTCTACGTCCAGGGCAACTCAGTAACTTCCTGGTTTCTCACTGCAGAGGGACCCAACAGCCAATCACAGACACTGTCACACAGAGTGGGCATCTGTGATTGGTGTTGGAGCCAGTGCAGGCAATATCCCGGAAGGTAATAGCGGCCACGGAAGTAGAAAGGGTGGGACGTGGCACAGCAGGACCCGGTAAGCATGATGATAAGGTTTAATAACCATATGCCTTATTTTACAGCCCCCTGCCCCCATCCCATAACTTTAAAGTCCGAGTTCGGGGTTCAGACTCAAGTTTGAGTCAAGTTCAGTCCTGAACCGAACCCAGGCTTATAAAAAGTCTGGGCGAGTCTGCAGAATTCAAACATCGGCGGGTTCGTCTATCACTAATTGTAACACAAATTTTTAAAAGGTGCTCAGTTCTTAAAAAATGTGAAATATTTTACATTCTTTTAAAGCCAGAATATCTGGTGCAGCATTTACAATGAATTCCTATTTTGAACATAAAAACAACTCTTGCTAACTTTTTCATAAAATACTCACTATATATTTAATATTAGTGATAATAATAAAATTATTTACCACATTTTTCGGACGCATTTTTTCCCCAAAAAAGTTTTAGGGAAAATGGGGGGTATGTCTTATGGTCCAAATATAGGACCATATGTGGCTGTGGGGGGAGCAGCGGAGGAGGGAGGAGGCTACAGGGGGCGGCTGAGGCAGAGGGAGGTCACATGCTCCTGCTGATTTAATATGCACCGCATCCCGCTGTCCATCAGCTTAGTGCTGAAGCATTGGGTGGGGAGGCCATATCAAGGACAATGGGGGGCATATCCAGGATGAGAGGTAATGATTCTGGATGGTGGGGGCTATATCCCAGGGTGGGGGACTATATACCAGGATGGGGGGCTGTATACAAGGATATGGGTCTGTATCCCAGGATGGGGGCTGTATACCAGAATGGGGGGCTGTATACCAGGATGGGGAGCTATATTCCAGGATGGGAGAGCTGTGTCCAAGAATGGGGGGCTATATCCAGGATGGAAGGCTGTATACCAGGATTGGGAGCCATATCCAGGATGGGAGATGCTATATACCTGAATAGGGGGCTATATTCCGCATGGGGGCTATATACCAGGATGGGGTGCTATATACCTGAATGGGGGGCTATATTCCACATAGGGGGCTATATACCAGGATGGGGTGTTGTATCCCAGGATGGGGGGCTATATACCAGAATGAAGGGTGTATATCCCAGGATTGGGGGCTATATACTAGGATTGGGGGCTGTATACCAGGATTGGGGGGCTATATACCAGGATTGGGGGGCTATATACCAGGATGGAGAGCTATATACAAGGATGGGAGCTATATCCAGGATGGGGACTGTATACCTGAATGGGGGGGCTGTATCCCAGGATAGGGAGCCATATCCAGGATAGGACATGCTATATACCAGAATGGGGGGCCATATTCCAGATGGGGGGGCTATATACCATGAATGGGGGGCCATAATATCCAGGATAGCGATTATATACCAGGATGGTGGGGCCATATATTACCAGGATGGGGCATTACCTCCATTATTGTCACCAGCACATTCCCCCATAAGGGTACCTTTACACGCCGCTACTGGAGGATGGATACAACCGCTACAGGCTACAAATGTAGCTTGTAGCGTCAATATAGCCCGTAGTAGTGGCGTGTGAAGACGGTAGGAGGCAGCCGGCAACAGATACATCTGTTTCCGAGCACTGCTCGAAAACAGATGGCTACAAAGCCGATTGTAGCGAGCTGTATCGGCGTGTAAAGAAGCTACAGAAGGGATGTCTGGACCCCAGCCTATGTACCTGGTATGTAGCTGGGGCGTGACACAGCCTCCGGGATACCGCTCCCCTTCAGCGATCATTGGAGGAAGCTCCTGCGTTGTGATTGGTTGTCGCTGCACAGGGCGGCATATTTAAGGAGCTGCCCAGTCACACTACACAATTGCTCGGGCATCATGTGTTAATCAGCCTCCTGCGATGCCTGGCCAATCATGGGTTTCTTGCTTTGTCCTATCAGCGTACGGACGTCTCGTACTCCACAATTGTGGCACGCCTATGTGCTGTCCCTGCTGCACCAGGTCCGCCCATATTAGCTGGTTGTAGCGGTGTGTAAATGAGGTAAGATGAGCTACAGATGGCTACTTGAGACACCCGGCGATGTATCTAGCTGTAGATGTAGCGTAGCGTAGTGCACCTTGTGGCGGCGTGTAAAGGTGGTGCATTTCCCGTTTGTAACCGTTTGGGCGTGCTCGTGCACGTGAAGTAGCGGGTTGTATCCATCCTCCAGTAGCGGCGTGTAAAGGTACCCTAACAGTGCATTATAACCACATTTTTTGCTTAATTTCTTTTCTCTATTTTCCTCCGCTAAAACCTGGGTGCATCTTATAGTCCGAAAAATACGGTATATACTGCATATTCCATAATACTTTATAATACTGCCCTTATTTACATTCATGAATCTGACACAAGGTAAAGTTTTAATTCTAGAGTTGGACCTTCCCCTGGAGAGTAACTACAATAAGTGCAATCACTTCCGGGCCCTAGAGTCTAAGGGGCCTCAAAGGTCTCTTTGACCTACAGAAAAAGACTGATAAAGGCTTGCAATAATTGGGGGCCCGTTGGAGCTTTTGCATGTCACTGACCCTCCTGAAGGGTACTCCTTGTCATGGTGAGATGGCTTTATGCTTTATGATCAGGCAGTGTTAACCAAGTACGGTACTCTATGTTATTTACATGTATTACTGCTATTTACTTATTTACAGTATTATAGGGTATATGCACATTTTGTGGTTTTCTCTTGGGTTTTGTCCATGAAATTGCCACGATGTGAATGTGATCCTATTGTACACATTCCAACTTATTCTCCAGCTCATTTGTTTTGTTAGTTACTGTGGGAGCCTGACTCTGCTATTAAGAACTTTTGGAATCCTCCATCAATTTTTTCCATACAAGAAAAATTGATGACACATAGATGGTAAAAATGTCATGTGAAGCAAAATAGATTAAAAAAAGGTATCTGGCAAACTAATGAAAAAGGTCTGTTGGTTCAGTGGTTAGCACTGCAGCCTTGCAGCACTGGGGTCCTGGGTTCAAATCCCACCAAGGACAACTTATGCAAGGAGTTTGTATGTTCTCCCCGTGTTTTTGTGGGTTTCCTCTGGGTTCTCTAGTTTCTTCCCACACTGCAAAGACATACTGATAGGGAATATAGATTATGAGCCTCAATGGGGACAGCGTTGCAAATGTATGTAAAGCACATACATTTCCTGATAAAGAAGTGGAGTTATGCTTTGAAACGCGTAGAATAAACCATAGTTTATTGCTGTAAAGTGATTATAAGGCGCACTTAAATCTGTGAATGTTGGGAATTTACATGATTGTCTGGGGTAGCACATTTCAGAAAATAGTGCAGTTCGAGCAAATGATTGGAAATATGAATTAGAGGTATAGTTTATGGAATCTGCACTAGTCTTAGGTTATTGATAGAATACAAAGTACAATTACAAAACCTTCCACTGTGCGATTTTATACGGACTTTTTTCTTTTATTTAATATTTTTCTTTATTTTCTGAACTAAATCAGCCAATTTGTGCCCCCTTTTAAAACTTAAATTCCACTATTCATTTGCCCTTCTGAATTATAACTGTCACACTGTCCGTCCTTATGAACAACTGCCGCACTGTCCCCCTTATTGGATGTAGCTGCCAATCCCCATTTGCAGGCTGTAGCCTTGTTGGAAGAGGTCTTCAGGTTTCATTTGAAGGTTTCCACAGTAGGTGAGAGTCTGATATGTTGTGGCAGAGAGTTCCAGGGTATGGCGGATGCATAGGAGAAATCTTGTATGTGGTTGTGGGAAGAAGGTATAGAAGGGGAATAGAGGAGGAGATCTTGAGAATATCGCAAATTGCATGAGGGTAGGTATCGGGAGACCACTTGTTGAGTCTCACAGGGCCGTGTCCTGGTGTGGCTGCCTGCTTCCTGGACAGGAGCCTATAGATGCATGTATTTCTATGTGGTTGCAGGCTCCTGTCCGGGAAGTGGGTGGTCGTGCCAGGTGATGCCACTACGAGACTCGGCAAGTCATACGCAAGTGGGAACTCACCCTTATTCTCACATTTCCAAGAATTTATCAATTAGATAAGTCCAGTTATGTTATCCAGAACTTTTTTTTCTGATTAAACTAATTGATTCAAGCATAGATTTTGTGTGACATTACCTTAGCATGACCGTTCAATCTAAAACAGAGGACATAAACAGTTTTCTTTTGTAATAAAATGTTACACTAATCCTATACGATCTTAAGTCATTTCAGCTGCAAATAAGAAAAGATTCAGTGATAAGAACCTGAGTGACCCAAGGGAGCAGTTGGTCACAGCCTCTTCAGTAGGTTCTGCTCATAGATAAGGTCGACACTTCTGTTTTCAATCCGAAAATTTACATGAATGCTTTTTTTCCCAAGCAGATATATATATTTCATATTGTAGGCGCACACATGATTCAATTAAGCCAATCTGCTGATCAGGCCTTTGAGAGCTATGTGATGTGATACACAGCTGCTAAGGAGTTCAGCTGCTTAAAGAAAAAAAGTTTTAAATGAGTTTCCACTGGACCTTGCATTGACCCATTGCTCTGCATTTCCTCCTGCCTCTCTATAGCTTCCATGTCTTTCATGTCTCCTACTTCCTTCTCATATCACTGGAGGGGACACGGCCTTTGAAGTCTCAGATTGTTTCCATAAACTACAGTGAAGCCTAATTTTGTGATATATGTGGGTTGTAATGAATAATATGCAGCCTGTGGCCATGGGGTAATCTATGAACTTTAACACTTTCTAGGAAGTCCAAGTTCTTGGAAATCAGTTTTATTGCAAAAAAAGTTTTGTAATTTATATTATGCTATAAACAGGGTTCATTTAGGGATGACAACTACAATTAAAAAGAAACGTTTTGCAGGTAAATAGTAAGATGACATCTCTATAAATCTGACCTTGTGAGGTTTATGTCATTTAACGTGACATGTTAAGCTAAAGCTCTATTCTTTGTAATCAATTTTACATTATACAACTGTTGTGCATAACTCTCACATGTAACAAACACAATAAAACTTAGAATAAAAATGAGCAATAAACACAAATACATTTTGTATTAGTATATAATATGACATCTGGCATCCATGTGCTGGTGTTACTAGCTTCATTGACTAGTAATAATACTCCAAGGGAAGAAAACCCTAACCATGACATGTAAAGCCATCCACAACCTGTCTCCATACATCTGTGACATGGTCTTCCGGTACTTACCTATACACAGCCTCCAATCCTCTCAAGATCTCCTTCTCTCCTCCCTTCTTATCTTTCTTCCCACAGTCACATGCAAGATTTCTCCCGTGCATCCCTCATACTCTGGAACTCTCTGCCCCAACACATGAGAGTCATGCTTTCTGTGAACACCTTCAAAAGGAACCTGAAGACCTACATCTTCTCACAAATCTGCAATGACCCTCAATCCATCAATCCACCGCTGAACAGGTCTACCATCTCCTACTGGAGACGGTGAGCCCTCGTGGGCAGGGTCCTCTCTCTCACCTACCGTATACTCACCTATCCCTTGTAGACTGAGAGCCATCGAGGGCAGGGTCCTCTCTCCACCTGTACCTTGTGTGCCTTGTATTGTTCATAACTATTGTACTAGTCTGTGTATTACCCTTTTCTCATGTAAAGCACCATTGAAAAAATGGTGCTATAAAAATAAATAATAATAATACTTTTGGTTCTTAATGGATTATGATACAATTATGAAATTTAAGGCATATGGAGCTTAGCTAAAATCCTATTATGATTACAGTATGGACTGCATATTGCATATATAGAGCAATTAAAGGAAAACTGTCACCATGAAAATGCAGTCCAATCTACAGACTTGTTACACAGCAGGTGGAGCGGAGTACCTAGAAATATAGGTTTGTAAGAAATGATCCATTATAATCTCTGTTGTAATAGTTTAACTTTCAGTGATTTTTGGACCAATGGGCCGTCCTATCAGTGACTGACACCTGTCTTAGGATAGCTAATTCTCTATTCATTCTTATACAATCAGTCACTTATAGGACCGCCTAGAACAGTGATGGATAATCCATAACTCGCATGGCAGCAGTGACAGAGGCATTTCTGCTGACACACGTGTCATGGCTCAGTTTCCTCCTATGCCAGCTGCCGATAACATCATTAGCTCTGCTGCATTACCTTGCCGCCTTGTTCCGCCTTCGGATGCTGAGCTGACACTGTGATTGCATGCAGTCAGGGTTAATCACAGTGTCAGCATCCGGAGGAGGGACACAGGCGGCACGTAATGAAGATGACAGTCAAACAGTCAAAGTGTCATCATTCTGCCTCCAGATGCTGACACTTTGATTGACACTGACTACATGCAACCACAGTGTCAGTTCAGCATCTGGAAGTGGGACAAGGACGGCACATAATGAAGATGACAAAGTGACACCATCTCGCCTCCGGATGCTGACAATATGACTGACAAAGACTGCATGCAATCACAGTGTCAGGTCAGTATCCAAAGGCTGAACAAGGGTGGCACGGTAATGCTGGGGAGCTAATTATGTTATCAGCGGCGGGCTGCTGACACTTTGAACATGAAGAGGAATGAAAGATAGGTGAGTTATATTGTTTATTTTTTTTGTGTATGCGCTAGGATGGGGTCCATATCAAGGATGTGGGGTGCTATACCCCAGTATGGGGGGGCTTAATACCAGGATGGGGGCTATATCCTGGATAAGGTGCTATATACCAGTATGGGGGCAATATCCAGAAGGGGGATGCTATATCCCAGCATGGGGGCTATATACTAGGATGGGGGCCATATCCAGGATGGGAGGTACTGTGCCACGATGGGGGCTATATGGAGCATGAGGACTATATACAAGAATGGGGACCATATCCAGGATGGGGGTAATGTACCAGGATGGGAGCTATATCCAGCATGGGGGCTGTATACTAGGATTGGGGCCATATCCAGGAAGGGGGGTTAATGTACCAGGATGGGGGCTATATACAGCCTAATGGCTATATACCAGAATGGGGGCAATATCTAGGAAGGGGGGTAATGTACCAGGATGAAGGGAGGTATTTTTAGGGTGGCCTATCATGATCCCTAGTCAGTCATCTAGACATAGCCTATCCGCGCCGTCTCAAGTGGATCACAAATAATGGGTTGTGGCCACTTATTCTGCTCCTATCTGTTCCCCATCTCCTCAAGTTGACTATACCATCATTGTAAATAAGCACCTGTACCTTGTCACCCCCACCTCATTGTTAGACTGTAAGCTCTTATGAGCAGGGCTGCCATTTTTTGGTCTAATTATTGTATTATATTATGCTTTGTATTGTATTGTTTTTGGCATTGTATTGTATTTTCTAACAGCTTCTTATGGTTTAAATTTGAACTTTGTATTGTGAAGCGCTGCGGAATATGTTGGCGCTATATAAATAAAAATTATTATTATTATTATTAGGTGCAATATCCCAGTGTGGGGCTATATCCAGGATAAGGGGCTACATATCAGTTGGGGCCATATCCAGGATGGAGGGTTATGTACCAGTATGGGGGGTCCTATATTCCAGTGTTAGGGCTATATCCAGGATAAGGGGCTATATACCAGAATGGGAGCTATAGCCATGATGAGGGGGTAATGTACCAGAATGAGGGGGTGCAGTATCCCAGTATACATCAGTATGGGGGCTATATCCAGCATACGGAGCTATATACTAGATTTGGGGCCATATCCAAGATGGGGAATAATGTACCAGGATGCAGGGTCCTATATCCTAGTATGGAGGCGATATCCAGGATAAGGGGCCATATGCCAGAATGGGAGCCATAGCCAGGATGGGGGGTTAATGTACCAAAATGAGGGGGTGCTATATCCCAGTATGGGGGCTTTATCCAGCATAAGGGGCTATATACCATAATGGAGACCATATCCAGGATGCTTTTTTGTTATTACAGATACAAATATCAGAAAATTATGGGTTTTTCTCGAAGTGACCCCACACTGACACACCACACGATTTATGCTCGGGTATTTGGCAAATTTTGACACACTGATCTTAAAAGGTTGACCATCACTGGACTAGAAGAAGTAAGGCTGAGCTTGACCAGTATATACAGTGCTCTAGGGTAATATAGACTGATAAGACCACCCACTGGCCCAAACACCCATGAAAGCGCACAGAATTAAATGATTAAACAGAGATTTTACCAAATAATTTATCACAAAACTATATATCAATGTACTCTACTCCCCCGCTCTATAAAATGGTGCCTACAGATTGAGCGGCGTTTTCATGGTGACAGTTTTCCTTTCATTTCCACAGCGCTTTACAAAAATAGTATCCCAGTTTTTATTGTGGTGCAAAATATAAGTTCACTATCAGTATATCTATGGAGTGTAAGAGGGGACTTGCACAAACACAAGAAGAACATAAAAACTCCTCACAGATTTTGTCTTTGGTGGGATTTGAGCCCAAGACCCTAGTGCTGTAAAGCAACAGTGCTAACCACTGAGCCACCATGCTGTTTCTTGCTAGGTTGCAACAAGTACCATGACTGCAGTCCTTGGCCATTTTCAGATATTCATTGAGTCGAGAGTTGCCAAGGCCTGCGGGAGCCATTGATTCCAGCGCCCTCAAGGTGAGCGGGGAGATCATGCGCTGCTGGTGACAGAAGAGGGGAGCAGACCTCATGGGCTGAATACATGAGCAGACCTGATACTCACCAGGGAGGAATTCCTAAAGTGGTGTGTGGCCCAGTGGGAGAAAGAGGATGATGCCCAGCGGGATGAAGGCCAAGATTGAGAGGACCATGGCGGCCAAGTTGGTGGTGCGCACCAGCCCAGCTACATTCCGCAACTGGAGCCGCAAAGGACAGGTTAAATTTACACCCGAGGAGGGGTACGGCTTTATCCGCGAGCTCGGCACCCGCTCAGACACTTTTGTTAACCGCTGAGATGTGGAGTCCCATCTACTGGAGGGTCACCCGGATAGAGACTTGATTGTAGGTGAGTGGGTGTCCTTCATTCTGTTCACTGGGGAGAAGGGCACGTATGCAATGCATGTTAAAAGACTTTTGCTGGTGAGGCTGCAATGGCTGAAGCCATGGACAAGAACCCGGATCCTTTGCCTCTGCCAGCCCTAGAACCACCTGTTATAGCATCGGAGCCGCCCCAGTAGATACCAGAACCACCTGTAGCTGTTCCTATGTCGTCGGGAGCTATCCCAAAGCAGTGACCTGTAGAAACTGCAACTCAGATCCCAGCAAGGATGCAGACTTCGAGTCAGGGGACACAGACCAACTTGGGAGGATGGTTGGAGTATTCAGCCCCGTCACTTCATGTTTCTTGCTATCGCCAGATTCTACCGTGGAAGGTGCCAAAGGAGGAAGAAAAGAAGGAGTAGTTGTACCCGGGACAACAACAACAGCTTTTGAGTATGTGTGAATGTGTTGTTTTCGTTGGTGTCCCTATCCTTATCCTGAATGTGTGTGTAGAATCCACTTTTTCTTGCTTGATATTGTGCTTGGTTGATTTAAAGAGACTAAGAGATTATGGACAGTGAATAATCTGAACTTTATGTGTATGTAGTTGAGTACCTTGTGTGCACCTTAATGGTTTTATAGCACCACTTTTATATGAGTAATGTAGCACTTAAGAATAATGCAGAACTGTGAGCATTGGACTAGACTCATGAGAACTTGCACTTTTTGAGAACTTTGACTTTTTGAACTTTTATAATATGTGGTAGAGCCGTAGACTGGCGCTGTTATAACAAAGGACACACTGAAAAAGACTACCCGTGTGACTAAGGGGTTGAGGAGAGAGTGGCGTAAGGTGCTAGTTGTGGAGAGTGAGACCTTGGCCACGTTATGCGGTGACCCGAGGGCCCAGAGGCCTACAGCACTTATGGCCAGGAGTAAGAGGCCTCAGTTAAAATGTATATAGTTAATTTATTATGCAACATTCAAGATCGTGCCTCCCAGAAGGGAAGAAATGTTAAAAATGTTATCTTTGTTATATATAAATAATTGAGCTTACAGGAGGTCTCAACGTGTGGACACGTTGGTTTAGTTCCAGGGGAATGTGGCGCCCCTGCGACCAGGAGACCACAAGATGGAAGTGCAGCCAGGTAAGCAAGGTGGTTGAAAACATACCCACACAGCACAAACACTGACCCTACGCCTAGGACTCTAGGTTGGGCAAGGGGTGGCGGGTGTAGCAAAGTGGGTGGAATGTAGGTGGATACTGACAAAGTGGGTGGAGAGACCAACACAATAAAAACCAGGAGCACACAGGGGTAGAGGAGAAGAAGAAAGTCAGGACAGTGGGAGAGAATGTGAGAACAGAAGCAAAGAGAGAGACTTCCCAGGAGATTTTGGGTTCCCTGGAGGCGCAGAATCCTGAGAGGCACAGACCCTAGGAGAGAAAGCTCACTCCATAGCCTGGAGGTGACAGGAAGGAGAAAGAGACTGAAAGAGACCCCACAGCTGAGAAGGTTGGAGGACAAGGGCCTGGCAGCCGCACACATCTTAGCTGGCCGGAGGCACCCTTAGAGACAGTGACAGACAGAAGGAGGCTGGTGTGCCCAAATACCTGAACCTGGGCCACTGGAGGGCTAGGCCAAAACCAGAGAACTGGCTCTGAAGAGGTAGGTGACTGGGGATTCCAGACCCTAATCACGAGACACACTGGTGGGGGGCAGAAACTTTATGTGCTGCAGCCTAACTTTCCGCCACGGACTAGGACACAGTCGTCACACTAGGACTGGTGACCCTGACTGCAAGGGAAATATATTCACCCGTGAGTCCCAGGTGACCAGACTGAACCTGTGGGTGAGGTACTACGTTAACACTGAGAGGGGGGCCTGAAAGGACTTTGAGGGAGCAACACAGAAATGCTACCTGAGCTGCTCAGTTTGAGTTGCCTGGAGCAGTGTAAATTGTGTGAACTGTATGGAAAGAGCTGTGAATTGTTGTGAACTAATTCTGGGGACCTTAAGGAAAGTACCCAGTAAGCTCATCACTGCCTGAAACTGTTTACTTCCAGCGTCGCAGAAAAGTTCCACCTGAGGAGCCACAGACTGTCATCACTGCACACTGGCTGGAGAGCTGCAGCAGCAAAGTAAGTGACTTGTACCCAGTACAAACCCTCACTACGTCCCTCCACTACCACTACACCTGCCCTGGGGACCCTCAGCCCTTCCCGAGGAGGGCTTGGCATCTACGCTGCCCCAAGTCACCATCTCCAGCAGGAATATGGCAGCGGTGGTTCTACTGACCACATGCCCTTGTGACATTACAACAAATCCCTTGTAAATAACCCCTTTTTGGACTGATCCCAGGCCACAGGACCGGGTCACGACTACCGTGATTCCCCAGAGAGACCGCACCGGCCCGGTTCCCGAGTACCCCATAGCCTGGGGGCGCATCACGAGTCTATGTAGTACAGATATTCGGCATAGGACCCGGTGCCCATGCTGCGTGTTTGGTGTGTATTTGGAGGAAAAAAATGAGCATCAAATCTGCATGTCTATCCTGAAGCCTGCAAAGTCATGAGGTTTAAGAAGTGCTGTGCCCATGCTGCGTTGCATATTTGGTGCAGATTTTGGATGCAGAAAAATAAAATCAGCATGTCAATTATTGATTCATTTTTTTACAGCGTCTTTCAGCTCTCCAATCATTGACTTCATTATAAAGTACGGGACTGAAAAAACCCCACACCAACTATATGCCAAAAACGCGTCAAAAACGAGATACATTTTTTCTACAAGAAGATGCATACTGGATGCAGAGATTGCTGCAATAGATCTGAGAAAAACCTTGTGAAAAGGGTAACGTCTTTACTCAACAAAGCACAATCAGTATTTATCTTGATCATCTCCGTACATGTGGAGTGTACTTCATTTGAGAACAAGTTGGATCTTCTCAATTCTGATACCCAGCATTGTACACGGGAAACAACGAAGGTTCAATGAATGACGTCTTGAAACTGTGAGAACTTGATAAAGTATATTGAACGATTCATAAATCTATATTTTATATTTATTAAAGAGTCAAAAAACGCAATAATATGTGCAGAAGAACATCACCTCTGCTGTGTACAAAGCTTTCATTCCAAATCAAATAATATCTATTACACTTTATTAAACCCACAAGGGAAGGATGGAAATGAAATTGCATCTGCCATTAGGCAAAGAAAGGGGTAGGACATAGTAAATATATCCATTCCTTTTTGGTAAATCCCTTCAACCAACTCATAAATTGCAAGAAGGAAATAAAATATTCATTAACCTGTTGTCTACATTATCATGGGGATATTATAATTTGCTTTAGTTCCTTTTTCACTATTCCAAATCCTCAGTGACTTGTTATAAATTTATGAAGAGGAATCACTGTGTCTGTAGTGTTGTATCTATTATTCCCATATGCTTTGACAAATATGTAATTGGACTTTTCCTATTGAGGGCTAAAAATGCTAATTATAGAGATTGGATACATAGCCATAAAAACATAGACCCATTTATATCGTTAAGTCAAACAGATTCATTACAATGACAGTTACCATAAACATTGGGTGATTCACCGGTACAACCGACATATAAAGGCTACGTATAGCGATAAGTAACAACTGTTTACGCCATATTATCTAATGTTATAATAAAACTTTACTATAGGAAATCCCAGCTCTTGTCTCCTGTACAGAACAGGGAGCCGGGCGACCACCCAGCAATGTCTTTTGCAATTTACTATTATATTTTTCATCTGGAAAGATTCACATAGAACACAGGCAAAAAGTGATTGATTTTGCAGACACATTTTCTCCATATGCTAAACCACCAAAGATGTGATATAAACAAGGTGAAGTGTATATCTAGAGAACTGAGAAAAAGTAATGAGGAGCCGCTTCCGGTTCAGTGCCATTGAAAATGACATAAGAAATGTTCATGCCGTAGATCTGAGTTTGGCAATACCTGACATGGTATCTGAGTATGGACTGATAAAATGTTATATAATAATTGCTTAATGGGACTAAAGGTTGGCCTACCAAATTATTTTAAAGTGAATCTGTCATTATAATATGCTGACCTGTCGAAAAATAGTATCATGGCTGGCTTAACTTTATACTTAATAGTACAATAAAATATGAAAGATAACAATATAACAGGCTCAAAGTTACACTATAAACATGAGTCCCTAGTGCTCCGCCATGTTTGCTTGCACAGGGATCGTACTGTAAATATACCAAACTCATGACTGTGTGTTGCCGTATTCTTTCCATTATGAAAACAGCATATTTGTTTGTACCATTTGATACAAAAGCCTGGTAGACCTTTCACTATAATTTGCTCCCCCATTAAGGCATTTAGAAAAGACACATCACCCCCAGGATTCTAGTTTGTGACAGTTATCATATTCAGGCTAGGGGTATATGACTGTACTTACTTTTTCTGAGCAATTGGTCCAATTATGCTAATCAGACTCTGATCAGTCTCTTATCCGAGTTTCATAAAATTTGATCAATGTAAATTAGTTTTGGGATCAATGTGAGCAAAAAAAGAATCATTTTCTCGAACCCTAGACTTGAATGGCTGAGCAGAGTCTTAATCATGAAGGCAAATCCTGCACCATGTGATTTTTTCCTCAGGCCATTCTGTTCATTGGACATTTGCAATGCCTCATTGAAGAACATTGGTCAGAGTGCGATCCAGTATTTTGTTGGATAGCACTAAAAAAATACAGTCATCTGGATGAGCCTTTAGAATGCGGTCATTTAGATTCCCAAGATGTCTGATCTGCACGTCATTCTGTAACTGTATTTATCGGGGTTCTCTTGGCAATGCTCCTGACTGATATGGGTTTCCCTATTCTTGTGGGTGATGGTGCTGACATTTGCATTCATCACACCCTTTGGCTCACGTAATCTGGAGGAATCATATGATCTGCTGGGCAGGATATTTAAGCTTGTGTGGTGCCCCACTGATCGGGACACCACGTAGGGGTTCTGCACCACAAGAGAGTGTGTAGTATCCCTGTGACCAATGGACTAGGATGTCAATAGGGGACTCTCAATACACGCATCCACACACCTTAGGTCAGGGGACCATAGGGATTAACCGTTGCTAGGAAACTGGTCCCGGTGAGAGGAGCTTAGGTGGGTAGTGGAGGGCGGGAAAGTTAGTGAGAGAGGAGTTGGAGTCGGAAGTGAACCCTGTGAGAAGCACAACATGTTCATTTCTGGTGCGGACGAGACAGGGTATTTGTGCGCAGGCATTCGCCTGCGCACAGATCACATATGGCAGTGAATGGGTGGCACAGGTCATGCGCAGTCAAGCGCAGCACCGTGCGCTCCCATTATAAAGATAGGGGCTTGCGGTGCTGCGGTCACTTTGCGGATCCCCTCCTCAGAGCGCTGCAGAGGGGAACGCAAATGTGAAGGTAGCCTAACTGTAGTGTAAATGACCGTTTATAAGAATTCTTGTTTACGGTATTTTTTTCTGTTATATAATAAGAGATTTACATTTTTCATTTTTGTTTGTATAAACTATAGTTTAGTACCAAAGGTGGGAATGGATCACATTTAGAGATGAGCAATTTATTTTGCACTGCCTTGGTTGTGCATCTGGTCTGGTCCTTGGTGGCAGACTGTCTTCACCTTTGTGCCCAGTATCCTAGGCTTGGAATCCTGGGCACCGGTGACTCTTACTAGTGACTGGGCTCCATGTGACATCATGACATTGGGAGGCTTAGTAAATTATTGGTACCTGGGATACCAAACTGCAAAAGTGAAGACTGGGTGCCATAGTGGATGTCGACCAGTTTGGCGTATGTTGAATTACTAATTTCTAATTGCACCTTAGAACATCTATAAAAACATTCACAAACCAAGCTTCTGGAAAGACTATTTCATTAAATATATAATATGACCCCTGTATAGTGCTGTAATATGACCTTGTGCACATTGATGTTTCATAACGTGATGGTGGTTTTATCTATACTCTGTTTATTCCCAGAACTCGAATTTCAGAATATAACAATGTTAACCCAGAACCACCGAGACATTCTGATATGAAATAATAATAATAACTTAATTATACTATGACAAATATACCGTATCTTTTCATGGAACATTTGCTTAGTAAAATGCTATTTTTCATTACTTCAGCTGAAGCTACTTGATATCATGTGCATGCTAGCAGTAATGCGAACCGTTGTGTGTGTCAATACGACACCTAATCCCGAATCCCCAGAAGAATTTATAACAAGTACAATGTTCCCAGCTGCAGGAAAAGCTTTACATTTGTCAACCTTCAAACAGAAGTGTCTCCATATTTAAAACATGAGCATCAGAGTTCATACAGAGACACAAGTCCTCTGGCCTTTGTATATTGTGTACCGGACCTGGATCCTGCATCCTTAGTGTTGGCGGTGCACTGGTGCGGATATTCTCCTATTCTTTATATGGCGCATGTTAAATTTTTAAACATTTCTAAATAAGTGAAGTGTTGGGCACTGACATGAAAGAGGCAATGTTTTTTTTTTCTTATACGTATGGATTTAAATGATCCAATTAAGTGGAAAGGGTCTTTCGGCGCGCATTGATGTTGCTGTGCGGCAGGTGCTGACCTGCTGGCAAATGCTCCCCAGTGTGTAGAGCCTGTAGGAGCAGTTTCTAGCCAAGAATATTAACTGCAGGCTTGCTCCTGGCATGGTCTTATATCTACTGACATTGCTTTTGAACCTAATCAGCTCCTGAGGGACAATGGTTCACAACAAATCCAGAAGGCATAGATAGTTTGTTTCTTATAGAAATAAAATGATCCATTTTTCTCTTATAACGTATCCTAATGTAGGTCTAAACTTTGTGTTTACAGGGCAAAAGAATAAAGGTTGCTGCTATAACGTCTACAGCATTGTCATTCTTCATAGAAGCTCAAGTCTTATTGTCATGGGATATAACCATCCTTGTCTTTTTAATATTTCCTGTATTATTAGGGATTATGGCCATCTCAGTATTTTATTACCTTACTTATTGAAAGGGAATATAGTCTATTACTTGAACTAACCAACTGGCTAGCCTTGGAAGCATTAGGAAACGCACTGGATATGAATAGCATCGGTACAGGGTAATTTAAAATAAAATATTTTTCTATTTTTTTTATTCATTTTCGTTTGCCAATTCACTAGCAGACTACAGGTCATTTGAGTAAAGGGCTTTATTTTGCCCCTTTGTCTCTTAAAGGGAATCTGTTACCAGGTTTTTGCTATGTAAGCTAAGGAATGGATAGCATGCTGTAAAGGTTAAAAAACAAAAAGCAACTGTGCTTCTCTTATCAGGGTCTGTGCATTGTTAACATAATCCAAAGGCTTTTTACCCTGTGAATAAATTGCAGAATACTTTGTACACGCAAGCAGTTGGACATGCCCCCTCCTGTATTGACACCTCACAAGTCAATGTTCAATCCCTCTTTTCATATGAGAGTCCCGGTTTTGGTGAGTGGTGGGCAAGCCCTAATAACTCAAAAGCTCTGCATGTGGCACCTTATAAACACTAAATTTATAATCGTATTATGTTCAAGAAATTAGCTCTTAAGGAGCCAGTTATCTATGTGATACCTCATTGGATTCAGGGTTTCTTTGCCTACATTTTGTTGTTGCTGTTGGATGAGGTAGAAGAAACTTGCTGACAGATTCCCTTTAAAGAGTTTGTCCCATTTTGTCAGCTCAGGGCACACCAAACTTCTTATACTTGTAGCTTCCTGATTACTGGAGGGCAATGTGCTCCTGTTGAATTTACAGTTCGGACGTTTAGCTTAATCATGCCTTTTGCCTGAACTGTGAGTTCTCCAATGCTATTACTGTATATGAGGCTGCTTTTCCACCACAACATTGAAGGAGCACAAGTTGCCCTTAAGGCAACTACATCGAGAGATAACCCAAAATAGCTCCACAAATTCAGGCAGCTTCATGCTGTGCTTACAAGCTTAATGCAAAAGAGCTTGTAAGCACTGTGCCTGTTTGAGCATAGCTAGACTGCAGCAGTGGCTGGTAACCTGGGCAGCAAGTTCTAAACTATAAATGAAAAATACTTCATTCTTGGGAATGCAGAGGAATTTTAACATATAAATTGCAAAGTTGCTCATTTTAACATACATAAGAACATTGAAAAATACATTTACATTTTACCTGTGGCAGTTCCCTCCAACATATACTGTGTTTTAAAGGATATTGTCAGGATCAGTTGTTACCATAGAGGAATAGGCTGCCTCTTACACATGGAGAATACATAAAACATTCATAGTTACTACAATAAATGTAATGTCATCGATGTAATACACACCCTACAAAGAGTGAGCCATTCATTGCAGTTGGACTATTTGGCAAAAGCATGTTATTTATTAACATCTATGATGTACTACTACAATGTATTTATTTACTTTATTATAGTGTATATGTTCAGTTGTGGTTTTCTTTTTTTTATCTGTTTGTCCATGAAATAGCATACAGTATCTCAATTGCGAACACCTTGTCAAGGTGGGATGACTTGCATGCTTTTTGATCAGTGTTAAGGCCCTGTCACACATAACAAGATAGCTAACGAGATCGCTGTTGCGTCACAGATTTTGTGACACAGCAGCGATCCCGTTAGCGATCTCGTTCTGTGTGACACGCACCAATCGATCTGCCCCTGCTGTGAGATCATGATCATTACACACCTGCTCTGGATCATTTCTGTTCATTGCGCTCCCGCTGGGAGCGCTACATCGTTGTGTTTGGCAGGGACATTGACCAACGATCTCAATGCTACGCTTTGGAGTGAACATTCCAACGACCTTTGGTATAATTCTGGATTCGCTGATGCATCATTTTTCACATCGCTGTTGAGGTACCTGCTTGACATCTTACCAGGGTGTGAAAAACGACGCACCGCAATCTCTGCACATCGTTATCGGGATCGCTGGTGCGTCGTTATGTGTGACTGGGCTTTAACCAAGTGACCTATGTCATTTACATGTATTGCCACTATTTACTAATTTATTTTATTATAGGGTATATGCTCATTTTGTGTTTTTTCTTGGTATTTGTCTGTGAAATATGGGAATGTGCTCCTATTTCATATATACCAACTTATGCTTAGGTTAATTTTTTGTTTTTTTCCTTTTTTTTTGTACTCTGTACGAATAGGGGGTGGTCCCTCCCTCTAAATGCGACACTTAATCTAGATGTTTACTAACTATTGACAGGTTACTGTCCTTCTCTGACTTTATTCAGATTGATATCACTGAAGCAAGAAAAGTTTACATTCTAAAGTAAGGACCATTCTGATGAGTACACCTCTCAGGTGAGATGGCTTTTATGCTCTTTATCAAACAGTGTTAACCAAGTGCCCTATGTTATTGAAATTTACTACTACTATTTAATATATGCTTTTTTGGGGATACCCTCTGGGTTTGTGTGCTGCACATGAGTACCATCAACACAGGTTTAATTTCCTCCACACAACACTACACTAGAAAGTGGGAGGAGCTTAGGTGGCGTCACAAGTGACAAATGCCCTGTAAATAACCCCCCATTTTATTGTGCGGGCCCGGGACACGGTCCGGACCAGGACCGCCGTGACTTCCCCCAGCAGCACCCCGGTCCGGCACCGAGTACCCTGTCCCAGTGGGCTCCACACTTTATTTAAGGGTATATGCTCATTTTGTGTTTTCTCTTGGGTTTTTGTGTGTTGACACTTGTGTTGGAATCCCAACAGAGCACAATGTTAGTAAATTGGGCTTATTGGAAGCCATGCTGCAACTGTGAAAAGAGTCTTATAGGTAGAATTCAAACTGGGTTAACAATCTGTCATGAAAAACTGTCATGAAAAACACAAATCCCTAGATATCTCTCTACCCATTCATTCATCAATTCTCCAACCCTCTGGAAAAATAGGATCATTCAGAGCAAGAAACATGATGCCTTATCCACAGAAAGATGGTGAGGTGACAAGGATAATTAAATAGGTTGGCAATTGGTTTCATACAGGATGGAACCCCTGCTCAGTTCCTGAGCCTCAAACAAACCAGCAGGCAGACAGGCACCATTACATTATACAGAATTATGGAACTACCATATATGTGAGCCCTACACAAATTACAAACACCACGAGGACAAGCAATACACAAACCTGGGTTCTGAGTCTTCCTATCACCCTAGAGTGGGAAGATACATAGAATTACTAGTAGAAGTCAGGTATGGGAGCAGTCTCCAAACGTAATGGGTAATGGTCTGAATCCAATGGCACTACAACCATCTTCCTATAACCTTTTAGTTGGAAGCTATGATCCATCATAGGTTTTTGACAGTTCCAGCTGCAGAAATCAGGGGAAGGGAATTAGAACCAGCATGGGGTATGGGTGAAGTGGCCAACCAAGGGGTTATTTGTGAATGCCAGCAAGCAGCCATGTTCTTCCTATGGGGAGGTCAAGTCATGTCACATGCTGGAAGTAACCAAGGAAAGCCCTGGCTCCGCAGCACCTCCCTTGTGCTGAGTCAGCAGGCAGCAACCAGGGCCTAACAATGCATCAGGTAACTGACATACATTTGTCTACATATACCTGTTTTAAGTACTACCTTTATTTGCATACCTGACTATAATATCTGTAATTCCATTGTGTAAATAGTGTTACTATCTAGAGTACCATTATAGCCATTAAGTTTATAATTTAATCCTGGGTTGCTCATTTATCTCTATCCACAAATTCCCATGTCTGTGTTCTAGGTTTAACATTAAATGCTACCTAGGCTGGTTTCTGACCCGTTAACAGGCTTGGCTTATATCTAACACTAAACTGGTGACAGCTCAACCATTCTGGTGGGACTCTGTTTTGCTGAGGCTGGTGAAAAGGGTCCCCCAGGCTGGCAAGGTTGTAGGTGAGTGTAATGTCATGCTGGAAGTTGTGTGATTCACCCTCTCTCACTCCCCAAGTTTCCCTGTGCACGTGTGGACAAGGGGTGTCAGTGTAAAACTGTGCCAAGCAGACCTTACGTACCCCTGGTGGTGCAGAATTTCATGTGTTGATGGAAGTAACAGTACGGTATTGTGTGGCCCTGATGTGTTAGATGTGTCAGGGTGGGGCTGTGAGTTGTGGTTTCATCACACCTTCTTATAACAATATTAACTCTAATCAGGTAAATAAAAATGAGTTCATCCAAAGAGTCTATCCCGCTTGTATTTACTGTTTTTTTCTTACTATAAGACACATGCTTATGTGAACTATAGTTTTTCATGTATTTCAGTGGCACCACGAGTTGTTCGGCTGTTTGTAGATCTATGTCTTTAGCTCACTTATCTTTGTCCTTAGCTATATACCGAGTTTGGTTATGTCAGCAGACCTCTAAATAGATGAGGACAGAGAAGAACTCAGATGCAGTTAGACTCCATCCCTATCGAGTACACCTTATTGAGGTGGGATAACTTTTGCCCTTGTTTGTTCAAAATAGTGCTAAGTATCCTATATTATTTTACATGTACTATTATTATTAATTTACTACAGGGTATTTGCACATTTTATTTTTATCTTAGGTTCTATCTGTTAAATATCCAAACTGTGAATGTACAAGTACATATTGCACTTATACCAACATATATTCTTGTTCATTTCTTTGGCTTTATACTAATTCTTTGCATATCTGACTTTTTGCCATAACTTTGTGTGTTGAGGTTAAGGATGGAGCAAAAAAGAGTGGTGCTCTTAATCTAAGTCTCCTGACTGATACTTACCTTCTGGTGGGCTCTCCTTTAAACAGCTACGCTCTGGTCAGTCTGAAACCTCAAGTGTTTCATGGAGAGTTCCAGAGGACACAAGTCAATACATCTCTATAGTGGCTTTGTTCTGACTTTGTTTTGGCTCTCATAGAAATGTATTGAGCTTTTGTGATATAATTTCTCATTTCTGAGCAGTCAGGCAGTATGGACACAAGATGGTTTCGCGGGATCAGAGCAGTGCAGAGTCTGTAAGGAGGGTGAGTGTATGACCTGGGACAGGGGGGCACCAGTCCAGCACTGAAGAATTAAGCCAGAGTGGTGCTTTAAGACAGAAAAGCAAAGGTCTTCCCTTAAAATAAAACTTCCATCAATTCAAAATGGCATTATAAGGACTTTTTAAGTGTTAGTATTGATTTTTTAAAATGAGAAAAAAAAACATGGAATCCAAACAACAAAATCTTCATATTTATTAGAACATCTTTAAAAAGTAATGGTAGTTGACCCAACAAACTCTTTCAGAGTCTATGATCAAGAGCACACGGCACGGGAAATGTGTAAGAATTTGGTGTCCAACCATCATGGATTTCTAAAGATGTTCTAATAAATATGGTAAAAAATGTTTGTACCGTATTAGCCTGATGAAGAGACCTAAGAGTCTCGAAAACCTTCTATTATTTGCCATCTTTTCAGTTAGCCATTTAAAGGTATCAACCACTGAGGGCTCTCAGATTCCAATATTTTTCAAATAAATATGAAAGTTTTATTTTAAAGATTTCATATTTTTTTCCTTGTTATGACGTCTGTTCATGGTCAGCGGTTTCCACGTCTGAATCCTTATGCATTACCGGTCTAAACATTGATCCTATACACAGTGAGGAACATCTTAAAATATTTTGCTTATTTATTTTTTTACTAAAAAGTGGCTCAGACTGGTTAAGAAAATAATATGAATAGGGATGAACTAGTATACTCGTTACTGTTCGGTTATTCGCTGAAGAGTAGCGGTATTCGGGCTACTTGCTACTCTCCAAGTACTTATGTGTACTCGGGAGTAGCGAGTAATCCTAATACCTTCGCAGTGTATCTATAGATACACTGCGAAAGTAGTCTAAAAGTGAGTAAAAGTTGTTAAAAAACAATAAACTTGCATACTCACCTGTCCAACACCTGCACTGGGACCGGAAAACCTCACCTCCGCTCGCTGGACAAGGACCTTTCACTACCAGCCAATCAGATCGCCGGTAGCGATCTGGCCAATCAGATGGCGCCACGTCACACCACGTGATCGCTAGCGGCCACCTGATTGGTCAATTTGCAAGGTCCTAGATGTACTATCAGGACCTTGAAAACTGCGGAGGTGAGGTTTTCCAGTCCCGATGCAGGCGTCGGACAGGTGAGTATGTAAGTTTATATGTTTTTTAACAACTTTTACTCACTTTTAGGCTACTTTTGCAGTGTATCTATAGATACACTGCAGTGTATCTATAGATACACTGCGAAAGTATTTGTACTCGCTATACTGACAACGAGTAGCGACCTACTCGTTGCGAGTATAGCGAGCACGAATAATAAGGTACTCGCTCATCCCTAAATATGAATAATACTTCTTTTAACCAATCTTTTTAGCTTCCATTTTAATTCTTACCCTATCTCCTGATTGCTTTCTTGTTTCTGTCTGAACACACCAAGAATGGGAGGAAACGCTCACTAAGCGGCAGCAGCTCCCCCTTGGTTATTGCCTGATTTGGTATTTCCTGTATGTTCAAACAGGATTAGGAAGTAGAAATCAACTGGGACCGGGTAAATACTGCAAGGGAGCGGCGGGGATCCGTAGAGGCTAGTAGGACTAGGGATGGGTGAATCTACTCGCTAGGACTCGTTACTCGGCGAGTAGTAAGGGACTCGCAGGACTCGCTACTCGGCGAGTTTCCCAGCGAGTACTCGCAAAGTAACGAGTCCAATGCAAGTAAATGGCAATCCTAGTTTTACTAGCGAGACTCGCTATATCACATCGCTATGTAGCTTGAATCTCCCCAAAATCGTTTAAAGAATCGCACTGCTTCACGGATACCCGCTGTCAGCAGCGAGTCTGAGCGAGTCTTAGCGATTCCGAGCGAGTCTACGAATCCGAGTCCTGTATTCTGTATTCGGGACTCGCGAATACAGAATCTGTTATGTTCCGACAAAGCTTCCGAGACAGCCTAGCGTGTTAGGTCAGACAAACTTGTGAAGATGGACAAGCATGTTAGCCAATCATATTCAGTAATGCCACAGCCATGTTGGTTGTGGCATTACTATGATTGGCTGCTGTCCATCGTGATGCCTATGTCATGGATGACAGGCAAGGCTGTATATAAGCCTTGCCACCGCCATTTTGGGCACATTTCTCTGAAGATCTGAGCTAGAGCAGGGTGAGGTAGATTCTGGAGCAGATCATAGGGATTGTCAGTGAGTGTAGGGAAACTTCAAGATTCCTTATATTAACCCCAAACAGCTCTTGTGAGAGCTAGCAGGAGGACAGAGGAGTACTGTGTACTGTGAGACTGTAGGCAGGCAGGGAAGCAGGGAGCTGCAGCCTTACAGTGTTCACAGGAGCGACCTCATAGCTTCGCTTACTCACTCAGCTGTTCTAATAGCTGAAGTCAGAGGCTTAGCTGAGGTACTATTTACAATTTTTTTGCAGCTGATAGATTTTGGGTCCTAAAAACCCCTTCAGCGTTATTTTGTCTGTGGCAGAACAGTGCGTTGCTGCTCTCCTAGCTGCAAATAGCACGTACGCCACCTACTTGTGCGACTACTTGTGCGCACTTAATAATTTTTTCAGGGACTAGTGTGCTGCTTCACTGCCAAGTGTTAGCACACACTTAACCCGCCAGTAAGTGACGCCTACAGCCAGTGCCGGGACAAGGCATTTTGGTGCCCTAGGCAGGTAAGGCAAACGGCGCCCCCCCCCCCCCCCGAAATATGTCTGGGAATAAAAATGTCAGCATACTTTGAAAGTAAATTTAATTTAACGGGGACCTATAAAAGGTTCGTCCAACCACACTACAGAGACATACTGATAGGTTGTTTACATTGTGAGCCCCAATGGGGACAGTGTTCATGATGTATGTAAAGTGCTGTGAAGTTCATAGTGTAATATAAATGCAAAAAGTATTATTCTTAATATTATGTCACAATACCAGGATCTGAGGATCTTCTATTTCGAGGTCAGGGACTCTCTGATGCCATGTTGCTGCTTGTCTCGCTGTTGTCCTCTTTTGAAACTGCAGTGCGGTGGACAAGAGAGCATTAACTGGTTAATAACAAGAAGTATGGAGTGTGTACTGAGCCATAAACCCTCCCCTTACCATGAAGTATGGAGTGTGTACTGACTGAGCCATAAACCTCCTCATACCATGTCCAGCAGACATTGTAGGATTACTACCCATATATACTTGTGTATAACCCGACCTGTGTATAAGCCGACCCCCCTACTTTTGCCCCCAAAACCTGGGAAAACCTATTGACTCGTGTATAAGCCGAGGGTGGACCCCAGCACAGGTATACAGCCCCCAGCAAAGTGGTATACAGCAGCCTCTCCAGTGGTATATACAGACCCCAGTGGTAATACAGCAGCCCCAGTGGTAATACAGCAGCCCCAGGGGTAATACAGCAGCCCCAGGAGTTATACAGCAGCCCCAGGGGTAATACAGCAGCCCCAGGGGTAATACAGCAGCCCCAGGGGTAATACAGCAGCCCCAGGGGTTATACAGCAGCCCCAGTGGTATATACAGACCCCAGCAGTATATACAGCAGCCCCAGTGGTATATACAGGCCCCAGCAGTATATACAGCAGGCCCAGTGGTGGTGTATACAGGGCCCAGTGGTGGTGTATACAGGGCCTAGTGGTGTATACAAGACCCAGTGGTGTATACAGGGCCCAGTGGTGTATACAGGGCCCAGTATGCGGGGGCCGGGGGGGGAAGCGCGCCTTTGCACACTCACCGCGGCCGCCATCACCGTGCGTCTGCTGTAAGGCTGCTTTCACACTGCATTTTTCTGTGATCCGTGGCTGTCCGTTGTAAAACGGACAGCCACGGATCAGATTTTGGCCCCATGTTATCCTATGGGCACGGTTCACATCGGATTTGGCCTTATTGGCATCCGATTTTTGTTGGATCCGATTCTGGCCGATTTTTTGCTGTGCCCAAAATCGCAGCCTGCTTCGATTTTTGGCACAGCGGGTCAAATCGGACCGAATTGGATCCGACCTGATCCGTGCCAAATAAGGCTGCTTTCACACAGCGTTTTTGTGCTGTTTGAGGGGATCAGACTTTTTGCAGCACCCCTCGGACAGCATCTGATCCAAACTGATGACTGCAATCGGATGCCAAATAGGCATCCGATCCCGATGTTTTGCAGCATCAGTTTGGATCCTCTCCCTGCTCCTCATGTCACCTTGTCCCCCTCCTGTCACCCTTCTCCCCTCTGTCTCCCCTCTGTCCCCCCACTTTGCAGCCCCTCTTTGCCCCCCTCTTTGCCCCCCTCTTTGCAGCCCCTCTTTGCCCCCCTCTTTGCAGCCCCTCTTTGCAGCCCTCTTTGCAGCCCTCTTTGCAGCCCCTCTTTGCAGCCCTCTTTGCCCCCCTCTTTGCAGCCCTTCTTTGGACCCCCTCTTTGCTCCCCTCTTTGCAGACCCTCTTTGCCCCCCTCTTTGCTCCCCTCTTTGCAGACCCTCTTTGCCCCCCTCTTTGCTCCCCTCTTTGCAGACCCTCTTTGCCCCCCTCTTTGCTCCCCTCTTTGCAGACCCTCTTTGCCCCCCTCTTTGCAGCCCCTCTTTGCAGACCCTCTTTGCCCCCCTCTTTGCTCCCCTCTTTGCAGCCCTCTTTGCCCCCCTCTTTGCAGCCCCTCTTTGCAGCCCCCTTTGGACCCCCTCTTTGCTCCCCTCTTTGCAGACCCTCTTTGCCCCCCTCTTTGCTCCCTCTTTGCAGACCCTCTTTGCCCCCTCTTTGCAGACCCTCTTTGCCCCCCTCTTTGCTCCCTCTTTGCAGCCCTCTTTGCCTCCCTCTTTGCAGCCCTCTTTGGACCCCTCTTTGCTCCCCTCTTTGCAGACCCTCTTTGCCCCCCTCTTTGCAGACCCTCTTTGCCCCCCTCTTTGCAGACCCTCTTTGCCCCATCTTTGCAGCCCCTCTTTGCAGACCCTCTTTGCCCCCCTCTTTGCTCCCCTCTTTGCAGCCCCTCTTTGCAGCCCCTCTTTGCAGCCCCTCTTTGGACCCCCTCTTTGCAGACCCTCTTTGCCCCCACTTTGCTCCCCTCTCTGCAGACCCTCTTTGCCCCCCTCTTTGCAGCCCCTCTTTGCACCCCCTCTTTGGACCCCCTCTTTGGACCCCCTCTTTGCCCCCCTCTTTGCAGACCCTCTTTGCCCCCTCTCTTTGGACCCCTTTGACCCCCTCTTTGCAGACCCTCTTTGCCCCCCTCTTTGCTCCCCTCTCTGCAGACCCTCTTTGCCCCCCTCTTTGCAGCCCCTCTTTGCACCCCTCTTTGCCCCCCTCTTTGTCCTCCTTCTTGCAGAGCTTAAAATAAAAAAATCATCATTCTCACCTCTCCACGACACCCGCGCTGCTTCCAGCTCTCTTCTGATGCACAGGACCTGGCGTGATGTCACAGTCACATGACCGATTACCGCGGTAACCGGTCATGTGACTGCACTGTGACGTCAGGCCAGGTCCTGGAAGCACAGAGCCGAGCGCAGGAGGTATCGCTGGATCGTGGAGAGGTGAGGATAATGATTTTTTTTTTTTTAACCCTTTCATTTCACAGGATATCACTTCTGCAATGTATGAATATACATTGCAGAAGTGATATTATGGCACAGAGCGATTTTAGTGTACTGAGCATGCTCAGTACACTAAGATCGGGTCCGAGGAACTCAGCTGTTTCCTCGGATCCGCGCTCCATAGGCCCCATGTTGGAGGAGAGGAGGGGCGGGCACCGGGCAGAGCTTAAGGACAGGAAGTCCCCCCCTCTCTCCTCTCTGGCCGGCGCGGTCGCCGGCGGTCAGCACGGGGCCCCCAGGGGGTGCGGGGCCCTCCAGAGGGCGGGCAATGGGCCCCTAATGCGGCTAAAATGCACCCTCCACAAGATGGCGCCCTAGGCGATCGCCTAGGGTCGCCTACCTATCGTCCCGGCCCTGCCTACAGCCACACCAAACTCCATCTCGGTGGCTGTGCGCACTTTCTAATTTTTTCAGGGACTAGTGTGCTGCTTCACTGTCAAGTGTTAGCACACACTTAACCCGCCAGTAAGTGACGCCTGCAGCCACACCAAACTCCATCTCGGTGGCTGTGCGCACTTTCTAATTTTTTCAGGGACTAGTGTGCTGCTTCACTGCCAAGTGTTAGCACACACTTAACCTGCCAGTAAGTGACGCCTACAGCAACACCAAACTTCATCTCGGTGGCTGTGCGCACTTTCTAATTTTTTCAGGGACTAGTGTGCTGCTTCACTGCCAAGTGTTAGCACACACTTAACCCGCCAGTAAGTGACGCCACAGCAACACCAAACTCCATCTCGGTGGCTGTGCGCACTTTCTAATTTTTTCAGGGACTAGTGTGCTGCTTCACTGCCAAGTGTTAGCACACACTTAACCCGCCAGTAAGTGACGCCTGCAGCCACACCAAACTCCATCTCGGTGGCTGTGCGCGCTTTCTAATTTTTTCAGGGACTAGTGTGCTGCTTCACTGTCAAGTGTTAGCACACACTTAACCCGCCAGTAAGTGACACCTGCAGCAACACCAAACTCCATCTCGGTGGCTGTGCGCACTTTCTAATTTTTTCAGGGACTAGTGTGCTGCTTCACTGCCAAGTGTTAGCACACACTTAACCCACCAGTAAGTGACGCCTACAGCAACACCAAACTCCATCTCGGTGGCTGTGCGCACTTTCTAATTTTTTCAGGGACTAGTGTGCTGCTTCACTGCCAAGTGTTAGCACACACTTAACCCGCCAGTAAGTGATGCCTGCAGCCACACCAAACTCCATCTCAGTGGCTGTGCGCACTTTCTAATTTTTTCAGGGACTAGTGTGCTGCTTCACTGTCAAGTGTTAGCACACACTTAACCCGCTAGTAAGTGACGCCTGCAGCAACACCAAACTCCATCTCGGTGGCTGTGCGCACTTTCTAATTTTTTCAGGGACTAGTGTGCTGCTTCACTGCCAAGTGTTAGCACACACTTAACCCGTCAGTAAGTGACGCCTGCAGCCACACCAAACTCCATCTCGGTGGCTCTGCGCACTTTCTAATTTTTTCAGGGACTAGTGTGCTGCTTCACTGCCAAGTGTTAGCACACACTTAACCCGCCAGTAAGTGACTCCTACAGCAACACCAAACTCCATCTCGGTAGCTGTGCGCACTTTCTAATTTTTTCAGAGACTAGTGTGCTGCTTCACTGCCAAGTGTTAGCACACACTTAACCCGCCAGTAAGTGACGCCTACAGCAACACCAAACTCCATCTCGGTGGCTGTGCGTTTGTCAACAATGTCACAAAAACCACAATTTCCGAAAAAAGATGTGGCAAAGGGACGGGGACGAGGTCGTGGCCGTAGCAGTCGTGCCCAAGAAGGCACTGGTACAGGTAGACAGACGAGGATTGATAGATCTCTCTTTTTCCCGTCTAAAATTACCAGTACTCAACAAAAACGTGTCTTGAGGCCGGAAGAGCATGACCAGATAACAACTTGGATGGCTGATAACACCTCCACCACTGGTTCTTTGAGTACACAATCGTCCGTGCCAACACAGTCTAGTGTCGCTACAGACAACGCAGGGCCATCCAATCCTCAAAGGCTTCCTATTTCCTCAAGCCATCGGCAGCCAGAGGAAAACTTGGAGTGCGACCTTGGTCACTCCGATGATTTATTTGGTTCATATCAGCACTCGATTCCATCTGGCCTTTCTTTAGCAGTGCCTGACGAGATACTTGAAGAAGACGTAATGTCTATTCATGGCCAAAGTTTGGAAGCACCTCGTACTCAAGAAAGCCACTTTCACCAAAGCCATACAGCATCTCAGGAGGTGGATGATGATGACGATGATGAGACACACATCTCATCTGGCCATCCTGCTCAGTCACGTTATCCCGAAGACTTTGATGAGGAAAGCGTGGATGATGAGACCACAGATCCTACCTGGACTCTTAAAAGTAAAAACAGATATTGCGCCACACTGCAACTGGAGGAACTTAATACACGGTTTTACTATGTTTGCACTAACCTTTACTGGTTGTGCAACACCCCGCACAACCAGACTGATGGCTTAATGTGAATCACTGTAGTGACAAGGGCCAATATTCCCTCCTCCTCAGATACTCCGGGCCTGGTGGTCGGCTCCTTAGTTCCTCTGGAGATGGAGGTGGGCTCCTTCACTCCTCCACCCGAAGAGGCAGACTCGCTGCACTGGCTTCCGTCCCAGCTCCACACTGTGTATCAGTTGATCATTCAAGGGTGGGTCTTTATGATGTACTGCCAGGTACTGTGGATCTTAGAGCAGCTCACACACCGCACTCCCAACAAGGGAGAAGGAGATTAGCAAATAGAAAAACAAGCGGTGTCAGAGGTTTGGAGCGCTAAGTGGATCCACTTGAGAAAGACGCATCTGTGCGTCGAAACGCGTTGTGGCATACTGGACCCCTGCTGTTCGTGCAATAAATTATCGGTAATTTAATCACCAACCATAAAGGCCGAAAAGCCATTGTGTGGCAATTTTTTAAGACTGCCCCATCTGTACCAAATGTGGTTATCTACAACATCTGCCATGCAAGGCTAAGCAGAGGCCTGGGAAAAAAAAACCTGAGCACCAGCAGTATGCGTAAGCATATGTCTATTAAGCACCCAATTCAGTGGTCGGCCAATCAGGGTTCAGAATCAGTGCCTTCTGATCCCAACACTTCCAGGCCACCTCAGATCCATCCTTCACCAGCTAGTGTTCAAGCATCAGCTCCTGCTGAAACGTACTCCTCCGAAGCTGCGCTACAAGAGAGACTTCAGAGTAATGAAGCCACTGGTGTGTGTGCGGCAAACGTCCAGTTGTCTGTGCCACAGCTGTATGAAAGGCAAAAGAAGTACCTATCGACACACCCATTTTCCCAAAAAATGACTGCTAAAATTGCAAAGTTGTTAGCTGTGGAAATGCTGCCGTTTAGGCTTGTAGGTACAGAGTCTTTTCGGGAGTTGTTGGCTGTGGCGGCACCACTATACACTGTACCCAGCCGCCACTTTTTCTCATGTAGTGCCGTCCCCGCGTTACACCAGCACGTTGTCAACAACTTAAAGCGTGCACTAACAAATGCGGTAACCGCCAAAGTCCACCTAACAACGGACACGTGGACAAGTACTTGTGGACAGGGCAGATACATCTCAGTAACGGCTCACTGGATCAACCTGGTGGACAGTGTCCCAACTTCGCAAAGTCGAACATCTGAAATACTGCCAACTCCACGAATAGCAGGCACAACATCATTCAGGGTGGCTGCCTCATCATATATGTCCAGTGCGCAATCTGCTTCTGCAACTTCCTTGTCCACTGCTCAGCTGCCCGCACCATCACGTCCAAGTTGGGAGCTTTGCAGTAGTGCTTCAGCAAGGCGACAACAGGCTCTTCTGAAGCTTATCTGTCTAGGTGACACACCTCACACTGCAACTGAGCTGTGGAAGGGTCTTAAGCAACAGACTGATGAGTGGCTGGCCCCACTGCAACTACAACCAGGTCTTGTTGTGAGCGATAATGGACGAAACCTTGTGGCGGCACTGAAGCACGGTAACCTTGTTCACGTCCCTTGCCTGGCTCACGTGCTGAACCTAATAGTTCAGAAATTCCTTAAAATATACCCCGAGTTATCTGACCTACTCGAGAAGGTGAGGCGAATTTGCGCCCATTTTAGACATTCGTCCACAGCAGTTGGCAGTCTTTCAGCCCTTCAAAACAAATTTAATTTGCCTAAACACCGGCTAATTTGCGACATGCCCACGAGATGGAACTCAACATTCCATATGTTGGCAAGGTTTAATGAGCAGCAGAGGGCAATAGCTGAATATCAGCTGCAACATGCCCGTCACCACGGAAGTCAGACCAGACACATTACTACTTTAGAGTGGGTCTGGATCGCTGATCTTTGCGAGTTGCTGGACAACTTTGAATACTGCACCAAACTTGTCAGCAATGATCAGTCCATTATCAGTCTCACCATCCCCCTGCTCTGTTTGCTTAAGGAGTCGCTCCTGAATCTGAAAACCGAAGCTTTGAGTGCCCAGCGGATGGCTATGGAGCCAGAATTTAACATCGCTGATCCTAGCCAGCCAAGCCAACACCAGCAGGCTACATTGGGTCTGGAAGAAGAAGGTGATGAGGGTGATGATGAAGAAGATTCATTTTTCTGTGGTACTGATGTGAACCCAGATGGTACTCCAAACCCTACGTTTATGTCGGTACAGCATGGGTGGGCTGAAGAGGAGGAGGCGGAGACCGATGTAGAGGCCATGATGCGTAGTGATCCTCATTCTGTTGCAACCGAGGAGATGAGTCTTTGCAGCTTAGCACATATGGCTGACGTAATGTCTCAATGTGTCTCCCAAGATCCACACGTCATTCACATATATGGCAGCAACCTCTATTGGTTGTCAACCTTTTTGGACCCCAGATACAAAGACAAATTTCCGTCGCTGCTGTTGCAGTCAACCAGGGGCTTAACGATGGATTTTTTCAAGACTGTTGTTGTTGACAATTTGATGTCCATATCACCGTCTGACTCCGCTGTACCCCGAAGAATCAGCTCTTTGCAACAGCAGCCTTTGGTTGGGACACAAACGTCATCAATGTCAAGAAGAGGTGGGGGTAAGATGTCCACCAACTGGGCGATGTTCAACAGACATTCCAATCAACAACGGATCATGCCTGCGGTCACCTTGACTAGGAGACAACAATTTTCCAACATGGTGAATGAGTATGTCAGTGACAGTACCAGCTTCCTAACCGACCCTTCAGTACCCTTTAATTACTGGGTTTCCAAGCTTCACACTTGGACAGAGCTCGCTCTGTATGCCTTGGAGGTGCTGGCCTGCCCAGCTGCTAGTGTGACATCAGAGCGTGTTTTCAGTGCCTCTGGGGGTATAGTCGCTGATAGAAGGTCACGGCTTACTCCTGAAAATGCCGACAGGCTGACTCTCATAAAGTTCAACAAGGTCTGGATATCATCGGAGTTCGTAAGCCCCCCAGACGACAGTACCCAATTGTACTGTAACCTAATCTTAATTAATAGGATTGGAATATTGCGCTTTTAACTTTATGCCCTTTTAAGACAGGAAGTATCGGCATCTCCCTCAGCTGAGACGATGTGATAAGTCATGTTCCTGAAACATTTGCGGCATGATAAAAAAAATACGCAATCAGTAAACATCTTTTTACTTTACAAGTGCATCCGCTTGTGAGCATTTATAATTTTTATTTTTTTTAAAAAATACAATGCAGCCCCTTGGGCTAATTTTTTGAGGCAACAAGCCTATACCTGCATCGAAAACGTTGCTTCTCCTATGCTCTCAGGACAAGCAAGAATATAGTTTGGGCCACGCACCCTCCTCTACTTCTAAATAGAGTTGATCCCGCCCCTTGGGCTAATTTTTTGAGGCAACAAGCCTATGCCTGCATCGAAGACGTTGCTTCTCCTATGCTCTCAGGACAAGCAAGAATATAGTATGGGCCACGCGCCCTCCTTTTATTCTAAAAAGAGTTGATCCCGCCCCTTGGGCTAATTTTTTGAGGCAACAAGCCTATGCCTGCATCGAAGACGTTGCTTCTCCTATGCTCTCAGGACAAGCAAGAATATAGTATGGGCCACGCGCCCTCCTCTTATTCTAAAAAGAGTTGATCCCGCCCCTTGGGCTAATTTTTTGAGGCAACCAAGCCTATGCCTGCATCGAAGACGTTGCTTCTCCTATGCTCTCAGGACAAGCAAGAATATAGTATGGGCCACGCGCCCTCCTCTTATTCTAAAAAGAGTTGATCCCGCCCCTTGGGCTAATTTTTGGAGGCAACAAGCCTATGCCTGCATTGAATTACTTGCTTGTACTATGCTCTCAGGACAAGCAAGAATATAGTTTGGGCCACGCACCCTCCTCTACTTCTAAATAGAGTTGATCCCGCCCCTTGGGCTAATTTTTGGAGGCAACAAGCCTATGCCTGCATCGAATTACTTGCTTGTACTATGCTCTCAGGACAAGCAAGAATATAGTATGGGCCACGCGCCCTCCTCTTATTCTAAAAAGAGTTGATCCCGCCCCTTGGGCTAATTTTTTGAGGCAACAAGCCTATACCTGCATCGAAGACGTTGCTTCTCCTATGCTCTCAGGACAAGCAAGAATATAGTATGGGCCACGCGCCCTCCTCTTATTCTAAAAAGAGTTGATCCCGCCCTTTGGGCTAATTTTTTGAGGCAACCAAGCCTATGCCTGCATCGAAGACGTTGCTTCTCCTATGCTCTCAGGACAAGCAAGAATATAGTATGGCCACGCGCCCTCCTCTTATTCTAAAAAGAGTTGATCCCGCCCCTTGGGCTAATTTTTGGAGGCAACAAGCCTATGCCTGCATTGAATTACTTGCTTGTACTATGCTCTCAGGACAAGCAAGAATATAGTTTGGGCCACGCACCCTCCTCTACTTCTAAATAGAGTTGATCCCGCCCCTTGGGCTAATTTTTGGAGGCAACAAGCCTATGCCTGCATCGAATTACTTGCTTGTACTATGCTCTCAGGACAAGCAAGAATATACCGTATATACTCGTGTATAAGCCGACCCGTGTATAAGCCGACCCCCCTACTTTTGCCCCCAAAAACTGGGAAAATTTATTGACTCGCGTATAAGCCGAGGGTGGACTCCAGCCTCAGGGCAGATTATGGGCACACAGTGGCACATACCCCTATAAACCTCAGCTAGATTTGGCCAAAAGTATGAGCGAGTTCTAATGAAGGTACAGCCTGTCCATTAACTTGCAACCACCCCTCCTGTCATACAAAAGTGCACTGGCCCTTTAATTCCTACAATGTCTGGCGGCCAATGTGCAGTTGTATAGGGGCAGAGGGCACCTCCTGCACCAAGTGTGCAGTCCAGGACCTGCTTTCACAGAAGTCATGTCAGACCCCACTCTCCTTCCTCCCATAGATCATACAGGAACATCTGATTTTGATATGAGAATACCCAGTCCAATTGTAGTCAGTGACTACGTCCATCACATGACAGCAAGCAGAGATCTTGCACAGAGTGGAGTTGCTGCAGCCATTGTACAGTCTTGCTCCCCACCCCCTCTACATAGTGGCAGTTGATGAATGATGAGTGTTGTAGTACTTGTGCAGCACACACCCAGTCATGTATCCTGGCACAGGCTCTGTGCTCATTGTGTACCAGGGGAGGATTCAGTTATGCAACCAGCAGCCATAGAGGAGATTATATAACAGCTTTAGGAGGCCAATGATCAGCCCTGGAGCTATATACAGTGTGAGGTATAACTACAACCCCCAGCATGGGGCAGGGGCTGCTGGGAGATGTAGTCCAGCATCTGATAAAGCCACAAGCTACAGCGTACAGGGGCAGATGTAGGCCGCACCCTGCTGATAGCAGCCTGGGACCACAAATTATACACAAGCTGCAAACTACCACACATGTCCGTAAAACAACTACTGTACAACGGTGCCTGGAGGGCCCTCACTCAGCACTGCGCCTGCGCACAGGGGACCATGACTCAGCAGGAGGCTCCGGCACATACACAGGCAAAGGGTGGGGGAAACAACAATGGCTGCTTGCCTGCTCGAAGTGCACGACGCCGGCCACCTCCCCGGAGCCCTTCAGGACGCAGATCGCTTTCACCATGGCGGCGGATCAGACTGACAGTGACGCTGGAGACGGGGGCCTCCCTGTGCCTCAGGGGGGCACAGGCCCCCAGCCTCCATGCTGCCGCTGCTGTACAATAAATAGTGTTATTATCTCACCGGCCCGGTCTCAGTGAATCCTCCCTCCTCCCTGTGAGGCTGCGTGTCATGTGACCGGCCGGTGACGTCATCGGCGTGAGCCCCGGTCACATGACACGCAGGGAGGAGGGAGGAGGGAGGATTCACTGAGACCGGGCCGGTGAGATAATAACACTATTTATTGTACAGCAGCGGCAGCATGGAAAGGGGGCGCCATACTGTGAGGGATGGGGGGGGCTGTATACCCCGTGCTGGGGGGCTGTAAGGCGATATGCACTGCTCCCCCCGCGGATGGGCGGGGGATGCAGTGCATATCATGAATAAGTTATGAGCGGCTCCACGTCACGAGCCGCTCATATTGCAGCCTTCCCCCCACCTCCTCCAGCCTCCTCCTGCTCCCGGACACAGCCCCCACGTATATGACTCGTGTATAAGCCGAGGGGGGGACTTTTCAGCCCAATTTTTGGGCTGAAAAAGTCGGCTTATACACGAGTATATACGGTAGTATGGGCCACGCGCCCTCCTCTTATTCTAAAAAGAGTTGATCCCGCCCCTTGGGCTAATTTTTTGAGGCAACAAGCCTATACCTGCATCGAAGACGTTGCTTCTCCTATGCTCTCAGGACAAGCAAGAATATAGTATGGGCCACGCGCCCTCCTCTTATTCTAAAAAGAGTTGATCCCGCCCCTTGGGCTAATTTTTGGAGGCAACAGGCCTATGCCTGCATCGAAGACGTGGCTTGTACTAAGATCCTGGTGGAGCCTGGCGAAGGGTCCCACTGTACGCTACGGAGATAACGCGTAGACGCGCTCTGTTGCAAGTAGACGTCCCAACCTATCGCATCTGTGTTCCTAGTGTTGTTGCCATACCGAGTCATTAAGTAACCCCCCCACAAACACAGGCACTATTTTTTTGTCAGCAACATTTGTATGTGCAGTCATGATTTTACACATAATAATCAAGGTGCCTTCATGCGCCATGCGGGCCGTAAAGTACTTGCTAATGATGATGACTTTAAGCCCACCCACAAAAAAAACCTACACATCCCTTCCCTGAAAAAAGACAGACACAAAGCAGTTTTTGTAAACTGGGTATTATTCCGCCATAATGGCAAAGATGTCAGATTTTTTTTTTTTTCTTTTGTTATAACTTTGTAACAAGTTGTAGATAACACATAATAAAATAACAAAGAAATTGTGCAATGCACAAGAAAAACAAATAAACACAAAAAAATAAGGGGCCCACAGCTGGTGGTAGGTTGCCGCATTCTCCGGGGTTGCCTCTACCGTGACACCATCACACTGGTCGTGGAGGAGGTCCAGGGCCCCACGGAGTACCTCACCCAGTGGTTGTAAGCCAGTAGGGTGGGGCATCTGGGCCGGTTGGCCTTGGGTTGGTAGGCCCCTGATTGGTGGACACCACCTCTGGGTCGCCACGTACCTGTCCCGGGGTGTGGCCCTGTCCAGTATGTTGGATCTGTTGAGCTGCCACTCCTCCAAAAAAGCAAATACCTGCCCAGGGTGGTTTTGGGGCCTACAGGCATCAAGGACAATGTGTATTGCTGACCTTGCCCGCAGTTGTCTCTCCCATGGAATCTGACCCAAGAATGGTATAAGACTGCGGGCAAAGTCAGCATCACATTGTCCGATGTTGTAATTTTGTGCCCCCGGGATCTGAGCGGGGCTGCTGAGGTTATATTGACTACCCACACTGCTGGCAGTCGGCAGGGGAGCAAGGTGGATGGGCAGAGGTTGGTTTTGGTGGGGAGCCGGTTGTGGTGGCCCTTCAACCTCCTCTTCTTGCTGTGGCCGGGCATGCCCCAAAGATGGTGGTGGTGGTGGTGGTGGTGATGGTGGTGGTGGCGGAGGTGGTGGTGGTGGTGGTGGGACTCCCTCCTCCTCTGGTGGTGGTTCAGGGGCCTCCCTCGCCTCCTCAGGCAGCTGTGGTGGCGGGTTCTGACGCTGCATCAGGTAGTGAGCAGCTCTGTGGGTTAAATATAAAAAAAATTTTGTGAATGGGTTGCGTTTGGAAACAAAACCATAGGCCAAACATAAAATGTGCACGCTTTTTTGACTCAGTGTATCTATGTATTCTGTGTATTTTCATTGTTGGCCTTAAGATGGAATTGCAGCAAATACATTGAGGACATTTTGGCTCATGCCTCAAACAATATTCTATTTATGGGTAGTGTTTGTCCACGATTTTTTGGCATTACATTACAAATTTAAAAATTTGTCTGCACTATTACACTGTGCCCTGCCTTAGGCAGGACAGCTATTTAGGCACTTGAAGACATATTAGTGGCCACAACTATTGCTTTGACTTTTTTTTTTAACTTTATGTGGACAAAGCTATAGCCTGACACTGTGAGGCAAACACATTCTTCAGGGTTGTTTGCCATCAGATGGACACAAAAAGACGCAGTGTGGGCGGCCTTGGTCTCAATGCACATAACCCAGATCTATAGGGCAGATGAGCAAGACAGGAAATGGAGTCCTGCAGCATAGGTGACACATGATCATTCGGCATTAGTGCCCTACACTCCTTTTTGCTGCCATGTATGCTAATCAGGAATGTCTTGGTAAAAAAAAAACACCAAACAGATGGCTTGGCTTTTGAACTGACTGTAATGGACATAGAGTATGGGGTTGTTTTTGAGCAGCAGGTCACACATCGTTGGTGCCAAACAAGGTGGTATGCACAGATGGACAGTTTTACAGTTATTCCAACAGGGCCGAACCAAAAACCGGGAGCAGCAAGGGCAAACCTCGGGTTTCCTAAAGGACCTTGGACATAAAAGCCTGTTGCACTTAAAATATGGCCCTCTTTAGTTTGATTTTATACAGCATTAATACACTATGTTTTCCGGAGGATTCGTAATGTGGCCATGAATTAACGACAAAAAAACTAAAATTCACATGTGGGCCCTAATATCTACACCATCACCTTGCAGCCCCAAATATACCCATGGGAAAACTGAACCACACATATTTGTAGTGATACAGGGTATGTCCTGAAATGTGTGTGACTGTGTCAACAATCTGGGATGGTGTACAAACAGTTTAGTGCAAAAGGGGTATATCCTTGCAACGTTATTTAGCCGAAAAAAACACCCACAACTAAACGTGTAGGGATGTATGTGGCCCTTATGCAAGTCGAGGCCATTAGGAACTGATACAAATGAGGCTTATGACAGGCAAACCAGACAGGGCCACACACCTTAGAGGCCATTGCAGGGAAGAACATGGCTTTGTTCCACAAACATGCCAACAATAATAGCTAATTGTGAGGTCACGGAACATTGTGTCTGACCACCCTGCAGAACATTGCTTATTTGTCCCAACGTCACAATGTGACTATAAATGTGTATGTCCTGGATCATTGCCAAAGGTAATAGAATTGTGTTGCACCATGGCAGAAACAAACCCCAGTGTGGGTATGTAAACCAGCACACTCATTATAGAGCTTCATACGTACACTGTGTGCCCTCGTGGGCAGGGTCCTCTCCTCTTGTACCTGTATGACCTGATTGTCTTCATGTACTGTTTTTTGTCGTTAACCCTTATCCTCATGTAAAGTGCCATGGAACCTAATGGCGCTATATAAATAAATAATAACAATAATAGTAAACAACAGTGCAGCAGACACATACCTTGGCATACGGGCCACCGGTTCTAGAAAGGACAGCCGTTCGTAGTGGCAATATATTGTCCTGTGAGCAGCTTCCGGTTCCCCCTCCATGATCCTCCGGTGTTGCCGCTTGTATTGATCGCGGCAGCTCCTCCACCGTTTCATAATGATGTCAACTGTGAAATGATTTCAAACCGGGTTTAGACCTCTGTAACATTTGAAACACTAAAAGTATGTATACAAATCAACAATTACATTTTATTCATGTTGTGTGTGTAATGTGTATACAAGGCACATGGACACGACAGTGTGGAACATCATCAACAGCATTACGGACATTGAGCTCACGTGGCCACAATCACAAATGTGGCAGGGCACATGTCAACGCATAGAGAATGTAATAGTGCGGGCACCAGACTCCGCTCATTAGTGGTATTTATATACACCCAACCCCCTGGCCTTCAGAGCCAGGAAGACCAGCCTTTAAACTAAGTGTACTATTGCGACCCCATCCAAATATAGGCAACCATGCGACGGCGCATGATAACACATTGAGGGCCCTGTATACCCTACTATGGGGGCCCTGTATACCCACGGGGGCCCTGTATACCCACTGCTGGGGCCTGTATACCCAAGGGGGGGGTGCTGTAGACCCTACTATGAGGGCCGTGTATACCCACTGCTGGGGGCCTGTATACCCACTGGGGGGCTGTATACCCTACTATGGGGGCCCTGTATACCCACGGGGGCCCTATATACCCACTGCTGGGGGCCTGTATACCCACGGGGGGGCTGTAGACCCTACTATGGGGGCCCTGTATTCCCACTGCTGGGGTCTTGTATACCCACGGGGGGGCTGTAGACCCTACTATGAGGGCCCTGTATAACCACTGGGGGCCCTGTATACCCACTGCTGGGGGGCCTGTGTACCCACGGGGGGTCTGTATACCCTAATATCGGGGGCATATATACACACTGGGGGGCCTGTATACTCTGCAGGTGGAGCTGTATACTCTGCTGGGGGGCTGTCTAACAGTGATAGCCGCTGTATACAAGGATGGCGGTCAATATGGTTTCCCAGTTTTTTGGGGCTAAAGTAGGGGGGTCGGCTTATACACGGGTCGGCTTATACACGACTATATACGATAAATGCAATATAACGTGTGAACACATTTAACTCACCCATATTGCTCTGTGCATCATGGCCACAACGATGAAACGTAGGGAAAACGCCCTGTGCGATCTCCCTCCAGGCTGTAGTCCGCTGGACGTTATCCCCATAGGCAGGGTCAGTGGGCAGCCAAAGCAGGGGCCGAGCCTCCACCAGAGCAATTAATTGCAGGGTGTTGACAAGGGCCATGCTTACTCGGTGTGTTTCTGCGCGTCCAGCCAGGCAGCTCGAGTCAGCTTATTTCCTGTTTGCAAAAAGCATGGGGTTTGCTGCAGAAAATCGCTTGCCTCGCCTCAAACACATGCAAGTTTGGCCTCGGAGACAGCAGCAAAATGCAGTTGCGAGTGGGGGTTCCGACACGGCAATGCGAGCGCTTTCCGAGACACATCTGCGATTTTTAAATCACACATTACTCGCTATTACTCGCTTCCCCATTCATTAACATTGGACTCGCTAGACTCGCAACGAGTAGCGAGTCCCGGGCTCGGACTCGCTAGAGTCAAGCGATTCCGAGTAATTCAGGATTCACCCATCACTAAGTAGGACTTATTTATTATTAATTTTTATTAGTTATTTCCTTTAACCAGCGCTTTGAAACATGATTTTTACTTGCTGGACAACAGACTGGGCAAAGTTCATTATATATATATATACTAGTAAAAAGGCCCGATGCAATTGCATCGGGAGTGCGGTGAAATGAATTGTGTGTATACAGGCGGGTGAGTGGCTAGCAGAGTATACATGGGGCTCTGTGGGTAGCAGACTATACAGGCGGGTCTGTGGGTAGCAGAGTATACAGACTGCTCTGAGGGTAGCAGATTATACAGGCGGCTCTCTGGGTAGAAAAGTATACAGGCGGCTGTGTGGGTAGCAGAGTATACAGGCGGCTCTGTGGGTAGCAGAGTATACAGGCGGCTCTGTGGGTAGCAGAGTATACAGGCGGCTCTGTGGGTAGCAGAGTATACAGGCGGGTTTGTGGTTAGCAGATTATACAGGCAGCTCTGTGTGTAGCAGAGTATAGAGAAGGCTCTGTGGGTAGCAGAGTATAGAGGCGGCTGTGTGGGTAGCAGAATATAGAAACGGCTCTGTGGGTAGCAGAGAATACAGGCGGGTCTGTGGGTAGGAGAGTATACAGGCGGCTCTGTGGGTAGCAGAGTATAGAGGCGGCTCTGTGGGTAGCAGAGTATAGAGGCAGCTCTGTGGGTAGCAGAGTATACAGGCGGCTCTGTGGGTAGCAGAGTATAGAGAAGGCTCTGTGGGTAGCAGAGTATAGAGGCGGCTGTGTGGGTAGAATATAGAAATGGCTCTGTGGGTAGCAGAGTATACAGGCGGGTCTGTGGGTAGGAGAGTATACAGGCGGCTCTGTGGGTGTCAGAGTATAGAGGGGGCTCTGTGGATAGCAGAGTATGATGTGGCGGAGGCTGGAGGAGTGAGGGGAGCAGAGGCTGGAGGGGTGAGGAGAGCAGAGGCTGGAGTGGTGAGGAGAGGTCCAGATGGAGGGGTGAGGAGAGGTCTGGCTGGAGGGGTGAGGAGAGGTCTGGCTGGAGGGGTGAGGAGAGATGCGGCTGGAGGGGTGACATCACCGCTCGGCGGCAGGACGTGGCTGCGTGCTGGGGCTGATCGCAGCCCCAGTCACACGGCATTGTCCTCTGCGGCGGGTTGGGTGATGCAGAGAGGGATCAGTTCTTGCCCTCAGGTCACACATGTGACCTGAGCGGAAGGAGCGGATTGGGCGGTGTGTGGTAAAGACAGGACGGTCATCCGATTGGTCTAGGACGCCAAGTCCTGGGCAATGGGATGGGCGTCCTGTGTGTACAACACAGCGCCCAATCCGCTTGCAGGGGCAGGCAATGGGAGTGAGCGGGGCGTGTCAGGCTTTGCAGGCTGACACGGTCCGCTCACTCCCATTGGCTGTTGCCGGCCACAGGACGACGTCCCTGGCTCCCGGCACCCGGCCACAGCCCGTAGACCGCTACTCCACCAGCATGGCGACATTGAGAGCCCAGCGGTGAGAGAGTGGCGAGGGGCGGAAGGCTCCGGCGGCATCCGGGCAGCATGGACCTCGCGGAGGGCGCGAGGGCGGTGGCGATGGAGCGGGGCCGACGGTTGGCAGGATGGCAGCGGTGTCAGGTAGTGCGGCTGAGGATGGAGGAGGGTGAGAGGCTGGAGGAGGCTGTGAGGCTGGAGGAGGCTGTGAGGATGGGGAGGCTGTGAGGCTGGAGGAGGCTGTGAGGCTGGAGGAGGATGTGAGGCTGGAGGAGGCTGTGAGGATGGGGAAGCTGTGAGGCTGGAAGAGGGTGTGAGGCTGTAGGAGGCTGTGAGGATGGGGAGGCTGTGAGGCTGGAGGAGGCTGTGAGGATGGGGAGGCTGTGAGGCTGGAGGAGGCTGTGAGGCTGGAGGAGGCTGTGAGGATGGGGAGGCTATGAGGCTGGAGGAGGATGTGAGGCTGGAGGAGACTGTGAGGCTGGAGCAGGCAGTGAGGATGGGGAGGCTGTGGGGCTGGAGGAGGCTGTGAGGATGGGGAGGCTGTGAGGCTGGAGGAGGATGTGAGGATGGAGGAGGCTGTGAGGCTGGAGGAGGCTGTGAGGCTGGGGAGGCTGTGAGGATGGGGAGGCTGTGAGGCTGGAGGAGGATGTGAGGCTGGAGGAGGCTGTGAGGCTGAAGGAGGCTGTGAGGCTGGAGGAGGCTGTGAGGCTGGAGGAGGCTGTGAGGATGGGGAGGCTGTGAGGCTGGAGGAGGATGTGAGGCTGGAGGAGACTGTGAGGCTGGAGGAGGCAGTGAGGATGTGAGGCTGTGAGGCTGGAGGAGGCAGTGAGGATGTGAGGCTGTGAGGCTGGAGGAGGCTGTGAGGCTGGAGGAGGGTGTGAGGATGGGGAGGCTGTGAGGCTGGAGAAGGCTGTGAGGCTGGAGGAGACTGTGAGGCTGGAGGACGCTGTGAGGATGGGGAGGCTGTGAGGCTGGAGGAGGCTGTGAGGCTGGAGGAGGCTGTGAGGATGGGGAGGCTGTGAGGCTGGAGGAGGCTGTGAGGCTGGAGGAGGCTGTGAGGCTGGAGGAGGCTGTGAGGATGGGGAGGCTGTGAGGCTGGAGGAGGCTGTGAGGCTAGAGGAGGCTGTAAGGCTGGGGAGGCTGTGAGGCTGGAGGAGGATGTGAGGCTGGAGGAGACTGTGAGGCTGGAGGAGGCTGTGAGGATGGGGAGGCTGTGAGGATGGGGAGGCTGTGAGGCTGGAGGAGGCTGTGAGGCTGAAGGAGGCTGTGAGGCTGGAGGAGGCAGTGAGGATGGGGAGGCTGTGAGGCTGGAGGAGGCTGTGAGGCTGGAGGAGGCTGTGAGGCTGGAGGAGGCTGTGAGGATGGGGAGGCTGTGAGGCTGGAGGAGGCTGTGAGGCTGGAGAAGGCTGTAAGGCTGGAGGAGGCTTTGAGGCTGGGGAGGCTGTGAGGCTGGAGGAGGATGTGAGGCTGGAGGAGACTGTGAGGCTGGAGGAGGCTGAGAGGATGGGAGGCTGTGAGGATGGGGAGGCTGTGAGGCTGGAGGAGGCTGTGAGGCTGGAGGAGGCTGTGAGGCTGAAGGAGGCTGTGAGGCTGGAGGAGGCTGTGAGGCTGGAGGAGGATGTGAGGCTGGAGGAGGCTGTGAGGATGGGGAGGCTGTGAGGATGGGGAGGCTGTGAGGATGGGGAGGCTGTGAGGCTGGAGGAGGCTGTGAGGCTGGAGGAGGCTGTGAGGGTGGAGGAGGATGTGAGGCTGGAGGAGGCTGTGAGGATGGGGAGGCTGTGAGGCTGGAGGAGGGTGTGAGGCTGTAGGAGGCTGTGAGGATGGGGAGGCTGTGAGGCTGCAGGAGGTTGTAGGAGGCTGTGAGGATGGGGAGGCTGTGAGGCTGGAGGAGACTGTGAGGCTGGAGGAGACTGAGGCTGGAGGAGGCAGTGAGGATGGGGAGGCTGTGAGGCTGGAGGAGACTGTGAGGCTGGAGGAGACTGAGGCTGGAGGAGGCAGTGAGGATGGGGAGGCTGTGAGGCTGGATGAGACATTTACTGTACTGAGCATGCTCAGTACAGTAAAAGGTCTCCAAACAGGAAGGCAGGGGTTAAAAAAAAAAAAAAGTTAATGCTCACCTCTCCCCGAGCCCCCGCCGTCTCCTGCCGTCTTCCTCCAAGCTTCCGGTGGCTGCCGCAGGCTCCCAGTGTCTGCAGAGCTGTTCTAGTGCAGTTCAGGACCTGCGGTGATGTCACAGTCACGTGACACCAGGTTACCATGGAGTAACCTGGTGTCACGTGACTGTGACATCACCACAGGTCCTTGACTGCAGTAGAAGAGCTCTGCAGACATTCGGAGCATGCGGCAGCCACCGGAAGCTTGGAGGAAGACGGCAGGAGATGGCGGGGGCTCGGGGAGAGGTGAGCATTAACTTTTTTTTTTTTTTTTACAGTAGTGCGGGTCTGCGGCTCGTGATGACGCTGCGCGTCATCACTCGCAGTCCCGCAAAGCATGTTGGGATTCGGCTACAGTGCCTGAATTCCCAACTGCGGATTATATAAGTAGATATTTCTTCATATGGATTCCGTTAATTTTTATATTTGTTTATAAAAAATTGTAATGTATGATTTTCTTTACATATTTCTTTCGGTAGCTCTGAAATATAATATACAACTGATCAAAACTAATTTTGAAAACGTCAAAATCTTTTTTGTCCTTCTTTGGTAAATAAACTTGACATTCAGATTATTTTTTCAGGTTCTTTTTCTTCCTAAGTCAGTCGACGTTTTTTAGAGTTGCTCATGCATCTCATTCTTGTAAACATGATAAATAATTCCTGGAAAAGATCATTTCCTAATATAACCTAGGGCAAAGTGAGATCCTAGAAAGCATAACATGAAATAATTATATCTAAGTTGTATATGTTTTACTGGAGAAACCTAATGTATTAGAAAGAATTAAGCAATTAACTCTTCCTGCCTTCGGATCCCAATGTTTAAGGTTGGAGACCTGTCTTGGATTAAAGCCAAACTGATGTCATTTATTAGACTTTTTCATAAGAGGGTTATGGTAAACTAAGCCATCTGCTACCCTTTCATTTCTTCTGGTTTTTATTTCCTTTAGTTTTACCAATGGAGTCTAAAAGGACCTAATGGTAATGAATTCCCTGTTACAGTAAACCTACAGCATTATAGCAGAAGACATGGACCTTAGAAAAATAATCCACTTACAGCATGTAAGAATTAGTAAATGGATAACGGTATCTAAAAAAGAAGAATTAATGTCTCTTATTACCAAGGTTAGGAAGAACCAAAATCTCTTCCATCTTAGTGTTCTCCAGAATTGTTGTACTTATCTGTACAATTCTTCAAAAGTTACAAAAATCACCATAATATAGATATAATTCCATTTCCTCATAGTTTCCTCATAGTTTCCAAAGAGTTAAACTACGTCTTAAAAACAAAACACAAAACTTTACAAGACCAATATCTAAAGATATAGCAGCCATTTTTAGATAACATCTAAAAACATTACTGCTTCCATAATTCTCTCGTACTATAATTAATAATGAACAGAATTATAATAGTAATAATAATATGAAATACAAATGAGTGGTCACTTTCCGAATGTTCAATGTCAGCAGCATCCTAGCGGTACAAACAATTTTATGTCCTCACCAATCGACTATGCAGTGGGGTAATCCAAAGCCTTTGGGCATAAAATTCCCAAATCATTTAAGGAAGCAGTCAGCTCTTTTAATCCTTTTTCTGATCTTGGGTATGATAAGAAAAAGGGCCTGGTGTGTCAATGTACAAGAATTAAGGCCCCGTCACACCTGGCGACGGGGCTGGAGATGTCGGCTGCGACTGGCGGGTACGCGCACGTTTTTGGCGCCCCGCCAGCGTTGCCGTCCCCCATTTACAGCCCCGCGCCAGCAAGCTGACAAGCGGCATTGCCGCCGGGGTGTCTGAAAACCCCAGCGGCGATGCAGGACAATGGGAGCCTATGTCTCCCATCGCCTGACAGGTCGCCGGCGGCCGGTTACATAGGGCGATATGTGCACATCGCCCCAGATCGGTCACCTGGTTTCAGAGCTCTGCTCTGAAACCAGGCGACCTCCCGGTGACGCCAACATCGCCCCTTTACATGAGGCGATGTAGGGGCGATGTCGCCGCCGATAGGCCACGCCCCTACGTCACCTGTGTAATTGGTGGCGATGTCGCCCCATGTGACGGGGCCTTTATGGAGATCAAGGCTGAGGTATCAAAATTATTTAGAGTCATCGCTATGACTTGTAGATGAGGTCTTGAAAGACCAGGTGCTACATTGGATAGCAAGTGCTCCATCAAGTTGGCCTCTCCTCCACCTCAATATTACACACAGTCCAGTCTGGAGAGGTGTCACCCCAATCACACTTGTTTCCTCACATATTACTACTCTCCAGCTGCCCTACTGACTGTGAGTCAACACAGATTGCCAAGTCTGCTGAGCTGTTTACTCATACTATTGCTTGAGAAACAAAGGTTTGCTGATACTCGTACCACCTGAGTGTGGCAGGGCATGAAATTGGCTGGAGAGGTTGCATAAGGTTTGATGGCCCCCTGCCCACATGGCCTATACAGGTCACTGACCCACCTGAATCTGACGTCCTACAGGAATCCGTGAAGCTGATACTTGTGGCAACTGAGTGTGGTATAGCCTAAAATTTATTGGAGCTTTTGTATGACATTTGAGGGCACACTGCCCAACCATCTTACACCTGTTACTCATCCCCTTGTTCCTGATCAATGTTTAACCTTGAAATGCTATGCCTGGCCCTGTTCAGACCCTATGCCATGTTTGCAGGTTTGGCCATTCTGCAACTTTTGGTCTGGGGCAATTGATGCCACTTTTCTGTGGTCTGACCCAAATTTTTGGAAAAGTGAGAACTTTTGTTGGGGTCTCCTTGCTGTGTGGTGCATGACTTGAGCAGGGCTTTCTGAGTGACATACCTACACCTGTCACTCATCCTCCTTTTATTCCTCCTTCTTTTACCTAATGTATAAAACTGCTGCCAGTTTCCCCCTGTGACTCATCCATCTGTCAATTCTGAGTTTCACCCATCTCTGAAATATAAGTGACTGTGAGCCACCTCCTATTTCTAACTGATTTTGCAGGCTGACAAAGACCATGTTTCATGCACCCATGCTACGAAATGAAACTCTGGCTCGATTGTTGTCACTTTTCCTGCTGTCTGGCGCTAATATAAGCGGTTTGGCAGCTTTTGGACACATTTGAAGGTGCTTTCTATGTGTTTAATGTTGCCTGCTATTGATTTCAATGGGTTTTGAGGGAGGCTCAGCAAAAAGTTTGTTCAACAATTCGCCGAACACCCCAATGTATGGCGAATTGAACTGAACACTAAAGTGTTCGCTCATCTCTCCATTTTAGTTTCTTTTAAACACTTCAGGCTTTCAAAGTTTACAAACATTTAAAAGGAGTAACATACATTCTTCAGTCATTTTCCACTTGGAAGAGATGAGCAGTAATACTGTGCAATAAAGTGCCATGTGCATGTGGAATTGGGTTATAGAAAAAACATTGTATTGAAATGAGGTCCCCTCGTGTATCACCACTGGAGGTGGCTTCCACAGGGGTAACTCTAGGTTATACACAAGTAAAATAAAAATGCTGGTGCTGGAGCTGTCCCACAATAAAGACAGAACAGACGCCAAAAAAGATGTTTCCAGGAAAAACACAGCTGCCACTTTCCTGAAGCATTATCTGCTTAAGCTGGAGATACACGGCTGTATGACTTGCGTGATGATCGCATGAATATGCCCAGACTGGCTGTCAGCTCTCCTGACCTGAGCTTGAGAGCTTCATGTATTTCTATGCAACTGACATGTTCGGGTCAGGAGAGCCGCTAGCCAGTCCGGGTAGTTATATGCTATGTGACTCCAGCCTTAAGGAAATATGTGAGCAGGATTTTGCCACCTCATATTAGAGCTGTATGATGTTGTCAAAGTGACCCTGAATCCAACGTTGTATCCCTTAATGGGTGTAGTGGTTCTAACACAAACAGAATTTTTAGATTGAGCAATCCAACACATTTGAGAAAGCTGCCCTCCGTGCTCTCTGTGTAAAGTGTATATAGATCATCAAAGATAAAGGACAAAAATAAAAAAGCTGCACTCACCATTTGCCGTAAAACACAGACTTTTTTCAAGGTCTTTTAAAAACACATGCGGGGGTGGAAGACTGGAGAGCTGGACTCAGAGAACGACAGCTGTTTTGTGCAGATGGCTTCACTTCTACAGGTCCATAAATCTATAGATATTGAGCAGATTTTCAGAATTGGGGTTGTATCTTATTTGGGTTTAAGCACTGCTGCAATGATTTAGTCTGAGTAATGATAATTTGCTGGTGCTAAAACAAACATGGCAAGTAAACAACACCATAAAGCTTGAAAAGAGAAGCATTGCTGAGATCTGTGTTTTAACCCCTATGGATGGAAACACACTGTCCTAGTGACATGCGAGTCACTCAAGCAAGTCTCCGATGACTCAGAATGGCCTCCCCCTCTCTGGAAGGGAGTGTCAGCTGCTTACGTTTCTAAGCAGCTCCACACTCCCGTCCTGACATGGGGGAGGCCATTCTGAGTTAGTCATCCGAGACTCGTCCGAGTGACTCGCATGTCTCTCGGACAGTGTGCTTCCAGACTATGATATATTATCCTTACAGCAAAAATCCCTTTAAAAAGCTCAATGAATACTCTAGTGTCTACCAGACATTGTGTGCACTTTTGAGATGGTGAAAAATTATGAATTTTCTAGCAGAAACCACTTAAGTAAACTCTCCTTCTTTGGAAATTATTTGGAGGAGTTTTTCTTTCCTAAATCATTTCTTGAAGTAGTTTTAAAGAGTTTTTGAAGTGTTTTGAAAGAGTTTATTTTTCTTGAACATTTTTTGCAGCCTTTCGATTACAGAGTGTGTATTTTGAAGTGGATCCCATCAGTATCTGCTTCAAAGAAGCAACATGCAATTTTGTTATCCCTCCAGGTTTTCTTTAAATCCTGAGGAGGAAAAAAAATGCTTAAAAGACTGAACCTAAGAGCGACAAAGAGGTTTTAAAATAGAAACAAATAGGGTCTTTTGAGCAGTTTTTGGCTATGTGCACATGACATCTTTTAAACACCCTCAAAGCCGCCAAGCTTTCCTAAGTGATGCCTTCAAGAGATCAATGGCGGTCATTTTGCAACGTGCCACCACTGGTGTCCTTTATTCTATCCCTCAATTTTTAGAGAGTGGGCAGCTTCTTAGAGGAACAATGAGTATATCACTTCTTTTAACTGATTCATTGTTTCCAGACCTTCAAGTGGTAAAAGAAGTTATTTAAGATGGAATATGTACACAGTAAAGTCATTATGACATTGTTGTGCACTATGTCCAGTTAATTGGATGCATTTTCAGCGCTTTTTCAGGCCAACTGGAATCTGCCTAAAAAAAGATGTGTGCACCATTGAGCGATTGTTTATGTGATAATAGAGTGCAGCCGCACAAAAGAAGCTCAAAAATCTTTTTGTGCACCTACTTTTATAAAAAAAATTGCAAATAGACTTAAACTTATGTTATTCTCCTGATGGCATCCAACATGTTGTTTAATGCATTGTCTCTGAAGTATTAATAAAATATACTAAAATGGTTTTCTCGTATCATAAAGTGGTAGTATATTGCTAGATTATGCCATTACTTTTTGATATGTATGATGTGCAGCATGGTGGCTCAGTTATTAGCTTTGTTGTCTTGCTTGACTATATTGAATTTGTCAATGACATACAGTATGAGCAAACACAATTCTAATGATACAAGCAAGCATAATACTTGGTGGGTGCACTGTTAGGCTAGAGAAACACTTGCGAGAGACTCGCTGAGTCTCGCATCACATCATCCCGACACGGCCGCTCTGGACAAGAGTGTGCAACTGCATGTATTTCTATGAAGCTGTACGCTCCTTATCACACATGTCACCTATGGATAGGCTTCTGTGTGATACCATAACCCAAATATGCTGTTGTGGACATTCGGCCTCTCCATTTGGCACACAAACAGCAACATTACACACACAACACACTACACACACAACCATACTGCACAACCAGACACATATGTGGATGTAGTTAAGGCAAATCGAAGGGGGGTTTATTTTCCACAAAATTAAACAAAAAACACTTGGTTTAGTGTTACAAAAGAAGAAAATCAAAACTGCAGGCTGCAAGGTAGTGCATTGCCTAGTAGCGTCCTTCTTCTTCCTCCTCTGCTGGCTCAGACAATGGCTCCTCCCCCTCATCCTCGTAATACCACCTCCTGGTAGATGGGCCCGCTCGGCGGGCTGTGTTCGGGGGGAGGTGGAGGTTCAGGATTTTGTCGACTCCTCATCATGCGTCTTTGGGGCGCAGTGGGCCCAGGGGTGGTTTTCCTGGACAACGACAAAGAACTACCCCATCGCAGGGACCCATCTACGTTCGTTGCCCTGGCTCCATGCGTGCCACCATCTCACTGGCGATGTGCCCGGTTCCAGAGCCGAGGGTTCTCTCCCGGTCCAAGAGGACCAGTTTTGCCCAGGTACCCAGCTCTGTGTTTGGTGGGGCAGGTGTTCTTGTTTGGCTCATGCCAGAGCTGGGCTCCCCACCACTGGTCTCAGTCACCGGCTCTCCCAAAGATGTTGATAGGAAACCCTCGCCAGCAGGTGGGTCCTCGCCACTGGAGCCAGGCTCCTGAGGGGCCTGAAAATGAAACAGAAGATAAAAAACATCAGCCACATTTTGCAATGTCATGACAGCAATTACCACAACCAAACACCCAGCACAACATTGTGCCTATCTGACCATGCCTAACACCCAAAGGCACAGTATCTGGGTTGGAAAAAAAGAGGAATAAAGGAGCAGACCAGTGCACTGTATTCACCTGACGCTCCAATTTGTATTGACAAGTGACCACACATAAAACAGCACAATGTGTGGCAACAGCCACGACGCAACACAAAGATAAACACAAAGAAGATTTGTGCAAGAAACCAACAAATGTGCCTTCTACATATACTGCAAACCCCACATCAGTGCAACCAACAAGCTGTGTACATAGATCACACAAACACAATTACTCACCTCCTGTGATGGGGCAGGGTCCTGTGCTGTGGCCAAAGCTGGTCGCGCAAGGCGCCTGCTGCACCATGTCCCCCGAGGCCCCTCCTGACCCAGGGTGAAGATGAGGAGGTCATAGTACCACAGACGTGGCTTAGGGACCTCCTCAGCTCCAGCCCCGGACCGGGCATCCATCCACTTTTTGTGGGCCTTGGTGAACACGGTGCGCAGGTGCTTGATTTTCCGCGCAACCAGGATCACCATCCAGTTCTTACTTGGGTTGAGTCGGTTCGCCAGCTCGACCAGGTGACCGTAGGCCACAGCCCTCACTGCTTTGTATATGTATATGTATTTTGGGGCTGTGCAGGGAGAGATACCAAGGTCTGTAATGGACAATTGGCACACATGGCATTACAACCAAATAAAACTGACACTCATCACCTCCACACATATTTTTACCTAATGATAGTGCTGTAGAACACATTGTCCTAGCATTGATCTCCAGGACCATTATGTGTGCAACAGGACACGTAGGGGTGTTACGATACGTAGCCGTCTCAATATACACTTCTACAGGATGCAACATCAAGCTGTACATAAGGCGCCAAAACATGTGCCAACAGATGGCTCAGCACCACACCGAAACAAACTTACATGATAAGCACAATAGCATGTCCCCCGACTTACCGTCTGTCCAACAGAGTTCTTGTGATGAGACGCTACTAGCACAATGAACATTGAAGTAGGAGCATGGGTGGTGCCCCAGCACGGCCCTATTTAAACACAACATGACCAATCAAACATTAGCACTGGCGCAAAATCATTGGTCGCAGCTGCGTACGTCCAGGCAGCTACGTCGATTACATGACGCAGATGCAGTGTGATTGGTTGGTTAGCATATAAAAAGCGCTCACGAGCGAGTTACGGCACGCTTGCTGCCCAGAGTCATTAAGTAAGTACTGATGTTCACACATGAACTATGATATGGCTGTGTAGCGTTTGAAGCAGCTTGGCACTACAGATCATTCTTGTGTAGTGTAGCAGACACCCAAGTGGTGGTGTATGTAGTTTGTACTGATGGTGGGTTTGGTAGCTCAATTGAGTACTGACAAATAGATGAATGACTGTTATTCCCCCCTAAACACCTTTCTCATTGACAACCCATTTTGCCTTTGCCATAAAGGATCATGTTTGAAAGATGCATCTGTGGTTAGTTGCGTTGAGCATCTGAATTGTGCCCACATTGTAGTTTCCTTGAGCACACACAATGGAACTTTTCTGCCCATACTAAGATGTGTAGTGGCCCATGTGGCTTCTGCGAATGTCTGCGTGTGAAGATCCGGCGTTATGAACACCTCAGGGATGTCTCTTGGACATGATGAGTATGCAATAGTCTGCTACGTGGGCTGATAGTTTGTCTGGAAAACACAAGGATGGGGTACGTGTGTAATGTAATTGTATAGAGTTGTTAATAACCATGATTTGCTAATGGTGAGCTAACTCTTTTGGGAAGGCTTCTGCTCATACCTGAACATTATGGGCAGGTATATGGGGGTATGGTCAGGATGTGTCCATTTGGACGATGGAGATGTATTTGTTGAGGAGGGTTATGGGTGTAGTGTGACCTGGTTTGGTTGTCAGGCAGTGTAATGTAGTGTTTGCCCCTTCAATGGTGCTATATATGTATGTGGGTGGCCATATCAGCAGACTTGGTTAGGATGTTGTTAAGTGCCTAGGAGATGTATAGTGAAGGAGGTGGGGGTATTGGGTATGTGAGATGATGCATTCTTGTAGTGATGTTTGTTTTCCTCACATTTGCAGGGGTTGGTAAGTGCGTACATCATGGACCCTGATGGAGATGCTATCGTGGCTCTTGCCTTTATGGAAGAGGAATTGTGGCTGGAGGATATGAGAGGTTGCGGGCTCACAGACTATGCCGTGTGTGGGCTCGTGATTGGCTTCTGCAACGGGAGAAGAGGAGCCATATGCGGCTGGTCCATGAGCTGGAGGATTGGAGTCCGCATGATTTCAGGAACTATCTCCGTGTGTCCGAGTACTCTTTCACATTCCTTTGGAGTGTATAAGGCCACTGATAGCCCGACAGGACATTTCGATGCATCAAGCTGTGCCACCAGAGGAGCGTTTGGCTGTAACGTTGCGGTTCCTGGCAACAAGTCGTTCAAGGACAGACCTGCAATACACTTCACGTGTGTCACTGCCCCTGCTGTGTGTCACTGCGCCTGATCCCTGAGACGTGTGAGGGCATCTGAAGTAGTCTGCTGCCATCCTACATGCAGTTCCCAACAACCCCCACTGAATGGATGGATGTTGCCAGAGGGTTTGAGGACCGCTGGCAATTTCCTAACTGTGGCGGGGCTTTGGATGGAAAGCACGTGAGGATCAAGAAACCCCACAACTCTGGGTCCTTGTATTATAATTACAAAGGATATTTTAGAGTGGTCCTCATGGCCCTCTTTGATGCTCACTATGAGTTCCTCTACATGGACGTTGGAATGAATGGGCGTGTCTCAGATGGGGGTGTTTTTGCACACTGCTCCTTGGCCCAAGACCTAAGGAGAGGTGGTCTGAACTTGTCCTCAAACGATGAGACAACCCATCATCTCAACTTTGCGTTTGTGGGGGATGAAGCATTCCCACTTCAGGCTCACTTACTATGGCCATATCCCCAGAGGACGGTTACTTCTGAGCAGCGTATTTTCAATTACCGGCAATCCCGGGCCCACCGTGTGGTTGAAAATGCGTTCGGGGTCATGGCCAATACATTCTGCATGTTTCATACGCCTATGCATATGAAAGTGGAATCTGTTGATGTGGTAGTGCTGGCCTGCTGTGTACTGCATAACTTCCTGCGTCATAGGGATCAGTCATCATACATGCCGGCAAGTTATGTGGATTCTGTGGACCCCACAACAGGGGAGGTCCATCCCGGGGATTGGCGTGCTTCCGACCATGGTGTGGTGCCACTCCAACCGCTGAGCCACGGTCTGAGTCAGCAGAATGCCAGGAGCAGCAGAGAAGCATACTGCTCCTACTTTAATGGCCCTGGGGCAGTGGCCTGGCAGCATCAGCAGGTGTAGGGTGGCTGGTGATGTGAGGCATAAACATGATGATGAGGGTGGAGTCACCAGGGTGGGTGTACCAGGAGGATTCTGGTTGTGTTTTGGTGTATAAACCTTAGTTAGTTAGTTAATTTTTTTGGGTTCAGTACTGTCAAATGTTTGGGTATGGCCATTATTTCTCATCATGTTTTCTTTATTTGTGTGATGTTAACACTTCTGTTTGTAATGTTTTGTGTGTGTTGTAAAAATTACTTTTCTTTGTGCACAAAAAAGTCCAACTAAAAAAAAAATAAAACTAACTACCTGTGTCTGTCGTTACTTTTGAATCCAGGGCAGTTGCGCATAGCTTTAGGCTGTGCACAGAGGTATGTGATACGTGAATTGTGATTGATGGGTCTGTGCAGCATTGCCTGCTAATGTCCAGTACACAGGTCCAGCCCTTTGGCCCATACTGTATGGCGTGAATGTGTGTACATGTCCATTATGATGTGTTTGGCCACATGGGATCGTGTCCACACACATGGAGAATGCAATGGTGTTCGTGGGGGATGTAACTACACTCCAGTACACACATGCAAACATGTGCACACACATAGTTCAGCAATGGCAGCTCTGCCATGGCGTGGAACAATGCAGGCACATATGTGCATAGTGTGGTTTGTATCTTACCGCCATCAGCTACAGATGCACACATAGCCATTGTGTAGCGTAAGCCACTGTCCTTGCACAACACCGCTCCTGTGTGACGCTTTTGCGCCTCGAAAGTGTCTTGCAGTAGCCACTATCGACAACACGAGCGTGTATTAATGACAAAGTCCAATAGACAATGGCGTCATGTAGTAGCCAGCCTTCCAGAGCAGGCTGCTCAATCGTAACGCTGTTGCGTTGTCCAATGAGTGTGTTTGGGGCGCGGTGTAAAGCACTGTGGCACGCCTATGTCCTCACCGCACTGAACATGTATGCCCACATTACCTTTGGGATTGCGCTGTGTGATGCGGCGAGGGAAGTCGAGCGGATTGGTTACGCTGTGGGTGTGGCGATTTCCGGTGGAACACATCGCCTTTCTTTAAGGGCAAGATTGCGGCGTGTAATAGCGCCATCGGCAATCTGAGGCAAGCATGAAAACGTGCACACGCACGTTAGATCGCCTTATATCGCCAGGCGAGATTGCGTTGTGTAAAGGTACCTTAAGGTTAATTTATACGAACGTGTAAAAAATTGTTACTTTTTCATTCAGAATTAAAATGGACAATTTTTCATCTGTATGGTGATCCGTATGCAATCTGCGTGGCATCCATTTTTATACATCAGCTATTTTTAAGAACGAACAATGACATATGTAGCTTTATAATGTTGGGCGTACGGATAGGACATCACTCTATAAGTAAATATAAAAATAAACTCAAAATATGCAATAAAAAAGTATAGCTTTATTAGAACCACAATCCATATTATGGTAACTTTTCAGTCTAACATTAAGACCTTATGAAAAAAAATTGCTTAACAGGTACCGAAGAAGAAAGTGCGACCAAGAGAAGCACAGGACTGAAAGGAGCATAAGAAAATAGACAAAGAGATAAAGTCCAAAAGCATGTGCACACACTTGTTAAACCGGAACATGACAATAATAGGATCGTGGTTACGATAAAGGTCTACTTTCTTCACTGCACATTTGGAGTGCTGGATTTCTTTTTATATTTACTTAAGAAGTTTTAAGTATTTACAAGACCAATTACAGTTTCCTTTGCTAAGAATTTCAATATATCCATAAAAATTGTGCGCTAAATAGAGGATTTGTATGGGACTCAATTTTTTTGTGCACCCATAGCCTTCAGTGAGCCTTATCCAAAATACGGAAGAGATGTGTGTATGCTTCAATTTTTTTCTCTCGGTCTGTGTAAAAAAAGGCACCTAAATAGCCCTGCTCTGGCCATTTAGACTCAGATGGAGAAAGCAATTCTAGTTTATCACTTGTTAGAACCTGTGTAATTTGATGTGATATGATGTTTAATGTGTATAGGACAATCTGGCAGTATTATCTGCAGATTCCAGCCATCTTCTCCTTTAACAAGACAATGCATTGTGGGTGAGTTCTCTGCATCTCCATGAATGGAGCAGCAATTTAAAATCAGTTTCAGGCAGGATTCCAAGCAGACATACACATGTTCTCTTGCCTCTTGCTTTATTCTTGTGAACCTCATTATCCTTGTCAAGCATATTTGGTGAGAGTTATACTCCTGTCTGTGTATTGTCTACTTTAGAGTCTGTTGTTAGAGTTGTCTAGCAAACCTTTTTTTACATAGAGTTATGTCTGATAGGAATGCTTGGGTTCTATGATCCTCCATTTTAGTGTAATGATTCCCTGTACTGTACACTGTAAGGGCTGTTTGTTTGATATGTGTACCCAGTTCTGGTTTATGCTTTCTGTGCTGTGTATTGTCACTACTGTTTATGTGATATATTTGTATTATTTCTCCCAGTTTTACCATGCATTACTCACTGTTGAACAATAAGCCATAAATTACAGAAAGAATAGACTGTTTACTTGGGATGCAGAGAAGGTTTAAGCTGTATGCTGATACTCTCACTGCATAGAATGTGAAGAAAGGCAGAACAAGCCTGATTGAATAACATTGATCCAAGTGCTGCTATTTTTTCCATGGACAGTGAGTCGGTCGACAGCGTAGGTGGTACTCGGATACCGGGACAGGCAGTAGCTTCAATGGGGGAATCACTGCTGGTCGGTTACCGGTTCCGTGCCCTGGACACTCATTGATAGGGGATGGGGGTGATGATGATGGGAAATTGGTATCGTGACGCCACTTGTGGTACCTGGTAACAGGGTTACCAGCGCTTCAGCCGGCTGCTGAGGTGATGGTAGGCAGTGTTGGGTAGTACAGCTCCCCACAGGTGGAGTTTTACCTCAGGGCAGCGGGGCAGATGAGGGGAGTAGTAGTAGTGGTTCTGCTGTGAACTCTGCTGGCGGAGGCGGGGAGGCAGACACACACACACACACACAATAGTCTTTGATTTCAGTACCTTTTTACTGTTGTCCGGTAACAGGAACGGTCCAGGAGGGTAACCAGGTTATCGGTGCAGTTTGGGGCATTCACCTTGGAGACTTGTGAGGCCTCCTCTGTTAGTCAAGCAAAAAGAAGAAAAAATATCGGCACTCACCAGAACGGCATATAGCGGGATTTTTCTTTTTATTTAGTCCAGGAGCAGCATACAAAGGGGTACAGGGAGGGGGCGCAGAGGTGACGACGGCACCATTTTGGGTAAATACCCTTACACGGGTCACTGCCAAGTGACCCGTGGAAGAGTATTTACCCGAAACGGTGCCGTCGTCACCTCTGCGCCCCCTCCCTGCATCCCTTTGTATGCTGCTCCTGGACTAAATAAAAAGAAAAATCCTGCTATATGCCGTTCTGGTGAGTGCTGATGTTTTTTCTTCTTTTTGCTTGATTTCCAGTACTGAGACTTTTTCTGGCACCTCAGACGGACCTGTGTCTCCCCCTCACACGTAATTGAGTTCCCCAGTGGGAACTCCAGTATTAGCTACGGTGGTGCCCCTTTTCATTTCTGCTCTGGACTATATAATCCTCCTCTGTTAGTGTGTGCATCTTTTTCTGGTAAGCTCTGCCTTTAGCTGAACCTGCCGCTACTTCTCCCTCTCAGGCTGCTGTTCCACAACTGACAATGAGGACTTCTCTGTGGGATTCCTATCCTCGGCTGGGTCCCTCATCCTTTACTTGGTCAAGTTTGGATTCTTCTATCTGTTACTTCAGGGGGACTGGATCCTCCTGATCTGTCCGGACTATTCCTGCTACTGTATCTTATCAGCAGTTGCGGACTCCGGTATCCGGGTAACTAAAGGGTTCACAAGTCTGTTCCCTTCTTCTTGCTTCTCCCACTTGCCTCCTTCCCTCTCCCTAGGGCTCAGCACAGCTGAGTCACTGTCCCCTGGTTCTGGGCCTTCTTGGTCCCAGCAACCAGCTCCTTACAACTGCTCTCTTCTCTGCTCACTGCAGACTAACTGGAACTAAAAAACTAAATGACTACTCCCCTCAGGCCTGGATCTTTTATAGGGGAACTGGCTTAAGGCAGCCAGTGTAGCTCCCCCTCCAGGTCTGGGGCGGAAGGTGTTGCATGCTGTGTGTACCAAGGTGTATATCCCTCCCTGCACCGATGGGTCCTGTGGCAATCCCCAGCAGGGGTGCCACAGACAGTGCTTAAACCAAATATATGGTCATGTGCACAGACCTTAAATCAGAGAATAAAGGATGAGAGTAACCTTTTAAGGCAATGGTATGGAACTCCAGGTCTCAAGGGCCACCAACATGTCATGTTTTTAGGACTTCCTTAGTATTGCATAGGTGATAATATAATTTCCTGCACTGGTGATGATTCCAATCCCTGTGCAATGCTGAAGGAAGGAAATCCTGAAAACCTGACCTGTTGGTGGGCCTTGAAGCCTGGAGTTCCTCAACCCTGCTTTAATGCAATATATATAGATCTCCAAGGCTGTGGAGTCTAAAGGGTGGGTAGAGAGATAACCAAGAAAAATGGCGCAGATCTGAGTGCAGCGTGTTTAGATCTATTGTGCGGTGTAAATAAATCTTATTGCTCACCTTATAGATGTCTTGTCTCTTGCTTATCTGACCATGCCTGGTCTAATGATTATAGTCCTGCGATTATGGTGTGCAGCCCCGTACTGGATCATTCGGATCACAATGCCAGTGTGACCGTAACAAAAGGGAACACAAGGGAAGATTTCAGGTAACATCCGGAAAGATGTAGGGCGCTCCCAAAGTGATGGAGTAAGGCCTTCCTCTTATTTTTCAAAGGTTTATTAAAAAAAAATAATTTAACAATAAAAAAAGGGTTTTGATGCATAAAAAGGGGGGTCATACAACGCGTTTCATCTGAATATTTTGTACACACAGCCTTCCTCAGGTATGTTCTGTTTTGTTTGGTGCCAAGTACAAATCTCTGAAATCTTACTTACTATCAACAGTCACCAGAATACAAAGAATAAAAAAAATAAAATGCATCAATAAATCCAAAAAAGGAACCAAGCATTTGGAAGAAGGTGCTCTGGTTAGATCAGACAACAAGAGAAACTTTTGGGCTTAATGCAAAACATTATGTGAGGTGGGAAAACTAACTTTGCACATCACCCTGCAAACAGCATCCCCACTGCCAAAAATAGTATTGTGGGGAGGCTTTTCTTCAGTAGAGACAGGGTTGATAGGAAGATGGATGGAGCTAACTATTAATCTGGAGGAAAACCTGTTAAAGACCAGGGTCACATATGGCACCTGTTTTTGCCTAAGATCCATTTTTGGGATCATTTTTGTCATTTTTTTTTAAGTCCAAAACCGCATATCCGTTAACGGATGGTGCACTTAGGTGTAGCTGCGTTTTTCATTGACTTCTCCCTGGCTCAAAAAAATGGTGCATGCAGTGTTTTTGGGTGCAGTAAAAAACGCATGCTTTTTTTTAACATGGAGCCCTATGGGATACGCATGCGTTAACGCATGGAACATATAGGCACCATCCGTTAATGCATATGCGTTTTTGGTGAAAAAATGACTTAAATCCCATTGACAATGTGTGACAAGACTGGAGAATTGCTGATCACTGATGTCTCCATCCAACCTCACTGAGATAGAGATATTTTGCAAACAATATAGGAAAAAATGTCAGCCTCTAGATGTCTGAAGCTGAAGCATACTGCAAAAGACAAATTACCCCCAGATTATCGATGTAACATGAAAAAATAGGGAAACGTAATTAGGGTATGAATACTATTTCAAGGAATTGCATACAAATATATTTATTCATTTTATATAGCGCTATTAATTACATAGCACTTTACATACATCAGTATAACAAAAATACACTATAAAAGGCATCATCTAAGGAGTCCTCATATTGATTGTCTGATCGCAATGAATGACATCCTGAAAAAGCTTTGTTTTACATGTGTATTTTTCAGAAAAATGAGACAAATGGAAACTAGATAGGACAAACCTTGGAATCGGATAGAGAGTCTCAAGAAACGTGATAAAGGCAATGGTGCAGGAGAGATGTACTACTGAACAAAGATGACAATCTCATTATTTAAAGAAGATGAGAATATTTTCTGTATTGATGGAAGGAGGGCCCTCATAAACATGCCCTATAATGGGTCAAAGGGACCCCAATCTGACACTGTAAATGAAGATGATCTTTAAAACTTCTTATTATTTATTTATAGAGCACCATTGATTCCATGGTGCTGTACATGAGAAGGGGTTACATACAAGCAAGTTAAAAATACAATAAACAAACTAACAGTGACAGACTGGTACAGAGGGGAGAGAGGACCCTGCCCTTGCGGGCTTATATTCTGCGGGGAAATGGGGAGAGAGACAGTAGTTTGGGTCTGCTCTGGTGGTGGTGGAGCGCCAGGTCCAGTGGCAGGGGAGCACCAGCTTCAGTGGTGGTGGAGCGCCAGGTCTAGTGGTGGTCGAACGCCGGGTCTAGTGGTGGTGAGGTGGCACTGTGGTCATTGCAGGCTATAGGCTGTTCTGAAGAGATGGGTTTTCAGGTTACGCTTGCAGGTTCCGTGTGTGGGGGACAGTTGGATGTTTTAGGGTGCAGAATTCCAGAGAATGGGGAATGCTCGGGCGAAGTCTTGCAGGCAGTTAGATGAGGAACGTAAAAGTGTGGAGGAAAGAAGGAGGTCTTGGAAGGATCGAAAATTATGAGTTGGATAATATCGGGAGTTTACTTCAAGGATATATGGGGGGGGGGGCAGATTGTGAATTGCTTTGTAAGTCAATGTTAGTAGTTTGAATTGGATACGCTGGTGAATTGGGAGCCAGTGGATTGATTTGCAAAAGGGAGAAGTGGAGGAATAGCGAGGAGAGAGGTGGAATTTCGGACAACAAAGTTAAGAGCAGATTGGAGAGATACAAGAGTGTTACCAGGGAGGCCACAGGAGAGGAGGTTGCAGTAGTCGAGGCGGGAGACTTGCGACGGCATGCACTAGTAGTTTAGAAGATTGAGGGTTGAGGAAGGGACGGATTCTGGAAATATTTTTGAGTTGGAGGCAGCAGGAAGTGCAAGCGCTTGGATGTGCGGTTTGAAGGACAGCGCAGAGTCAAGGGTTACTCCGAGGCAGCGGACTTCAGGTACAGGGCAAAGTATGGGGTCATTTATTGTGATAGATAGATCTGGTAAGGAAGTTGTGTGAGATGGAGGAAAGATGATGTTTGGTTTTGTCTACATTATGTTTTAGGAAGCGAGAGGAGAAGAAGGAGGATATGGCTGATAGAGACTCCAGGATTCTGGACAGGAGAGAGGTGATATCTGGGCCAGAGAGATAGATCTAAGTGTCATCAGCATACAGGTGATACTGGAAGCCATGGGACTTTATGAGTAGTCCCACACCAAGGGTATAGAAAAAGGAGGGGCCCCAGTACAGAGCCTTGAGGGACCCCAACAGGGAGGGGATGGGGAGAGGAGGTCGTGTGGGAGAGGGAGACGCTAAATGTGCAGTTGGAAAGGTAGGAGATCCAGGAGAGGGAAAAGTCAGTGATGCCAATGGAAGAGAGAATCTGTAACAGGAGACAGTGGTCGACTATGTTGAATGCAGAGGACATCACGAAGCGCTCACTGATCTCAGGGAGACCAGTCAGGGAAAACACTGCAGGCAGCTGACAAAAGCGCTCAAACACATTGAAATCCTAGGTGCATTGCCCCCTGGGAATTACAAATATGCAAATAGAGCCCGTGGAGCCTCATTTAGGAGTTTCAAATAGAGATGAGCAATGCCGGTGCTGGCGGCATCTCATCTGAGCTGACAAGGCCGCATGTCTGGCAGGCTGACTTCTGGAACCGCGGGCAGCATGGAGAAGAAGATCTTTGAGTAGGGAACACGGCTGCACAGCAGGTAAGTGGTCGGTGTTCTCTGTATAGATGTGTGTACCTGCACAGGGCTGGTAATGGTGCATTGCACTGGGCTGGTGATGAATGATGCCCTGGGCTGGAACTGGTGCACTGGGCTGGAACTGATGCACTGGGCTGGTATTGGTACACTGGACTGGTACTGGTTCACTGGGCTGGTACTGGTGCACTGAGCTGATGCACTGGGCTGGTATTGGTGCACTGGGCTGTTACAGGTGCACTGGACTGGTACTGGTGCCTTGGCCTGGTAGTGGTGTACTGGGAAGCTACTGGTGCACTGGGCTGGTACTAGTGCCCTGGCCTGGTACTGGTGCACTGGGCTGGTGATGGTGCACTGGGCTGGTACTGGTGCACTCTCCTGGTACTGTTTCACTGGGCTGGTACTGGTGCACTGTGCTGGTGCACTGGCCTGGTATTGGTGCACTGGGCTGGTACATGTGCACTGGACTTGTACTGGTGCCCTGCGCTGGTATTGGTGCACTGGGCTGGTATTGGTGCACTGGGCTGGTACAGGTGCACTGGACTGGTACTGGTGCTGTGGGCTGGTACTAGTGCACATGGCTGGCACAGCGGGCTGGTACTGATGCACTGAACTGGTACTGGTGCACTGAGCTGGTACTGGTGCACTGAGCTGGTACACTGGGCTGGTACTGGTGCACTGGGCTGGTGCTGGTGCACTGGCATGGTACTGATGCCCTGGGCTGGTGATTGTGCACTGGGCTGGTACTGTTGCACTGGGCCGGTACTGGTGTACTTGCCTGGTACTGATCCCTGGGCTGGTGATGGTTCACTGGGGCTGGTACTGGTGCAATGGACTGGTACTGGTGCACTGGGCTGGTACAGGTGCACTGGGCTGGTACTGGAGCCCTGGGCTGGTACTGATGCCCTGGGCTGGTGATGGTTCACTGGGCTGGTACTGGTGCACTCTCCTGGTACTGTTTCACTGGGCTGGTACTGGTGCACTGTGCTGGTGCACTGGCCTGGTATTGGTGCACTGGGCTGGTACATGTGCACTGGACTTGTACTGGTGCCCTGCGCTGGTATTGGTGCACTGGGCTGGTATTGTTGCACTGGGCTGGTACAGGTGCACTGGACTGGTACTGGTGTACTGGCCTGGTACTGTTGCACTGGGCTGGTGATGGCTCACTGGGCTAGTATTGGTGCAGTGGGCTGGTACTGGTGCACTGGGCTGCTGTAGTGGGCTGGTACTGGTGCAGTGGCCTGGTACTGATGCCCTGGGCTGGTGATGGTGCACTGGGCTGGTACTGGTGCACTAAACTGATACTGGTGCACTGAGCTGGTACTGGTGCACTGAGCTAATACACTGGGCTGGTACTGGTGCACTGGGCTGGTACTGGTGCACTGAGCTGGTACACTGAGCTGGTACTGGTGTACTGGGCTGGTACTGGTGCACTGAACTGGTACTGGTGCACTGGGCTGGGACTGGTGCACTGAGCTGGTACACTGGGCTGGTACTGGTGTACTGGGCTGGTACTGGAGCCCTGGGCTGGTACTGGTGCACCGGGCTGGTACTGGTGCACTTGCCTGGTACTGATGCCTGGGCTGGTGATGGTGCACTGGGCTGGTACTGGTGCACTGGACTGGTACTGGTGCACTGGGCTGGTACTGGTGCACTGAGCTGGTACACTGGGCTGGTACTGGTGTACTGGGCTGGTACTGGAGCCCTGGGCTGGTACTGGTGCACCGGGCTGGTATTGGTGCACTTGCCTGGTACAGGTGCAGTGGCCTGGTACAGTTTCACTGGGCTGGTACTGGTGCACTGAGCTGGTGCACAGGGCTGGTATTGGTACACTAGGCTGGTACTGGTGCAATGGGCTGGTACTGGTGTACTGGGCTGCTACTGGTGCCCTGGCTGGTACTGGTGCACTGGACTGGTACTGGTGCACTGGGCTGGTACAGGTGCACTGGACTGGTACTGGTGTACTGGGCTGCTACTGGTGCCCTGGCTGGTACTGGTGCACTGGGCTGGTATTGGTGCACTGGGCTGGTACAGGTGCACTGGACTGGTACTGGTGTACTGGCCTGGTACTGTTGCACTGGTCTGGTGATGGCGCACTGGGCTGGTATTGGTGCAGTGGGCTGGTACTGGTGCACTGGGCTGCTGTAGTGGGCTGGTACTGGTGCAGTGGCCTGGTACTGATGCCCTGGGCTGGTGATGGTGCACTGGGCTGGTACTGGTGCACTAAACTGATACTGGTGCACTGAGCTGGTACTGGTGCACTGAGCTGGTACACTGGGCTGGTACTGGTGCACTGGGCTGGTACTGGTGCACTGGGCTGGTACTAGTGCACTGAGCTGGTACACTGGGCTGGTACTGGTGTACTGGGCTGGTACTGGAGCCCTGGGCTGGTACTGGTGCACCGGGCTGGTATTGGTGCACTTGCCTGGTACTGATGCCTGGGCTGGTGATGGTGCACTGGGCTGGTACTGGTGCACTGGACTGGTACTGGTGCACTGGGCTGGTACTGGTGCACTGAGCTGGTACACTGGGCTGGTACTGGTGTACTGGGCTGGTACTGGAGCCCTGGGCTGGTACTGGTGCACCGGGCTGGTATTGGTGCACTTGCCTGGTACAGGTGCAGTGGCCTGGTACAGTTTCACTGGGCTGGTACTGGTGCACTGAGCTGGGGCACAGGGCTGGTATTGGTGCACTAGGCTGGTACTGGTGCACTGGACTGGTACTGGTGCACTGGACTGGTACTGGTGCCCTGGCTGGTACTGGTGCACTGGGCTGGTATTGGTGCACTGGGCTGGTACAGGTGCACTGGACTGGTACTGGTGTACTGGGCTGCTACTGGTGCACTGGGCTGGTACTAGTGCCCTGACCTGGTATTGGTGCACTGGGATGGTGATGGTGCACTGGGCTAGTACTGGTGCAGTGGGCTGGTACTGGTGCACTTGGCTGGTACAGTGGGCTGGTACTAGTGCGCTGGGCTGTTGTAGTAGGCTGGTACTGGTACAGTGGCCTGGTACTGATGCCCTGGGCTGCTGATGGTGCACTGGGCTGGTACTGGTGCATTGGGCTGGTACTGGTGCACTGAACTGGTACTGGTGCTCTAGACTGGTGATAGTGCACTGGACTGGTGATTGTGCACTGGACTGGTGCACTGGACTGGAGCCAGTGCTCTAGACTGGTGATAGTGCTCTGGACTGGTAATGGTGCACTGAGCTTGTGATGGTGCACTGGGCTGGTGATGGTGCACTAGGCTGGTGATGGTGCTCTAGACTGGCTCAGGATTATATCAGTTGGAAAATTGTGAGTAAATGTGGGGAAGTTGCTAAAAAATACTCTCCTATTCAAGCCCCCATTGCTCCAGCATCACTAGGCTGCAGTATGTTATACGGAGGATAAAAGAGGCCACAGAGTGCTATTTGGAGGATGATATAAGGAGACTAATAGAGGCCATGTATGCTATATGGAAGATAATTGAGGCTGCAGTATGCTATACGGAGGGTACTAAAGGCTACAGGATGCTACATGGAAGATAATAGAGGCCTCAATATTCTATATGGAGCACAATAGAGGCCACACAAACATTATATCACCATGATTGAGAGAACATCCCTATGCCTCCTGTCTGTAGAGCTCAGCTCCCTCCCTCAATAGGTGGGGGCCCGGAGAGAGGGGAGGATCATTCATCCTTGTGGCTCCTGTAGAGCTCAGCTCACCCCCAGTCTTTGTGCCCCCTAGTCCTCTGCAGTACTTTATATGTCCTCAGTGTCTCCTGTGTGATGTATGCACAGCAGTTTCCTATGTGATATATATGATTTACAAAACTTATTATCACAGAGTTTATTGTGCTCCAGAACAATGCAAACCTAGCTATGTTTGTAAGTGATCTGGTGTTTGCTGGGAACTGTTAATGTGTGATTGGTGAGTACATGGGACAGAATTGGAGGTTTTCTAATTGTGTGTGTGTGGGGGGGGGGCAGTGGCAGAGGTGGAGCTAGAGCAGAGGCAGGGCTGGGGCGGAGTCTCACAGGGCCCCAAAATTTTGCCAGTGAGGGGCCCTGAAATTCCTAGGGGCAGCCCTGAAAAGTGTCCCTGGCTTTTCACAGTAATGCTTTTGTTCAATGTTATTACGAATTTCCGTGTCTTGGAATAGTGGGCGGGAGGGGGGGTGGAGAGAGGTCTGTGGTCAAATAATGTAGATCTCCATTTTTTTTCCTTCCCGCACTTACTGTGGGCGGTCTGGTCTGTCAACCTATCTGAACGCATAGAGCAGAGTGCACTTTTTGCACACAAGGGCTTGTGTCATTGGCTGGGTATGTCACATGTCCTTGCCATATAAGAACCGCCCATTTTCTCTCCTCGCCATTTTATCAGTGTTGGAGCTGAGTGTCAGACTCCGCCGCTGCTGCTGTGTGCACTACAAAGATAGTTAGATAGCGATTTCATTCCAAGTCAGAGAGAGAGATAGTAGGTTTAGGGATTCCTTCCTAGAACATTCCTTTTTAGGACTTAAAAGCACTGTTTGCCAGGCAGGTCTGCTCCAGTGCTGTGGAAGTGTTTTTTACAGCATCTGGCCAAATCTAGCCAAGTAAATCCTTTTTGGCTAGTAGCAGTGGGTGCCAGGCACTGGTGTAGCATTGTTGTGAAGAAAGCTACACCTCTTGTGTTTATTAGCCTTTTTTTACTGCATTTAGCGAAGCAAATACTTTTTGGCTAGTAGCAGTGTTTGACTAGGTAGCTGTGGTCCAGTGTTCTGTTGAAATCTACAGCTACACAGCGCAGAAAACACTTTTGTATTGCATCTGCCCAAACCTACTTACCAAAACCTATTTGAGGTAGTACCACTGTTTGACTAGGTAGCTGTGGTCCAGTGTTCTGTTGAAATATACCACCACACAACACAGAAAACACTTTTGTATTGCATCTGCCCAAACCTACTTACCAACCTACCTACCTAACTAGTTTTTATGGAAATAATCCACGAAACTGATAGTGGTCCCACCTGTGTGTGGCAGGGTGTAACACTGATGGGAACACTTGCATGAGCTTTGAGTTTATGTGGCCCACTAGGCCCAAAGAGGTCCCTGACCTACCTATTTATTATTTACTGTAATACTCCAAGACACAGATAGTGGTCCCACCTGTGTGTGGCGGGGCATATAATTGATGGGAGCGCTTGTATGAGCTTTGAGTTTATCCGGCCCAGTAGGCCTAAACAGGTCACTGACTTACCTTTCTATTATTTCCTGTAATACTCCACGAAACATATACTTGTCCCACTTGTGTGTGGCAGGGTATAACATTGATGAGTGCGATTGTGATTCACCGCCGGCCCGTGGGCTCCGGTTTAGACAGGCGTTCGCTTCCTCCTTCATGTCACGGATGGACCACGCCTGCCGGTAGCGGGGGCCCGGTAGTACAGATCAAAGGGGTTGTTGGCTGAACAGTAATTGGTTAGTTAACCTTGTCGTGACGCCACCTATGAGTAGTTCGGTAAGTCTTACCGACACTGCGGGGCCTCCGGGGGATGGATAGCAGCAAGATGGAACGCTCCCCACAGGCTGAGCGGTGATCCCCGGAGGCTGGAGCTGCTTAAAATGTTCTGCGGCAGCGACTTCCGGTTCCGGCGCCTCCATGTGCAGCCGCGTCTAAGGGCTGCTCCGCTCCCCGCCTCAGCAAATCCGCCGACATCCAGCCTCCAGCTTGGCACCGGGCACCGAAAACTACAGTGGCGGCTGCAACAACACTGGGAGCGTCCATCACGATCGCGATGGATCGCTTCGTCACAAGGAATCGGGAGGGAGAGAAGCCGGCGGCGCACCATGAGGAAACCGGTAATGGCGGGCAGGGCGGACATAGCGTGCATAGCGCGCAGTCAGATCTAATAGCAGCAGGAGGGATGAGGAAGCCCGGGACCGGAGCTGGAGCTAGCGTGACTAGCGATAATGGTGTGGAGGAGGAGAGGAGATCAGCAAAAACAGCCGCAGAGTCTCCAAAGGGTACATCTCCAGAGCAATTGCAACATGCAGCAGCTGCCATGAGTAAACAATCCCTGAGCTGCCCCCCTACAGACAAGGAAGCTACAGGTGACAGGCAGGGTCCAGGAGACAGTGGAGTGATTATGGATGGCAGATGGGGAGCCCCTCACTTTGACTATAAGGCACTGGCAAAAGAGCTTGCAATTCACCTGGCCGATGACTTTAAATCAGCAGTGGCTGAAATGGTGACAGCCACAACAAAAGACTTAACAGCCAAAGTAGAGACACATGATCAGCAACTTACTGAAGCTGAATCAAGAATCAGTGCAGCAGAAGATAGAATACAGGAGTTGGAAGAACAGTTAATGTCTTTACAACATCACTCTGAATATGCCCATGCAAAACTTGAGGACATTGAAAACAGGGCAAGGAGGAGCAATCTCAAAATAGTGGGTCTCCCTGAAACCATCCCTACGAACCAATTAGAGGAAATCTTTGAGGTGGATCTTCCCAAAGCTTTGGGTCTCACCCATAGATGTAAGACGGAGCGCTCCCACAGAATTGGCCAGATGAGGGAGCCACAGGACAAGAGGGCGACATCAGGATCTACTGTCTCCACCACTACCAAAGAGTTTACTAAAGCTAGACATGCCATAGCAAAGTACCTTAACCACCGAGACAAGGAGGAAATACTGCGCGCTTACAAGGCCAAAAAGCATCCTCTATTAATACACGGTCACAGAGCTCTGGTATTCGCGGATTATTCTATAGAAGTTACGCACCGCAGAAGGTCCTTCAGTGAAGCGTGCTCGATACTTCATAGAAGAAACATTCGATTCCAGCTGAATTTCCCAGCGACATTGAGGTTCAGGTCTAGAGAGGGAGTCATGTTGACCTTCTCTGACCCTGACAAAGCAATGACAGCTATTCGTGACAACACGAACTCTCCAGGATCGGCGACATCGCTGTCACCACCTCACAATCCCACAGGATCCCCTGTGAAATTCAATTCTAATACAGATCTGGACTCTGAGACTGATAGAGGCTCTGTAAGATCCTATAGACTGAGATCAAACTCCCTGATAGACGAAGAGGCGGGGAAGAAGAAACCACCATTAGAGACTCCACGACAACAGAGACAACCGGGATCTCGCTGGCAGAAAAAAAGATGAGAGTGGAGTGAGAGACCATTGACATTATTCAATAACTGTAATACTTATTTACTGGACATAACGGACACAAGTGCGGCGAAACTGTCCGACGAAGAGAGACACACAGGATAAGCGTGAGGAGACAAGTTTTGATGTTTTGTTTCTTTCCCCGTTCTGCTCCTCTCTTCTCTCTATTGTTTCTACGTTTTCTTTTCTCAGGTCTCGTATTTTCTCTTGGTGAGATGGGCAGAACTTGGTAAGATGTCATAGAGCATTAATAACCTCCTCAATGTTCAAAGTGAAATGACAGGAGACCTGAATATGATACTGCCGAGGGGATTATACTATATATATTCCTATAACGGCGAACATACTGCTACTGTTGTTGTTATTATGAGGTTAAGATGATGGCTATATTTTGTTCCTGACGTGACAGGGATACAAGCACTGAATGACGGGGGGGGGAGAAGGAAAAAAGGACGAAAAAGAAAGAAAAAAGGGGGCTCCTAAAGGAACGCCAGGCTGGGAAACAATTTAATATAATTTAACATGTATGTTAAGTTGGGGGAGGGGCTGAGGCGGGGCGGAGATATGTTGGTCGACTGCACTTGAGGGAAGAAGTGAAGTGTTCTTATTGGACAGATGGATGGACTTGGTGTGTTAGAAAAAGGGGGGGGAGGGATAAGGGAGGGAAAAAAATTGGAAATTATCTACAAACCTGTGGTCAACAAAATGTGCATTTCCTGTTCTTTATTTTACTTACTTCAGTGTACACCTGAGCTTTCAACATATGTGTGGACTGCGATCAAAAAGAAAGTAGAGGCCCCGTGTGGGGAGGATTCTGATGGTTAGGTGGGTCTCCTGGAATGTTAAGGGGTTGCGCTCCCCAGCAAAGCGCATGATGGTTCTTCGCCATCTTAAAAAATTGCACATAGATATAGCTTTGCTCCAGGAGACTCACCTGACATCGGAAGACTTCTTCCGCCTTAAAAAACTGTGGGTGGGGGAGGTCCTTGGGTCTAGTGCAGTGGAAAGGAAAGCGGGAGTTTTGATCTTAATACATAGGTCCCTGGCCCACTCAATTATCTCTACATCAAGTGATAGCGAGGGTAGATTGTTTCAGGTGACGATACAGATTCAAAACGATGTCTTCAACATTTATAATGTATATGCACCGAATGCAAATCAGAAGCCCTTCTTCCTACATTTACAGAACAAAATACTTCAAGAGCCGGGGGCTAATAAAATAATGGGAGGGGACTTCAACACGGTGATGAGAGTAGAAGAGGACAGACGCTCCCCAACATATACGGGGAAGGGAAACCAGAATGAGAAGGGCTTGAAGGCAGAAAGTGCCCTAGCATCTTTGGCGAAACTTGTGGGGCTGTCGGACACATGGAGAGTGGCTAACCCCTTGGGTAGAGAATTTACTCACTTTTCACATCCCCATGGATCATGGTCCAGAATAGATATGCTTTTTGGGTCCACTAAGATACTACAAAGAATGATAAATATTAAAATTGAAGACATGGTAATTTCGGACCATAGTCCAGTGGTTTTAGAGATTAAAGATAATTATGAAAAAGGAACCGATTATCTGTGGAGGTTTCCTGACACATTTACTAAAGAAGAAAATTTCACCAAATTATTGGGAGAATGGTGGATGCACTACAGTATAGATAACTTGGGCCATAGATCTGATCCGGGACTATTCTGGGAGACCGCAAAAACAGTCATGAGAGGTCATATAATGGCATACAGCATGGGGATCAAAAGAAAGGCTAAGGAAAAATTTGTAGAAACTAGTGCGAAGGTAAGAATCGCTTATTTACAGTATAAAGACACCATGGCGACTCCTGACAGAGAGATATGGCTGCAAGCTAAGAAAGAATTTGATGAGTGGGCAAGAAAGCGGGAGAATATATTTAAAAATAGATTAGAGCTTGAATTGCATAAATTTGGGGACAAAAGTGGGAGACTGTTGGCAAGATTAGCCCGAGGGAGATATACCTCTTCCCCTATCCAATCAATAAAAGATAAGCAGGGTAACTTGTGGAGTGACCCTAAGAATATTGTAAAAACTCTGGGCAGGTTCTATGCTTCTCTATATCAAGAAAATACAATAACTAACCCAAAAAAGCCTTATTGGCTAAGTAAAATCAAAATGCCATCCATTGCCCAAGAAGATATCAATATCTTAAATGATCCAATTACGATTGGAGAAATTGAAGCGGCAATAAAGAATTTAAACCCTGGTAAGGCCCCAGGACCAGATGGCTATAATGGAGCCTTTTACAAAGCAATGAGAGAACAGGTCTCCCCGATCCTTTGCGACTTATATAATGACATATTACGGGGATCTCCTATCCCAGACAGGATGAATTTAGCATACATTAAATTGATCCCTAAAGCAGATAAAACGCCCACCGACCCAGCAAGTTATAGGCCAATATCTCTGATAAATCAGGATCTGAAACTCTTGTCTAAGATTCTGGCTGATAGATTGGCGATGATTTTGCCCAAAATAATATCCACACATCAGGCAGGATTCATTAAGGGACGATCGACAACCACAAACGTCCGAAAGGCGATGCTGTTGTTGGATATTATGGGGAAAAAAACGAAACTAAAAGAGGGAAACCCAGCCATGATCACCTTGGACGCTGAGAAAAGCATTTGATAATGTCAGGTGGTCATGGCTGGGCACAGTCTTGGATATGGTGGGTCTTACGGGTCCCTTTCGGCACTATATACAGACTCTCTATAGTACTCCTAAAGCCTGCGTGAGTATACCAGGATTTCTATCCGACTCCTTCACCCTCCAGAAGGGAACGAGACAAGGTTGTCCTTTGTCCCCCCTTCTCTTTAACTTGGCAATAGAGCCTCTGGCACTATATCTGGAGGAATGTAATCCTTACGCGGGCTTCACAGTGGGAGTTAGAGAGATCAAAATCTCATTATTTGCGGATGATGTCATCCTGTATGTCCAACATCCTGAAAGAGATCTTCCAAAAATTCTATCAGATATAGAGATGATAGGCAAACTAACTGGGTTTTCCCTCAACAAAAACAAATGCGAAATTCTGTTTATGGATCCGGGGAATAAGATGCAGGGACAACAATATCTCTGCGGCCTACCAATAAAGAAAGATAGCATTAAATATCTGGGAATACACCTAGCCAGAACACCGGAAATGACATACAAAATGAATTTCCTGCCAATTATACAGAAAATAGAACAGGAATTGGCAAGATGGATAGGACTGCCACTCTCTCTGTTGGGACGAGGCCATTTACTAAAAATGGTCAGTTTTGCTAGATTGCTATACCCCCTTCAAACTATCCCCATGCTGTTGAAACATAGTGACATAAATAGACTTAATAAAGCTTTCTCTAAATTTTTATGGAGAGGTAGAAGACCTCGTTTAGCCTATGCAACCTTGATTCAGTCTAAGCAAGAGGGAGGACTACAGCTCCCGGATGTTCGGGGATACAATCTAGCGTGTATCCTACGCAATGTCCTTGATTGGATCAGATGCACAAATAGATTCTCCGATACCACTCTAGAGGGAGAATGGGCCAGACCTTGGGATTTAGTAGCCTTATTACACTCACCAATACCCTTTCTACCCCTAATTTAAAGAACACGGTGATATACAAGGACACAATAGCGACGTGGAAGGAGGTCAGGAAAAAACTCAAGCTAGCATGGAAAATTTCGAAACTGCTTAACCCCTGGGGCTGTCCGTCTTTTCCTCTGGGGCGTGAAAATTCATTGTTTAAGTTGTGGAGAGATAGAGGTATTAGGACGTTGGGAGATCTCATGAATCTGGAGGAAAAAAGGTGGATGTCAGAGAAAGAGGTCTTGCATAAATATAATTTAGCCCAATTCCACGCTTTGCAATATCGTCAGTTGAGGCATCATCTCCTATCACATTTACGAGATATATCAGGGGAATTAGAGAACTCCTTGTGGTCTGAACTGATCTCTATGGATAAAGATGAGGTATCTATTACTTCAATATATGCCAAATTAAAACAGGTTCTTAGACCGCAAGGAAAGAGAGGCCAATTTAATAAATGGCGTAAGCATTTCACAGACCCGGAACTTTCACAGAAAATCCTTGAGGGATGGGGCACGATCAGACATGTTATTAATGAGAGATGGAGGGATTCACAATTTAGGATCATGCACGGTACCATACAGGGTTTTAACATTCCTCCCTCTAAAACCAACCAGGAAAGAGAGGTCCATTGCCCAAAATGCAAAACGCCCATGATTGATTTGGAACACGGTCTGTGGTCCTGTGCCGAGACTCAGAAATACTGGAGAACAATAGATGCATGGACTAGAAAGATTTGTGGAGATATGGGAGAGCTAGACCCGATGAGATGGATTTTTCATTATCACCCAGCTTCCCAAATGATAAAGCAACCCCATGTATTATGGCACTACATTGCGTTGGTAGCAAAGAGGCTCTTACTCCAGTACTGGCTCAATGACAGGCCTCCAGACCTTGCCCAGGTGAGAATGACGTTGCACCACACATTGTCACTTGAATCCATAGATACACTTCGCAACCCGAGTAAATTGGCCAAAAAATTCTTTTGCAAATGGAGACGCTTCATTGAAAATGAGTTCACATGTGGAAATTGGAAATTTTATGCTGCCCTTCCGAACATCGACATGGTATGCTCTGGAGGAGCTAGAGGGTACACTGGGTAGGCTGAGGTGTTAGGTATAGGAGATGTAATAATCTTTGATACAAGATTGGAAATGTTTGCAATATTTTCTTTATTTGAATGAATAATGGTTAATGTATGTGGATAATTTCATATGGGAGGGGGGGAGGGAGGGACATGGGGATAATATACTGTACAATACGAAAACTTTGACTTATATTTTACTGATCAACACAGTTTTCTGTATGAATATTTGATTCTTTTACTTGATTCTGTACAAATATTTTGATGATTAAAACCCAATAAAAATAATGATTAAAAAAAAAAAAGATGTTCTGCGGCAGCTGCGGTTACCTTGTGTGTGGACGGATGCAATCATAAGGAAGCACGGACACTGTAAGTCTCTGTAACGGGTAATTTACTGTAACCTGCAAGCAGTACATGGCATACAGTTAACGGGTAGTGGACCGGGTGGACTCAGCAGTGATGGGTGTCCCTCAGAGATCCGCGGTGTTCCTCCATTCTAGCTAAGTGTTGCCATTGTCGCCCAGGAATACCAGATCGGGTACGGGGAGGCTGCTTCAATGCCCTATCCAAAATGTACGTTATGGATGTTTTGGGGAGCCTTGGGTCCCTCGATGGGTACACCGCTGGTTAGACGACTGGATTTGGCGGGTGGTGGGGTGCTCCTGTAAAGCGATCCTCCACTGGTCTGGTTTGCACAGCAGAGCTGAACCGCTGCTAGCTTCGGTACCAGCAAACCGGCTGAAGTTGGGCACGGGAGTCTTTTGGAACCCGTGTTTAACGCCCGATCCCGGTTGTTCAGGCCTCAGGTGCTGACACCCGACCTGGGACGGCCCGGGGACTGCACAGCGGTGCGGAGCCCCCACTCCTACGTTACTCTCCTCTCAAGTTCAAGTCTGTGTCCTCTCTCTGTCTTGGTCTAGACTCGACTCCTAATTGTGTTACCTTCTCCTACACACTACCCTTACACTCCGCCCACCAGGACCTTGATTGGCCCTCTATGCTAAGTGAGGCATGCAGGGTATGGATCTCTAAGTTAACCACATGACTGCTGGATCAGAGAATATTGCTGCTACTGTCTTGGCTGCAATACCCTCCTGTGACGCACTAGTTGCGGGGCGCCACACTCCCCCTTGGTTAAATACGCTTGTTCCCAAGCGTCGCACTACCCACATTACAGAGGATTTTTTTATTTTATAACAGGTGATAAACACTTTTATTAACAGGTATGCATTTACTTAAGGTGTTGCAAGTAAAATGAACAGGTAAACACTTTTGCGGACCCGGCGGGCGGTCGGCTGTCCTTAATGAGAGTTCAGGCTGTAGCCGCCAGTTCGCACAGTTAGTGATTTAGACAGAAACAGAGTCAGTGATTAAGTCCAAGCGTTTGAGCTACTGGCACAGAGGATGGCGAGGCACCTGGATGGCGAACCACCCATCTACACAAGCATACCGCTCATAGGTGACTATATCGCCCCGGTATAGATCGCGATCGGGATGTCCTCTGGGAAAATGCGACTCTACGTCTCTACACCCCACAAACACCTCTTCATTTAAACCCACCTCCCAAGCGAACCCCCACCCGTTAGACAGATTAAAGGTGGAAATTCTACCTTTGCGGCAGAGTTCATCAGGCAGCGGCGGTTGGCGACGGACCTCGGCACGGGCCTCCATGTTGGTGCGTTCACGGGCTCGCCACTGCTCTCAGCGTCGCTGGCGTACATCTCCATCGGTACGGCTAGGAGCGTGGATATTGCTGGTGCGGCAAGTGGGTTGGTAGGATGCTTGGGCTTGGCAGACGGTCTGGACAGGAACCTGGTTGAACGGCACAGGGGAAGGTGTCGCTGACGCACCCGACCAGTGCACCTGAGCTGGCTCCTCCGACGGAGGATCCTCGCTGTCTCCCCAGGTGAAACCGGTGTAGAGATCCTCAGGAATGCTGCGGGTCTCGTCGTCGTCATCCTCCTCTCCCTCGACGGTTACATCGGGCTGCTTGGTGATAGACGATGCTGGTGCAGGATCCTCTGGACAACAGGGCGATGGTACTGCGGATCCTTCCACAGGGACGTCCTGCAGGGCTTCCAGGCTGCTTGCCTCTTCTTCTGTAGCTGCAGGTAAAGGTGTCTCAATCCCGGTCGCCAGGTAGGCCTCGGCAATTGCAAAGGAGGCCTCCGGTACGGGGACGAAACAGGCAACAGTCTTTTGGATGATACAACTGTTGGCAGGTTCCACGGCGGGAACCTGGTAGATATCAGCTTCTTCGGTGGGGCATGTTGTAAGCTCCGGCTCTAAAACGGGTTCGGCTGCGGTTTCAAGCGCTGGAACGGGTTGGGTTGTGGCTTCCACCGGAATGAGGCAGTCTATTGGCTCCGGTGACGAAGCAGGACAGGTGGTGGGCGATGGTGAGGCGGTGGAGAAGCTGGCAACGTCATCCGGTCCTGGGGTTGCTGTACCCGGTCGACTCTGCTGCATCGCATGATGTAGTCAGCGGCCCAGGCTCGCGCTCCAGCTGCGGATCGTCCATTCAACAGTCTCTATTAGCCTCACACGGAGGTCTTGCAGAGCCTCCTGCCAGAAGTCGGGGCTGCCGTCAATGGTAAGGACGGGACCCGGACCCGAGTGGCCTATGGCTGCTCTGGCCTCCGCCTCGACCTGTTGCATAAGGTCCTGGAGTCTCATGCTGGCCATTCTCTTCTTTGGAGGGAACCACACCCGTTCAACCGGTAACCGTTCTGGTGAAGAGCTGGTGAAGAAGACTCTCTCATATCCACTTCCTTTTGGGCCTTTTGTAGTCCAATGGTGGGAAAAAGTCTTTGGTCCGCCCCCCCTGGTTGATTCGAGCAATCAGGGCGGACAATGAGTTTGGCGCCTTTGCCTTTAGCCCTCCCACGAAGAGGGGCTGTGGCTCACCCCTGGGCTTGCACGTGGCGGTCCCTCATGGCGATTTCGGCCATCTTGGCACAACGGTGAAAAGGCGGGAAAGTTCTTTTTAGGACGAACAAAGTCCAAATTGTAGACATTAAAGTCTTTTTAAAGCACATTATACCCGTCAGGGAACGGGCCTGCTCGTATCCTGTTCATGACGCCATTTTCTGACTCACCGCCGGCCCGTGGGCTCCGGTTTAGACAGGCGTTCGCTTCCTCCTTCATGTCACGGATGGACCGCGCCTGCCGGTAGCGGGGGCCCGGTGGTACTGATCAAAGGGGTTGTTGGCTGAACAGTAATTGGTTAGTTAACCTTGTCGTGACGCCACCTATGAGTAGTTCGGTAAGTCTTACCGATGCTGCGGGGGCCCTGGGGTATGGATAGCAGCAAGATGGAACGCTCCCCACAGGCTGAGCGGTGATCCCCGGAGGCTGGAGCTGCTTAAGATGTTCTGCGGCAGCTGCGGTTACCTTGTGTGCGGACGGATGCAATCATAAGGAAGCACGGACACTGTAAGTCTCTGTAACGGGTAATTTACTGTAACCAGCAAGCAGTACATGGCATACAGTTAACGGGTAGTGGACCGGGTGGACTCAGCAGTGATGGGTGTCCCTCAGAGATCCGCGGTGTTCCTCCATTCTAGCTAAGTGTTGCCATTGTCGCCCAGGAATACCAGATCGGGTACGGGGAGGCTGCTTCAATGCCTTATCCAAAAGGTACGTTATGGATGTTTTGGGGAGCCTTGGGTCCCTCGGTGGGTACACCGCTGGTTAGACGACTGGATTTGGCGGGTGGAGGGGTGCTCCTGTAAAGCGATCCTCCACTCTTCTGGTTTGCACAGCAGAGCTGAACCGCTGCTAGCTTCGGTACCAGCAAACCGGCTGTAAGTTGGGCACGGGAGTCTTTTGGAACCCGTGTTTAACGCCTGATCCCGGTTGTTCAGGCCTCATGTGCTGACACCCGACCGGTGACGGCCCGGGGGCTGCACAGCGGTGCGGAGCCCCCACTCCTACGTTACTCTCCTCTCAAGTTTAAGTCTGTGTCCTCTCTCTGTCTTGGTCTAGACTCGACTCCTAATTGTGTTACCTTCTCCTACACACTACCCTTACACTCCGTCCACCAGGACCTTGATTGGCCCTCTATGCTAAGTGAGGCATGCAGGGTATGGATCTCTAAGTTAACCACATGACTGCTGGATCAGAGAATATTGCTGCTACTGTCTTGGCTGCAATACCCTCCTGTGACGCACTCGTTGCGGGGCGCCACAATTGCATGAGCTTTGAGTTTATCCGGGCGACTAGGCCTAAACAGGTCACTGACCTACCTGACTAGTTTTTCCTGTAATACTCCACAAAACCTATAGTTGCTGAGCAATGTTTAACCTTGAAATGCTAGGCCAGGTCCTGTTCCAGACCCTGTGCCATGCATGCAGGCTGGGCCATTCAGCAATTTTTGGTCTGGGACAATTGATGCCATTTTGCTTTTGTGTGACCGTTTGGGAAGAGTAAGGACTCTTGTTGGGGTCCATTTGCTGTGTTTTACATGATATCCACAGCTTGCATAGCTTCAGACGCTCCCTAAAAACACACCGCTTCAGGGTGGCCTATCCTTCTCCCTAACAGTAGTCATTTAGACATTAGATATTCATTGTTTTAAGCCCCTGTACTTTGTGTTCCCACCCTGTCTTAGATTGTAAGCTCCTTCGAGCAGGGTCACCTTCATTTTTTGCCTTTTTATTGTATTTCCTAAGTTCATTCTATGTTTATTGTATGTAACTACTGTTCTGCATTACCTTTCTGTACCGTATATTTTTCTTATATGTACCATTGTACTGTAAAGCGCTGCGGAATATGTTGGCGCTATACAAATAAAGTTTTATTATTATTATTATTATTATTTGAGAAGGGTGTGACATGCCCATAACTGTGTCTCATCCTCCTTTTACTCCTCCACCTCTTTTTACTTATTTTTCCCCTGACTATTTGTACTGTGGTTGGATTACTGTCACTTTTCCTGGTGTTTGTTGTCTATTCTGAGTAGTTTGGCAGCTTTTGGACATCTTTGAAGGTGTTTTCTATGTGTTTGCTGTACCCTGCCATTCATTTCAATGGAGTTCGCTGTGTTCAACGAACATTCGACGAACAAATCATCAATTTGATGAGTCAAATCAAATTCGAACATTGAGGTGGTTGCTCATCACTACTCTCAAACACGGAACTAGCCAGATATCCCTCCAGGGAAGGACCCAGCCATGGGGTGGCACCTTGTGGAAACCACCATAACCACCATATTAAGTGGCCCTTTCAGTCAATATCCAACTCTTTTACAAGTATAAAGATATGACAAGGGAATTACCATAGCCAGGTATCCATCCACAGATAGCTGTTTCGGGGTTTTGCCCCTCATCAGTGTGGAGTAGGATTCTGGCTAGGTGGGAGCAATCTGGCTAGTTCTGTGTTTGAGACTCCTAAATGAGGCTCCACGGACTCTATTTGCATATTTGAATGCAGAGGATAGGTCTAGAAGGAGGAGAGCAGAGAAATGTCTGTTAGCTTTGGCCATGAGTAAGTCATTAGTAATTTTGGTTAGGACAGTTTCAGTGGAGTGGTGGGGGTGGAAGTTGGCCTAACTGTGTGCAGTAATGATTTACAACTTGGCTCCGGCATTTCAAAGAAATTATACCTTTAACATCTAGCTGGCTCTTCCCAGCACCGCTGCAGTTGATTGACAGATCTCACTTCGAAAGTGGTGCTAGGAACCGTCATTAGGGGCGAATAGTCTTGCTTCTGGCTAAATATAACAGATCATTAAAGTACATTTTCTCTAAACACCTGAGTGTTTCAGATTATAACATTGCTGGCTGCAAATCATCCTACCCCCGGTTTGGACAGCATGATTCGCTTGATGGATTCCTGATCACATGATATTTTTATACTTTATTTCACTTTAGTTTCCTCAGTTGTAGAACATAATAAGCAGCTATTGCCGTGCCTGTTCTATCAGTCCTTAAACTAATCAAATATTAAAAAATGATTGGTAGACAGTTTACAGATATATTTCAGTTTAGTTAAATGTAGTTAATTATATCTAACATAATAGTCATGTCATGCTATTGGTCGAAGCCACAAACTGGTCCATTGTGTGTAGACAGGAGGTTTATATTAGCCCTCCAAGGTTTGTTCACCTATGTGAGAACCTGATATTATGTAACTCCTTAAAGACTTTCTGAGTCTTGAATACAGTGCTGAAGAATGTGCATTAAATTATGTACTTGTACAATAGCATTCAGTTCTTTACCAACATACCTTACATTGCAACATGGTTTAATTGATAGAGTATGACATGTATGATAGCTACACGATCAAAGCTACCTGGCCTACCTAGGAGCTTTTAATCTAATTTTTCAGACAAATATACAGGCAAAGCATATGGTTAAAATCTTTTTTTTTTGGGATGTGCTTGCTTCATGTTAACAATTATTCATAATGCCTACATAATGCCGTTTACAATATAACCGCCAGTAGCCTAAAGTAAGGATTATCCAATTTACAGTATAAGAATTGGATAGGAGAACTGAAAACATATCAATGTATCCAAACATAATCAATATATTGACATAAATACATAAATACTCTGTCCATGTGGTGAGGATTGTTGTTGTACAAAAATATGCTAATAGTGTTGTTACAAGCATATCCTTAAGAAAAAATAAGATTGGTTGGGCTCTGACACCCCCAGTAATCAGCTGCCAGATTTTAGCACATGGACCGAAGCTGAAATGCACAGATACATTGAAATTGCAGTGGTTGCTTCCTGGTACTGTAGAACAACTATTCAAAAGCAGAAAAAACTATTTAATGAAGTACTCCCATTAAAGTTTTTATCCTCTTAATATATTGAAATCATCATATTTTATAGCTCTTTGTATTTAAAGTAGCTCATTTTGCCTTTTTTTCCCAATAAATGTTTTTCTTTTCTATTGGGTATATATCACGTAATTAAAAACTGACTAGCTGAATCCTTATAAAAACTAACTAGTTGAATCTTTCCAATCTCTAGGTATATAAAGGAAGTATGTTTGTAGTGATGACACATGCTGGGAAAGTCCATAGAGGGGGGAGGAGTGGAGCAGCTGGGTCAGATGTTGAAATGGGAGATGACTTGTGGAAGGATAAGAGACTTCCTGTTTCTACATAGAGCAGAGAATGTTTCAGCTGGAATTATTTTTATTTCATAGATCTAATGGAAAAGCGAATAATTAACTGGGTAAAAAGGCAAAATGAGCAATTGTAAGTACAAAGTGCTATATAAAAATAAGAAAGTCCTCTTTTGGATCAGTAACTTTTCACTTAAACCTGGAGCATCAAAAGCCAATTTTAATACCAGTATATACTTTATTTCAGATGTAATAGTAGTTTGCACCCAGCATAAGACTATATCTTATATGGTCATGTGTCCAGTTGCATAGGTCTGGTATATGTTTATCTTGATTTAATTACACACAGTGTTAGACTGGGGTGTCTGTGGCCCATAGGGGGAATTGGGTCTAGAGGTCCACCCTTCAGCTACATGCCAATATCTGTTAGTAATTATTCCCATTATAGTGAAGTATTGACAGTAAAATACAGGAAGCTAGTGCACATCTACTTTGTGCACACAATACAATAACTAGGATGTACAATTATGGTATTTGGCATTAAAGGAGTTCATTGGTGAAAACATGTTATCACTGATCTCTAGGTTAAGTAGGTGATAACTTATTGATTGGTGAAATCCGACCAGTGGAAGAGTAAGGAATGTTTATCCCTGACTGGGCACTTTTATCCCCATTGAAAAATGCAGCAGCAGATCGGATATGTGAATGCAGCTTTATTAATCCTCAAGAAAAAGCCAATTGAAGCTCTTGCAGCTGCTAAAAGAATGAATGGATCAGTGGTTGAGTCATACTTGAGCTCCAGTCTAATAGGGATAAAAGTTCCACATTCTGCAAATCAGTGCAGGATCCTGAAGTCGGATCCCCACCAATCAATAACTTATCACTTATGCTTAGGCCACGATCACATGCTGAGTATTTGGTGAGTTTTTGTTATTACTGTATTTGTAAGCCAAATTGAAGAATGAAACAATCAGAGAAAATCTTTAAAGGGAACATGACCCAGAAAAATGAGCCCCCAGCCTCTTTATACCTGTCCCTGCACCATGCTAATACATTTATAGCCATCCCTTTGTGTCTCTAAAGCGATATTGCAAAGTTTGTAAAAGTGTTTTTTATACCTTCTGATCTGCGGCTTCTCAGCATTTGAGAAGCCGCAAAAGGCGTTCCTTGCTGCTTCTCCATGCCGCCTGCTTGGTAATTATTCATGCCCCGATTGCTGTGCTAGAGAGCAGAGAGCCTGTGCGCGTCATCAAAGGGGCGGTAAAGCTGCTATGACGAAAATTGCGTCATATCCGGCTTTGCCCACGTTGCCCACCAATTAGGGTGTACTGCCGACCTCACGATGCCGAGTCTGCATGCGCGAGGTGTGTTTACGGCAGCTTATCTGTGATAAGCTGCCGTGAACAGACCTTGCGCATGCGCCCTCGGCATCGCGAGGTCGGTAGTACACGGGTAAAGCCGGCTATGATGCAATTTTCGTCATAGCGGCTTTACCGCCCCTTTTATGACACACACAGGCTCTCTGCTCTCTAGCACGCCCATCGGGGTGTGAATAATTACCAAGTAGGCGGCGGGGAGAAGCAGCAAGGAACGCCTTTTGCGGCTTTTCTAATGCTGAGAAGACGCAGATCAGAAGGTATAAAAACCACTTTTATAAACTTTGCAATATCGCTTTAGAAACCCAAAGGGATGGCTACAAATGTATTAGCATGGTGCAGGGACAGGTATAAAGAGGCTGGTGGCTCATTTTTCGGGGTCAGGTTTCCTTTAATAATAGAAACTCCTGCACTACTTCTCCATTTTTCACCCACTCCTGGTTTCGGCTACTGATGTAAAAAAACTTACCAAATACTGAACTTGTGAACGTGGCTATAGAATAGATTACTTATTTTCACTGGAGATCCTCTGTAAGTGCATATTTGCTATGGTTTAATAGTCACAGGACAGAGAGGGGTTAAACATCCAAGCATTTATTCTCTATTCAATATAAATAATATTTCTCCTATTGATATCAGAAAAAACAAATGACCTCGACACGCAACACAATTCACTAAAGCAAGACCAATAATATCACATAAAAGGGCCAAATACCGAAACACCATGACCAGACCACATATTAACACCACATTGTGACTGCATAGTATCACATACAAGGGACAAATACTGCGACACAGTGACCAGACCACATATTAACACCACATAATGACCTAACAATACCACTTACAAGGGAAAAATATATCACCACTGCATGACCAGATCACATATTACCCCATAGTGACCAAATAATACCACCTACAAGGGAGAATTACAGTCACACCATGACCAGACCACATACTACCACCACATAGTGATCGAATAATGTTACATACATGGGAGAATTACCACTACAACATGACAGGATCACAAATTAAAACCACATATTGACCAAATTATACTACAATAATGAAATTAAATAAAAACCACAATAGTAATAACATTAATATCACAACTAGCGACATTACACACAAGAGATCTGTATATAGGGTTGGTGTACAGTTAATACAGTGATCACTGGTGACATTATACACAGGATCTCTGTATATAGTGTATAGTGTTCATGTACATGTAATACACAGTAATAAAAACATGGTCTTTTTCTGAAATTTTGTAACGTTCTTAAATTTTATTAACAGGTAGGATAACAATAAAAATGATTATACAGACATTCTGATATGGATTTTTAAAGAAGGTGCACCATTTCTTATCAGGTCCAAGAAATCCATTTACTAATGTATGACGTTTGTGTTCCGAAATCTGGTAATAGATCCTCTTTAATGTGATTTTACAAACCAATTTAGAATACATAACATACGCATCATTTGAATGATGACTAATCACATTGAGAAAAATAAAGCTGCCGATTTTCCCCAATTACAGATGTTTCGGTTACACATTGCGATGTCAGCCATAACATAAATGTTTACACGGCACCAGTCGTAATAAAGCTGTCAAGTCTCAGACAAGCCATATGTCGAAGTTTGGTGCTTTGAAAAGACTTACTAAAAAATTCTTAACCACACCTATTTAATACAATCTATCACATCTATGTTTATGCCATAATACAACCCGACAAGTTGTTAATGGTCATTAATAAAATATTATTAAAAGGAAAATGGTGAATTCATCACCAAATGCTACAAAATAAGGACATGACCAAATGTTTTTCTTCCTCTCTGTCTACATTTACTCTGTGTTCTTTTACAGATTAATACTACTTCTAGTCAGTTTGTTACTTGGATTTTATGCTCCCGGTGTATGTAATCCTTAGTGGGCAGACATTTCCTGATGAACTAATGGTTTGATTTGGAAACCACCATGTCTGTCCAGTTAGGCTTCTCATGGTGGAGTATTCCAAAAACACATTTGGTACCATATAAAGTTTTACAAATGTAAAAAGTCTACTTTTTCTACAAACTCTATTTATGACCTTTAGAAAGATCAAATATTGCAACATACAGTTCAATATCCCTTATAGGAATATATACAAAAAGATTTTCATCAATCAACAACAGTCTAACGAAGGCGGACATGGACACAAAGGTGCCCCTGTGTCCTTTGTACTTCTATAGTCCATCATAATGCACCCCAATGTCTGTGTCTATGAAAGAAACGATTGCTGCTTTGGGAATTACCGCCTGGGCCCTCTACAACTGCACATCCTCCCATATCTTATACGGTCTCATGATCTACTATGGTCTTAAACGAAGATCACACTTTAAGGCCGGGACAACAAAGGGAAAGTATAGTAAAAACACATCACCACTTCAGGATTTATCACCCACTCCTAGTTTTCATTTACAAATACTGAAGGTAAAAAAAACTGATCAAATACTCAATGTGTGCATGTAGACTTAAAACCAACGTACAGTGTACTGACAAAGGGATAAGATAATTCATTTTAGGTGTTATACTTTATAAAACGCTCTTTTTTCTGTCTAATTCTTATTTCTCTATGGCTGGTTTCACACTGCAGTTTTTTTCCTGATCAGGTTCCATCAGGTTTGTGTGCCAAAACCAGGAGAGGAACTTGCAGAGAAAAAGTATAATTGAAAGATTGACACCTGTTCTGAGTTTTGGAGACACTCCTGGTTTTGGTACCCAAACCTGTTCGAACCGGATCAGGGAAAAAACTGCAGTGTGAAACAAGTGAAAAGCAGAAAGGGTCATATGGAGTATATGTACTATTTATCATGTAACTATAGATGAGCGGTGTTCGATTCGAAATGTTCGCAAATTTCAAATTGGTCCTGTTTTGGGTTATGTTTGAGTCATTCGACGAACGCGAACAATTTGCTTCAAATTCGGCAGTTTAAGGTTATGTTCCATAACGGTTTGTTCACCAAAAGCGTAACTGGCTTTTCACAGTAATACTGTTATTGAATGTTTTTTTTCGCGGCCGCACTTGCGGCAAGTGCCGATACCGCACTTGCCGCACCTGCCGCAAGCCCGCATATACATTCTATGGGGCTTGCCGCAAGTGTGCCGCAAGTGCAGCCGCTGTGCAGTTGCGTTTTTTTCACCGCAAGTGCCGCGATCAGCGCAAAACCGCTGATGTGAAAGGGGCCTCAGGGCCCTTTCACATCAGCGTTTTTTGAAATTTGCGACAGATGCGGTAAAAAAAACGCATCTGCCGCGTTTAACGCATAACCGCGACACTTGCGGCACACTTGCGGCAAGCCCCATGCAATGCCTATGGGGCTTGCGGTAAGGGTGCGGCAGGTGCGGCAAGTGCGGTTTCGGCACTTGCGGCAGATGCGAAAAAAAATGCTGTCAGCCGCGTTTTTTTTTCGCGGCCGCACCTGCCGCAAGTGCCAAAACCGCACTTGCCGCACCTGCCGCAAGTCCGCCTATACCTTGTATGGCGTTTACCGCAACCGCGCCGCAACCGTGCCGCAAGTGCACCCGGTATGCGGTAATCGCGGCAGATGCGTTTTTTTCGCCGCATCTGCCGCGATTTGAAAAAAACGCTGATGTGAAAGGGCCCTTAGACAGATAGTGAGTAAATATCAAGTTAGACAGGTTTAGGGAGTAGGGACTAGTTTGAATATCAGCCCTTTTGAGGGCTACTTCAGACAAGTAGGGAGTAGGGATTAGTTGGACTTGGAATATCAGCCCTTTTGAGGGCTATTTCATAGAAGTAGGGAGTAGTTGTAATTTCAGCACTTTTGAGGGCTAGGTTAGAGCAGTTCCTATTAGTCTTTGTCAGGCAGGTGTGTGCCAGTAATGTGCAAGTGTTTTTCACAGCATCTGGCCAAATCTAGCTCAGGTAATCCTTTTGGTAATACGGTATGCTTTTATACCATAGACTATATATCTTTGGCTCGTAATTGGTAATGCCTTATGCCTTTATACCATAGACCAGTCATGGCGAACCTATGGCACGTGTGCCAGGGATGGCACGCAGAGCCGTTTTCCCTGGCACGCGGCGTCGCCTCTCACTGCAGCTATGAACTGCCGGCATGATGGCGCCGGCAGTTCAAAGCCGTGTCGGATCGGAGGATTCTCCTTCCTCCGCATCTCCGTCACTCTCTCCAAGCTCCGCCCCGCCGGCGTCACATGACCGCGGTCATGTGACGCTGGGACGGAAGACGCGAGGAGAAGAGGAGCGGTGAAGGCGGGAGTTCTAGGTGAGTATGAGTTTGTTTTTTTCAAGCCACAGTATAATGAGGGGGCAGGATGGAGACAAGAGGGGCATGTGTGTGTGACGGGGCAGGATGGAGACAAGAGGGACATGTGTGTGACAGGGGGCAGGATTGAGACAAGAGGGACATGTGTGTGACAGGGGGCAGGATGGAGACAAGAGGGGCATGTGTGTGTTACGGGGCAGGATGGAGACAAGAGGGACATGTGTGTGACAGGGGGCAGGATGGAGACAAGAGGGGCATGTGTGTGACAGGGCGCAGGATGGAGACAAGAGGGACATGTGTGTGACGGGGCAGGACGGAGACAAGAGGGACATGTGTGTGACAGGGGGCAGGATGGAGACAAGAGGGACATGTGTGTGACAGGGGGCAGGATGGAGACAAGAGGGACATGAGTGTGACGGGGCAGGATGGAGACAAGAGGGACATGTGTGTGACAGCGGGTAGGATGGAGACAAGAGGGACATGTGTGTGACGGGGCAGGATGGAGACAAGAGGGACATGTGTGTGACGGGGCAGGATGGAGACAAGAGGGACATGTGTGTGACAGGGGGCAGGATGGAGACAAGAGGGACATGTGTGTGACAGGGGGCAGGATAGAGACAAGAGGGACATGAGTGTGGCAAGGGGCTGGATGGAGACAAGGGGAAGGATGGTGACAAGGGGCAGGATGGTGGCAAGAGGGGCATAAGAGTGACAAGGGGCAGGATGGTGACAAGAGGGGCATGAGAGTGACAAGGGGCAGGATGGTGATGAGGGGCATGAGGGTGACAAGGGGCAGGATGGTGACAACAGGGACATGAGGGTGACAAGAGGGCATGATGGTGACAAGAGGGGCATGATGGTGACAAGAGGGGCATGATGGTGACAAGAGGGCCAAGATGGTGACAAGAGGGGCATGATGGTGACATTAGGAGTAGGCATGATGGTGACATTAGAAGGGGGCATGATGGTGACATTAGGAGGGGGCATGATGGTTACATTATTACAAGAAGGGGGATGATGGTGGCTTTATTACAAGGAGGGGGCATATTACTGCAGGATAGGGCATTACTGCAGGATGGGGGCATTACTACATGATGGGGACAGGATTGGGACATTACCACAAGGGGACAGGGATCGAGCATACTACAAGGGGATAAGGCTGGAGAAATTACTACAAGAAGGGTGTTAGGATAGGGACATTACTGCCAGGAGAGGGTCGGGATGGAGCAAATAACTACAAGGAGAGGGTCAGTATGGAGCACATAACTACATGGAGAGGGTCAGGATGGAGCACATAACTACAAGGAAAGGGTCAGGATGGAGCGCATTACTACAAGGGGAATGTTAGGATCGAGCACATTACTTCAAGGAGAGGGTCAGGATTGAGCACATTACTATAAGGAGAGGGTCAGGATGGAGCACATAGCTACAAGGAGAGGGTCAGGATGGAGCACATAGCTACAAGGAGAGGGTCAGGATGGAGCATATAGCTACAAGGAGAGGGTCAGGATGGAGCTCATAGCTACAAGGAGAGGGTCAGGATGGAGCACATAGCTACAAGGAGAGGGTCAGGATGGAGCACATAGCTACAAGGAGAGGGTCAGGATGGAGATACTACTACAAGATAGGGACCAGGATTTCAGTATGAAATTTGCTTGCTCTGTCTAATATTCTGCGTTTTTCCATACAGATCAATCCACCTGCTGTTTCTATAAAGGGCAGTGGCAGCGGCTCAGCTTCCATGTGCAGTACATATGAGCTGTCTGACCACTGCTGAAGAGAAGAGAAGACTGCAAAGGTAAGTTTAAAATCAATTAATTGTTAAAATAATTGAATTGATCATCAGTGTTTCAGGACTACAAGCCCTGTACAGTGAAGAGAGTTAGCATCTGCTGGCTCTCCCCCTGTGCAGCGCTTGTGATAATCACTGCTGTAATTTAGGTTAAATTACAGTGTTGGCACTTCGCCATAAATAATTTTGGGTTGCAGTTTGGGCACTCGGCCTCAGAAAGGTTCGCCATCACTGCCATAGACTATATACCTTTGGCTCATAATTGGTAATACGGTATGCCTTTATACCATAGACTATATACCTTTGGCTCATAATTACCACCTGCCCTACAGGGTGTACAACATATTTCTTCTCACATATGTATATACTTTGTTTATCGTTTACACTGGTCTTAGTCTTTTTCTTTTTCCCATATACCACGTTAGAGATACAAACTGAAAGTGCACTTGGAGTCCTTCCAAGATACCCATTTCTTTTGAGTTTTCTCGACCTTACCAGGGCATTGGTAAGATTACTTGTGTAACATACATGTTCTTTTTTGTAACTTTGCGTATTTCCCATTGTTTACTTATAAACTAGTATTGTTTCATATTTTCTATGGATGCACCATTACAATACTGTACGGTGCAGTCTGATTGATCTTTTGTTAGAGCTGCACATCGTGGTACATACACCACAGAATCTATGTACATACCAGCATGTCTTTTTAGGTACGGCCCTTACAGTTATGCTATATACTACCTATATATACAGTCAAGTGACAGATAATGTTGCAATCCTGTAATCTGCAATGTATGTATTATACCTACGGTTTCTTTTTGCCTTTGTTCCCAACAGCATTAACTGTGATATCTTGTATCCTTCTTTGTTACTTATGTATGTGTATCTGTATCATTTTGTAGATCACAACAGTCCGTGAACAAGGCAAATTGTATTGCCGAAACGTCAATATACTATCTGACTGTTGATTAAAATCCATGTACTGCTGGAAAATAAAGAACAGAAAAGAAATTTGTCCGCATTCACTGTTTCCCTTTTTTCAAAGTTAACTCTCTATGTGTGCCGAGATTATCTAGAAAAATTTTGAGTGACTTTTCCCTTGAGCACCAGATAATATGGGGCAGCCGGGCCTTTATTTGCATACTGGCAATCCTTTTGGGCAGGTAGTGTAGCACTGCTGTGAAGAAAGCTACACCACCTGTCTTCAGTAGCCAATATTTTACGGCAGCTAGCCCAGTCAATCCTTTTGGTCTGGCAGCAGTGTCTGGTAGTCAGGTAATCCATCCACCGCACAGGTGTGGCATATCAATATGCTGATTAGACAGAATGATTATGCACAGGTGTTCCTTAGGCTGGCCACAATAGCAAGTCGTCTAAGGCTAGTTGCACACTTGCGTTACATTTTGTTATTGCGGAAAATGCTTTCGACTGCATCCTTTTTTTAATTAAATACTTGGATCTGGCATAATACCAATGCAGTTACATCTGCATGCATACATTTTTTGTTGAATCCGTAGACGAGTTTTTTATAGGACACGTCTAGATACACAGAGTCACCCACTGCTTGTTTCCAGGGCCGCCCATTAAGCTTCATTAATATTCTCTGCATTGACCAGCAACGGTCAATCACAGATGCTCACTCTCGTTGAGAGCATCTGTGATTAGCTGTTGCACTCAGACGGGGCTCCCACAATCTATAACGGTGTCTGTGCTTGGTTGCCATACACATTAGTTCCTTGGCTGGAACATTTCCGGTGCACCACTGAAAAGCGGCCCCTGAAGTGGAGTGTGTGCAGCCGCGGTACAGGTAATGAATGTCTGCCTATGCCTCTCCGTTCTGCTGAAGCGGATACCAGTATCGGTGTCCCCTTCTGTCCGCTTCTGCAGAAAATCACTAAGATTTTAGCGGTGAGGCTGAAAACGTCTATGTGTGACCCTAACCTTAGACAAATTTATGAACAATATTTGAGAGAAAAGGGCCTTTTTGTGTTCATAGAAAAAGCCTTTGGTCTTTAAATTCAACTCATGAAAAATTGGAGCATTGCGTTTATATTTTTATTCAGTATATACGTTGTGTTCTTATATTTCCAGTGTTATTTTTGTTGTCTTATGGATCCCCACATCTTGATAATAATAATAATAATAATATTGATAATATAATAATAATTTTATTTATATAGGGCCAACATATTATGCAGCACTTTACAATTTGGAGGGGACATGTACAAACAATATGAGACAATACAGAGTAAAAAAAAATTCAAAAACCATGAGGAGTGAGGATTCTGCTCATAAGCTTACAATCTATGAGGAAATAGAGGAGGCACAAAAGATGAATGGTAAAAAGTGACATCATATATGGCCCAGCCATCAATATAGTAAAGAGGGGATTCACGTAACGCTTCATGAACCAGTCACCGGTCGAGATCTGTAGAGTACAGATAAAGTGCTATATTATGCACTACCCTCATATCCTCTTTGTCCCACAACCCCAGGCAGTTATTAACACATTTATCTCCCTCCTCCACCCCTCACTGCCCCCTCCTACTTCTCGTATCTCTGCAGAAGCATTTGCAACATACTTCACCAACAAGATCGATCAGATCAGACAAGTCTTTGCTACCCTTTAAAGTGAAAATCTGCTGCAACACTGGACATTATATCTATAGAGAATAGCATAATGGCTGAATTTGAATAGCTGGGCTCTCTGCACAGCTAATAAAGACATGGGGAAAAAAAGACATGGCAGAAACTGCTTGTGAATTTAAAGAAATTGAGAAAACTTAGCTTAAGCAGTGGCCACTGCGTTAAGTGCCCGATAACCGCGTCAAGGTGTTTCTAATTTTATGGGGTCCTATCCGTGTGCCTCTCTTGTGGTGTAATGATGTCTGTGTGGGTTTTCATGCCTCTTTCATTCCAGAAAATTGATTGAACTCGTGAGAAGTCTTGGAGTTGGGAGTGGGAGGTTCGGATTGTAGCTGATGTCAGTTTTAGGTCACTTGTGGAATGGAGGGCATGTGTAGGGCGATAGACAGAGATGAGGGAGGAGATGTAAGGCGGTGCAGAACTGTGGAGGGCTTTGTGGATGAGAGTAATAATTTTATATTGTACTCTATAGCTGATTTGCAACCAGTGCAATGACTGGCACAGGATAGAGGCATCAGTAAAGCAGTTGGAGAGGAATATGATCCTGGCTGCTACATTCAGGATGGATTAGAGAGGAGAGGGTTTAGTAAGAGGGAGACCGATTAATAGAGAATTGCAGTTATCCAGACAAGAATGAATAATGGCGACAGAGTTTCTGCAGAGTCAACAGTAAGAAAAAGTCGAATTCTAGAGATGTTTTTGAGGTGTAGGTGACACGAGCAAGCGAGTGATCAGATATTAGGGGTGAAGGAGAGTTGTGGGTCAAATATAACCCCAAGATAGCGGGCGTGCTGCAGAGGTGTAATGGTAGAACCACATGCAGAGATGGCAATATTAGGTTTTGTAAGGTTAGGAGAGGGAGGAAACATGAGAAGTTTAGTTTAACATAGATAGAAGACATGATGTTAGAAACAGCAGACAATCACTGGTATTTTGTAGTAATGTGGAGGCGATGTCATGTGGAGGCGATGTGTATAATTTAGTGTTGTCAGCATAGAGATGGTACTGAAAACCAAATCTACTGATGGTTTGTCCAATAGGGGCAGTGTATAGAGAGAAGAGAAGGGGACCTAGGACTGAACCCTGAGGAACCCCAACCGTGAGGGGAAGAGGAGGCGGCAAAAGATACAGTGAAGGAGCTGTCAGAGGTAGGAGGAGAACCAGGAGAGACCCATGTTCTTGTAACCTTCTTGACCAGAGCAAGAAGGAATCAATTTTTAAAAACTATTATGTTCATCTCTTTTATGTCAATTCATTACCTGTTGGAATTTACTTAGAAAAATGGGCAGTGTTCTAAGAAGATATCCCTTCTAGACATGGCCCATGTAAGATCTGCTAACAGCTAAATCTAATGGTCAGTACTCCCTGTTGATCCTCCTGGATCTCTCCGCTGCATTCGATACTGTGGATCACCAGCTCCTTCTCTCTATGCTCAATTTTAGGAAATAATAAAACATTTACCATATATACTCGCGTATAAGCCGAGTTTTTCAGCCCAAAAATTGGGCTGAAAAGTCCCCCCCCTCGGCTTATACGCGAGTCACTGTATTAGGGATGGGCGAATCTACTCGTTAGGACTCGTAGTAAGAAACTCGCAGGAGTCGGTACTCTGCGAGTTTCCCAGCGATTACTCGCACAGTAACGAGTCCAATGCAAGTCAATGGCAATCCTAGTTTTGTCAGAGTTTACTTTTTCTCACACGCTAGACTCAGATACCCGCTGTCATTAGCGAGTCTTAGCGATTCTGAGTGAGTCTTAGCGATTCTGAGCGAGTCTTAGCGATTCTGAGCGATTCTGAGCGAGTTTACGAATCCGAGTCCTGAATACTGTATTCGGGACTCGGCTTATACACGAGTCAATAGGTTTTCCCAGGTTTTGGGGGCAAAAGTAGGGGGGTCGGCTTATACACGAGTATATACGGTACTGCTTCCAAGCAGAAGGTTGTATCAGATGATCCAGGAGGTCCCTTCAAACTCTACTGTTCTATGATTCTAGGATTAAGATAAATTGACAGCATTTTTTAAAGGGATCCTGTCACCCCCAAATCACCTCTAAACCTATTAAAACCTGTCCCTAGAGCATATTAACACTGTCCCTACATGGGCATGCGCAGTGCGTATTTTGAAGCTGACAGCGCGGCGCGGCTGCAAATACGTCATCTGGCGCCGGGAATGACGCGAATCGCGTCATACAGCTTACAGTGAAGCCCGGACGCTATGAGAGAGAGGGGAGGCGCGCAGGGAGGCGCGATTTTGAACATAGACTGACGAGCACGCCTGAATAGGCGTGATATGAAGAAGAGGGGCTGCCTTGATGAGTGACTATGAATAGCATAGTCACTCATTATCATCACTAATCAGGTACTTATAAAACGTTTATATTCACTTTGACTAATGCCATTTAGGAGCTAAAAGGAGTGTAGGGACAGTGTTAATATGCTCTAGGGACAGGTTTTAATAGGTTTAGAGGTGATTTGGGGGTGACAGGATCCCTTTAAGCCCTTTCTAGTTCACCTTTCTTACCTTTCCGGGGCTCTGTTGATGTGAGGATCATGAGTTTCGTTATAATGGAGACCACAATGGAAAGTCCCATCATTCAAAGGTCAAGTCAGTCTACAAATGGACAGTATTCATTTTAGGGGGATCTGTCTGGATTTCTTCAGGGTTTTGTGTTTTTTTATTACCAGAATAGTGCAGTGCTTGCCATCAAAAATATCCTGAAATTCCCCAGATCCTGGTATTTCACAAGTGTGTTAAGGGTCACGTGAAACTGCAGTCTCATAACCAGTATGTTCAGACTCTAATCATGGGAACTTAATGGGATATTCATAGAATATCTTTAAAAGGACATTTTATTCCAAGGTCTCAATCTAAATATGGTAAAACTAAAAACCAAATGTGATCTTTCCCCCCAAAAATCAATTAACTGAGACATTAACCTGAACATGGAAGTCAGGTGAGTGTCCCCAGACACCCTTAATAATTAGATATACATAATTGTGGATGTATCATTTTCAAGAAATTGCAGCTTTGATCTAGACCAGAATGTTAACCCTTGGTCACCTCTGATGTATTCACTGTTTGGTTCAAATTAACAAGCATGCCATAATAGGGAAATTACCCTCCCATTACGGCATCTGTAGAGTTCCTCTACCCCCTTGTCTACTTGCTGCATTCTGGCTTAATCATCACTTAATGTTTTATGTTTACATTTATTTATTCAATTATCTCTAAATGAGCAGTGAGTACAAACGTAAGTTTTTTAATTTTTTGCTCATATATAAGCCGCTCATTAGCATGTGTACATTTTTGGTAGTAGCTGAGTGCTGCAGTGAATTTTTTCTGTATATAATATATATATATATATATATATATATATATCTATATATAGATATATCTATTATATAATCGCGAATCGGAAAAGCGCCCCTCCGCGCGCACTTTCCGATGTCGTCATGTGGATACGAATTTAACATTGGGCGCGAAGCGCCCAATGCTGCGCGAGCAATGGCCGCTAGGCCATTGCCAGTCACTGGCCCAGGGCGAGCAATGGCCGCGAAGCGGCCATTGCGAGCCGCTGGCCCAAAATCGATCCACAGCCTCGGCTACAACCTTAGCGATTTACCGCTCAGGTAGCGCGAGCAATGGCCGCGGGGACCATAGAGCGGAGGCGGCACAGCCGCCTCCGCTCCCCACAACTCGCCCCCCCAATGTCCGCACAGCCCCCCCATGTCCGCACACCCACCCCCATGTCCGCACACCCACCCCCATGTCCGCACACCCACCCCCATGTCCGCACACCCACCCCCATGTCCGCACACCCACCCCGGAACAAAACCACCCCGCCGCACCTAACGCCCTACCCCCTAAGTCAGCCCCACCCCTACACGCTAAGCCCCGACCACCTAACCCCCGACCCGCAGCATCCTAAGCCCCCGCCGATACCCCCTAAGCCTCGCCGTCTACCCCCTAAGCCACCGCCGCCCCTAAGCCTCTACCCCCTAAGCCCCGCAGCAGCCCCGACCACCTAACCCCCGACCCGCAGCATCCTAAGCCCCCGCCGATACCCCTAAGCCCCGCCGTCTACCCCCTAAGCCACCGCCGCCCTTAAGCCCCTACCCCCTAAGCCCCGCAGCAGCCCCTAAGCCCCTACCCCCTAAGCCCCGCAGCAGCCCCTAAGCCCCTACCCCCTAAGACCCGTAGCATCCTAGGCCCACGCCGATAACCCCTAAGCCATGCCGCCTACCCCCTAAGGCACCACCGCCCCTAAGACCCTACCCCCCGTAGCATCCTAGGCCCCCGCCGATACCCCCTAAGTCCGCCGCACCCGTACACGCTAAGCCCCGACCACCTAACCCCCAACCCGCTGCATCCTAAGCCTTTGCCGATACCCCCTGCCCCTCTCGCTAAAGCCCCTACCCCCTGCGCCCCGCAGCAGCCCCGACCACCTAACCCCCGACCCGCAGCATCCTAAGCCCCCGCCGATACCCCCTAAGCCCCGCCGTCTACCCCCTAAGCCATCGCCGCCCTTAAGCCCCTACCCCCTAAGCCCCGCAGCAGCCCCTAAGCCCCTACCCCCTAACCCCCGTAGCATCCTAGGCCCCCGCCGATACCCCCTAAGTCCGCCGCACCCGTACACGCTAAGCCCCGACCACCTAACCCCCGACCCGCAGCATCCTAAGCCCCGCCGATACCCCCTAAGCCCCGCCGTCTACCCCCTGCCCCTCTCGCTAAAGCCCTACACCCTAAGCCCCCGCAGTCCCCTAACCTAACGCCGCTGTCACTTAAGGCCCTACACCCGAAGCCCCCGCCGTTCCGTAACCTAACGTCCCCGTCGATCACTTACATGCCTTCAAGTCATCTGATCGTCCGTCCGATCCACAAGTCCTCCGTCCGGCCAGGCGTCCTCTTCTTCCGGTCCCGGGGGTCTTCTCTCTTCTTTCCGCCATCTCCGCCTCTTCGTCCGGCCCCGGGGATCTTCTGTCTTCTTCTCGCTAACTTCCACCTCCGACGTCCTCTTCCTTCTCATTAAGATAGAATGGACGAAAAATCCCCCATTCTACCTCAATGAGATCTGAGGCCCTCTTCTGATTGGTCGCTGTATACTGCCCTCAGCCAATCAGAAGAGCCCCTCATTTTTTTATTATTTTTTAATTATTTTTAAATCATTTTTTTTATTATTTAATTTATTTATTTTTTTAAAGTCAGACTGAGACACAGTTCTCATTCAGGTCCGCCTTTTTTTTTTTTTAAGTATTATTTTTATTTAATTATTTATTATTTTTAATTTATTTTTTTTATTATTTTTAATTATTTTTAAATCATTTTTTTTATTATTTAATTTATTTATTTTTTTTAAGTCTGACTGAAACACAGTTCTCATTCAGGTCCGCCTTTTTTTTTTTTTTTAATTATTATTTTTATTTAATTATTTATTATTTTTTATTTATTTTTTTTATTATTTTTTATTATTTTTAAATCATTATTTTTATTATTTAATTTATTTTTTTTTTTAAGTCAGACTGAGACACAGTTCTCATTCAGGTCCACCTTTTTTTTTTTTTAATTATTATTTTTTTTTAATTATTTATTATTTTTTAATTATTTTTTCATTATTTTTAAATTATTTTAAAATTATTTTTTTTATTATTAAATTTATTTATTTTTTTACTTGCGAGAGTGAGACACAGTTCTCATTGCGGTCCGCCTTTTTTTTTCCCATTGACATACATTAGCGGTGTGTCGGCGATTTTATGGCCGTCCACCTGGTTCTATTTGTTGGCCCTAAAATCGCGGACACACCGCTAATGCATCTCTATGGGCAGTCAGCCCGATTTCGGATTGAACGCCGACCAATCAGAATTCGAGCTGACTGCCCATAGAGATGCATTAGCGGTGTGTCCGCGATTTTAAGGCCGACAAATAGAACCAGGTGGCCGGCCATAAAATCGCCGACACACCGCTAATGTATGTCAATGGGAAAAAAAAAGGCGGACCGCAATGAGAACTGTGTCTCACTCTCGCAAGTAAAAAAATAAATAAATTTAATAATAAAAAATTTTTTTTTTAAATAATTTAAAAATAATAAAAAAATAATAAAAAAATAATAAATAATTAAATAAAAATAATAATTTAAAAAAAAAAAAAGCCGGACCTGAATGAGAACTGTGTCTCAGTGTGACTTAAAAAAAATAAATAAATTAAATAATAAAAAAAATGATTTAAAAATAATTAAAAAATAATAAAAAAAAAAAGAAAAAATAATAAATAATTAAATAAAAATAATAATAAAAAATAAAAAAAAATGCGGACCTGAATGAGAACTGTGTCTCAGTGTGACTTAAAAAAATACATAAATTTAATAATAAAAAAAAAATTAAAAAAAATTAAATAATAATAAAAAAAAAAAAATTAAAAATAATAAATAATTAAATAAAAATAATAATAAAAAAAAAAAAAAAAAGGACCTGAATGAGAACTCTGTCTGACTCTCACTTTAAAAAATAACGCAATTTTATAGTAAAAAAAAAATTAAAAATAATTTAAAACTAATAAAAAAATAAATAAAAATTAATAAATAATTAAATAAAAATAATAATAAAAAAAAAAACAATCACCACACCTGAATGAGAACTGTGTCTCACTCTCACTTAAAAAAATAAATACATTTATTAATAAAAAAACAAAAAAAAAAAAAATTACAAAAAAAAAAAAAATTACATACAAATAATAATACAAAAAAAAAAAATAACAATTATTATACCAATAAAAAAAAAAAAAACATTATACCCTATGTAAGTCAATGACGCTTTTCAGCGGACCGGAATAGACACTGTTTGGAAAGACACTCTCCATTCAGGTCCGCTCAAAGGCATCATTCACTTACATAGCCGATAATCCGGGACGCTAATTAGTCGCGTTTTCCCATAGACAAACATGCCCATGTTTCTCTATGGGGAAAAACAACCAATCGGCGTCCAAAATTATCCCCTTTGTAATCACCTTTTAGCGGACCTGAATGGAGACTGTTTGGAAATAGTGTCCATTCAACGCCCAATCAGCACTCACTTTACGCCCCCCCGCCATTTTGTGGTTTCAAATTTCACAGACCAGTTTATAAGGCGAGAAATTTGAAATCACAAATCATTTCGCCTACCCGCTACCTCGAAGACGGACTGCCGGATTCCGAGGCCGCAAGAAGACTCGCTTCTGGATTTACCGAAGCAAGCTTCAAGACGACCGCTACTACCCTACAGCTAAGATATCCTTTCTGAGCTAAAACCTTTCTTTACTTTCTTTTCTTTTACCTTTTCTACCGCTCCCCAGCCCACACACTACCACCACCGCCGCCGCTCCCCAGCCCACACAGCACCGCTCCCGCCGCCGCCGCTGCTGCTCCCCAGCCCACACACTACCACCACCGCCGCCGCTCCCCAGCCCACACAGCACCGCTCCCGCCGCCGCCGCTGCTGCTCCCCAGCCCATACACTACCACCACCGCCGCCGCTCCCCAGCCCACACACCACCGCTCCCGCCGCCGCCGCTGCTCCCCAGCCCACACACCACCACCACCGCCGCCGCCGCCTGCTCCCCAGCCCACACACCACCACCACCGCCGCCGCTCCCCAGCCTACACACCAGCGCTCCCGTCGCCGCCGCTGCTGCTCCCCAGCCCACACACCACCACCACCCCGCCGCCGCCGCTGCTCCCCAGCCCACACACCACCACCATCGCCGCCGCTCCCCAGCCCCGATTATGTCCGCACAGCCCCACCCCCCCGCCAATAGCTACCTCGGGACCATGGAGCGAGTCGCTGCCTGAGCCGCAACTCGCTCCCCCATGTCCGCACACCCACCCCCATGTCCGCACAGACCCCCCCCATGTCCGCATACCCACCCCGCAACAAAACCACCACGCCGCACCTAAGGCCCTACCCCCTAAGTCCGCCGCACCCCTACACGCTAAACCCCGACCACCTAACCCCCGACCCGCAGCATCCTAAGCCCCGCCGATACCCCCTAAGCCCCGCCGATACCCCCTAAGCCCCGCCGTCTACCCCTTAAGCCACCGCCGCCCCTAAGCCCCTACCCCCTAAGCCCCGCAGCAGCCCCGACTACCTAACCCCCGACCCGCAGCATCCTAAGCCCCCGCCGATACCCCCTAAGCCCCGCAGCAGCCCCTAAACCCCTACCCCCTAAGCCCTGTAGCATCCTAGGCCCCCGCCGATACCCCCTAAGCCATGCCGCATACCCCCTAAGGCACCGCTGCCCCTAAGCCCCTACCCCCTAAGCCCCGCAGCAGCCCCTAAGCCCCTACCCCTAAGCCCCGCCGTCTACCCCCTAAGCCATCGCCGCACCTAAGCCCCTACCCCCTAGGCCCCCGCCGATACCCCCTAAGCCATGCCGCCTACCCCCTAAGGCACCGCCGCCCCTACCCCCTAAGCCCCGTAGCATCCTAGGCCCCCGCCGATACCCCCTAAGCCCCGCCGCCTATCCCCTAAGGCACCGCCGCCCCTAAGCTCCCGCCGCTGTCCCCTACCCCTCTCGCTAAAGCCCTACACCCTAAGCCCCCGCCGTTCCCTAACCTAACGCCGCTGTCACCTAAGGCCCTACACCCGAAGCCCCGCCGTACCCTAACCTAACGCCGCTGTCACCTAAGGCCCTACACCCGAAGCCCCCGTCGTACCCTAACCTAACGCCGCTGTCACCTAAGGCCCTACACCCTAAGCCCACGCTGTCCCCTAACCTAACGTCCCCGTCGATCACTTACATGCCTTCAAATCATCTGATCGTCCGTCCGATCCACAAGTCCTCCGTCCGGCCAGGCGTCCTCTTCTTCCGGCCCCGGGGGTCTTCTCTCTTCTTTCCGCCATCTCCGCCTCTTCGTCCGGCCCCGGGGATCTTCTGTCTTCTTTTCGCAAACTTCCACCTCCGACGTCCTCTTCTGATTGGTCGCTGTATACTGCCCTCAGCCAATCAGAAGAGCCCCTCATTTTTTTATATTTTTTAATTATTTTTTAATTATTTTTTTTATTATTTAATTTATTTTTTTTTAAGTCAGACTGAGACACAGTTCTCATTCAGGTCCGCCTTTTTTTTTTTTTTATTATTATTTTTATTTAATTATTTATTATTTTTTATTTATTTTTTTATTATTTTTTAATTATTTGTTAATTATTTTTTTTATTATTTAATTTATTTATTTTTTTAAGTGAGAGTGAGACACAGTTCTCATTGCGGTCCGCCTTTTTTTTTCCCATTGACATACATTACCGGTGTGTCGGCGATTTTATGGCCGTCCACCTGGTTCTATTTGTCGGCCCTAAAATCGCGGACACACCGCTAATGCATCTCTATGGGCAGTCAGCCCGATTTCGGATTGAACGCCGACCAATCAGAATTCGAGCTGACTGCCCATAGAGATGCATTAGCGGTGTGTCCGCGATTTTAGGGCCGACAAATAGAACCAGGTGGCCGGCCATAAAATCGCCGACACACCGCTAATGTATGTCAATGGGAAAAAAAAGGCGGACCAGAATGAGAACTGTGTCTCACTCTCGCAAGTAAAAAAATAAATAAATTTAATAATAAAAAAAATAATTTAAAAATAATTTAAAAATAATAAAAAAAATAAATAAAAAATAATAAATAATTAAATAAAAATAATAATTAAAAAAAAAAAATAATTAATTTTAAAATAAAAAAATAATTTAATAATAAAAAAAAAATTAAAAAATAATAAAAAAAAAAAAATTAAAAAAATAATTAAAAAAAAAATCTAATACTAATGATATTACTGTTAATAATAATGCTATTAATCCTAATATGTATGCTATTAATGCTAATATTTATGCTATTAATGGTAATAATTATGCTATTAATGGTAATAATTATGCTATTAATGGTAATCATAATGGTATTAATGGTAATCATAATGGTATTAATGCAAATAATTATGCTATTAATGGTAATAATTATGCTAATAATGCTAATAATTATGCTATTAATGGTAATAATTATGCTATTAATGCTAATTATGTTATTAATGGTAATAATTATGCTATTAATGGTAATAATTATGCTATTAATGGTAATAATTATGCTATTAATGCTTATAATTATGCTATTAATGCTAATAATAATGCTATTGCTAATATTATTGTTATTGATGATGCTATTGATGATGGTTTTGATGATGGTTTTGATGATGGTTTTGATGATGGTTTTGATATTTATGGTATTGGTATTATGTATGCACATAATAATTATGCTATTAATGTTAATAATTATGCTATTAATGCTAATAATTATGCTATTAATGCTAATAATTATGCTATTAATGGTAATATTTATGCTATTAATGCCAATAATTATGCTATTAATGCTAATAATTATGCTATTAATGGTAATATTTATGCTATTAATGCCAATAATTATGCTATTAATGCTAATAATTATGGTATTAATGCTAATAATTATGGTATTAATGCTAATTATGCTATTAATGATAATAATTATGCTATTAATGGTAATAATTATGCTATTAATGCTAATAATTATGCTATTAATGGTAATATTTATGCTATTAATGCTAATAATTATGGTATTAATGCTTATAATTATGCTATTAATGCTAATAATAATGCTATTGCTAATATTATTGTTATTGATGATGCTATTGATGATGCTATTGATGATGGTTTTGATGATGGTTTTGATATTTATGGTATTGGTATTATGTATGCACATATTAATTATGCTATTAATGTTAATAATTATGCTATTAATGCTAATAATTATGCTATTAATGGTAATATTTATGCTATTAATGCTAATAATTATGGTATTAATGCTAATAATTATGCTATTAATGCTAATAATTATGCTATTAATGCTAATAATTTTGCTATTAATGCTAATAATTATGGTATAAATGCTAATAATTATGGTATTAATGGTAATAATTATGCTATTAATGGTAATCATAATGGTATTAATGCAAATAATTATGCTATTAATGGTAATAATTATGCTATTAATGCTAATAATTATGCTATTAATGCTAATAATTATGGTATTAATGCTAATAATTATGCTATTAATGCTAATAATTATGCTATTAATGGTAATATTTATGCTATTAATGCCAATAATTATGCTATTAATGCTAATAATTATGGTATTAATGCTAATAATTATGCTATTAATGCCAATAATTATGCTATTAATGCTAATAATTATGCTATTAATGCTAATAATTATGCTATTAATGGTAATATTTATGCTATTAATGCCAATAATTATGCTATTAATGCTAATAATTATGCTATTAATGGTAATATTTATGCTATTAATGCCAATAATTATGCTATTAATGCTAATAATTATGGTATTAATGCTAATAATTATGGTATTAATGCTAATTATGCTATTAATGATAATAATTATGCTATTAATGGTAATAATTATGCTATTAATGCTAATAATTATGCTATTAATGGTAATATTTATGCTATTAATGCTAATAATTATGGTATTAATGCTTATAATTATGCTATTAATGCTAATAATAATGCTATTGCTAATATTATTGTTATTGATGATGCTATTGATGATGCTATTGATGATGGTTTTGATGATGGTTTTGATATTTATGGTATTGGTATTATGTATGCACATATTAATTATGCTATTAATGTTAATAATTATGCTATTAATGCTAATAATTATGCTATTAATGGTAATATTTATGCTATTAATGCTAATAATTATGGTATTAATGCTAATAATTATGCTATTAATGCTAATAATTATGCTATTAATGCTAATAATTTTGCTATTAATGCTAATAATTATGGTATAAATGCTAATAATTATGGTATTAATGGTAATAATTATGCTATTAATGGTAATCATAATGGTATTAATGCAAATAATTATGCTATTAATGGTAATAATTATGCTATTAATGCTAATAATTATGCTATTAATGCTAATAATTATGGTATTAATGCTAATAATTATGCTATTAATGGTAATATTTATGCTATTAATGCCAATAATTATGCTATTAATGCTAATAATTATGGTATTAATGCTAATAATTATGGTATTAATGCTAATTATGCTATTAATGCTAATAATTATGCTATTAATGGTAATATTTATGCTATTAATGGTAATATTTATGCTATTAATGCTAATAATTATGCTATTAATGCTTATAATTATGCTATTAATGCTAATAATAATGCTATTGCTAATATTATTGTTATTGATGATGCTATTGATGATGGTTTTGATGATGGTTTTGATATTTATGGTATTGGTATTATGTATGCACATTCAATGTCCTTAAGTATTCAGTGACCTCTTACTATTATTGATATGAATGAGAAACATGTTTATATATTTGTAATACGTTGTAGGGTACATTATAAGGACATACAAAACATGATATTTAAATATGTTCATTGTCTATCTGGAACTTATTATTTTCCTTAATAATTATTCTATACTTTTCAAGAATTCTTTTCTCCCAAAAAGCTTTTGTAAAAGCTCTTGCGTACCTATACATCTCCAAGCATAGTATTACCTTTGTATGTTCTAACATGACTTCAAAGGATACTAGCAAGGATGTTGGCGGGTACAAAGCCGCATGGATGCGTAAGACACGTGCTAAAGAAACTGAAGAAGAGCGACAATGTCGTTTGGATAAGTCTAAAGCTGAGTATAAGCAACGCATTGCAACGGAGTCGCTGGAACAAAAACAAGTACGGTTGGCCAAAAATGCTCAGAAGCTACATCAACGCCGTCAAAAAAAAGTGACACCACCAGTACATCACTCTGCTGATCAGACAGTAACCTCCTCAGTACAACAGTCTGCTGATCAAACTACAAGCTCACCTGTACAATACTCTGCTGATCTAACTCAGTGTGCTGATCAGACAGTAACCTCATCAGTACTACAGTCTGCTGATCCAACTGTCTTTCTAGCAGTTCACCGGATGAAAGGAGCACAATTCCTCAAGTTTCATCACCGCGCAAAGCAACAGCAAAGCGTAAACATTGTGCTCAGGAGACGTCACGCACAAAACGTTTTCGCCTTGAACAACAACAAACTCCTTTGGAGGCACAAATTGCTCAGGAGTCTTCACTATCCAAACAGAGCCGCTTACGTAAAAGTGGTGCCTCCCGTCGTCAACACCGCAAAAAGACGTCTTCTACTGTTACACAAGTGGATCCTGAGTCTTTTTCTGCTTTATTACTTCAACGTCTCATCTATGTCGGTTTGCAGAAAGAAAATCGTATTTACCTACCTACACCTCCCTCTTCATATCCACCTGGATTTACAGATAGTGATTTTGGCATTGTGGAACATACCTGTGGCTGTATGATATTCATATGTAAGCATTGTGAAGCTCGACATTTCATGGATGAGATGCCATCGGATAAACAGTATACTCTCTGTTGTCACAAGGGGAAGGTCAAGGTTCCGTTACCTCAGTATCCAGAGATGTTGGAATGTATTCTTAAAGGTCAGAGTCCATACAGTCGGAATATGATGGATAACATCAGAAGTATTAATAGTTCATTTGGTTTTGCTTCTATGGGTGCAAGTATTGCTCCCCCACCTGGACATGGCCCTTATTGCTTCCGGATTCATGGCCAAATTTATCACCGTACTGGAACACTACATCCTGCTCCAGATCAAGCTCCTGCTTATGCCCAACTCTACATTTTAGATACTGCCACTGCTAATGACCAACGTTTACAGTGTGATGAAAATAAGAAATGTCATCCTAAATTGATGCGGCTGATTGCTAACTTATTAGATCGCATTAATCCTTTTGTTTCCGCATACAAAATGTTACGTTTTGTTGAACAAGAGGAACAGGAGAAGGCAATTGAAAATGGTACTGTCATGCCTAATATCATCATGGCTCTTAAACAGGATCGAGAACAAGACCCAAGACGTTATAATAAGCCAATTGTTAATGAAGTTGCTGTGGTCTTTGAAAATGCTGATGGAGAGCCACCTTTCAATAGAGACATTTTAATTCATCTGAAACCTGACCCAAACAATCCTTTAGCTCCAAAAACACAGCAAGTCAGTATTCTCCACAGTAATTTAGATGCTTTACTGTATCCGTTATTTTTTCCGCATGGAGAACAAGGCTGGCATGAGGGACTGAAGCATCAAGGTGAAAATCCACGGAGAATTACACAATTGCAGTATTACTGTTATTTGCTATCTGTACGTCCTGGGTTCAATCCTATTTTAAATGGTGGAAAACTAACGCAACAGTATTTAGTAGATGCGTATATAAAAATTGAGGCTAATCGCTTAAATTTTATACGTCAACATCAAAAAGACTTAAAAGTGGAGGACTATTGCGTACTACAGGAACATCTGCAAAGAAAATCTTTTGAAAAAGGAATTCCTATTGGCAAGACGGTCATTTTACCATCGTCGTTTGAAGGCAGTCCCAGCAACATGCAGTAGAGGTATCAAGATGCCATGGCTATTGTTACAAAATTTGGATGGCCAGATCTTTTTATAACAATGACCTGTAATCCCAAATGGAGCGAGATTATCCACAATTTAGAACCATGGCAGAGGGTGGAACACAGACCGGATTTAGTTGCCCGTGTCTTCAAAATAAAATTAGAAGCCCTATTAAAAGATATAAACAGTGGATTATTTGGCAAGATTTGTGCAATGATTCATGTAATAGAATTCCAAAAGCGAGGACTACCACATGCTCACATTTTGGTTATTCTGGATAGCAATTCCAAATTACGCACTGAGGTAGATGTCGATCGTACTGTTTGGGCAGAAATTCCTGACCCATCCGAGTATCCTGTGCTCCATCAAATTGTGATGCAACATATGATTCATGGACCCTGTGGACAATTCAACCCCAATTCTCCATGTATGGATATTGGAAAGTGTAAAAAAGGATTCCCAAAAGATTTCCAACCAAAAACTCTAATAGCACACGATGCCTACCCAACTTATCAACGCAATGCAGGACCTTCATTTACACAACGTTCTCACATGGTTGATAATTCTTGGGTTGTTCCCTATAACCCTTTCTTACTATTAAAGTATAAGTGTCATATAAATGTGGAAATCTGTGCATCCATTCAAAGTGTCAAGTATCTATTCAAATATGTTTACAAAGGGCATGATAAAGCCAATCTGGAAATTTCTCAAACAAACATACAACATGATGAACCTCACCAATTTATGGATTCCAGATACGTCAGTGCACCGGAGGCAGCTTGGAGAATTTTTGCCTATCCAATGCATAAACAATCACACAGCATTGTTCGCCTTGCCGTACATCTGCCACAGTCACAACCCCTTTATTTTCATGAAGATGCTTCTGTTGAGAACATTGCTGCCATGACACATAAAAAATCAACTCTTATGGCCTACTTTGAACTGAATGAGAATGACCCACGTGCTCATGAATACTTCTACCGCCAAATTCCTGAGCACTATGTCTGGAAAGCTGGTGCATGGGAAATTAGGCAGAAACGTGGAACAACAGTCATTGGAAGAATGTATACGGTCAGTATGAAAGATGAAGAACGCTACTATTTACGGTTGTTGTTACTACATGTAAAAGGAGCAACAAGTTTTGAGCACATTAAGACCGTTAATGAAGTCGAGTACCCAACTTTTAAACAGGCAGCAATAGCCCTTGGATTACTTTTGGATGACAGTGTTTGGCGAAATACCTTACTGGATGGCTGTGTTCTAAACATGCCTGCACAGCTTCGGGATATGTTTGCTTACATATGTATCTTTGGTCTTCCTGCTCATCCATTGGAGTTGTGGCAAGAATTTAAAAAAGATTTTATTGAAGACTACTGCCGTGCATATCACCCTAACAATGAGGACTGTGAGCATTGTGAAGGCTATGCAATGACAGATGTTCAAAATGTGTTAAAATTTCATGGCAAAAGCTTTACGGATTTTAATCTACCACGCCCCAAAAGAAAACAACAACTACAACCACAATACGACAAAGAGGAGGAGTTTAGAAGAGCCCAAGAAATGAAAGAAACTTTAAATCAACAACAACTTTTGGCCTATAATGCCATAAATGAAGCATTACAGGATACAAGTCAGCAAGCTAAGTGTTTTTTCATTGATGGCCCAGGTGGCAGTGGGAAAACATATTTGTATGATTTGTTAATTCGTCAAATAAGAGGAGAAGGAGAAACTGTGTCACCTGCTGCCAGTACTGGGATTGCAGCCAACTTATTGGAAGGAGGAAGAACCATCCATTCACTTTACGGGATACCTATTCCAATCAATGAAACGTCTGTTTCAAGAATCAAAAATGATACTGATGCTGCACACCATTTGAAGAATACTAAACTTTTCATTATTGATGAATCCACTATGCTATCTAAATACACACTGCATGTCATTGACCAACTATTAAAGGATGTTATGACCAAAGATATCTCGAAGAAAAATAAAACACCCTTTGGAGGGAAAGTCATTGTTCTGGGAGGAGACTTTCGTCAGTGTCTTCCTATTATTCCTCATGGAACACGAACTGATATCGTAGAGAGCTGCATTAAATATTCCAGACAATGGCAGATTTTCACTCAATTGCCACTACTTGACAACATGCGCTCTGTTGATCCAGAATACAGCAATTGGATACTTCAGCTGGGAAATGGACAATTGACCAATTCTTATAACCTTGGAGATGATGTTATAGAAATCCCTGAAGATATGATTTGCACAGGTTCACTAATATTTGACATTTTTGGTGAAAACATTGTAATTGATGTCAATGACAATGAAAGCATTAATACAGCAGCATCACATGCCATTCTTTGCCCCAAAAATGATGATGTGGATCAGGTCAACTCTAAGATCATGGATTGCATTGCTGGAGAGTATACAGAATACATTAGTGATGATTCCATTGATCCGGACGAGACAGAGGACCCAGAGCAATACCCTGTTGAGTTTTTAAATTCACTTACACCCACGGGGATGCCATCTCATCGTCTGAATTTAAAAATCGGCACCATTGTAATGCTTTTGAGGAACTTCAACAGCAGAAAAGGTCTTTGCAATGGGACTCGCTTAATTGTCACCGGTTTGTTTGTCAACATGATTCGAGCAAGAGTCATTACTGGGTCTGCTGGAGGAAATGTGGTTTTCATTCCCAGGATTGATTTGTGCCCATCAGAAACCGGCTTGCCTTTTAAGTTAAGACGTCGCCAATTTCCTCTGAAGCCAGCTTTTGCCATGACAATAAACAAATCCCAAGGACAAACACTTGAGAAAGTAGGGATTTTTTTGCCAGAACCTGTTTTTGGACATGGACAATTGTATGTGGCTTTTTCAAGAGTGAGAAGACGATCCAATGTAAAAGTGAAAGTGGTGGACACTCCAATCCAAGGAAAATTGCTGCCTAACAGTGACAAAGTATTTACCAAAAATATTGTCTACAAGAATATTTTGCACTGAACTCTTCCCTATGACTATTCTTCTGTTTATTTATCTTTTGAAAAAAAAAAAAAAAAAAAAAAAATTTTACTGTTTCACATTTTATTCTTTTATATACTGATTTCTACTATATTTTTGTGAACACACATTTAAAATATGAGAGATGTGTATCATCCACATTTCTACAGTGGGTGATAGAAACCACTATTTCAAGCTCCAGCACTATATGTGCTGAGAGATTTCATTGTCAGTCTTTACAGGGAGAGGTTTTTGTGAACAGCTAAGAGACGGGTGGGATGGCTGTTCACACACATCTCATTAGCAAGGTGTGTTCCACATGTTTAGATAGATAGGGACAAACATAAATTATTAATTAGATTCTACCACACCATTTTTCTTAGATTTTTTCACTTTGTTGAGGAATATACTAAATGATAATAATTGATCATGAAGGACTCACCAACAACATACTTGCTGTAATTTTCATAATTGCATATATGTAATTTGTACTTAACTTGCGGTTTGTGCAGACAACATAGTTGCGGCAGTGTCATCCACATCAACTGCAGTCACCTGTGGTTAGTTAGTCGATGCATCTTATGCACCTGCTGAAGCTATGTTAACTCCATTTACCGTAGGTTAACTACAAGTTTTTTTGTTATTGCATGGATATTGCTGCAAGTCTGTAGCTGGTAACTCCTTCTGTATCAATTTACAAAATTTTATTATTTACATCACAATCCTCAAAAAATCTAAGAAAAATTCAGGTATAAAAAATATCTAAATTATATCAATTCGGATTTAGTTAGATTAGGACTCACCAGGCGTAAGGGCATCTTGACGCGATTGGTGGGCTGACACAAACTGGCTGATACACCTATTACTGTTATTAATTCATCAATTTTAATGATTGATGCATTAAGAAGTATTGCTACTTTGTGTTCTAAGACCCTTACAACATAATTATTCAATTTTCCTTATATGATATCAACAATACAAATATATGTAGTTGCTGTAAAGATGTCATTGGAATAATTGGATTATTATTTAAACATCTTTAAAAAAACAATAAACATATTCTAGACAACCGATGCATTTGCATTAGTCTAACAGCTATAACTACTATAATCAAATTAACGTACGTTCTAGAATCCCGATGCATTTGCATCGGGCTCACAGCTAGTATATATATAACTAGAAAAAGTTCTCTGCAGCACTCAGCTACTACCAATGACGTACAATTGCTAACAAGCTATATGTATATGAGAAAAAAGTTTAAAAACGTACGTTTTTTCAAAAAACTCAAAAATCTTATCTTTTTATTTCTGAAGTTCTTGGTACACACATTGGCCAATGTCTGTTTGCTCATCGACTGCGACAAAGTGACTTCAGGTCCGATGAGTCCAACGCTGATATCCCTATCCTCCTTGTCCACCCCCCACTTCTCAGTGGGCAGACTCCATCTCGACCCTAGATCACCTGTGGTCAATGAGGGTGCACATTGCAGCATGGAGCCAGCCACTCCATATGATACAAAAAAGAGAAAAAAAAACAAAAAACTGCACAGCACTCACAGACTAAATGTGAACTGGTGCTATGTATGTACCAAGAATTTTAGAAATAAAAAGATAAGATTTTTGAAAAAACGTAAGTTTTTAAACTTTTTTCTCATATACATATAGCTTGTTAGCAATTGTACGTCATTGGTAGTAGCTGAGTGCTGCAGAGAACTTTTTCTAGTTACTTGACCCAGCGTCCCTGCTAGCACCAGTTCACATTTAGTCTGTGAGTGCTGTGCAGTTTGTTTTTTTTTTCTCTTTTTTGTATCATATTGAGTGGCTGGCTCCATGCTGCAATGTGCACCCTCATTGACCACAGGTGATCTAGGGTCTAGATGGAGTCTGCCCACTGAGAAGTGGGGGGTGGACAAGGAGGATAGGGATATCAGCGTAGGACTCATCGGACCTGAAGTCACTTTGTCGCAGTCGATGAGCAACTAGACATTGGCCAATGTATGTACCAAGAACTTCAGAAATAAAAAGATAAGATTTTTGAGTTTTTTTAAAAAACGTAAGTTTTTAAACTTTTTTCTCATATACATATAGCTTGTTAGCAATTGTACGTCATTGGTAGTAGCTGAGTGCTGCAGAGAACTTTTTCTAGTTATTTGACCCAGCGTCCCTGCTAGCACCAGTTCACATTTAGCCTGTGAGTGCTGTGCAGTTTTGTTTTTTTCTTCTCTTTATATATATATATATATATATATATATATTGCAAACAAAAGGAGATGAGGTTCTGTGTGACATGTATATGTCACCAAGGTGGCTGCTGACCTTGATGATGTTATTTTTGGGAGAGTGGGGAAGGTAGCAGGCATAGTGTGGAGCGGAAAGCGAGCAGCAGAGACATGCATAGAGCAGAATACACAAAAGGTTTGCGCCAAACTGCTTTCATTAAATTGTGAGATCGGTGAATGATCCCCTCTGCTCACCTTCTATTGTTGTGCCTGTCCGCACAACTGGAGTAAGAGTTTAATCTGTCTCCCAGCTGGGCTCTCCTAGTTGGGCTCCAAGCAGCGAGGTGATAAGTGCACGTATTTCCCGTGTGTCCCGGTGCACGTGACAGCTCGGGGGGACTGATGGTGTGACATCTGCCAGGTCCTGTATTCCTAAGCTGCTCTGTATCACGCTTCCCAGCAGGGAAGAAATTTGCAGCTCCAGATAAAACGAGTGATATTGTAAGCGCTAAGGTACATTAACAGGACACGGCTCACATAAGTATTACCTTTCAGCTTTAATGATTCAGCATATGGATCCCTTTAGCCACAACGCGTTTCAGCGCCAATTGCGCCTTTTTCAAGTGATACACTGAATCACTTGAAAAAGGCGCAATTGCCCCTGAAACGCGTTGTGGCTAAAGGGATCCATATGCTGAATCATTAAAGCTGAAAGGTAATACTTATGTGAGCCGTGTCCTGTTAATGTACCTTAGCGCTTACAATATCACTCGTTTTATCTGGAGATGCATAGGGCAGAGGTCATGCAAAAATGGGGGCAGAGAGCACACACAGGGGGGCAGAAAGCACACATGGGGCAGAGAGGTGTACAAAGGGGAGGCAGGGAGTGAGCACGGGGGGCAGACAGACAGCACAGGGGGCAGAGAGACAGCACAAGGGGCAGAAAGAGCGCATGGGGCACTGAGAGTGCACAGGGGCATAGAGAGCACACAGGGGCAGAGGGAGCACACAGGGGCAGAGAGAAAGCAGGGTTGCAGAGAGAATGCATGCACACTTACTCAAATGGCCACCATCTTTGAACACTTAAGTATACAAAGATGGCAGTCATGTGACGCATCACACTTCTACTGCAAGAATACAGCAATTACAGGATTTTGAAAGCTGAGAACTTGGTGGGAGCTAATAAAGTGGATAATGAGTTGTATCTGTCTATTTTGTATGCAATAAAGGATCATTCTTGGTGTTGTGTTTGTTTTTTCTCTTTACTGAAAGTATTGTTAATGGCCAGCTGTCATACTGATGGCTGACATTAGCAATAGGGATTGACGTCAGGTGCCAAAAAAACTGACATCAACCACTTTATTACTCAGTATGCCACTGCCATCATGTAGCTCGAAGAGTGGGGTAACCACCAGTTCAGGTGTGTTTCTTGGAGGCGCCAATTTTAGGGTGATTGCTGGCTGCAATTTTCAGCATGGGAGGACCAGAACGCTTTGGCCTCAACACGCTGAAAATTCTTGCCCCAGCTGCCTGTGTGGCGCCCCACTGGTCAGGCATCACAGTTGGGGTACTGCACCCATAAAAGAGTGTGCAGTTATCCCTGTCACAGTGGGAATGCAAGGTTTGTAAGAGGCTCCCACCCCGGCACTCCCACACTTGAGCCTAGGCAAATGGTTGGAGCCCAGTCCCTGGGGGGAGAATTAGGGGAGGAGGGAGGTAGCAAAACAGAAAGTTCTAGTTTGCCCTGAGGAGAAGAAGGAAAATGAGCCCTGAGTGAGAAAAGAGGACTCCCAGAGAGGGTGCCTGAGAGAGGAACAGGCAGCCCAGGAACAGAGAGAGGGAACCCCCATACCAGAGCGCCCGTACTCCAGGGGGAACCCTAGTTCACTACAGGGAGCCAGCTCCGAGGACGCGGTGCAGGGAGTCTAGCCCCTTAGCCACCAATACCGGCCGTTGTGGGTCAGTCCACTGACCCCGACACCCTACATCCAAACAGCACCGCCACACCAGGATCACCCATCAAGGTTGAGCCCCCTTCACAAGAGCTGGGAAGCACGAGAACTCAACAGCACCCCAACAGGCCTGGTAGTAAGGGGTAGTGCAAGGACAGGGATTAGCAGCAGGACACGTGATCGCCTAAAGAAGGCATACCATGGGAGTCTCCGAGAGACCTTGCAGCCCGCTGTGACTACCTGGCCGGTTACCTCTTGAGAACGACTGCTTTGGACTGTATACTGTATTGCCACCAGAACTGTTCCAGTGACAGAGTCTCTGTGTGTTTGTTTTTCTACCGTACTGCTGATCATTGACATTTACGGTCTGCATCCCCATCATTGGTGCACTCCTGCACTAGAGGCCCAGCTCCACCTGCAGGGAGCTGTTCCATCGAAGCTGCAGTACCATCACCTCCCGGAGGTCTGAAGCGGCGCTGGTGTCCCATCACCAGAATCTGCTGGTGGCGTCACATGAACTTTATACTTTATTATTTTAAAATTTTCCTCTTTTTGAAAGCAGACCACCAGGGCCACAGGTCTGGGCAGGCCACCAGTAACATCTCTACCGCAGCAGAGGGCCCAGATACTCGAGTCCCCATACCCTGGGTGCGCCACCTGGTTTACCTTGGGATGCAAACAAACATACAGCAAAGCCCCTGCTATTTTTTTTATTATTTATTTAAATACCAAAAAAAAAAATAGGACTCCCCAGTATTTTTCATTGCCAGCAAAGGTGACACCAAGCCATAGGGGCCATAGCAGCCAGTAGCTGCTTGGTTTACCTATGCTGGCTATAGAAAATACAGCAAAGCCCTGCACATTTTTACATGGAATTTAAAAACTTTATTATTTAAAAAAACACAAATGGTTTTTAAGTAAAAATACATTTATTTACATACATTTGAAGAGAGCACAGGGTAGAGAGACAGGGAAGAGATTGCACAGGGAGAGCTGACTGCCACCCCCAGTGTCACAGAGCCTGGCTCCATCGTGATGTCACTGCCCACCATACGATAGTGTCGGGCCCACATCTAGTAGAGTATAAGCTCTTATGGTCATCAAAGTCTTCCCTCTTTCCTAAAATTGAGCAAATTACTTCTACATTATTTGAAGTAATTTAGAATTTCCCCAAATTTGTTTACTCAGATAAATTAGAGAATTGGGAGATTCACTTCACACTAACTTAAAACATCATGATGTCACCCGTAGTCAGTGAACAGGCCTCAAGAGACTTCATGTCTTCTGGGTGACATCGTAACACTTTGAAGCCTAGTTACTCCAGATGGATTGAGAGATTTTGGGATGTGGTGGAAGTAAGTGGCTGAAGACGGTAGTGGAGCTTGAGCCAGTGCAAAGAATGGCTGCTGGTTAGACAGGTGTGAAATGGGGGGAGGTGAGTATAAATTAAAAAGAAAAAATGTTTAAACCTGTTTTAAATGTTTAATAATGTCCAAGGATTGAAGAGAAATCAGACTTCATTATTGCACATACGATTTGTAGGAGATAAAGTCAATGTTAATAGAATTTCCTGGCCATATTCGAGCAGATCGCTAATTACATTTCAGCTAATTCTCTTATTACTATCCTCAGGGTATTGGGAACTACATATAATGTAATTTTTTATTGTAATCAGAAAGAATCTCATCTGATAACGTTGATAAATCTTCCGTTTCTTAATGTTTTCCAATATTCCAACTATAATGCATGGATTCAGCTTGTGGTGTCTAAAGTTTTTTTACTTTACCAAATGTTAAATAGTAAGTTGCATGAATATTTCTTTATTCACATTTTAATCAGTAGTTGATCAATATTTTTAAACCATAATATGGAATGAATCCTATAGATAATTAAGAGTGACTTACAAATATTGATGACCACTGAGCAAAAATAATTACAGACAAATAAAGTCTTATGGCGGGTTTACACGTTGCGATATCGCAGTACAATTTCAATGAAAAGTCACGTGGTTCAATCGTCGGAGGCGAAATCGTTCCTTCGTTGTATGGTGTGAACGTCCAATACGATGCAGGAACGATGTCAATGCGATATCGGGGATCGAATGAGCGTGCTATTCAATGCCCCGATATTGCATAGCGATTGAAGCCGGATCGTGCTGTGTAAACGCCCAATTCCGATGCGATTTCATACGTCACCCATTCACTCCCATGTTAACTATGCGATCCTGGGTTGGGAGGCGGTGACATCGCACGGACGTTGTAATACGATATCGCAGCGTGTAAACATTCAATGCGATGCGGGAGGAACGTGCACTAATTGCGCGCTCCCGCGCCATTGAGTTGCGATATCGGAACGATATCGCGGCGTGTAAACCCACCATTAGAATTATGAAAGAAAAGAAATAATAATTATAATCATTCTTTATATTACACCAACATATTCCACAGCCCTTTACAATTCAGACGTTTATATACAGTCATAAGTAACAATTACTGTATAAAAACTGAAATAATTAAAGCAAAAATGAAGATGACCCTGCTGATAAGAGCTTACAATCTACAATGAGGTGTGTGTGTGTGTGTGTGTGGGGGGGTGACACAAAGTACAGGTGTTTATTTACAATGATGGTCCAGCCATCTTGAAGAAATGGGGGGGTTGGTAAAGGCTGCATGAGTCATTTCCAACCAATCTGTGTAGAGATTTTGGGTTTGGTGGAGTTTGAGAGTTATGTTGAGAGAAATAGTGAATGGGCTAGATATAAAAGACTTTAATTAGGGAGCATGATAGGCCTTCTTAGAAAGATGTGTTTTTAGGGAGCTCGTAAGTCTGTGTAAGTTATTCATGGTCCTAATTTCTTGGGATAGAGCACTCCAGAGAATTGGTGCAGCTCGGGAGAATTCTTGGAGTCGGGTGTGGGAGGTTCAGATTAGGGGGAATGTTAGTGGAAAGTCACTTGGTGAAAGACAGAGATGAGGGAGGAGATGTACGAAGGTGCTGCACCGTTAACAGCTTTGTGGATCCAATAGTGTATGGGCAGCCAGTGCAATGACTGGCACAGAGCAGAGGAGTCCAAGTAACGGTTAGCCAGCTATGTAACCCTGGCTGCTGCATTAACCTTCCTAGCGTTATTCCCGAGCCTGACTCGGGGTTAACATTCACTACCAGAAGCGTTAACCCCGAGTCAGGCTCGGGCTTACCCGCGTTCGCGGCAGATGCGGTGAGAAAACCGCATCTGCCGCACTTGCCGCACTTGCGCCGCACTTGCGGCGCGGTTGCGGCGCGGTTGCGGTAATCTGCATAGTAAAGGGAACCAACCACCTCGGATGACCCTCATACACTGTTAATATGTGCCCCTGCAGCCTAGTAAACCATTAGCAGCACTGTTTTTGTGTGAAAAGTGGCTGCAGTAGAAGTGAGATAATGATTTTATAAACTTACATGCCTGCGTACTTGAGGGCGTCTCCCTGTGTGTGCTGGCACTTGTGGGCTGTGCTCATCATGTCTGCTCTCCCCCTCCCTTATGCACGCCCCCTCTCAGCCTGCTATAGTGATGTGAGGCTGATTGCGTCATAAAGGGGCGGGGCTAAATCGCGGCATCCCGGTAGCCCGCCCCTTTACGACGCAATCAGCCTCACATCACTATAGCAGGCTGAGAAGGGGCGTGCATAAGGGAGGGGGAGAGCAGACATGATGAGCACAGCCCACAAGTGCCAGCACACACAGGGAGACGCCCTCAAGTACGCAGGCATGTAAGTTTATAAAATCATTATCTCACTTCTACTGCAGCCACTTTTCACACAAAAACAGTGCTGCTAATGGTTTACTAGGCTGCAGGGGCACATATTAACAGTGTGTGAGGGTCATCCGAGGTGGTTGGTTCCCTTTACTATGCAGATTACCGCAACCGCGCCGCAACCGCGCCGCAAGTGCGGCGCAAGTGCGGCAGCTATGCGGCAAGTGCGGCAGATGCGTTTTTTTTACCGCATCTGCCGCGAACGCGGGTAGCCCGCTTTTAGCAAAAAATTCAAGACCTAAACAGACTGCCAGGGAGGTTAAGGATTGACTAGAGAGGGGAAAGTGCAAGTCCAATTACAAAGACATTGTCTACAGGGCTACTGGAGTCAACTGGCCTGTTAAAAAAATTCTCAGACAATTCATGTGTAAATTAAATAAAAAATACTTTTTTGTTCAAAATGTAAACTAAAACTAAAGAACTTCTAAATGTTACGAAACTGTCTTGATAACTGTTGTTTTTGTTTTTTTCCTTCCTGCCTATCTTACTATTATATTGCTAATCTCATAAATAAAGTATAATCTCATTATTAGCAATAGATTGCATAAATAATGGCTAAAGTGATGAACCAAAGTAAACCATAGGATTGTAGAAGGCTGTCAGAGGAGAGTTGCTAAACTCTATAATGACCACATAAAGCAGATACTCTGCTCCTCAACATGCTCATAGGCAGTCTCTGCTGGCTAAAACTCATAACCTAAAGGGATCTTATCATCTGTCTTCTTATCAGCAGATCATTTTAATGGTATGTCTAAAACTCCTAAAGTAGGCCAATACCTACTAGTGTTGAGCGAGCATGCTCGGCACTACTCGGTACTCGCACGAGTATCACTGTACTCGGGCGACTCGCCGAGCACTGAGTAATCTCCCGATACTCGTGCTGTGCTCGTGGTCGTCATCTCTCCATGTTGGCGCTCTTTTGAGAGCCAGCCCACGTCCAGGGATTGGCTGACAGACCACTGCAATGCCACAGCCCTGTTAGTTGTGGCATAGCAGTGATTGGCCGCCCTGCACAGCGTCACCGAGCCTTTATAACTCCCGGCGCGCTGTGCTCGGCACACAGCCATCCAGACAGTGAGTGTAGGGAGAGTGTCTGCTGCTGATTAGGGACAGATTTGCGGCCCTCATAGGTAGATCCGGATCAGGGCTGCAAACTGCTGCTGACCACAACAGTCCTTCTCAGGACTAATCTAGGAGGACATAGGCAGGGTGATCCAGATCGGAGTCCAAGATTTCCAGTGACCAGAACAGTCCTTCTCAGGACTAATCTAGGAGGATATAGGCAGGGTGATACAGATTGGAATCCAAGCTTTTCAGTGACCATTAGAGTCACCACACTCTTGTACTTAGTACCTTAATACAGGTTAGGGACGAAAATCCTCTCTTCAAACCATTACAGTCACCAGACAGGTGTACGTACTACGTTTATACAGGTTAGGGAACTAAAATCCTAACTCTTGTCATTCAACAGTCACCACATGTTGTACGTCTACCTTATACAGGTTAGGGACTAAAATCCTACTCTGTATCTCAACAGTCACCACATGTTGTACGTCATACGTTTATACAGGTTAGGGAACTAAAATCCTAACTCTTGTCATCTAACAGTCACCACAGTGTACGTCATCCTTATACAGGTTAGGGAACTAAAATCCTACTCTTGATACATCTAACAGTCACCAGCATGTTGTACGTCATACGTTATACAGGTTAGGGAACTAAAATCCTAACTCTTGCATCCAACAGTCACCACACGGTTGTACGTATACTTTATACAGGTTAGGGAACTAAAATCCTAACTCTTGTCATCTCAACAGTCACCACACTGTTGTACTCATACCCTTTATACAGGTTAGGGAACTAAAATCCTAACTCTTGTCATCTCAACAGTCACACACTGTTGTACGTCATACGTTTATACAGGTTAGGGAACTAAAATCCTAACTCTTGTCATCTCAACAGTCACCACACTGTTGTACGTCATACTTTATACAGGTTAGGGAACTAAAATCCTAACTCTTGTCATCTCAACAGTCACCACACTGTTGTACGTCATACGTTTATACAGGTTAGGGAACTAAAATCCTAACTCTTGTCATCTCAACAGTCACCACACGTTGTACGTCATACTTTATACAGGTTAGGGAACTAAAATCCTAACTCTTGTCATCTCAACAGTCACCACACTGTTGTACGTCATACTTTATACAGGTTAGGGAACTAAAATCCTAACTCTTGTCATCTCAACAGTCACCACACTGTTGTACGTCATACCCTTATACAGGTTAGGGAACTAAAATCCTAACTCTTGTCATCTCAACAGTCACCACACTGTTGTACGTCATACGTTTATACAGGTTAGGGAACTAAAATCCTAACTCTTGTCATCTCAACAGTCACCACACTGTGTACGTCATACTTTATACAGGTTAGGGAACTAAAATCCTAACTCTTGTCATCTCAACAGTCACCACACTGTTGTACGTCATACCCTTTATACAGGTTAGGGAAACTAAAATCCTAACTCTTGTCATCTCAACAGTCACCACACTGTTGTACGTCATACTTTATACAGGTTAGGGAACTAAAATCCTAACTCTTGTCATCTCAACAGTCACCACACTGTTGTACGTCATACGTTTATACAGGTTAGGGAACTAAAATCCTAACTCTTGTCATCTCAACAGTCACCACACTGTTGTACGTCATACTTTATACAGGTTAGGGAACTAAAATCCTAACTCTTGTCATCTCAACAGTCACCACACTGTTGTACGTCATACGTTTATACAGGTTAGGGAACTAAAATCCTAACTCTTGTCATCTCAACAGTCACCACACTGTTGTACGTCATACTTTATACAGGTTAGGGAACTAAAATCCTAACTCTTGTCATCTCAACAGTCACCACACTGTTGTACGTCATACTTTATACAGGTTAGGGAACTAAAATCCTAACTCTTGTCATCTCAACAGTCACCACACTGTTGTACGTCATACGTTTATACAGGTTAGGGAACTAAAATCCTAACTCTTGTCATCTCAACAGTCACCACACTGTTGTACGTCATACGTTTATACAGGTTAGGGAACTAAAATCCTAACTCTTGTCATCTCAACAGTCACCACACTGTTGTACGTCATACGTTTATACAGGTTAGGGAACTAAAATCCTAACTCTTGTCATCCCAACAGTCACCACACTGTTGTACGTCATACGTTTATACAGGTTAGGGAACTAAAATCCTAACTCTTGTCATCTCAACAGTCACCACACTGTTGTACGTCATACCCTTTATACAGGTTAGGGAAATAAAATCCTAACTCTTGTCATCTCAACAGTCACTACACTGTTGTACGTCATACGTTTATACAGGTTGGGGAACTAAAATCCTAACTCTTGTCATCTCAACAGTCACCACACTGTTGTACGTCATACATTTATACAGGTTAGGGAACTAAAATCCTAACTCTTGTCATCTCAACAGTCACCACACTGTTGTACGTCATACGTTTATACAGGTTAGGGAACTAAAATCCTAACTCTTGTCATCTCAACAGTCACCACACCGTTGTACGTCATACATTTATACAGGTTAGGAAACTAAAATCCTAACTCTTGTCATCTCAACAGTCACCACACTGTTGTACGTCATACGTTTATACAGGTTAGGGAACTAAAATTTTAACTCTTGTCATCTCAACAGTCACCACACTGTTGTACGTCATTCCCTTAATACAGGTTAGGGAACTAAAATCCTAACTCTTGTCATCTCAACAGTCACCACACTGTTGTACGTCATACGTTTATACAGGTTAGGGAACTAAAATCCTAACTCTTGTCATCTCAACAGTCACCACACTGTTGTACGTCATACGTTTATACAGGTTAGGGAACTAAAATCCTAACTCTTGTCATCTCAACAGTCACCACACTGTTGTACGTCATACCCTTTATACAGGTTAGGGAACTAAAATCCTAACTCTTGTCATCTCAACAGTCACCACACTGTTGTACGTCATACCCTTTATACAGGTTAGGGAACTAAAATCATAACTCTTGTCATCTCAACAGTCACCACACTGTTGTACGTCATACCTTTCTACAGGTTAGGGAACTAAAATCCTAATCTCCTGTGACTTCCACAGTCACCAGACAGTTGTTGCTCTATACAGGCAAAATGCGCAAAGGCGTTGGCAAGGGCGTTGGCAAGGAACAAGGAAGTGGACGTGATGGTGGTGCAGGCAGAGGCCGAGGTCGTGTGCAAGCACTCATTTCGCAACAACAAAGGGCCACATCTCCTCGCTCGCACGTCCTGTCCCAAATTTTGGGGCCCGCAGCAGTACACCACTGTTGAACCAAGACCAGTGTCAACAGGTTGTTACTTGGATAGCGGATAATGCTTCAAGTCAGATGGGCACCTCCACAAACACCCTGTCTTCCGCACGGTCAACTGTCAGTACCCGTGATACTGCACCGCACATTTCCCAACCTGATCCTCCTTCCTACCACCTGGCCGAGTACACGTCCACGGACATTTCAGATCCCACACTAGGACACTCGGAAGAGCTGTTCACGTATCCATTCGCAGAATCTGGCCTGTCGCCACCTCCTCTTGAAGTGGGTCATGAGGAGATGGTATGTACAGATGCCCAAATATTTGAGCAGCCGCGTTATGACGAACGAAACGTTGTCAAAGTGTCTCAACAAGGGGTGGACGATGATGAGACACAATTGCCAGGAAGTCAGGAGGAGGATCAGGGTGCGGAAGAGGAAGACGACGTGGTGGATGATCCAGTAGCTGACCCTACATGGCAGGAGGATATGCAGAGCGAGGACAGCAGTGCACAGGGGGAGGGAGGCGTAGCATCACAACAGCCAGTACGAAGCAGGGTTGCGTCCGCAGGCAGAAGGCAGGCAACCGTTCCCCGGAACAACAACACGACTCAAGGTGCCTGTGCAAATGTTCGGTCTTCCCGAGTCTGGGAGTTTTTTAAGTTGGCTCCAGAAGACTCTAAAAAGGCCATTTGCCACACCTGCCATGCCACTATCAGCAGGGGTACGAAAACTAGCAGCCTGACCACCACCAGCATGATCAGGCACATGTCAGCCAAGCACCCGACTTTGTGGGAAGTACCACAGAGTCGAGGAGCGGTGCGTGCTGATGTCACTGCTACGTCTTCGGCTGTTGTGCATGCAAGCCAATCCCCTGTCCATGCTGGCCGCGAACAAGCCTCCGGTCCAGCACCTGAAGTTGCTGAAGCACAAATTACACCACCATCAAGCACGTCCTTGTCCCAGCGCAGCGTTCAATTATCCATTCAGCAAACATTTGAACGCAGGCGCAAATACGCTGCCAATGCCCCACATGCCACAGTCCTCAATGCTCACATTTCGCGACTCATAGCGCTAGAAATGTTGCCTTTCCGTCTGGTGGAGACGGACGCATTCCGCGACCTGATGGCGGCTGCTGTCCCACGTTACTCGGTCCCCAGCCGACACTATTTCTCCAGATGTGCCGTCCCCGCATTGCATAACCACGTGTCCAACAGCATCACACGTGCCCTGAACAATGCTGTTTCAGCCAAAGTCCACCTAACCACTGACACGTGGACAAGTGCTTGTGGGCAAGGCCGCTACATCTCCTTGACGGCACACTGGATTAATATTGTGGAGGCTGGGACCCAGTCTGAGCGAGGGATGGAACACGTCCTTCCCACACCAAGGATAGCAGGCCCTACCTCTGTCATGGTTTCACCGACACTCTACAGCTCCGGAATGTCATGCTCTTCAGCCTCCTCCTCCTCCACCTGCGCATCCTCATCCACTGTACCCTCCACACCAGTCCCAAGCTGGAAGCACTGCAGCACTGCCTCTGCAAAGCGGCAACAGGCTGTGCTGAAGCTAGTCTGCATAGGTGACAAACCCCACAATGCAGAAGAGGTGTGGACAGCTCTGAAACAGCAGGCAGATCACTGGCTCACACCTCTGAACCTAAAGCCAGGAAAGGTCGTGTGTGACAATGGCCGGAACCTGGTGGCAGCTTTGAGACGAGGGCAGCTGACGCATGTTCCATGCGTGGCCCATGTGCTCAACCTGGTGGTTCAGAGGTTTGTGAAGTCATACCCGGAGGTGTCTGACCTGCTGGTAAAAGTTCGGCGTCTGTCTGCACATTTTCGCAAGTCACCTGCTGCTTCAGCCGGCCTTGCCAGCTTTCAGCGCCGTTTGCGTCTTCCGGCCCACAGACTGGTGTGTGATGTCCCCACGCGTTGGAATTCAACGCTGCACATGTTGGTCAGGATATGTGAGCAGAAGAGGGCAGTTGTGGACTACCTGCATCACCTAAGCCGTCGGGAAATGGGTCAAACTCCACACATAACACCTGAGGAGTGGAGATGGATGTCGGACCTATGCACCGTTCTCCAAAGCTTTGAGGACTCCACCAAGATGGTGAGCGGCGATGACGCCATTATTAGCGTCACCATACCACTACTCTGCCTTCTAAAACGGTCTCTGCTGAAAATAAAAGAGGATGCATTGCAGGCCGAGCGCGATGACTTAGAGCAAGAAACTGTAGTGGGTGTGGGTGAAAACACACAGCCCAGCCTCATGTCATCACGTGTAGTGGAGGACTATGACGAGGAGGAGGAGGAGGATGAAGACATGGAGCAACTCTCAGGCCAAATTGGGGATATGACATGCACACCAGTCATACCCTCGATTCAGCGTGGCTGGCCAGAGGACAGGGGAGATGAGGAGGAGGAGGGGGACAGCATGTTCAGTCATCGTGTTGGTCTGGATACTGAAGTGATGGCTGTTAAGAGTCTGGCGCACATGGCTGACTTTATGGTAAGCTGCCTGTCTCGTGACCCTCGCGTTCAGAACATCTTGGCCGACAATCAGTACTGGTTGGCAACACTCTTAGACCCACGCTACAAGGAGAACTTTATGTCTCTCATTCCTGAGGCGGAGAGGTCAGCCAAAATGCAGCAGTTCCACAGGGCCATAGTCACGGAAGTTGTGAAATCCTTCCCCTCACAAAACGCTAGCGGCATAGGTCAGGATTCGATGGACAACCAAGGCGTACGGCCGAGAGGGGCACAAGTCCAATCCGCCAGAGGCAGGGGAACTGTCTTTACGATGTGGGACAGTTTTCTCAGCCCCTCACGTACCACAGCCCCTGAGGTGCGGGGTAGTGCCACCAGAAATGCTAAGTTTGGGCAGATGCTGAAGGAGTACCTTGCAGATCGAACAACTGTACTGCGAGATTCATCGGTGCCTTTCAATTATTGGGTCTCCAAGCTCGACACGTGGCATGAATTGGCTCTCTACGCCTTGGAAGTCCTGGCCTGCCCTGCCGCTAGCGTTTTATCAGAGCGTGTTTTCAGTGCAGCAGGTGGAATAATCACTGATAAACGCACCCGCCTGTCAACTGAAAATGCGGACAGGCTCACTCTGATCAAGATGAACAAGGGTTGGATTGGGCCAGACTTCACCACACCACCAGCAAATGACAGCTGAATTTAATTTTGTTATTTGAATTTGACATGTACCTCCACTCACCCATGGGTACACACTTCCGTACTTTGGCTAATCGCTGGACTGCTACTCCTTCTCCTCATGTGACACCATGATGAGCGTTAGAATAGTTAGGCTCTTGTTTGAGGTATACCAGCAGTGGTAAATTTTTTAGCCCATTCTGTTAGAATGGGCATTACACTCCTACACGTCTCTATCCAGGGACAAAGAGGAGCCTCACAATTTTTGGCTGCCCTGACAAAAGGGCTATACTACAATACACCCTGTTCTTCTTAACAGGCCCTCCTGCACGTCTCAATCCAGGGACAAAGAGGAGCCTCCCAATTTTTGGCTGCCCTGACAAAAGGGCTATACTACAATACACCCAGTTCTTAACAGGCCCTCCTGCACGTCTCTATCCAGGGACAAAGAGGAGCCTCCCAATTTTTGGCTGCCCTGACAAAAGGGCTATACTACAATACACCCAGTTCTTAACAGGCCCTCCTGCACGTCTCTATCCAGGGACAAAGAGGAGCCTCCCAATTTTTGGCTGCCCTGACAAAAGGGCTATACTACAATACACCCAGTTCTTAACAGGCCCTCCTGCACGTCTCAATCCAGGGACAAAGAGGAGCCTCCCAATTTTTGGCTGCCCTGACAAAAGGGCTATACTACAATACACCCAGTTCTTAACAGGCCCTCCTGCACGTCTCTATCCAGGGACAAAGAGGAGCCTCCCAATTTTTGGCTGCCCTGACAAAAGGGCTATACTACAATACACCCAGTTCTTAACAGGCCCTCCTACACGTCTCTATCCAGGGACAAAGAGGAGCCTCCCAATTTTTGGCTGCCCTGACAAAAGGGCTATACTACAATACACCCAGTTCTTTACAGGCCCTCCTGCACGTCTCTATCCAGGGACAAAGAGGAGCCTCCCAATTTTTGGCTGCCCTGACCAAAGGGCTATACTAAAATACACCCACTTGAGGGTTACAGGCCCTACTACATGCCTGTAAGCATGGGTCATTGTTGAACCTCCCAATTTTTGGCTGGCCTGAACAAAGGGCTATACTAAAATACACCCACTTGAGGGTTACAGGCCCTACTACATGTCTGTAAGCATGGGTCATTGTTGAACCTCCCAATTTTTGGCTGCCCTGACCAAAGGGCTATACTACAATACACCCACTTGAGGGTTACAGGCCCTACTACATGTCTGTAAGCATGGGTCATTGTTGAACCTCCCAATTTTTGGCTGGCCTGAACAAAGGGCTATACTAAAATACACCCACTTGAGGGTTACAGGCCCTACTACATGTCTGTAAGCATGGGTCATTGTTGAACCTCCCAATTTTTGGCTGCCCTGACCAAAGGGCTATACTAAAATACACCCACTTGAGGGTTACAGGCCCTACTACATGTCTGTAAGCATGGGTCATTGTTGAACCTCCCAATTTTTGGCTGCCCTGACCAAAGGGCTATACTAAAATACACCCACTTGAGAGGTTACAGGCCCTACTACATGTCTGTAAGCATGGGTCATTGTTGAACCTCCCAATTTTTGGCTGCCCTGACCAAAGGGCTATACTAAAATACACCCACTTGAGGGTTACAGGCCCTACTACATGTCTGTAAGCATGGGTCATTGTTGAACCTCCCAATTTTTGGCTGCCCTGACCAAAGGGCTATACTAAAATACACCCACTTGAGGGTTACAGGCCCTACTACATGTCTGTAAGCATGGGTCATTGTTGAACCTCCCAATTTTTGGCTGCCCTGACCAAAGGGCTATACTAACATACACCCACTTGAGGGTTACAGGCCCTACTACATGTCTGTAAGCATGGGTCATTGTTGAACCTCCCAATTTTTGGCTGCCCTGACCAAAGGACTATACTAAAATACACCCAGTTCTTGTTTACAGGCCATCCTGCATGTCTGTATCCAGGGGCATTGGTGAACCTCCCAATTTTTGACTGCCCTTGCAAAGGAAGATACTACAATACACCCAGTTCCTCAAAATGGGCACTTTATTTCTAGACAGGGCTTCATGTACGTCTCTTGTCAGGGTCATCGGAGTGTCGCACAATGTTTTCACGTCAAATCTTTTATGTAATCACAAAAAGTAACATACACCAGCTGTATCTCACTATTGGGTATGTGCCCTTAACATTTCCAACCTAAATATTGATTTTGGTGTCATTTTGGAAGGTTTTCTGGAGACTCCGTAAAATTGGCGTGAAACTCGGACAACATTGTTCAGAGCTGTGACTTTTGAGTGAGAAATGCTTCCAGGGGTCTTCCCCATGGTGTTGCCATGTCATTTCAGCACTCTTCTGAGACTTTTGTGACATTTTTAGGGTTTTTCCAGGCAGCCGGCAGTCATTTCATAAAAATACTCGTGTCTCCCATAGGATAACATTGGGCTCGATACTCGGGCCGAGTACACGAGTATCTCGGGATGCTCGGCCCGAGCTTCGAGCACCCGAGCATTTTAGTACTCGCTCATCACTAATACCTACCCATCGTTATCACGGACCCTAAGGCCAGCTGAGGGCTTTATTCTTCTTATGGCCACTTTACACGTCCCAACATTGGGCCGATGTTGGATACAACGGCGCGGGAGCGCGCACTTTTTTGGCAGAAATCCCAGATCGCATAGGAGCTGTCACACAGGGCAATATCGGCAGGCAACGCAACTGCAATGTATACGCCCCCTTGTGCGGCCGACCCAGGAACGCCCATTTAACGTGGGAGAGAATAAGGGAAGTTGTCTCCAAGTCGGGGTTGGGTTTTCACACAGCACGATCCGCCCAGATTGACCATCCAATATCGGGCGGTTCGAGAGCAGGCTCATTTTTTCCCCGATATCGGTTTGGCATCGTTCTCGCGTCGCATTGCACATTTACACCATACAACGCACGACCGATATCGGGGCCAATGCACGAACAACATGACTTTTTATCGGAGTTGGACGCCGATATCGGGACGTGTAAAGTGGCCATTACTGCTTCCATTATCCGGATGTGCTCTGAATATTTTTTTTAACCCCTTACCATCTAAGCCTGTTCACTTTCCTGCCAGAGCACCATTTTTTTTTTTTTTTTTAAATCTGACATGTGTGACTTTATGTGGTTAGAACTCTGGAATGCTTCTTACAATAAATGTGATTGGTTTTATTTTTTTTGTATGACATATTACACTTTGGTTGATCAAATTTGCATTTATTTATTAAAATATGAACTTTGGCAAAAATTAATTAAAAGTTTCATGACCTTATAATAAATAGCCTCACCATGTAAAATAGTTATCAATTAACATATCCCATAAGTTTACTTTTCATCAGCATCTTTTTTTTTTTTGAACCATCGTTTTTATTGAGAATAAATCATTACAAGAGAAAAAATTCAAAAAGCAATATGCAATTATTGACAGTTGTAGCAACAGTAAATAGATATAGCTATGACCGTATCTCAATTATCTCACAAATTTTAACATACATTGGTAACAAAGAAAATAGGAATCCCTTTCATCCCTCCCCCCTATTGTTTAATCGTCATTTGTTACTATTTGATTGATTATGCCTAGCTAAAACATATATTTATTATAAAATTCTCTTGTGAGAGTTAAATGCTACCTCTCAATTTGCCTAGTGTACCTTTCAAATCCTCTAAAGCATACCACTCTGTGTTTTTGCAAGGTGTCATAAATCTTTCTATCTCTGCATCTGATAATGTTTTCAGAATAAATGGTTTCCATTTGTGAAAAAATTTATGGGTCATTTTGGTAGGATTTCTAAGTGTCTCCATGGATTCAAGCTCCAAGGATCTCCTGAGCATATTTCGTACTATTTCAATTGAAGGGACCGCGTCCTGGAGCCAGTGTTACAGGAGTTGTCTCTTGGCCACAAGTGATATTGTGTGAAATAGGACATGTATCTGCCCACCCGTTGTGGTAGCAGCTGAGTGGTGGAACAGCCATAACCTCGGATCATCTCTACATTCCGCCGGAAATAATCCCGAGGCAAAGATTCCCACCTCCCTCCAATACTTTTGTGTTTCCGTGCAAGACCAAATCCCATGTTCAAGATCAGTCATGGGGGTTTTACATTTAGGGCACTCAACCCATCTTTCACTATTGGCCGGAGAAGGTGGGATATTGAAGCCTTGGATAGTACCATGTATTAGTCTGTACTGAGTATTCCTCCATTTTTCGTTTATAATATGTTTCCTTACTAAGTCCCAGCCTTTTAGTATATTTTGAGTTAGGTCTGGTTCAGTGTAGTGTTTCCTCCATAAGGAGAATAGTTTATGGGACATCAGGGGTTTGAGGGTTTTTTGTAGCTTACTATATGTCATTGGGGGTAATTCTCATTAATTCTCCCCACTCGCCTCCTTCTATTTCTGCCTTAATATTACTTAAACGAGACAGGAGATGTCACTGAATTTGTAAACACGGCAACCAATGAGACCCTGGGAGGTTAAATTTGTTTAGAATTTCAGTACTCGTCAACCATCTCTTCTCCCCCATGTGCATAAGGTCTCCCAGAATTTTTACGCCCCTCTCCCTCCATGTACGAAATAACAGATTGTCAGTCCCTTGCGGAAATGATGGTGCGGCCCAGGGGTTCAAAATTTTAGAAATCTGCCATGAAAGATTCATTTTTTTCCTCACTGCCTTCCAAGTCATCACTGTGTCTCTACAAATGGATGTGCACTTGATTCTTGGGGGCAGTGTTTTCAGTGAGGAATGCAGCAGGGCCGATAGATCCCAAGGTTTAGAGAACTCTCCCTCTAGGGCCAAATCAGAGAAACTGGAGGTATTGTTGATCCAGTCTAGGACATTTCTCATGACGCATGCCAAATTATAACCGCTAATATCAGGGACTCTCAGTCCCCCCTCTTCTCTTGCCTGCATTAGGGTAGTTAGTTGAATTCTGGCTCTCTTGCCTCCCCACAGGAATTTGGAAAATGCTGTATTCAGTCGCCTCACGTCTGTGTGTTTTAGTAACATTGGAATCGTCTGGAGCGAATAGAGTAGTCTAGCGAAGCTAACCATTTTGATCAAGTGAGATCGCCCTAGCAGCGACAGGGGAAGATTTTTCCAGCATTCCAATTCTCTTTCTATTTTTTCTATTATTGGAAGAAAATTAAATTTGTATATCAGATCAGGTGTTCTAGCCAGCTGAACTCCTAGATATTTCAAGTTATTTTTGGCAACAGGGATACCACATAGTGTATTTACAGGTCTATTAGGTTTTCCATTTTTGAGGAAGAGAATTTCACATTTGTCTCTATTTAATATGAATCCTGATAGTGTCCCTATTTTTTCTATGGTGTCTAGGATTGTTTTAAAGGGAACCTGTCACCTGGATCTAAGCCCCTACACTATCACTACCTGTCCCTGCACCTTCCTAGCTGCTCCCTATCTATCCCTCTCTGAGCTAAATCCGCCCTATAAAACTGCAGAAAAATAACTTATAACTTACAGAAGTCCCTGAGGCTGGGGACTGAGAAGGCAGCGCCAGGCTCCATTCAGCCCCTCCTCCATGCAGCAGCACACGCCCCGCTGGGCGGCGTTATTCTTTCTTCATCGCCGCCTCCTCCATTTGGAATCTGTGCTTTACACCTATCATGTTGTGGTGATGCGATCTCGATGTGTCCCCTGACTGAGACACAGCATATGTGAGATTGTATCTTCTGCTCGGTAGCAGCACACACAGGGTCAGCTGCTACTGGAGCTAAGTGCTGATTGAAATCACTGACCCCCAGGTGTGCGGGTGAATAGGAGATGATATGTGCTGCCCTGGGCTGTGGGGAGGGGGTGGAGTGTGTCAGGACAGCAGCAGGAGCTGCTGGGATTGTATGAGGTTCTACTCGGCTGCGCCCCGATGTAACAGGCCAGACTAACCCCCCCGACCAGAATATACTCGGGGTTAAAGTGGCCTAGGCCAGATTATACCCCTCCGTATACCAAAGCAGCTGTAGATCAGGGCTCCAAGCAACACATGGGGGCCCGAGGCAGCACAAAGTGGCCCCAGGCAGCAGAAAGTGGCCCTACGCAACATACAGGGGCCCCAGGCAGTGCTAGGGCCCCAGGCAGTGCTAGGGCCCCAGGCAGTGCTAGGGGCCCCAGCCAGCACAAAGTGGCCCCAAGCAGCACAAAGTGGCCCCAAGCAGCACAAAGTGGCCCCAAGCAGCACAAAGAGGCCCCAGGCAACATACAGGGGCCCCAGGCAGTACTAGGGGCCACAAGCTACACACAGGATCCCAGGCTACACACAGGGGCCCCATGCAGCATACAAGGACCCCAGGCAGTGCACGGGGCCCCAGGCAGTGCACGGGGCCCCAGGTAGCACAAAGTGGCCCCAGGCAGCACAAAGTGGCTCCAGGCAACATACAGGGGCCCCAGGCAGTACTAGGGGCCCCAGGCTACACACAGGGTCCCAGGCTACATACAGGGGCCCCAGGCAGTACAAAGGGGTCCCAGGCAGCGCATGGGGGCCAGAGGCAGCACACAGGGGCCCCAGGCAGCACAAAGTGGCCCCGGGTGGCCCACTGCCTGGGGCCCCTGTATATTGCCTGTGGTCACTTTGTGCTGCCTGGAGCCCCTGTGTGCTGCCTGGGGCCCTTGTATGCTGCATGGAGCCCTTGTGTGTAGCCTGGGATCCTGTGTGTAGCCTGGGGCCCCTGGTACTGCCTGGGGCCCCTGTATGTTGCCTGGGGCCACTTTGTGCTGCCTGGGGCCCTGTGCACTGTCTGGGGCCCCGTGTACTGCCTGGGGCCCTTGTATGCTGGCTGGGGCCCTTGTATGCTGGCTGGGGCCCTTGTATGCTGGCTGGGGCCCCTGTGTGTAGCCTGGGATCCTGTGTGTAGCCTGGGGCCCCTGTGTGCTGCCTCGGGCCCCCATGCACTGCCTCAGGCCCCCATGCACTGCCTGGGGCCCCTAGCACTGCCTGGGGCCCCTGTATGTTGCGTAGGGCCACTTTCTGCTGCCTGGGGCCACCTTGTGCTGCCTCGGGCCCTCATGCATTGCTTGGGGCCCTGTGCACGGCTTGGGGCCCTGATCTACAGCTGCTGTGGTATACGGAGAGTTATAATCTGGCCTAGGCCTGTTTATACCCCGGGGTATAGTTTGGGTTAGGCCAGAATATACCAAGGGTATATTCTGGCCCAGGGGGGTATATTCTGGGATAGCCCAGTTTATACCTCGGGTATATTCTGGTCGGGGGGTTAGTCTGACCTGTTACATCGGAATCTGGAGGTCTGTGAATACCTGAACTGTGCCATTAAACTGTGTGCTGTGTGAGTAAATACCTGAGTCACTGCCTTCTGTTGTGCCGATCCTAACCGCTACCTTACAGTGTAAAGTGGGTGGGAGATTCCAAATGGAGGAGGCGGCGATGAAGAAAGAATAACGCCGCCCAGCGGGGCGTGTGCTGCTGCATGGAGGAGGGGCTGAATGGAGCCTGGCGCCGCCTTCTCAGTCCCCAGCCTCAGGGACTTCTGTAAGTTATAAGTTATTTTTCTGCAGTTTTATAGGGCGGATTTAGCTCAGAGAGGGATAGATAGGGAGCAGCTAGGAAGGTGCAGGGACAGGTAGTGATAGTGTAGGGGCTTAGATCCAGGTGACAGGTTCCCTTTAAGGTCTCTTAGTGGGTGTTGCACAAATAGAATAATATCATCGGCAAAAAGGGACAGCTTAACTTCCTTTTCTCCTACTTTAATGCCTTTATGGGTGTTCTGAGCGGATAGATATAATGCCAGTGGCTCTATCGCTAAGTTAAAAAGAAGAGGCGACAGCGGGCAGCCCTGGCGAGTTCACTTCTCCAGTGAAAACGATTCCGACAGGAATCCCGGAATGCTAACACATGCCTTTGGGTTACTGTATAAAGATCTTAAAAATTGGCGAAAGTGCCCCTCTAAGCCGATAGCGTCCAGGACCCAATCCAGCCATGGCCACCTCACATTGTCGAATGCTTTCTCCGCATCAAAGGTGACCATGGCTGGATCTCCCACCCCGTCTCTCCCACTATGTCTTGTTACATCAATAAGTAACATAGCTCTCCTAATGTTGGTAATTGTCGACCTACCTCTTACAAAACCAGATTGATGAGGTTGAATCAATCTCGGTAAAATCGATGCCAACCTATCAGCTAAAATTTTTGACAGAAGTTTTAAATCTTGGTTTATCAGAGAGATGGGTCTGTAACTAGATGGGTCCTATGGAGGTTTGCCAGTCTTAAGAATCAATTTTATATGGGCCATATTCATTCTCTCTTGAATCGGAGAACCTCTCAATATGGAATTGTATAGTTCCATCAAAACAGGAGAAATCTGATCTTTTAGAACTTTAAAAAAGGCCCCATTGAAGCCATCAGGTCCCGGTGCTTTACCAGGGTTTAGTAGATTAATTGCCATTTTTATTTCATCTGTTGAGACGGGACTATTTAAATAGAGTTTGTCATCTTCTGTCAGGCTAGGCATATTGATGGAGTTCAGCCATGAAACATCTGTCATATTACTAGTGTTACTGTCCCTATATAACGTTGCATAATGTTTTCCTAGGATCTGGGTCATTTTTTGGGGATCAGACCAAAGTTTGCCGCGCTTATCAGCAATTGTTAATATAGATGTGGTTGGTCTCCTACCCTTGCTAGTCTCGCCAGTAGTCGCCCGGCCTTATCACCATATCTATTCAATTCTATTTCCAGATGGTTTCTATATAATTCTTCCCTTCTAGCTGCCCAAGTATCAAACGACCTCTTTGCCAATAACCAATTATGTCTATCTGTCTCGCCCATAGTCTCTTTATATGTGAGATACATCTCTCTCACTTTGGTGCTGGCTAAAATATATTTTTCTTTGACTTGCTTTTTCAATTTAGCGCTGTGAGCCATGATATGACCCTGCAAGACCGTCTTTGCAGTTTCCCAGAACAGACCTGGAGTAGACACATGAGCTGCATTGTTTGTATAAAAATCAGACCACCATTCTTTAAGCAGTTTACCAAAATTCTCATCTCTTGTCAAAGTATCAGGGAACCTCCACAAATAATCTGTTCCCTTGGGGAAGACAACTTTGGTCTCAAGTATCATCGGACTATGGTCGGATATGACCATGTCTCCCATCTCCGCCTCCATCACTCTTTGAAACAACAGGATCAAGGTGAAAAACATATCCAGTCTCGACCATGTTTTATGAGCATGAGAAAAGTGGGTAAACTCCCTTTCAAGGGGATGTAATATGCGCCATGTATCAACCAGACTGCAATTGGTGAGCAGATTCTCTAGCAGACTTGGTCTTGAAGAAGGTCTATCATCACCTCCCGAAAAACCTATCACATCTTCCCTCTTTCTATCTTCCGTCTCATTAAGCACCCAGTTATAATCTCCCCCTAGTGTTTTGTTACTTTCTTGGTCTATCAGGATTTGGTTGGTCAAGTTTTGAAAAAAGGGTTTTTGCAATGTATTCGGGGCATAAATATTATACAGACTATAGGTGACATTTTGGATGTGAATACACATATGGTATAATCGCCCCTTATCATCTGATGATGAGGATAGTATTCTGTGGGCAAGGTTTTTACTAATAAGGATCATGACCCCAGCTTTCCTGTCATCAGCCCCTGAGCCGTATACCTCCCCCAGCCATAGTTTTTTGAGTCTAAAGAAGTCGGTTGGAGCTCCAAGTCTCTTGAGGTAGCGAAGAACCATCATACGTTTGGCCGGGGATCGTAGGCCCTTAACGTTCCACGAAACCCATTTCACCATCTTTGCTGTGTGGGAGCGATTTCAAATGATAGGTGTGTGGTATATTTCTTGAATGTAGAGTAGTAATGCATCTGAACATATTTACTTAGGCAGATGGTAGCATAAGAGGACATTAAACATATCAGTGTTAGCAAGGCTGTTTTTTCTCCCCTGTTATTAAAACTTCCCCCCAACTTTTCATCCCCTCCCATGCTCTCCATCTCCATCCTTAAGTCTTGTTGACTTTGCTTTTTTCCTCCTGGCTGAAGCAAGAAGTTCTGCCCTCCTCCTTCACTTAAATATCCGATAATACTATCTATAATATAGTCCCAGACCCCAAGAACATAAACATGAAGTTATTAACGTCCTGCATTGTTGTAAAGTGAAACATTATCCCCACTCATAGCAGGTAGAAAAACTTCACAGAACCTCTCAGAAATAGTAGGTATGTAACTAACACAGCTTTTAACATTTCCCATCCCCCCCTCCCCACCCCGTCCTTAAATCATCTGGAAAAAAAGAAAGAAAAAAAAAAAGAAAGGAGGGGGGGGGGGAAGAAAAAAAAAAGGGGGAGCATCTCGGCATCGTAAATCTCCTTCTCAATCCTCTTGAAAATGGCGGATCCGTATCAGATTATACACAGGTGTTCGCCACTCAGGTTTGATCAAAGGATGAAGTATCTTCATGTCCCTGTCTCATTCCAATCAAGTGGGTTGACCCGTTTTTCTCCTGCTCCATCTAGACGCAGGTTGGCGTTGTTGTCTAGGAGACTGTATGTTCTCCTGGGTGCTTTGTGGCAAAGATTCTGACCCCACTCTGTATGTCCGTGATGATACAGTTCCACTATCTAATCTTCTTTCCGGTGCATGAGTTTCTCCCACTCCTCTTGGGCTACTCGAATTCGACTCATTTCTGTCTGACGTGGTGTTTTTTTCATTAATTGACTTCATAGCCTCTGCAGGGTCTGTGAAAGACACCATGTCGCCTGCTGGTGATCTGAATCGCAGGGTGGCCGGGTAGTTAAGTTGGAACCTGACGTTTCTTTTAAACAATATTGTACAGGCGTCGCTGAAGGCTCTTCTCCTCCTAGTCACCTCAACTGAATAGTCAGCAAATAGTAAGACTCTGTGACCTAGGATCAGCAGTGGATGTCTTTTAGCCTTATATGCACGCAGTATCTCCTCTTTATCTCTGTGGTTGAGATATTTGGCAATGGCATGTCTCGGTTTATCAGAGTCTCTATCACGTGTGGAGCCGTTATTTTCATTTTCCCTGGGGTATCTCTTGGGGGTCCTATTCTGTGGGTACGTTCGGTTCTGCACTTATGGGAAAGACCCAGTTCTTTAGGTAGTTCAGTCTCAAATACCTCTACAAGCTGTCCCGGGGAAATGGATTCAGGGAGACCCACAATTTTAAGATTGCTACGGCGAGTTCTATTTTCAATATCATCAAGTTTGTTCAAATTGTATAGTGACTGTTTCTGTAGATCATGCACCTGTTGTTCTAAATCCAACACTCTCTCCTCTGCTGCAGCAATCCTATCCTCAGCTTCCTGCAGTTGTTGGTCATGCTGCTTGATTTTAGTATGCAAATCTTTTGTAGTTGCTGCCACCAAGTCTTTGACTGTCTGTCTGAATTCTTCTGCTAAATGAATTGCCATTTTCTTGGCCAGCAGCTTATAGTCTATCTGTTGCAGCCCAGGTGCAGTAATAGCTGGTCTTCCCTGCAGCCATGCTTTCCCCTGATACTGGGACCCCTGTGCCCCTTCAGTATTTGTTTCTGGGGAAACTTCTCCCTCCAGATCTTCAGATACCTTCCCCTCCTCCATGGCCCTCTCGCTGCTGTGGGAGCAGTCTGGATCGGCTGGGCCAGCTGGCCCTCCGCCGCCATTGTGCGCTTCCCGCGCTTTGCCTCCGGTCCCTGCGCCACCCCGCTTGTCTCCATCTCACCTCCTCTTGTCACATACCGATCCATGGTGACCGGTGTGCTGCATCCTCCACCACTCATTTCGGTGGGTTAGGCGTCCCAGGGTCTGGGAATTGCTGTGGATTGTGAGGAGGGCACCGGAGCTTCCTTAACTGCTGCTGCAGATGGCGGCGCCGGAACAGGAAGTATCAGCATCTTTTTTAAAACGCCCTTTGATTTTGCTAGGGTGTTTCTAGGGTTAAACATTTAGAAGTAATTTTAATTGTTTCAACAAAATTTACAAAAACTTTTTTTTGCTGACCTGTTCAGTATGGAAGTGACATTGAGGGGCCTATACTGTATGTCTGAAAACTCCCAAAAGTTAAAGCAAATTAAAAGTTGCCTCCTCTCCATTTATTTAAAACTGCATTCAGGAAGTTTGTTAATCCTTCAAATGTTTCAAGAATCAAAAACTGATATGAAAAATAAAAATTACCTTCTTTCAACTAAAATGATGGTTTTACTTTAATTTTTCATTCTCACAATCTGTAACAAGAGAGAATGCACTGAAATATTTGTTAAGCGATAGCTACTAAATTTGCTAATACCCCATGCTTCGGCACAATTTATGGCACAGAAGAAAAGAGGTGTTATTTGACTTTTGGAAGCAATTTTGGCTGCAATTGATTGTGGACTTCAAGTCATAATTGCAGAGCACCCAAAACAATAAAAAGATTTGAAAAGGCAGACTTATGGTCGCTTCACATGCTAGGATATCGTTAACGATATCCTTAGAACGATCACGTGACAGTGATCATTCCGACATCGTTAGTGCATTGTCACACACAAGGATATCGTTAACGATATCCCATTCGGCAACGCACCAGTTAAATAGGACAGCAAGGACTGAACGATCTTTTAAAGCGGCAGGAATAGGAGATTTTTGAACGATATCGTTCAAAAAGGCGTCACACTGAACGATGTAGCTTCTTCAAGCAGCGTTAATTGGATGACGAACGATAGATTTGAGGTCAGGATCTCAAATCTTGAATGAACGATTCAACGATTTTTTCTTCCTATATCGTTCATTTACATGCAAGGACGCACAAACGATATCGTTAGAACGTTCACAAATCCGTGATGTTTCAACGATATCGTTAACGATATCCTAGCGTGTGAAGCGGCCTTAAAGGGAACCTGACCCCTCCAAATCACCCCCAACCCTATGAATACCTGTCCATGCACCCTGAGACATCCTTTCTAGCGGTCCTTTTGTGTAAAAAATTAGTGGGGTAACATTGCCAAAAAGACCTTTATCCACTTACAAATCTGCGACTTCTTCTCCTTCAATAAGTCTCACAGGGCGTTCCCTGTGACACTCTAAGCTCACCTGAGCCGCTCATTATCACGCCCCGATGGGCGTGATAAATAATCCTTCTCCTTCTCGCCCTGCTATATGGGCGTAATAGCCGGTGTGACGCTATTTGAGTCACATCCGGTCATGGTGACGTCTGTACACCCTTTCGGTGTACCGCCGACCTCACCATGTGCATGCCCTTTAGGTGTAAAGCAAAAGCCGCGCATGCGCAATGTGCATGGTGAGGTCGGTGGTACACACACGTCACAGAGTCAGACGTTAGACGTTAGAGTGTCACAGGGAACGCCCTGTGAGACTTATTGAAGGAGAAGAAGTCGCAGATTTGTAAGTGGATAAAAGTCTTTTTGGCAATGTTACCCCACTCATTTTTTCCACAAAAGGACCTCTAGAATGGATGTCTCAGGGTGCAGGGACAGGTATTCATAGGGTTGGGGGTGATTTGGAGGGGTCAGGTTCCCTTTAAGACTGGACCACAGGGAAACAGGGGTTCCTTCAGTGTGCAGACGTGGTTCTCACACCCCCTGTATGAGCAGTAGGTGGCATAATACACTTGATTACCTATGTACAGACAAAGACAGCATCTCATCATTCATTTACATTTGTCAATGACGGTAACATAATATTTGCATTTAGCTTGACAGTCTATATTACTGGTGGATCCATGGCACCCAATCTGACACTGCCAAAAGCGAAGCCATTTTGGTACTTATACCCCTCAAGGAATTCATCTAGTGGTGAACTGACCTTTTTCTACATACTGGTGCTTTATAAAAGTAATTGGGACTTGGAAATGAAAGAGTATGTTTTTCACGCGAAAATATTGCATTAGCTCCAAATTTTTCCTTTTACAAAAGTAGTACCGTATGAAACTTTAACTGCGCAATTTGTTTTGTAATGACTCCTTAGTTTGCTGATGCCCAATATTTCTTTGGAAACTACTTTTTGATTTTTGGAGCACAATTGTGGCTGTAATATATTATGGACGTCATACCGCATTTGCAGGACCCCTAAGATGCTAAAAAGTTGTGACCCCAACTACACATCTTAAAGAAATCATCTTGGGTTGAAGTGACCTCCTTGGACTCACAAGTTCATAACACTGTGCTGTGAAATTAAAAAATTAGCTTTTTTCAAATAAACACTAATTTAGGAATCATCTTGATGACTTTTTATGCAATTTTACACTGTTCAATGTGTGATAAATGTGAAAAGACAACTTTATTGTCCATGTTAGTATGATAACAGCATTGTGCAATTTATATTGTGGTACCCCACTCCACGGTTTGGTTGCCACAGGAACACCTGGAGCAGGGAAGGATTTCCACATCAGGTAAGCTTACACACAACACCTTCCATCCCAGACCTGAAGGGGGAGCTCTACTTGCTGACTTCAGGCAAGGTCCCCTAAATTCAGGCCCGTTGGAGGAGTTAGGAAGTCCAGTACGGAGCAGTACTGAAAAAGACATCTGGTGAATGGAGCCACGCTAGGCTTGTGCCGAAGGGAAAGAATAGCCAGTGTGAGGGACCCAAGAGTGAAGGTTGGAAGCGAGTTGAGTTAGCCAGGGGGAATGGAGTCAAACCGGTTCCCCCCAGAAGAGCTATGTCGACAGACCGGACGCCTAAGTCCGAGACTGCACGGGTCCAGACAGCCCAGCAGTAAATACCGGAGACCAGGGAGGCTTTAAGTCTCCTGGTGCAGCACTTGGGGCACAGCCACCTAGCAGAGCCCAGGACCGCAGTGGATATAGCAGTGTTCGCAGCAGAGCTCGCACAGCCTGCCGTACAAGTGAGGACTACAGGAGAGGGTCAGGGCTTAGCTTCAGACAGCCCAGGACCAAAGCACACACACAGCGTAAAAGGGAGGCCTCATAACTCATTGGATGTGGAGATCCCTGAATGTAAAATTAGCTCCAAAAGTCAAATTGCGCTCCTTCCCTTCTGAGCCCTGCCATGCGCCCAAACAGTGGTTTATGACCACAGATGAGGTATCGGTGTACTCAGGAGAAATTGCCCAACAAATTTTAGCATGCATTTTATCCTGTTGCCCATGTGAAAATAAAAGAATTGAGGTTAAAAGAACATTTTTGTGAAAAAAAAAGTACTTTTTCATTACGGATCAATTTGTGAAGCACCAGAGGATTCAAAGTGCTCACTATGCATCTAGATAAGTTCCATTAAATTAAAATCCATTTTTTGTTTCCACTTTGCTTTAGTTCCTGTGAAGCACCTGAAGGGTTAATAATCTTCTTGAATGTAGTTTTGAGTGGCTTGAGGGGTGCAGTTTTTGGAATGGTGTCACTTTTGGGTGTTTTCTGTCATGTACACCCCTCCAAGGGACTTCAAATGTGATGTGGTCACTAAAAAAATAGTTTTGTAAATTTTGCTGGAAAAATGAAAAATTGCTGATGAACTTTGAACCCCTATAACGTCCTAACCAAAATTTTTTTTTTTCCAAAATTGTGCTGATGTGAAGTAGACATGAGGGAAATGTTATTTATTAACTATTTTGTGTCACATACCTCTCCGGTTCAACAGAATAAAAATTCCAAATTTGAAAATTGTGAAATTTTCAAAATTTTTGACAATTTTTTTATATTTTCACAAATAAACGCAAAAATTATCGACCTAAATTTACCACTATCATGAAGCCCAATATGTCACGAAAAAACAATCTCAGAATCGCTAGGATCCGTTGGAGCGTTCCAGAGTTATTACCTCATAAAGGGACACTGGTCAGAATTACAAAAAACGGTCTGGTCATTAAGGTGGAAATTGGCTCCGTCACTAAGGGGTTAATGTTTCATATTGTTGATCATTTGCTCTTATGTGTTTAACACAAGTGCTCTATACAAAAAAAACTGTTTCACTTAGTTCATGTTTTTTCAGGTGATATTCTACATTATGTACTTAAACTTTATGGGCTCTTAAAGCAATGAACATGACTGTAGTCCATGGTCGCGAAAAGGTTAAAGTATAATACACCACAGACAAAAACTGCTCTGTCAAAAAAGCTTTAAAAATGCATGTTAAAAAAATGCTCACACAAAGGCAATATAAAAATGCAAGTCGCCTAATTTACATAATAGGTGCAAAAATTGTGTTGAAATTCTGCAATAACAAAAAATAACCAAAAGCTCATCGTGGGCGAACAGCGAAAAAGTTTAGGAACACATAGATTAAATTAAAGAATCACTTGTTCTACATTGGTTTATAGCAAAAAAATATAAAAGTTCCCCTGCTCAGTTAAAAAACAACAATATTCCAAATCATAATCAATAAAACAATTCTATTGCAACTCTTATTGTAATCCTGTTTGTGAGGCCAACATAGAATAGATGGAAAGTACAGTATACAGATCTCCATGTATACAACCTCATGCAGGATATTCTGTCAATCAAGAATAAATGAAAGGGTAAAAACTGGAATTGCAGCATAGAATAGTTTATACATTCTTAGCTGAAAGTGTTGGTATCCTTGAAATTGTTCTATAAAATGAATTATTTCTCCCAGAACATAATTTCAATTACACATGTTTTGACAAAAAAGGAAATTTGGACATAACTTCACACAAAACTTCAAAAATGGGTCAGAGAAAATTGTTGGTACCCTCATCTTAATATTTAGTTGCACACCCTTTGGAATAAATAACTGCAATTGTCTCCTATAGACATCAACACGTTTCTTACCTCTCTCAACTGGTATTTTTGAGTCATCTTTTGCAAACTGCTTCAGGTTTCTCATATATGGGGGTACCTTCTCCCAGTAGCAATTTTAAGATCTCTCCACAGGTGTTCAATGGGATTTGGATCCAAATATATTGCTGCCACTTCAGAACTGTCCAGTGCTTTGTTTCCATCCATTTCTGGGGGCTTCTTTTAGTATGTTTGGAGTCATTGTCCAGCTGGAAGACCCATGACCTTGGACCTAGCTTTCTGAAACTGGGCACTACATTGCGACCCAAAATCCTTTGGTAATCTTCAAATTGGCGCACAGTTAATGCACCCAGTGCCAGAGGCAACACAACCCAAAAACATCTTTAAACCTCCACCATATTTGACTGTAGGTAAGGTTTTTATTTTTTTTTTTTTTACCTTATTCCATTTTTGGTAAACATTAGAATGATGTGATGTACTAAAAAAACTGTATTTTGATCTCATCTGTCCACAAGATGCTTTCCCAGATGGAGTTGGCTTATGCACATACAATTTGGCAAACAGCAGTCTAGTATTTTTATGTCTCTGTGGCAGCAGTGGAGTCCTCCTGGGTCTCCTGCCATAAACATTTCATTCAATTGTGGATATATTCATGTGTGTTCAGCCTGACACTGATGCACCCTGAGCCTGCTGGACAGCTTGAATATCTGTGGAACTTGATTGAAGCTGCTTATCCGCCATCCAGAGTATCCTTCGTTGCAATCCTTCATCAATTTTTCTCTGCTGTCCTCGTCAAGGGAGATTAAAGTGCTGTGGATTGTAAACCTCTTGATTATGTTGCTCACCCTGGACAAACAGACATTAATGGCCCAGTTACACACACAGATAATTGTGCAGAGATTGTTCGCAGTTCTCTGGTTGCAGTGAAATCATGGACACATTGTTCCATTTTGTGGCCGTGTACAAATGTAACAATGTGTCCATGATTTCACTGTAACCAGAGATCTGCGAACAATCTGCACAATTATCTGTGTGTAACTGGGCCTTTAGATCTTTAGAGATTCACTTGAGATTGTTGACTTTTTTTTAAACAATTTTGGTTCTCGAGTCCTCAGAAAGTTCTATTCACCTCTTTCTGTTTTCCATGTGTTGGCAAATATTGAGTCAACTTCTCCCCTTTTTATCTGGTTTCAGGAGTGATTTTCACATTGCCCGCACCTGTTACTAGCCACAGTTGAGTTTAAATGAGCATGAAACAAAGTTGTTTACCGACAGTTTCGAAAAGTACCAACAATTTTGTCCTGTCCATTTTTGGGTGTTGTGTGAAATTATGTCCTATTTGCCTTTTTATCAGTTTTTTTGTGTTGTTCCAATATGCACAAAGGAAACAAACATCTGTATAACAAAACATGTGTAGTTGCAATGTTGCAATAATAATTTTGTGAGAAATACCTCATTTTCTGGAATAAGTTCAAGGGTGCCAAAACCTTTAGTGATGTCCGTATCTCCAAAGTCTCTGCTTTGATTCAATAGATCTGGTTTAAACAGTTCTTGCTATTTTAGTCTTTGTGTTTATCAAACTCTTAGCTCTACGTGAATAATTCAGTATTAAGTAAATATGTGAAAGTTTTGCTTTCACTTTTTTATTACCAGTTTATTAACCGAAATATTGAAGATTTTTGTGGTTCACTTAAATTTGAAAAACTAATGGTCTAGCACATTCCTCCAAAAGATGCTCTCATTTAATGATATTTTTATATAAAACCGCACTTACCAATGTTTTAGTCTCTTGAAGATTCTTGTTAAAGGCATTTGTTGAACTATATTTCTGGACTAAATAAGATGTGTTTTTTAATGTCTTATTAGAGATAAGTGAACCTTTTGAAGTTCGGTTCGTTTCTCCAAACTTTCAGAAGTTTGGCGAATAGTTTTGCGAACAGTTCGTTGAACCTCGGAACCCCATTGGATACATTGGGGGCACAACCAAAGGCAGTGAAAAAACCTTCAGGGGGGCCCAAAAGTGGTCAAAACAGACACCAGGAAAAGTGGCATCTATTCACCAATTTTTATCATGGTGCACTATTGATGCCTGGGACAGGACCTAGCCCAGCATTTTAAGCTTCAACATTAATCAGAACTGGTGGATAAGGAACAGTTGTAGGCATCATGCTCACAGAGCATGCTAAATTCAGGAAACACACTGCAAAGAGGGTCCAAGAAGAGTCTCCACATTTAAAAAATAAGGCCAGACAGCACTATAGTGGCACTAATTGACCCAGCAGATAAATTGTGTAAAGGCGAGATCAATGCACTGAAAAGTACACCATCACCTAGTCTGCCCAGTCTATGTCTGGGGAGAAGAAGTCCTTAAAGATCCATGACTTGTTCATCTTGAAAGTTAGGCAGTCTACACTTTCAGGAGACAGCTGGATGTGCTTATTCATCAGGATAACACCAGCAATGCTGAAGACATGTTTTGAGAGAATGCTGGTTGTTGGACATGACAAAACCTCCAAGACGTGACTAGTGAGCTCATCCCTCACTTCCATTTTTGAAGGGCAAAATGCAAAAGGGTCCAAGCCCCCTGATGGCATGGATATTGAGCTTTAGATGTTTTTGCCCCATCCTATTCCATCATTCAATATGTTATAAGATCATGTGTAGGAGAAGAGGGATTAATGACCACGCTCCCGTTCCTAGAAATCCATTTGATTCAAGGTTGTTAGATATTAGATGGTGGTTTATTTATGCGTTTTGGAGTTAATACCACTTCCTCAGAAAACTCCACTCAAAAAGATGTACATCACAGATATGAAGGAGGCAGAAACAGTGGATGAAGTGGTAGATACTGAGTTTGTCTGACCCTTAGACTGGGGTTCCCTAACTCAACCTGTTCCCAAAGGTACCCCAGATGGTGGGGAGGTCTGGGTCAACACCCTAGCTCTTTGCTCCTGATCATTCCTAGGCTAAGGGCCCCTATCTCTATCCATGAACCAGGAAAACCCAGCAGCTTCAAAGGAAGGCAATGGCAGTAAAAACACAGCTCAGCACAGCATAACTTCACAGCACGGGTTCCAAGTAGAAATTAACTCTATTTGCGACTTCTGGTGGAGGGAAGCAGAACTACTTAAGGCTGAGGGAGTGGAGATCTGAAAGTTCAGATACACCCCTTCACCTCTACCTCCACATACAGAGGCACACAGCATAGACTAAAGAAAAAAACAACTCAGTTTATTAACAGAAGCAGCACTCATGGACTGAAAAGCAGTCAACACATGACACAAGCCTTGGGGATTTCAAGACTTGTGGAGCAGCCCCTTCCCCACCTGGCCCCGCACCCACCAGAGTCACCAAGTGCCCCTGGCCATGTTTGCTCGTCCAGGTGTCAGTGGTGATATAGACACAGTCACCACCAGAGTTTCTCAAGGAGCAGGTGATGTTGTCTGCTACATGCTGGTGCAATGCTGGCACAGCCTTCTTAGAGAAGTACTAATACAGGGGGTCTGTGATGGCCATCAACTTTTGGAAACCATCTGTATCCACCAGGCGGAATGGCAGCATTTCCATGACCAACAAATTAGAGATGGTGAAGTTTAAGCTCTTAGCTTTGGGATGTGTAGGACAAAATAATATTTTACATGAACACAGCTGTGAGACTGAGGGCTGGCTGCTTTGCTGAGAGTGGGCTGAGAAGTGTGTAAATGTAAAAGTGCTGGACTGTGAGGAAGATACAGGCAGAGATGTTATGGTGGATTGACAAAGAAGTGGTGTGCTCAGTGTATGAGATCGGTCAAAAACTAGCAGGCGTGATCACTTCTGTAATAGCTGACAGGCTCTTACTGACTGACCCCAATTGGAGCAGGTAAACAAATGGAGACTGTGTGGCTGGAGACCTGTGTGACAACACTTGCCGCAGTGATGGAGGAGGACGAAGCAGCAGATGCGGTTGATGATGCAGATGGTGAGGCTTGCAAAGCCCCATTTTAGCTCTCTAACTTTGCCAGAGTAACGCATGTTACTGGGCCATACATGTTTTAATGTACAACTCCAAAAGTAGGAAGTATGATACACTATAATGAGGAAATTTGCCCTAATGGCACCATACAGACTGATGTCTTCAGAAAATCAACTGCAGTGAATTCCCTTCTGTATGCCTCCTCTTCGCATGATCGTTCCATGGTGCGTGCTGTCCCCATTGGACAATTTCTGCGGATGAAACGTATTTGCTCGTCCGCAGAGTTGTTTGAGAAGCAAGCCATAGACCTGAAAGAGCGTTTTCGTGAGAGGGGTTATAGTAATAGGTCAATAAAACGAGCATACCTAAGGGCAAAAAATACCCCTCGGGATGCCCTCCTTTATGCCTCTAATAAAAAGAGATCAGAAACCTCTGAGGTTCAACCAATTCAGTACATATCCACCTTTAATCAAGGATGGGATATGATGAGGGAAATCTTGAACAGGCACTGGCCGATCCTGCTCTCAGACCCCTTTCTAAAAGGTTCTCTGTCTGACTGTCCTTTGATGATGGCCAGACGTGCAAGGAACTTGAAAGATATATTGGTCCGTAGCCATTATTTGAGCTCTGGTCGGTTCCCGGAGGCCCCTTAAGGGATGTTTTCCCTGTGGCCACTGTGTGGTCTGCGCGAATGTCCAGCGCATTGCTACCTTCGCCTCCTCCGATGGCTCCCGTGCATATGACATCCGTGAATATATATCCTGTGGCACTAGTTGCGTGGTGTATTACGCCATGTGTACTTGCCAGAGGATATATGTGGGTAGAACATGCAGGGAGCTAAGGAGGAGAGTGAGGGAGCATGTGAGGGACATTTCCGCGGCCCCCACAGTGGAAGACCAATCCACTTTGAAAACATTGCCACGTCACTTCCTGAGGTACCACAATAGTGACCCGTCAGCCCTGATTTTAAGGGGGATTGACGTGGTACATGGTGGTATCAGGGGTGGTGATGTTCGTAAGTTACTTTCACAACGGGAAACAAAGTGGATAGTGACATTGGACACGATGTCACCTCGTGGTCTGAACGAAGACCTAAATTTTGCTCCTTTTCTGTGACCACTGCAGCCTGGTGTCTCCGGGCTTTTTTGTACCTGTCATTTATATAGTCGGAGTTATCTGACTTTTTTATGTCTTTTATTATTTTTTAAAGGAGTTTTAGGCCCTTCCTCGGCTTTGCGGGATCTCTGCGGATGAAGTATGGATAAGCAACTATCTTACCTGAAAGAGCTGTTGGCCACTATTCAGTGCACCTTCCCCTTTAGACCCCACATTGGATTATGGAACGAACTTTGTGATGCTTTATAATGCATATATTCTTATGCTTTGCCTGTATTTAAATATGATGTAGGATGTCCATTGTGAAGAGATTATAGGGTTAATGGGTGATTTGTATATAATGGCCCTCAGTATTATTGATTTAACTGGCGTGTGCTTGGATGGCATGATCTCCCGCTCATGCGCGCTGGCGCAGTGGACCTGTGCGCGCAACGGTCGCTATGGTGACGCGTCTCTGCGACCTGTGGGCGCATATGCGGCCTGGCGTTGGCGTAGTGGGCAGTGTAGTATCGCGTCACGTGAGCCCGCGTCACTTCCGGTCGACACTGAAGTTGCGTAACGTCACTTCCGGTGACGTTACAATGGGCCGCAGATAAAAACCGCCGATGGAGGGGCCACAAGCATCCCCTGATGAAGTGACCGCTACAGTTTCGGTCACGAAACGCGTTGGGATCCTCTGGTCCGGACCACCTCCCCTCTCCCCCCCCTGTGGCACCGTGCTGATGGCCAGCGATGGCTCTGGTAACTATGGAAACCTGTAAACCTTTGTATACCATGTGCCTGCTTGCATCTATCCCTTGGTATAGCCTGCCACTGTACCCTGAATCTATGTGTACTTTAGGAACAAACTGAAATATGGTTTTTCCTCAGGAGGTTATTTAGGGGTATGGAACATGTTCTTATCTGATATGTCTATATTACTTTAACCCCTTAAACCCCTATATAAGGTCATCTATCCATATTGTTGTATGTATATTAATGTATTGGGTCTCTGCGCAGACACCATTTGTTGATTGCAGTAAGATGAGACTTAGATCTCACTGGCACGATTCTTTGGTTAATTGTATGTTTACATGCCATATGCTGACTGTATGCACGGAGCACTTTACAACTCCTGTTCCTATGTCCCTTGATTTTTGTCATTAAATAAAATACTTTGTACATTTGCAAAATTTAAGTCTATACTCCTTTTTCTATGATTTATATGGGCCATACATGTGTGGCACCCTGCCACAGGAACACCTAGAGCATGGAGGGATTTCCACATCTGGTACACCTCACACATACAACAACTTCCACCCCAGGCCTGTAGGGGGAGCTCCACTTGCTGCCCTTAGGCAAGATCCCCTATAAATACAGGTGCTGGGGCTGGAGTTAGTCAGTCAGTTCAGTGCGGATCAACACTGAGGAAGACACCCTGGTAGCGGAGAAACGCTAGGCCCGAACCAGAAAGAAGCCTTAGCCAGTGTGAGGTACCTCCCTGTGAGAATACATATGCCTACTATACTGCCCCGGGGATTCCACTCCACCTACAGAGAGTGTTACTACCTGGCTGCCCATCCATCATCCCCGGAGGTCTGCCGTAGCGCTGGTGCCATCAGCAGACACCGTAGGTTGCGTCACAAACTATATTTTATTTGTCTTTATTAACCCCCCTTTTTAAGCGACCACCAGGGCCATGGCCCCAGGCATAGGCTACCGTTGACATCACCCAGAACTACAACGCCCGGGATCTGACTACCCCCGGCCCTGGGGCGGGTCACATGTAGCAGTCAAATTATTGTTCTTTTTTGCCTCTACTGAATTATTTTTTACAAACTTAGCAAATAACGTGAGTTGAGTTATGCTTTGCGGTTTTAAAAAAGGCCCGGCTAGGCAACCCTTGCTGCCCCTCAGAACTATAGACCTTAGACCTCTGCTGTCCCGAGCCAGAGTTGTGGCTGAAGATACAATGCTTGTAACGGTTGCAGCACTCAGTCTCTGTGCAAGGAGTTCATGAGAATACTGTATTGGGGGCTGCAAGGGGATGGTGAGGGTTAAAACGGGATGATGGAGGCTTCAAGATGATGGAGATAATGTATTGGAGGCTGCAAGGGGATGATGGGGGCTGCAAAGGGATGATGGGGATATCATATTGGGGGCTGCGAGGGGATGGAAAAAATAAGACATCCCCTGAAAATAAGACATAGCGCATCTTTGGGAGCAAAAATTAATATGAGACTGTCTTATTTTTGGGGAAACATCATGTTATACTGTATACAGTATGTACCTTGCATGTAGGTCTTCCATTCTTGGTTTGATATCACACATGATCCATATGTAATGATTTATCACTAAGCTTCCATTGTGACACATATATCCTTATGCACCTTGCATCTTTTGTATGGAGATTTATAAATCTAAGAATTAGGATCATATTTTTTTTAATTATTTGTATATATACTTCATTTACATAATGTATGTATTATTGACGAAGCTCTTCCTAGCATATTTACCAGCGCTGGAGCCCTTAATGTATGAGCTTTAGGGTGTGTGCACACGATCAGTGCACGCAGTGTTTTGGACGCAGCGGCAAGACGCTGCGTCCAAAACGCTGCGTAGTACAGTAATGGCATAGTGGATGGGATTTTAAGAAATCTCATCCTCACTATGCGTAACCCGCCCGCAGCATGTTTGGAGTTGTGGTGCGGGTTGCCGGGAGTCCACTCCTCCGCAGCATGTTTATTTCATGCTGCAGAGTCGAAAGCGGCTCCCATCGGGTGACTGTGGGGAGAAGTCGCCCTGCTCCCGCCGCACCTGGTGAGTACAGGGCGGCTGTGGTCTCCCTGCACCCACCCGCGGCTTCACACAGGTCCGGAGGAGCTGCGTCCAACACGCAGCTCCTCCGGACCATGTGCATGCACCCTTATTTACGTGCATGAACAGGGCTGTGGAGTCAGAGTTGTGCAGTCAGAGTCGGTGTCCATTTTGGGTGAAGGAGTACTCAGATTCAGGGAAATTGAGGAGTCAAATGTTTGGATTATTGACTTCAAAGCCATGGTTGTGGAGTTGGAGTTATAGAGTGGAGTCGGAGTCGGTCGCATGGAGTCGGAGTCAGTGTTCATTTTGGTGGAGTTGGAGTCAGAATCGGATTCAGTGAAATTGAGGAGTCGAATCTTTGGGTTACCGACTTCACAACCCTGTGTATGACTCTCTATATTGTATATTATATTAGTTTTAATCATGTAACTAATATTCTAAAAAAGATTAATTATTTATTTTACATTATCATTGTGGTAGTCATGCTTACATGTTTATATAAAGAAAAGGGTGTGGAAAGCTGTTATCAGAATCAAGGGGGCACTTTGATTAATCTAAGGCCGGCTTGACACCACGATTTTTACCTGTCAGGTTCTGTCCGGTGTTTTTCAGGATGCACCGGACAGAACCTGATCAGGTTTTGCCACCACTTGTCCCTATGGTGCTGGATGTTATTTGCCATCTGGTTTTGTCTTTCCAGGAGGATCCGGATGTTTTTGTTTTTTGCCCCGGCTACAAAATCGGAGCTTGCAGCATTTTTTGAGCCTGGGGCAAAAATGAACAAAACTGGATCATCCTGGATCCGGGGCGATCCAGCGCCCATAACATGGGAGTCTATGGGAGCCAGATGGCGCCGGATCTGGCAAAAAAAAACTATCCGGTTCCTGGATGCCAGGTGAAATTCAAGCTGCGCTCGTTCAGCACCTGGACAGCACAGCTGAAATAGCCGCCGCTGCAGTTCAAACTCCACAGCTGAAATTTCAGCACCGCAGCTAGCTCCCCTGAACCTGCTGTGCTGTAATTTCAGGACTGGACAGTGGCACCGGCGTGCAGGAACAAATCCAGCACAAAACAAGATCGGAGGGCATATTTGCCCTCCGGTTCTGTTCGTCCGGGGCTGTTGGGTTGTGTCCGGTGTTTTGCAGGAGGCAATGGACACAACCTGACAGCCGAAAACCTTGGTGTGAAGCCGGCCTAAGATTGAATACACATTTAGGTTTGTTCATTTCTGAATGAACTCCCTATTTCCAGACATGCTTCTTCATAGTTTTCTGCCTTCATTCTACAATGTGCACATTCCAATTAGAACAAAGAAAACTATTACAGGTGTGTGAAAACTTTTATTAGTGGGGGCATAACAATCGGGGTCACAGGGACCACAGCTGCGACGGGGTCCGGACGTGCAGGGGCCTGCGCAGTCTGTCGCCTGCTGCCCCCAGCTCCTGCCGATCCTGCATACATAATGAAGGGGGAGAGGGGTCAATTTGTGAGTCTTTGTAGGACTTAGAACAATACACAGGGCCCATACATCTAATCAACGTGTGCGCGCGGGAAGTTTTGGGGGAGGCTCAGGGCTAAATTTCCTACTGAGACCCATCAGAGTCTAGTGACGCCATTGTTTATTATCATTGTATATTGTTTGGTTTGGTCAGTGATGATGGTTTCATTAAGGTCTTGGCCTATGTAGATTTTTTTTACACAGGTCGGATTGTAGATCCTAACAATATGGTAATTTTTCAAAATGTTCAATTCAGGTGAAAAAGATTATTGGCCTTTCTTCACCTAAAATATGATTTTTTTTTTTTGTTTGGATTATCACATTAATGAATCATGAACAATAGCTAAAAGCATTAAATATAGGTTCAATGTATACTGTAGTATTATTTATTAGCAATAATTTATGTATATGATTATTTCTATTTATTTTCTTAGTTATAGAACCTCATTTTTTTCTATTTTTTCTCTTCCTTCTCCATTCATTGGTAGGTGCTGACAAGAGGCTTGTATGTCCGTCTTCACATCTTTGTAACCTTCTAACCTCGCACTTATTGGTGGATGATTCTGGTTGTCTTTTTTTAATAATCCAAGTTATTCATTAGTCCCTCAGGCAATAATTTGTACAAAAATCAACATATGCCTATACTGTAGATATTCATAACCCTATGAACTTATCTACATTTTTTCACGATACACTCACAAACTTAAATCTATTTTATTGGGATTTCATGTGATTCAACAACACTAAATACTGTAGAAAGTATTTCTGAAGTGTAAAGGAAATGATACATGGGTTTCTAAGTATTTAGAAAATATAAATCTGATAATTGTGACTAGAATTTGTATTCAGCCCCCCTCAGTCAGTACATTGTAGGATCACCTTTCACTGCACTTACTGCTGCAAGTCATTTTTGGTATGTCTCTATCAGCTTTGCACATCTAGAGGCTGACATTTTTACCTCTTTTGCTTTGCAAAATAGCTGCATCTTACCAAGATTGGATGGAGATGTCTGTAAACAGAAATTTTGAAGTCTTGTCACAGATTCTTAATGGGAGTGTGACAGGGTCATTCACACACATGAATATGCTTTGATCTAAACCATTCCATCAAAGCTCTTGCAGTATGTTTAGGGTCATTAATTGTCCTGATGGAAGGTGAACATATACCCCAGTCTCTAGTTTTTGTTCAGGTTTGCCATGTATTTAGCTTCATCCAGCCATGTGGGGATCGGGAGGCATTATTAGCATATGAGGAGGATTGTTGTGGTGGGGGCGGTTATCGGGGAGGGGGGTATTACTAGTATGTATGGGAGATCAATGACCATTATTAGTATATATGGTAGCCAGGGTCAGCCTTTGCAGCACTGGGGTCTTGAGGTTCTGGGTTCAATTCCCACCAAGGACACTAAGCGGTTGATCGCAGTTATTTTGGCTAAAGGTTGTGCAACCAAGTACAGTGTTGGCCAAAAGTATTGACACCCCTGCAATTCTGTCAGATAATACTCAGTTTCCTCCTGAAAATGATTGCAATCACAAATTCTTTGGTATTATTATCTTCATTTAATTTGTCTTCAATGAAAAAACACAAAAAGAATTGTCGTAATGCCAAATTGGATCTAATTCCACACCAAACATAAAAAAGGGGGTGGACAAAAGTATTGGCACCCTCAGCCTAATACTTGGTTGCACAACCTTTAGCCAAAATCACTGCGATCAACCGCTTCGGTAAACATCAATGGCATTGTTCACACACAATTTGCGTTTTTTTTTAGCACTCCTAAAACCACATGCGTTTTTTTAGGAGTGCTAAAAAATGTCTCTTGTGTGTCTGAAAGGAAATACAGCCTTTTTGGACTTTGTCATTTTTTCCTCAAAAACGCAGGCAAAAACGCAAGCGTTAACGCAGGGTGCATAGATGTGCCATTTAAAAACGCATGCGTTTCCCATAGGGCCCCATGTTATAGAATGCGTTTTTTTAACATGGGGCCCTATGGGAAAAGCATGCGTTAACGCAGGTGCCTATATGTGCCCTGCGTTAACGCATGCGTTTCCCATAGGGCCCCATGTTAAAAAAACGCATGCGTTTTTGGGAAACAACCCCTGCGTTTTTTTCCAGCACCCAAAAAAAACATGCAGCGTTTTTTGGACTGGGGGAAAAAAACGCAAATGGAGCTGAAAAACGCATGTACACTCAAATGTATCCTGCGTTAACGCACCTGCGTTTTTTTTACACACCAAAAAACACAGAGATGGTCAAAAAAACGCATGTGTGTGAACATGGCCAATGAGTTTCTTACAATGCTCTGCTGGAATTTTAGACCATTCTTCTTTGACAAACTGCTCCAGGTCCCTGATATTTGAAGGGTGCCTTCTCCAAACTGCCATTTTTAGATCTCTCCACAGGTGTTCTATGGGATTCAGGTCTGGACTCATTGCTGGCCACCTTAGAAGTCTCCAGTGCTTTCTCTCAAACCATTTTCTAGTGCTTTTTGAAATGTGTTTTGGGTCATTGTCCTGCTGGAAGACCTATGACCTCTGAGGGAGACCCAGCTTTCTCACACTGGGCCCTACATTATGCTGCAAAATTTGTTGGTAGTCTTCAGACTTCATAATGCCATGCACACGGTCAAGCAGTCCAGTGCCAGAGGCAGCAAAGCAACCCCAAAACATCAGGAAACCTGCAACATTTTTGACTGTAGGGACCATGTTCTTTTCTTTGAATGCTTCTTTTTTTTCTCTTGTAAACTCTATGTTGATGCCTTTGCCCAAAAAAGAGAGAACATTCTTCCAAAACGTTTTAGGCTCTCTCAGGTAAGTTTTGGCAAACTCCAGCCTGGCTTTTTTATGTCTCGGGGTAAGAAGTGGGGTCTTCCAGGGTCTCCTACCATACAGTCCCTTTTCATTCAGACGTCGACAGATAATACGGGTTGACTCTGTTGTACCCTCGGACTGCGGGGCAGCATGAACTTGTTTTGATGTTAGTCGAGGTTCTTTATCCACCATCCGCACAATCTTGCGTTGAAATCTCTCGTCAATTTTTCTTTTCCGTCCACATCTAGGGAGGTTAGCCACAGTGCCATGGGCTTTAAACGTCTTGATGACACTGCGCACGGTAGACACAGGAACATTCAGGTCTTTGGAAATGGACTTGTAGCCTTGAGATTGCTCATGCTTTCTCACAATTTGGTTTCTCAAGTCCTCAGACAGTTCTTTGGTCTTCTTTCTTTTCTCCATGCTCAATGTGGTACACACAAGGACACAGGACTGAGGTTGAGTCAACTTTAATCCATGTCAACTGGCTGCAAGTGTGATTTAGTTATTGCCAACACCTGTTAGGTGCCAAGGTAAGTTACAGGTGCTGTTAATTACACAAATTAGAGAAGCATCAAATGGTTTTTCTAAGGGGTGTCAATACTTTTTGTCCACCCCCTTTTTTATGTTTGGTGTGGAATTATATCCAATTTGGCTTTAGGACAATTTCTTTTTGTTTTTTTTCATTGAAGACAAATTAAATGAAGATAATAATACCAATGAATTTGTGATTGCAATCATTTTCAGGAAGAAACTGAGTATTATCTGACAGAATGGCAGTGGTTGTCAATACTTTTGGCCAACACTGTATTAGGCTGAGGGTGCCAATACTTTTGTCTGGCCCATGTTTGCCAGTATTGGAATACATTTCCTCACATAAGGAGTTCTCAAAGTCCATAAGAAGCTTCTTCATTTTATTGGTAACTTTTTATGTAAATGGCATATGGTCAGAAGTACTTTTAGATGTATTTATTGTATCTGCAACCTGTTGGATCAGTCTGTTTCTTTGGAAAGATCGATTTCTGAAAGTCCATTACGATGAAATGTAATCCTCCTGGCTGCACGAGTATCCGAAACTGCATTTGATGCTTAGATTTATTCCAAAAGTTCTAAGTGGATATAGTTAGCAAAGCAGCCTGATAATGCAAATCTAAAATGTAACTTTTAATGGTAAGTTTAAAGGTCCAAAAAAAGATGCCCGACATACTGATCTACACATGTGTAATTGGTCTATGGACATTACTGCTTACTGAACTACAGGAAATACTCACTTAGGTGACGTCTTAAGGCCCTGTTACACGGCACGATATCTGAACGATATCGCTCAAACGTCACGGGTTTGGAGTCATTCAAACGACATCGTTTAGGACGTCGTTGCGTGTAACACCGAGATTTGATTAAGATAAATTGTTGAATCGTTGATCGCATATTTGAGAACATGTTCTTAAATCAGACGATCGTTGATCAGCCAACCTTCTGCATCGTTCTGTGTGACACCGCGATAACGATGTCGTTCACAAACTTCCCCCCATTAACCTCAGTGAACAAATATCGTTCGCTGTGTTGTGCGAACGATACCTGATTGCTGGGATCGTTGGTGCGTCGTCCACGATATCTATGCGTGTGACAGCTCACCAACGATGTCAAAACGATGTCCTAACGAACTGCGTGCCCTCGAGATTGTTAGTGATATCGTTTTGATATCGTACCGTGTAATGGTACCTTTAGACTAGCGTCAGACTTGCGTTCTGCCCATATCCTGCAGGATCCATCAGAAACTTAGTTTCTGCACAGAGTGACGCATAGCATTACCAGCATTAACGCTGTGCATTTCTCTCTGCAGAAAACTAAGTTTCTGATGGATTGGCCAGGCTCAGGGGCAAACGCAAGTCTGACCCTAGCCTTAGCATTTCATTTTAAAATGGTTTAAATAATAACCTGTCGGCACCTCTTATTCTGATGGTTGCACTGAGTTGATTTGCAGTGGGGTAGTTTGTGGCTTCTTTTATTTTGCCCCCCCACCCATCTATTATCAACTTCTAGCAGATCAGCCATCCTAAGGTTAGGTTCACATCACGTTTGTGCTGTCCGTTTAATGGATCTGTGGCGCCCCGCAACGAGTGCGTCACAGGAGGGTATTGCAGCCATAAATGCAGCCGTATGGTTAACTTAGAGATCCAAACCCTGCATGCATCACTTAACATAGAGGGCCAATCCAAGGTCCTGGTGGGCGGAGTGTAAGGGTAGTGTAGGAGAAGTACAGTTAGTCTAGAGGAGAAGGAGTCGAGTCTAGGAAGGAAGAGACACAGACTTGAACTTGGAGTAGGAGCGGGGGCTCTGCACCTCGTGCAGCCCCCGGGCCGTCACCGGTCGGGTGTTAGCACCTGAGGCCTCAACAACCGGGATCGGGCATCATCAACCACAGGTTCCAAAAGACTCCCATGCCCAACTTAACAGCCGGTTCACTGGGTACCGAAGTGGCAGCAGTTCACCTCTGCTACGCGAAACCAGAAGCGTGGAGGACCAGCTTCACAGGAGCACCCTACACCAGCCAACTTCCAGTCGTCTAACCAGCGGTGTACCCACCGAGGGATCTAAGGCTCCCCAAAAATATCCATAACGTACATCTTGGATAGGGATTGAAGCAGCCTCCCCGTACCCCGACCTGGTATTCCTGGGCGACAATGGCAAAATACTTAGCTAGAATGGAGGAAAACACTACGGATCTCTGAGGGACCCCTATCACTGCTGAGTCCGCCCGGTCTACTACCCGTTAACTGTATACCATGTACTGCCTGCTGGTTACAGTAAAGACCCCGTTTACAGAGACTTTCAGTGTCCGTGCTTCCTTATAATTGCATTCCGTCCGCACACAAGGTAACCGCAGCTGCCGCACAACATCTTAAGCAGCTCCAGCCACCGGGGATCACCGCTCAGCCTGGGGGGAGCGTGCCATCTTGCTGCTATCCATCCCCCGGAGGTTCCGCAGCATCGGTAGGACTTACCGAACTACTCATAGGTGGCGTCACGAATAAATTAACCCCTTTAATCTGTTCCTACAAGACGTCTTCAACTTTTGATCTGCACTCAACCGGGCCTCACTACCGGCAGGCGCGGCCCACCCGTGACAAGGAGGAAGGAGCTACAGCCTGCATAAACCGGAGTCCCCGGCCACGGTGAGTCAGAGAATGGCGTCACGAACAGGATACGAGCAGGCCCGTTCCCTAACGGGTATAATGTGCTTTAAAATGACTTTAATGTCTACAATTTGGACTTTGTTCGTCCCTAAAAGAACTTTCCCGCCTTTTCACCGTGGGCCAAGATGGCGCCCAAAGATGGTGTTCCCGCCATAAGGATCTGCCACGTGCAAGCCCAGGGGTGAGCACCGCCCCTCAACGTGGGAGGGCTAAAGGCAAAGGCGCCAAAACTCTTTGTCCGCCCTGATTGCTCGAATAAAACCATGGGGGCGGACCCCAAAGACTTTTCCCATGATTGGACTACAAAAGCCCAAAGGAAATGGGAGTGTCACAGACAGACCGTTCTTGACCAGCTCTTCACAGTACAGGCTACCGGGTAGAGACGGGTGTGGTTCCTCCAAGAAACATGGCCACCCTTCAAGACTGAGAGACCTGATGCAAGAAGTGGAAGCCGAGGCCAGAGCAGCAATAGGCTATCGGGGTCCGGGTTTCCTGCCCTTTCAATATCAACAGCCAGCCCCGATTCTGGCAGGAAGCTCTACAAGACCTTCGGGGTGCGGCTCCTAGAAACCGTTTTGAATGGACGATCCGCAGCTGGAGCGCGAGCTTGGCCAGCAGACTACATCCGTGCGATTGCAGCGGGCCGCTCGGGTGCAACACTCCAGGGCCGGATGACATCTCCAGTTTCAGCACGCCTCGCCCACGCCCGACCACTTGTTCCCGCCTTGTCTCCAGAGCCGATAGACTGTGTCATTCCGGTAGAGGCCACCGCTTATCCCGCTCCAGAGCCTGGAACTGAAACCGTGTTTGGGCCGGAGCTCACAACTCGCTCCAAGGAAGAAAACCGAACACTTACCTGGTTCCCACTGCGGAAACCCGCCGACTAGTTTCATCACTGCCGAGACTGTCGCTGTTTCTCCCCTGAACCGGAGGCCTCCTCTGCAATTACCGAGGCCCTACCTGGTGACCGGGATTGAAACACCACTTCCCGCTGCTACAGGAAGAAGAGGCAGGCAGCCGGGGAAAGCCCTGCAGGACGACCCTCGAGGAGAACTTTGCAGCACAGCCACCATCGACCCAGAGGATTCCATTCCAACATCTCCGTCAGCCGAGCAGCCCGACGTGGTCATCGAGGGAGAGATCTAGGATGATGACGACGAGACCTACAGCCCAGCTGAGGACATCTACACGGGTTAGCCTGGGGAGACACCAAGGTCCTTTTGCCGGGCCATCTGCTCGGGTACGCTGGTCGGGTGCATCCGCAGCAACATCTTCTCTGGTTCGGTCAACCGGGTTTCACTCCAGGCTGCCCACCAGACTCAAGCAGTTCAACAACCATCACGCCGTAGTGACTTTATCCACAACGCCGCACCACTCCGACGAAGAGGTACGTCGCATCCAAAGGGAGGAGTGGCACGCTCGGCTGCGCGCCAATATGCAGGCCCGCGCTGAAGCCCGCCGCCAACCTCCATTGCCTGATGAGTTCCGTAAAAACCGGACGGGTGAGCACCTTTAACTTATCCACCGGAGTGGGGATTCATAAGGGAGGAGGGTGTGTGTACTGAAGTGTTTGTGGGGCACCGTGATGTGGAATCGCACTTACCGCGAGGGCATCCTAACCGAGATTATATAGAGGGGACATTGTAAACCTATGAGCGATATGTATGCTGTGACGGGTGGTTCGCTATACGAGTCCGGAACCTTGCCCTCTACAAAGTAACTTTGTTGTTTTAAACTTTTTACCAAGAGACTTCTTCCTGTTTTGCAAATAACACCGCGACTTGGCGGCTACAGCTGAACTTTTACCTAAGGACAGCCGGACCCCCGCCCGCGGGTGCCGCGCAATGTGTTAACCTGTTTATTTTACTTGCCTTTATTTTTGCGTTAAAGTAATGACTGTCATTAATAAAAGTGTTTATTACCTGTTATAAAATATAAAAACCTCTGTAATGTGGGTAGTGTGACGCTTGGGGACAAGCAAATTTAACCAAGGGGGAGTGTGGCGCCCCGCAACGAGTGCATCACAGGAGGGTATTGCAGCCATAAATGCAGCCACAATATTCTCCGACCCAGCAGTCATTATGGTTAACTTAGAGATCCAAACCCTGCAATGCATCACTTAACATTAGAGGGCAATCCAAGGTCCTGGTGGGCGGGAGTGTAAGGGTAGTGTAGGAGAAGTACAGTTAGTCTAGAGGAGAAGGAGTCGAGTCTAGACAAAGGAAGAGACACAGACTTGAACTTGGAGTAGGAGCGGGGGCTCTGCACCTCATGCAGCCTCCGGGCCGTCACCGGTCGGGTGTTAGCACCTGAGGCCTCAACAACCGGGATCGGGCATCATCAACCACGGGTTCCAAAAAGACTCCCGTGCCCAACTTACAGCCGGTTCACTGGTACCGAAGCTGGCAGCAGTTCACCTCTGCTACGCGAAACCAGAAGCGTGGAGGAGCAGCTTCACAGGAGCACCCCACCACCAGCCAACTTCCAGTCGTCTAAACAAGCGGTGTACCCAACCGAGGGATCCAAGGCTCCCCAAAACATCCATAACGTACATCTTGGATAGGGATTGAAGCAGCTTCCCCGTTCCCGACCTGGTATTCTGGGCAACAATGGCAAATACTTAGCTAGAATGGAGGAACACTATGGATCTCTGAGGGGACCCCTATCACTGCTGAGTCCGCCCGGTCTACTACCCGTTAACTGTATACCATGTACTGCCTGCTGGTTACAGTAAAGACCCGTTACAGAGACTTTCAGTGTCCGTGCTTCCTTATGATTGCATCCGTCCGCACACAAGGTAAACCGCAGCTGCCGCACAATATCTTAAGCAGCTCCAGCCACCGGGGATCACCGCTCAGCCTGTGGGGAGCGTTCCATCTTGCTGCTATCCATCCCCCGGAGGTTCCGCAGCGTCGGTAGGGACTTACCGAACTACTCATAGGTGGCGTCACGAATAAATTAACCCCTTTAATCTGTTCCTACAAGACGTCTTCAACTTTTGATCTGCACTCAACCGGGCCTCACTACTGGCAGGCGCGGCCCACCCGTGACAAGGAGGAAGGAGCTACAGCCTGTCTAAACCGGAGTCCCCGGCCACGGTGAGTCAGATCCATTTGAAGGCAGCACAACCGCAATGTAACGGATGCATTAACGCATCCATAGACTTGCATTGAACAAACGCTTACTAACACATGCCAAAATAAGCATGCGTTTGCAAGTATGCATTTGTTGAAACGCACAGGAAAACATGGACTGCAGCATTTTTTTTGTCCGCTAGATGCCAAATCCAATATAACCTAATGCTACAGATTTGTGCAAACCTGCAGCATTGCATTATGTAGTGTTTGCAATAGATGTATAGGATAGGATAGATAGAAAGATATATAGAAGAATAGGACAGAAAGAGATAGGATTAGGACAGCAATAGATAGGATAGATAGAAATATAGATGCTAGAAAAGCATTAAGAATTTCCCTGCTCTGTCTCCCCGCTCTGTCTGCTGCTTCCGGTGCCCGGTGCCGCTCATTAAAACTCATGAATATTCACCCATTGGCCCAGAAGCAGCAGGAAACAGCAGAGACAGAGCGGGGAGACAGAACAGGGACACTGGAAATGTTTTTCTAATATCTATCATTCTATTTATCCTATCTCTTTCTATCCTATTCATTTATCTATCTATCTTTCTATCTATCAAATTCATTATCTATCTATCTATCTATCTATCTATCTCATATAGTGCCCACGTTTTTAAAGGATCAAAAACACATGCGCTATACAATGACTGAAAATGTCACTTTAGCTGTCTGTTACAACTGAAACCGTTAACATTTCTGTAACTACCTGCAACTACTTATGGATAAAGCCCGGGTTACATGCTTCAATGTTCCAGCAATCCCACCAATGATCGGATCACAACCCCTTGAAGAAGCCTTGTGAAACAATCGTAGGGGGGTGCTACATACCAAGACACCAGTGGTGGGCAGGAGTTTGGACCCATAACAATGGGTACATGAGTGATATCATTAATGATCTCCACTTTTTCTTATCATCCATATGTTTAAGAACAACACATGTTTGTATAATGAGGAATCTTTGAGGTTTATGCTCTTGTACTAAACTGAGGTGTTACCCACTTGTGTGGTCTCTACTGGGATCTTCCCAAAAAATTAATTAAAAAAAAATGGTGTATTGTCTGTACTTTGTATATGTAATAAAGGTAAGAAACAAAACTCCATAGTGCTTGCACTTATTTGGAATGCAACGATCAGGATTGCTGGGACATTGAAGGCTGATCGCTGGTGAGCTGTCACACAGACAGACTCACCAGCGATCCGGACCAGCGAGCAAGCTGGTATCCAGGGTAAACATCGGCTAATTTAAACCCCGCTCCGCTTAGTTACCAATATTTATCTTGGATTACCAGGGTCCCAGCATTGCTGTGCCGCGTGGGAGCTCGCTGATCATTGGTCTCCCGCTGTTCACACGCAGCGATGCTGCATGTTAAGTAGGTGACCAATGATAGATTTATGAACCGGTTCAAAAATCAGCGATCAACGGACTCATTGTTGATCGTTGATAGGTGTCAAACGCAACACATGCCGTTTTTGACAATCGCTGCAACGTCACCCAAACCGGTGACATTGCAACAATATCGTTACCGATATCATTGTGTGTGCGGGCCTTTAGACTGTTTCTTTTCAATTTCCTGTGTTCCACCAATAATTACAATTGTTGTTATTACCTTTTACTTGGTGTTAATTGTATAAGCTTCATTTAGTCCCCATTTAGTATTTTATTCTTGTCACAGGTGCCATTTTTGTACATGAGCTGTGTTTTGACACTTGCGCTTTATTGTACATAGATTATTAGTATGATATGTTGTATGTCTATTTGGTCTTTTTATTAAGTCTTTTTAATTTACTAGTAAACAATAAGTTTAAGATTTTCAGGACCATGCAGCTATGCTGATTATTACTTTTGGTAATTCCATTGGGCTCTAACTTTGCTGTTGATACTTTAGTGGCTATAGCTAGTAGTATAAAATGTGGTGTAAGAGCACACAACAGGGTGACCCTATTTAAGGAGGAGAAAAATATGATAAAAGAGTATTGCACACTTAGGAGTAGTAGATGCTCCAAATGAAAATTCCACCTGCTGCTGCCACCTACCATCCCCTAAAAAAGCAATACCTTTTTATGGTTTTCTCCTTTTTAAATAGGATCAATGTATAGTGTGTACTTTCCCCACAATTTATACAATGCTAATCTTTGCATTGTGTGTCTGTGTGTGGAACACTAAGTATGGAGAACAAAAAAAAGAAGCAGAGAAATGACTGAGGACTTGAGGAACAAAACACTTGAAACATATCAATAGTTTTCAAGGTTACAAGTCCACCTCCAGAGAAATTAATGTTCCTTTGTCCATAGTGCACAACATAATTAAAAGGTTTACAACCCATGACACTGTAGCTTATCTCCTTGAACATAGACAGCAGGAAAAAACTGATGAAAGGTTGCAACGCAGGATAGTACAGATGGTGTATAAGAAGTACCAATGAACTTGCAAAGAAATTGAAGTTGCCCTGCAGGCTTAAGGTGCATCTTCGTCAGCGCAAACTATCCGTTGACATTTGAATGAAATGAAACGCTTTGGCTAAGGAGACCTAGGAAGACACCAGTGCTGACACAGAAACATAAAAAAGGTAGACTACTGTTTGCCAAAATGTATGTGAGTAAGCCAAATCCGTCTATGAAAGCATTTTGTGGACACAGATGATGCGAAGTTAGAGATTTTTGGTAAAACATCGTTCTACTGTGTACTGAAAATGGAATGAGATTTACAAAGAAAACAACACAGTATCTACAAGTCAAATATGGTGGAGATTCAAAGATGTTTTAGGGTTGTTTTACTGCCTATTGACTGGGTGACTTGACTCTTTGCAAAGCATCATGAAACCTGATGATTACAAAAAGATTATGGGTCACAATGTAGAGCCCAGTGTCAGAAAGTTGGATTTGCATCCTAGGTTATGGGTCTTCTAGCTGGATAATGACTCCAAACATACTTCAAGAAGCCCCCAGAAATAGATAGAAACAAAGTGCTGTAAAGTTCAGAAGTGGCCACCAATGAGTCCATATCTAAATTCTATCAAACCACTGTAGAGAGATCTTTAAATTACTGTTAGGAGAAGGTGCCTTCAAATATGAGAGACTTGGAGCAGTTTGTAAAAGAAGAGTGGTCCAAAATTCCATTTAAGAGGTGTAAGAAGCTTGTTGATGGTTATAGCAAGTTGTTGATTGCAGTTGCTTAGGCTATTTTCACATTAGCGTTCCCCTCCACAGCGTTCTGCAGAGGGGAATCGCAATGTAAACGCAGCACCGCAAGTCCCTATCTTTAGAATGGGAGCGCACGGTGCCGCGCTTGACTGCGCATGACCATGCGCACCCATTCACTTCCATATGTGATATGTGCGCAGGCAGATGCCCGCGCACAAATCACCCAGTCTCGACTGCACAAGAAATGCAACATGTTGCAATTCTTGTGCGGACGAGACTGGGTGATTTGTGCGTGGGCATCCGCCTGCGCACAGATCACATATGGGAGTGAATGGGTGCGCACGGTCATGCGCAGTCAAGCGCAGCACCGTGCGCTCCCATTCTAAAGATAGGGACGTGCGGTGCTGCGCGTACATTGCGGCTCCCTCCGCAGAATGCTGTGGAGGGGAATGCTAATGTGAAAGCACCCCTATTCCAAAGGGTGTGCAACCAAATATTAGCGCCTGCACTACCTGTCGATTTTCCATATTTTTGTTTCCTCCCTTTCTTCCAGAAGCCATAACTTTTTTATTTTTCCATCAATATAACCATATGAGGGCTTGTTTATTGAAGGATAAAATGTATTTTCATATGACATCCTTCATTCTACCAAATATTGTTCTGGAAAACAAAGAAAAAATTCCAAGTGCGGTGAAATTGCAAAACAAAGTGCAATTCCACGATGGATTTTTTGGCGTTTTTTTTTTTTTACCATGCTCACTATATGGCAAAACTGACCAGGCAGTTTTATGCCTCATGTAAGTATTGGTTCGTAGATACCAATGGTACAATTTTTATTTTATTTAAGCGGTGCAAAAAAATCCAGAAAATTGTAAGAAAAAAAGAATTATGTTTTTGTTGCCATTTTCCGAGACCCATAATGTTCACATTTTGGGGATCTCAGGTAGTATGCGGACTTATTTTTTGTGCCGTGAGCTGACTTTCTGAGAAATATCATTTTTAGGTAGATACCGTATAATGTTTTTATTGACTGTTATGGTATTTTTTTGCAAGGCTGTGGAGGCCAATAAAAAATAATTTTGGCATCTCAACTTGTTTATGTTACGCAGTTTACCGATCAGATAAATGTATTTTATATTTTGATAGATTGGGCACTTCTGAATGTGGCGATACCAAATGTGTATTTTTTTATTATTATAGTTGATTTCCACTGGGGCAAAAGGTGGAGTGATTTGAACTTTTGTGTATTTTGTTTCATATTTTTAGAACCTTTTGTTGTTCACTGCTTATTATTTTTACGAGCCCCCTTAGGGTACTTAAAGATGGTGGCATAAATGATCATCTCCTGTTGAACACCAATGCTCATCTAGCATTCACAGGAAGTTCGTCAAGACTGACACAGGGTAGTCAGCTAACCCCTGGCTGTCATGACAGTCCTTGCCAGCGTGTGTTATATTACGCTATCAGAGTTTGACAGTGCAGTATAACGGGTTAACAGCGGCGGGTGGATTGCCCCTCTACCCGACACTGTTAGATGCACATATCAGCTGATCAGATCAGCCAATATGTGTGGGAAAGGATGTGGGTTCATTGCGTAAGTCTGCATCAACGGTAGGAAGGCAACTTATGATGTACATATATACGTCATATGTCATGAAAGGGTTAAGATGAGGGTGCCAACAATTTTGTCTATTCCATTTTTGAAGTTTAGTGTGAAATTATGTCCACTTTGCCTTTCTTTCTCTGTATTTTTTTGCGTTGTGTAATTGTCTTACCATCCATGCCAAAAAACAGAAACCAAGTGCACTTACAGGACGCAGTCAGAGCCCAAATGTGCAGCAAGCCCAGCTGCAGGCTGATAAATCGCCTCTACCAGCAAGATGTGGGAGGCGACCTGCCATGCATATACTGGGCCTGCATCTAGTAGTTTTTGTACAGTTTTGTTAGGACTGATGAGCATGGGATTCCGTGACGTGGATCATCAGCTTAAATGTCTTGAGCCAATACATGAACCAAAATCCCATTTATAAAGGTTTTTTATTTATCATATAAAAAACATTTGCACTTTTTTATCCATCCAGGGTGCAGTTGGGCCCATAGGGGCGCCATTCATCTAGTGGTGCAGAAGCATCGTACTGTGCGGTCCAATGCTCAGGCAGCGGAGCGGTTGGGTAGCTTTCAGGCACTCTGCATCATATGTATCAGTGTGAATGGTGTCCTATGCAGGCCCAGTATATGCATGGCAGGTCGCCTCCCACATCTTGTTGGTAGAGGTGATTTATCAGCCTGCAGCTGGGCTTGCTTCACATTTGGGCTCTGACTGCGTCCTGTAAGTGCACTTGGTTTCTGTTTTTGGCATGGATGGTAAGGTTTTTTGATGCTGCTTTTTTTCTAGTAGTTTTTGTACTGTGTTGTGTAATTGCAATTATTTTCTTGGAGAAATTCTTAATTTTCTGTATATGCAAATTGTCACTTAAGTAGACAAACTCTAATGCCAGCAATAAAGGTAGCAATCCTAAAAGTCATAATTGACTCTTTAACGAGCCTTTTAAATATTAATTTTCTGTAAGAATTTAAGGGAGCCAACACCTTCAGCCATGACTATATAGACATAGTGAAATATTTTACTTAGTCATAGAGAAATATGTAGCTAATAGTACAGAAATCCTCAGTTGAGTGAATCTCATCGATGAATTTAATATGGGCTAGTGTTTGACCTTCCCTAAATTAAAGGTCATTTAAATTTAGTGCAGAAATCCAGGGAGATTATAGAGAGAACAATTATTGATCTGAAAACTGCTATAACCCACAAGAAATAGGTCTGTTTTTCACAGGATATAAATAATAGATATTTACAAAAAAAAGGCGATTGACAAAAGGTAGACAAGTAGACAGATAAATAGAATGATAAAAAAATATAAACTTCAAATGATACTTTGTTTTTATGTTTTTATTTTTATCATGACCATTACAATTTTAACAACGGGCTTCTCTAAGATTATGTGTGTGTGGTGCCCCTATGGCAAGGCGCCACAGGGAGGTACTTCACCCCAAACAGAAGGTGTAGTGCCTCTGTAGCCATGGTGGAGGACCCTACAGAGTCTGCACCCTGCATCCATATAGTAGGCCACTTTAGGACAGGGGGCTGTATATTTAGTAGGTCCCAGGGGGTGGAGCCTAGGAAGACGATAAGCCTTCGTGGAAACATGTTGTGGTGAATAAAGAGGATTCTTGATCCATAACTACCTGCCTTATCTGTGCCCCTGCGCTCGCTATAGAATAACCTTTAATATCCCTAAATGCAGATCCGCAGGCTGAGGGCCCCACACAAGGGAGCCTCAGCACCCCTAAAGAAGTCCAACATCGGTCCCGCAGGTGGGTCCACGACACCGACAAGTAAGAGACTTTAGGTTACAGACCCCGAGGACTAGAGACTTGACTCAAGAGGGGAAAGCACAGAGAGAGAGAGAGGAACAGGACCAGGAACGCCATATTAAAGGCACCACTGCCAGAATCTGGAAAGTCCTCCAAGATCTGCGGCTACAAACCCCGTTAAACCAGACATTACCGTGTACCCTTTCCACCTGGTGCAAGTAAAGAACTGTTTGAGCCTATCTGGTGTCTGGTCTCCTACCATCTGCCGCCCGGAGGGCTTCTACAGTATCATCGAGGTGAGGACTACTACTCACCTCATCCACCCCGCTGCCCTGAGTTAAAGCTCCACCCAGAGGTGTAACTATGTTTCATGGCGCCCGGGGCACAGCTCTATTTCGGCGCCCCCCCCCAGAGTAGGTGAGGGGGGGGGGGCTTTTGCTGCCCTGCAGCCTTGGTTGAGGACCGGGGGGGGTTGGGGGGAATTATTATACCTCATAGTGTGTGCCTGCCTGATGTATACATATATATATACCTGAGGTATATATATATGTATACCTCAGGCAGGCACACTATGGGGTGTATATATGTATACATCCACAGGCACACACACTATGAGGTATATTATACCTCATAGTATGTGCGTGTGCCTGTACCTGCCCTGATGTAGATGATATATATACACCTCATAACTCCTAGCTGGCCAGCCCAGGACAGGCACCCCCACCCCAATTCCCCACCCACCCCGGCTGTTTAGGGTTACTCTTTTTTACCTCATTAGGACTGGAGTACAGTTGTAGGCGCAGCTAGCCTAGGACGGACCGGACCCGGACGACTCAGTCAGAGGCAGGAGTCGGGACTCAGGAGGAGGCAGGCCACAGCAGTCAGCAGCTCCTGCCCTCGGCTCCTCTCCTTCACCTCTCCGTCCCGCTGTGCGGCGCACGGGTGACTTCAGCCGCAGCGCGACGTAACCGGGGAGAGGGAGGGTGGTAACTGCTGGCAGGGGGCAGACCAGCAGCAGGGGTTGATTGTGTGCACCCACACACAGCTCCGCGGCCGCCCGTGGCCGTGCACACACAATATGCGGCGAGGAGATTAGTTCCGCCGGCGGCGCTGCAGTGCAGCCGCGGCTGGTCACCTGATGATGGCACCGCACCAGCGCCCCCTACTGACTGGCGCCCAGAGCAAAAGGTCCGGCTGCACCCCCCTAGATACGCCCCTGGCTCCACCTGTGGGGAGCTGTACTACCAAAGCTGCATTTACATCACCTCAGCGGCCGGCCGCAGCGCTGGTAACTCTATTGCCAGGTACTACAGGTGGCGTCACGTTACCATTCCCCCATCATCATCACCCCCACCCCGCCATTGAGGGTCCAAGGAACCAGGAACCGACCAGCCGTGATCCCCCCCACTGAATTAACCACCTGTCCCGGTATCAGAGTACCCCCTACCCTGTTGACCGACACGTTGATTATTTAGTGCAGAAATTTTCTACACCAAATCTGCATTTCCTGGTAGAAAAATGCACCATAAATGCAATGTGTTTTTTTTACGCATTTTTATCTGTGTTTTTCATACTGAAGTAAATGGGTGGTGAAGGGTGAAAAATGCAAGCAAAAACGCACCAGGAATTGACATGCTGAGGATTATTTTCTGACCCTAAATTTGCAAGAGAAAAATAAGCAACATGTGCACACTTCAGAATTTTGCTCGCATAAGGATTGGCCTGCAGATTTGTAATCAAACTGCACCAAAAAAATGCAACAAAAACGCATACAAAAATGCATTGTGGACACAAGGCCTAAAACAGCAAAGCAGATTTCTACAAGGAAGATAAGGATTTATTCAGCATTAAAGTGCTTTTTGCTCTGCCTTCTTGCACGTTATGCACAGTATGCGATCCAGCATAAACCTCTGTATTACAAATAAGCAGGCTGTTCTGTAGTCTAACTTGTTTATAGGTCAAAAGTGAGGAAATGATAGTAAAACTAGATGAATACAGATAACATACAGTACAAAGAATGATACAGCAAAACGGAAGCTTATACGTGACTTGTGCTTCTAACAGTCACAAACTCTATTTAAAAGAATTGTAATGCAACCTAGCAATAGACGTAAATATAGAAATTCACAAACAGAAGTAATACTCTCACTAGATATGCAAATATGCTGAAAGTTTCAAGAGCAAAGCAGGAACAATGTAACACATGTGCTCTGCATAAAAATCCTGCCTTAAGATGGCTGCTGCTACCCAGAAATGCTGAGGCTGACCCACAATGCATTTGAGTCTTAAAGAAGACACTGAATAATGCTAATAATACTGTCAGATGGTGCTAATTACATTAAACATTGCAATAAGATAACATATTCATTACACAGATTATAGCATGTGGCAGATTTTGCATAAACTTCTCCCACTAAATCTAAATGGGCCTTTATATACCTACTTTAAGCTTGGGGTATAACATTTGATGAGAGTTTCTCTTTAAGTTGACATTTATTCATAATATATATATAAACAATATGCTCAAAAAAGTAAAGGGAGTGCTAAAATACTAGATCCTAGATCTCAATGAATGAAATATTCCATTTGCAATTCTTCATTCATTACATGGCAGAATGCGTTGAGAAAAATAAAAGATAAAAATAATCAATGTAAATCAAAAATAATATCCCATGGAGGCCTGGAGTTGCAAAGATAATGATAATCAAAATGGAAAATCAAATTATAGCCTGATCCAATTTCAAAGGATATGCCTCAAGACAAGGAAATAAAGCTCAAAGTGTGTGTGGCATCCACGTGCCTATATGACCTACCTACAATCCCTGGGCATGATCCTGATGAGGCAGCAGATGTTCTCCTGAGGGATCTCCTTCCAGACCTGTATTAAAGCATCAGTAAACTCCTGGACCGTCTGTGGTGCAAAGTGTCATTGGTGGATGGAATGAGACATGATGTCTCAGATGTGCTTGATTGGATTCAGGTCTGGAGAATGGGCAGGTCAGTCTATAGCAACAATGCCTTCATCATGCCAAAACTGCTGACACACTTCAGCCACATCAGGCCTAGCATTTTCATGTATCAAAAGGAACCCTGGGCCCACCTAATTGCAGTCAAGGTACCTCTGGCTAGCACATGGATTGCTGTGCATCCAAAGAAATGCCTACTCATAGCATTACTGAATCACTGCGAAACCAGTCATGCTGGAAGATATTGCCGGCAGCAGAATGTTCTCCATGGCATCTCCGGACTCTTTCACGCCTGTCACATGTGCTCAGTGTGAATTTGCTTTAATCCGCAATAAGTACAAGGCACCAATGTCGAATCTGCCAATCTTGGTGTTCTCTGGCAAATGCCTATTGCCCTGCACGGCGTTGGGCTGTAAGCCTGACAGCCACTTGTGAATGTCGGACCCTCATACCACCCTGATGAGTCTGTTCCTGACAGTTTGAGCAGACACATGGATATTAGTGGTCTGCTGATGGTCATTTTGCAGGGCTCTTGCACTGTTCCTCCTGTTCTTCCTTGCACATAGGAGGAGGTAGCAGTCCTTGGATGTTGCCCTCCTATGGCCCCCTCCACGTCTCCTGGTGTACTGGCCTGTCTCTTGGTATCTGCTCCATGTTTTGGACACTGTGGTGACAGACAAAGCTAACCTTCTTGACACAGTGACATTGATGTGCCATCCTGGATCAGCTGCACAATATGATCAACTTCAGAGGGTTGTAGACACTGCCTCATGCTAGGTGTGAGAGCAATGACAAAATGCAAAAGTGACCAAAACAACAGCCAAAAAGGATGAGAACAGAGAAATGTTCTGTGGTCAACCCCTGGAGTGTCTTGTCATTTCCACCTGTTGTCTGTTCCATTTGCACAACAGCAGGAGAAATGAATTCACAATGAGTGTTGCTTCATAACTGGACAGGATGATCTCACAGAAAAGTACTTGGAGTTAAATTGGGTTGTTTCAGGGCTCCTTTTATTTTTTGAGCAGTGTGCTATGCTCTGGGGGAAACTGAGAATAAAGCTGTGTGCACATGGCGGGTTTTTAATTAGTTTTTGACGCTGCGTATTTTCGCTGTAGTTGTATTTCCTACAAAATACATTGAATTTATGGAATATCTTTTGCCCACTTGTTTTTTACTTAGGGTACACTAACTTGTGGTGTGCATCTGAAATGCACAAAATGTCAATGTTTCTAGTGGGTATTCTGAGTGTGAAAAGTTTTTTTTCACAGATGCATTAGATGCGGAAAATCAGCAGAAAATGTGTTTTAGTGGGTTTCTGCTGCACATACCGTCGTAAGTATAGCAATAGTGTTTTGAGACAAAAATGCAACAAAATGGCATAAAAAAAAACACAAATGACTAAGCTTACCATTTGGAATAGGTATCTAACATTTTCGGTTCCGTACTGCCTGTAGCTATGCTACGGCCCTCTCCTGAATGTTGGTTCTAACCTGTTTGGCAGACAGCGTGAGCCTATCACAGGCATTGCTTTTCCATTGCCAGCCCCAGGCTCCTGATCTGCTGTGGTGCCTCTGGGTGTTCGGTCTGGCCAGGGGGCTTGCAACCCCCTACCCTCCAGATTTGGCTGATGGGGTGTACAGCACCCGCACAGTCAAGGACTCTGGCGTCCTTTTTGTCAGTGCTCCGCTCTGGGATGAGCACTGATGTAGCTTAAGTTCCACAGAGTTCTTGTCTCCACTCCTCTCTTCCCTCTCCTAAGACTAACTGCCTAACAGCCTCCTGACCAGAGAGAGCAGCTCCCCTGAAGTCGGGATATAGAGCTCCCCCTTCTGGCCTGGAGTAGGAATTGTGTTGCATGCTGTGTATTACCTGGCATGGGTACCTCCTCCTACTTCCAGGCATGACATCACCCCTCTGTCACTGTGGCAACCAGACTCTGGGGTGCCACACAAAACCTTGCTTTTTTCTGATATTATTGGAGCCTTTTTTTAATTTTTATAGGCTGTCTCTAATAATGCATTTATTACACATTGTGCATTTTTGACCGGATCTTTCCTCCTCAGGTTCTTCTTTTAACCTTCCTAGCGTTATTCCCGAGCCTGACTCGGGGTTAACATTCACTACCAGAAGCGTTAACCCCGAGTCAGGCTCGGGCTTACCCGCGTTCGCGGCAGATGCGGTGAGAAAACCGCATCTGCCGCACTTGCCGCACTTGCGCCGCACTTGCGGCACGGTTGCGGCGCGGTTGCGGTAATCTGCATAGTAAAGGGAACCAACCACCTCGGATGACCCTCATACACTGTTAATATGTGCCCCTGCAGCCTAGTAAACCATTAGCAGCACTGTTTTTGTGTGAAAAGTGGCTGCAGTAGAAGTGAGATAATGATTTTATAAACTTACATGCCTGCGTACTTGAGGGCGTCTCCCTGTGTTTGCTGGCACTTGTGGGCTGTGCTCATCATGTCTGCTCTCCCCCTCCCTTATGCACGCCCCCTCTCAGCCTGCTATAGCGATGTGAGGCTGATTGCGTCATAAAGGGGCGGGGCTAAATAGCGGCATCCCGGTAGCCCCGCCCCTTTATGACGCAATCAGCCTCACATCACTATAGCAGGCTGAGAGGGGGCGTGCATAAGGGAGGGGGAGAGCAGACATGATGAGCACAGCCCACAAGTGCCAGCACACACAGGGAGACGCCCTCAAGTACGCAGACATGTAAGTGTATAAAATCATTATCTCACTTCTACTGCAGCCACTTTTCACACAAAAAAAGTGCTGCTAATGGTTTACTAGGCTGCAGGGGCACATATTAACAGTGTATGAGGGTCATCCGAGGTGGTTGGTTCCCTTTACTATGCAGATTACCGCAACCGCGCCGCAAGTGCGGCGCAAGTGCGGCAGCTATGCGGCAAGTGCGGCAGATGCGGCTTTTTTACCGCATCTGCCGCGAATGCGGGTAGCCCGCTTTTAGCAAAAAATTCAAGACCTAAACAAACCGCCAGGGAGGTTAATGGCCCTTTTCACATCTAATGCGCCTGTGCACTTGGCTGCCCTGCTTGCCCTGCGCTAGCGCAAATGCCAGCACAGGTGCATTTAGGGGCAGCTGCAGCCAAGCGCATAGGTGCATGGATGCACTGGTCTTGCACTCGGTTGCGCTCCGTGCCCCCATTACCTTCTATGTCCGAGCGCAGCAGAGCGCAGGAGCCGACGTCCCCGAAGCACGAGTGTGACTGTGCTGATGTCATCACGCATGCGCTTCTTTAGACGCACCCGGAAACGTCACATTTCACGTTTACGGATGCGTCTGACTAAGTAGATTTTTTATGCTTTTTCATTAATCAAGTGATGTTGCTTAGTGAACATTACGGTTCTTCAAATTTCCATAATAGGCGCAGAAATGCTGTAGAAATTCAGCAACATCAACAACTCACCAAAAACTCAATGTTAGAATGTAGTCTAAAGCCACATGCTGCATGAGTATTTGGCGCTTTTTTTTGCCCAGTATTTCTAGCCAAAACCAGAAATAGAGAAATCAGAGAAAAAGTATAATAGAAACATGTCACCACTTCTGTATATATCACGCACTCATGGTTTTGTCTTACAAATACTGAGGCAAAAAAACTCACCAAATACTCAACATGTCAATGTAGCCTAAAGGTACTTTTACACGCCACTACAGCAGGGTGGAAACAACCGTGTGTTTCACGTGCACGAGCACATACCAACGGTTACAAACGGTACCTGATACTGCCTTTACACGCCGCTACAAGGTGCTCTACAGAAGGTATTAACTATCTCTGGATGCACCGCCGGGTGCTCAAGTTACCTTTGAAGCACCTTACCTCATTTACACGCCGCTACAGAAGGTAATATGGGAGGACCTGGTGCAGCAGGGACAACACATAGGCGTGCCAGAATTGTGGATTACGAGACGCTCGTACGATGATTAGACAATGCAATAGCATCATGATTGGCAGCCTGCGCAGGAAGGATGGCTAATACAGGACGCTATTGCAATTGTGTAGTGTGACTGGTCAGCTCCTTAAATATGCCGCCCTATGCAGCGACAACCAATCGTAACGCAGGGGCTTCCTCCAATGATCGCTGAAGGGTGGTGGTTTCACGGAGGCTGTGTCACGCCCCGGGGAGTTATCTAGGTGACGAATAAACCTTACCCTACCATATTTAGACGCCGTAACCATCGGGTTGAAATCAACGTGTTTTAGAGCACTGCTCTGAAACAGGTGCCGCAAGTGACGGTGGCAACAACCGCCTTTACACGACGCTACCTTGGGTTGATTTGGCGGTGCAAAATACATTTGTCTCATTCAACCCGGATGTTTCCACCTTGTTGTAGGCAGCGTGTAAAGGTACCTTAAGAGTTTAATTTTCTTGAAGCACCACCATAGGGTACAGTATATGATGCATGTCATGGTGACTTTTGAAATCCACTGTCCACTACCGGGTGAAAGTCATGCATGAATGCTATTAGTCTTCCAAAGATAGAGATCCTCTTTTAGGGTAGAGTCACAATAGCATTTGCATCTGATGCGAGAGCATCGAATGTGATATGCTAAAGACACTTGGCTCTGCTGCGAGCCTGATCCGAGTGTCATACAACTGTGATCCGATCCTGTGTGGGGGGGAGGGTCTAGGGCACTGTCACTCCCATCCTGGAGGATACTGAGGCTGCAAGAACCAATTTGGCCAGACCCTTGAGTCAGACTCGGAACCCGTCATGTGGCTATTCAAGCAACAGTGTTCCTTATGGGTTGAGTCCATGAGTTACTGGGTGGCATCCGGTTCCACTAGGCGAATACGTAAAGGTTCCTCCTGGTTTTCGAAAGGCCTGAAGGCCCTAGTGAGCGGGCTGTTGATGACAAGCCAACGACCATTTCAATAGTGCATGCAAATCCCTGTGGGTGTGATGGAATCAACCCAGAGAGACTATTTGACTCTGCTCATCTACAATAGTGCTGGAGGAGAGGATTAGAGGTTGAGTGTATCTACGGTAGCTCAAGTGCCAGGAAAACCAGTATATTTTCAGTAACAGTAAATATGGAAAACCCATTCTTGGGAAAAGATTGTGCCCGCATTATGTGTGAGAAACCCTAGTTAATCGAGACTTTAAGTAAAGTTTCTAAAGTCCGGGGAAGAGTGGACCCACTGGGCCGTGGTACCGAACTCCCCTGCGTGAGCTGGTCCTAGTTTAACCAACCCCTATACAGGGATTGTCAGAGGAAGCCCAGGGGGTCTAAATACCACAGCTGCTAGTACCAGGAAGGTGGCTTGTAAGGTTAGCCTATGCTACAGCACAGCTAAGGATTCTGGGATAATAGGGTACAAAGCTAGGAGAACAGGTATGGTGCTACCGGGAAACAGCCAGCAAGGGTTCCAGGAAACAGAGTACAAGGAAGGCCTGACTAACAGTCAGCAAGGCAGAAGCAAACTGACATAATAATCAGGCACCTCCCATCAGTGGAAGTGGCCTGATATACCAGTGGTAGAGCAGCTATTGGTCGAGGGGAGTGTCAGGTTGAACTGTGCCGGCCCCTAGAGTCACAGGGGAGAGTGCACCTAGTGCGCCGCTGATTGGTCACATGAATACGACCATTGTAATGTGCTCATGTGTGAGCCTGGTGGTCAGCTGACAGGAAGGGAACCTGGCGACGGCTCCGAGACGCAGTACACCTGGATGCTGGATGCCCGGTCGGCAGAGGGGCAGAGGATGCCGACCTGGGAGAGGTGAGCTGGGGAGCAGTGCCAGGGGACCTAACAGTATGCATACAAAGAAGGAAACTGTGATTGAAGAGTAATTTGCACTGGGGAGGTGGCCAGGGCGTGAACAGCTAATCCAGGGCTGCGCTACAGACGAGGCTCAGGCCTTGCCTACGACTACTACAGCCCCATGCTGTTCCCTCAACACTTGTGATTGGATCACAGCTGAAGATGAGAGTTAAAGATTATTCTCTCTGTCTCCTCCATTATCGGCCTCGGAGCATAAAGCTCTCTACTCGGATGTCATCAGAGTGCAGTGTGACTTTTCACACTGGTATGAGTGCGAGTTATCCGAGACTTGCTGACAATCGCACCATGCTGCCATTTTTTCCTCAGTCGAATAGGATTGAGGTGAAAACTCACAGGTCTCAGCTGCCTGGTTGGCCCAACATTAGGCCGAGCGCAATGCAAGATATTTTTTGCATGACACTCGTGCATGTCACACACTGGCCTAAACCTGGCAATTTTGTTTTTACAATTTTACAATGCACCGATCTTACAATGTTGAGCTTTTTATTTGTTTTCTACAATGCATTTTAATAACTTTAGAAAGGAGTACAGGTAAATTCGAGTTTACTTTTGCTATTTTTGACATCATATTAATACTGAGGTCTTTTATGATAATCTGATTACTATATGTTCTACATGCGTATACAAAATGTATTTTTCCTTCCAAATGGGATGACCTCTTCTTTATCATTATTTGTGTCTCTGATGCTCACTTGTAGTTAATAATTCATTAAACAGATTAAGCTTTCTACAATAGCATGTAATCTATCACTGAGGTCATTGCAAACTTGCAGAATATGACACTAAGCATTATGTGGACATAAAATCACATGAATATTGAAAACCTATCAAGCTTGTTAAGTTAATGGGAAACATTAATTCTGTTTTTCCTTTGTACCATGAAAAACAAGCAAAATGAACACAGTATACTGAACAGAATTTATTTTGCTTCAATCCAGTTCTCAGATCTCAAGACCCCATTCAGATGCAGCGGATTTAGCTGCTGTAGATTTGAGGGCATGGTTACATTTCTCACAAAATCTACATATTAAATATTTCAATTTTCCCATAGGTTCATTGAAATAATCGGATCTAAAGGAATACCATAGGCCTCATTCATATTCAGAAGTCCATTTTCTTTGCATATGGGAAAAAAAGAAAAAAAGATCAAATCTGCTTTGTCCAATTTAATAACATGTTGAAACTCATTTTTCTTTTACCCGTCAATGTGTCATCAGTTTTTCTCACACGCAAAGAAAATATTTTTTCCTAAAGCTCTCCTACCCATGAGGCCACATTTAGACATCCGTCTGGCACATATGGGTGGGATCCATTTTTTCCCAGACATCTATTTTTATGGCAGCACCGATGACAATGGGCAATACAAGTCTTTAGGTCGGCGAAAAACACACACTGCACACGGATGGCATCAGTACAGTGCATGTGATGTATGTATTTAACTCTGCAAAGTATAGGAGAAGCGCTGTTAATGGTCCATCAGTGAAAAATACTGATAACACAGATGATAAAAACGGATAAATGGACCGTACATTGATAACAGACTGATCAAAATAACACTGATGACTCTAGCACTATTTTTTCATGTATGTGTTAAAACATAGATGTGTGAATGAGACCCAAGGTTATGTGCACACGCTGAGTATTTGTGCAGAAAATTACCCTTTAACGAGCCTTATCATATGACCAAGGATATAAGCCAAAATATAATCTCAATCTACAGACATGGTGTTTGCTCCTCGTCATTTCAAAGTATGAGACCTTATTATACCCACCCTCCCCCTCATCCACACCTGGTTACTCTTAGCTGCAGATATATTCATAACCAAACTACATCTTCCAAAGTACAGCTTCCTAAGTACAATGCTTTGACCATTTCATCACCTGGCTACTTAATTTCTGCTGACATCCCCACTATCATCATGAGTGACTTCTACATCCCCATTGACACTTCCACCTCAGCTGCCTCTAAACTTTTATCCCTGACTGCTCCTTTGGCCTCACTCAATGGTCCTCCACAGCCACTCACAAAGATGGCCACAAACTGGACCTTATCCACCCGCCTCTTTTCCCTTACTAACCTCTCTAACTCACCCCTACCCCTGTCTGACCACAACCTACTGACATTCGCTTCCCTCTCCTCTCCTTGGGTGTAACAGCGACTCTACAAGCTCAATCATCCTCACAGAAGTCTCAAAAACCTTAATTTACACTCATTCTCTGAGTCCCTTCTCCCTCTTAGGGCCCCTTTACACGCCACCACTGAAAGGTAGCAACTGCTTGGCATTGGGGATATTTATGCCTGTTGCCATGTAATTGCTACGAAATGGCGGCGTGTAAATAGGGAAATTCCTTCCTGTGTCCTGACACAGGAAGGAATTCCCCTATTTACACGCCGCCATTTCGTAGAAATTTCATGGCAACAGGCATAAATATCCCCAATGCCAGGCAGTTGCTACCTTTCAGTGTTGGCGTGTAAAGGGGTCCTTACAGGCATAGCTTCCTTACATGACACAGATGCTGCTGCCACTTTATAGAACACTACAATAACAGCAGCGCTCGATTTGACCGCCCCCTTCACGCACAGCAAAACTCCTACAATCAACAGGCAACCCTGGCAGACCAGCCTGACCAAACAACTGAGACGGGCCTCCAGGGTAGCTGAGCGGAGACGGAAGAATACCGCTCTGCCAAGCACTTTATCGCATACAAGTAGTCCCTTGCCAACTTCAAATTCACACTCACTGCCACAAAACAAACTTACTTCTCATCTCTCATATCCTCCCTGTTTCACTATCATAAATAGTTATTCAAAACTTTCACTTCTCTCCTCCATCCCCCAGCACCTCCTCCCTCTCCTCTCACTTCTGCTGAAACTTTGCCTCTTTCTTTAAGCAGAAGATGGATTCTCCACCATGACAGAAGATCAGCTCTCCTCTCTTCTGTCAAGATCACATCTCACCACTTGTACGCTTGGCCCCTTCCGTCCCACCTCATCCCAACCTCGCGCAGTCTTCATCCCAACCCTAACACATCTCTTCAACCTTTCACTTACAAATGGTGTCTTCCCCTCATCCTTCAAACATGCCTCAATCACATCCATCCTCAAAAAGCCCGACCCATCCTCTCTGTCTAACTATCATCCGATATCACTTCTCCATTATGCCTTAAATCTGCTGGAACAGCATGTCCACCTTGAACTGTCCTCCCACCTCTCCTTCTGTTCCCTCTTTGACCGGTTACAATCTGGCTTCCGAATGTATCATGGACAAAACAGAATTCATCATCCTTCCCCCATCTCACTCTACCCCTCCACCAGACCTATGCATCAAAGTTAATGGCTGCTCACTTTCCCCAGTCCTGCATGCACGTTGACTCGGGTGATCCTCGACTGTGCCTTCTCTTTCAAGCCACATATCCAAGCCCTTGCCACCTCCTATCAACTCCAATTCAGAAATATCACCAGGATTCGTACATTCCTTGACCAAGAAACAGCAAAAACACTTGGGCATGCCCTCATCATCTCACGCCTCGACTATTGCAACATCCTGGCATACTCTTTGGCATCCCCTCTAGCACTCTTGCACCACTCCAATCTATCCTAAACTCTACTGCCCGACTAATCCACCTGAATCCTCGTTATTCCCCAGCCTCTCCTCTCTGCCAAGTCCTTCACTGGCTTCCTATTGTCGAGAGGCTCCAGTTCAAAACCCTAACAATCAAAACTAGAAAAGGGAGAGAGAAGCGCAAATGGGTTTTATCATTGATAAAAAGGTGGACTAAATTTAATTAGTCACTCACCTGGAGGGGTTGTGTAGCACACAACCAGCGTCAAGACAAAAGGTAATAGCTGCTGCAAGGCTCCACGCCACAACGGTCAACGTAGTTCAAAATTCCAGAGGGTAGATGGTGTATACGGTACCTGCGCTGCATAGACCAGAAAGATCAGACGATGTTCATTATTATAGTGTTTATTTCCGAGGCGTATACACCGTCCACCATCTGCAATTTTTAAAACCCTAACTATAACATACAAAGTCATCCACAACCTGTCTCCTCCATACATCTGTGACATAGTCTCCCGGTATTTACCTACACGCAACCTCTGATCCTCTCAAGATCTCCTTCTCTACTTCTCTTCCCCACTCATCTCTTCTTCCCACAAACGCATACAAGATTTTTCCCATGCTTCCCCCATACTCTGGAACTCTCTGCCCCAAAACCTCAGACTCTCGCCCACCATGGAAACCTTCAAAAGGAACCTGAAGACCCCCCTCTTTCGACAAGTCTACAACCTGCAATGATCTTCAGTCTACCTTGTAGACTTTGAGCCCTTGCGGGCAGGGTCCTCTCTTCTTCTGTACTTGTGTGCGCCTTGCATTGCTCATGTTTATTGTACTTGTCTATGTATGCCCCTTTTCACATGTAAAGTGCCATGGAATAAATGCCGCTATAATAATGAATATAATAATACATATATGAAAGCTATGTGTGAGAGAAATGAAGATGATGGATATAAAGAAGCTTGTAGTATAGTTATATCAAGGTGGGGGGCATCGTACCACTCTGTAGGTATTTCTCCTTCTCTCTTTTGGTTAGGCGTTGATGTCCCTGTTGCTCTTGGCCTTTTTTTATTTGCCAGACGGATTATTTCTGAGCAGAAGGGATTTTATGCTATACGTTCGATATAGTGCATATAGAAAGTATTGGGGGTCTCCTTTTGATAAATACCTGGAGGGTACCGTCTGCTGTGTGCCATGGTGTTTCAGAGTGTTTGCTCCTCGTCAGTGCATAGTATGAAAAGTTGTGGAGCCCACTGGGACGGGGTACTCGGTACTGTTCCGGGGTATCACGGGGAATCATGGTGCTCTTGGTCCGGACCGTGTCCCGGGACCATCCAGATGTCTACTAAAGGTTCCGCTGTCGACAGGGATTCTCTTCCCCTCCGGATGAGCACTTTCCAGAGTGCCACCTACAATGACACGCCCCCTTTTCTTGCACGCTCTGTAATGGCGACAATTCAAAAATACAGTCCTTGTGGCGCAGTTTAAATTCAATATCATATTCACCCTTTGATGTCCTGTGAAATACGGCAGCGCGGTTTTTAACCCTTCATTCTCTCTATTTTAATTTTCTGAGATAATTGTCTTTGGGTTTTCATTGACTGTAAACATAATCATCAACACTAACAGAAATAAACACTTGAAATAGATCACTTTGTTAGTAATGACTCTATATTGTATATGTGTTTCACTTTTTACAATGAATTAGTGAAATAAATGACATTTTTTTTATTGATATTCTAATTTATTGAAATGCACCTGTATTTATGTAAATTTTGTTCTAATTCACCTCTTTATTTCACATGTTGTTCTGTGATTTGATTAATTGTGGGTGAGTAAATATATATGTCCACTCACAGCGCCGGACTGGGGTGACTGGGGCCCACCAGGAAAATTGACTCCAGGGGCCCACCCACCAGGAAAATTGACTCCAGGGGCCCACCCACCCGGGCCCACCCATTCTTCAGCAATATGCAAATACCTGTTATGCGTTATACCTATTATAGTGTAGCGTGGACTGTAAAACACAGATGGCTCCTGCACACCACTGTGCGCTCAGTATTACTGCGATGTATAATAACTGTAGTTTGCATTAATTTGGATTTGTTGGTGAAAACAAGTTATCAGCGATGCACAGGCAGGGGCTGGCTGGCAGATCTTGCCCTGGGGGGTTGTTGACTTTTTCTAGCCGGTGGCCAACTGAAGAGCGGGGGGATGGGTGCTACCACTACAGAGGCCAACTGAAGAGCATGTGGGTGCGGGCTCTGCTTCACTAGCCTGCCAGCTGCCTGCTGCCGCCGCGCCAATCCCAGGTCACAGCCTCCACGCTGACGCCCGCGTCCTGCCTGCTGCGTCCCGGGTCCCACGTGGCCGCTCTCACTGAGGGGGCGGCTCTAAACTGGGACTAAACCACCGGCCTGGGGGGCAAATGCCTCCCTGCAACCTGGGCCAGTCCGCCCCTGTGCACAGGTTAGGAATGTGATCACTTATTTATTGGTGGAGTCCGCACCATCAGAAGAATGTAGCACTTAGAGTATTTGGCGAGATTTGTACCTCAGTATTTGTAAGGCCGACTTCACACCACGCTGTGAATCAGAAAGCCCCTGTCCCACTTTTGACATAATGCAGCCCTATGGTGCTGAACAGGGCCAGATGGCAGCTATTTGCCATCCGGTTTTGTCCCTGTCTGGCAGCATCCGGCTGCAAATGATTTTTGCCCCGGACACAAAAACGGAGCTTGCATCATTTTTGTGTCCGGGGTGAAAAATTTAAGCAAACCAGATCCTACCGGATTCTTCCGGTTCCAGAGAGTCTGCCAGGTTCCCGGACGCCGGCTGCTGCACTTCAGCGTGAGCTCGGCTGACCTTCAGCCCCAGGAGCTGTCCCCTGTGAAGAGGTTCAGCACCATTTCAGTAGGGGACAGCTCCTGAAGCTGCGCTCTGCAGAATCTGGCTACAAACAGGACCGCAGGGCATATTAACTCTCCGCTTCTCTTTGTCCGGACCTGTCAGGCTGTGTCCGGTGCCTCCTGCAAAGCACTGGATACAGCCTGACAGGGGGAAAAACGTGGTGTGAAGCCGGCCTAAGACAAAACCAGGAGTAAAGCAAGCAGAGGTAATCCTAGATTTGTCTTATAAATACTGAAGTCACCAAATGCTCAACTTTCTTTCTCTGGCAAACCTCTGCATTTTTCACCCCGGACACAAAAATGCTGCATGCTCCGTTTTTGTGTCCAGGGCAAAAATCGTTTGCAGCCTGATGCTGCCAGACAGGGACAAAACCGGATGGCAAATAGCTGCCATCCAGCCCTGTCCGGCACCATAGGGCTGCATTGTGTGAAAATCGGGTCCGGGGCTGTCGGGTTCACACCGGACAGCCCCAGACCTGATCACACCATGGTGTGAAGCTGGCCTAATACCATATACAAGGAACAAATCCCGCCAAGCCATGACCAGAGCACATAATGGCACCAGATAGTGACCAATAATGAAAATGTAAAAAGCTCTGTTATATAGACAGTGTAAAGATAATATAGAGATTACCAGTGACATTACCAGTGACATTATACACAGGAGCTCTGTATATATTGTCAGTGTACAGGTAATATAATGATCACCAAGGACATTATACACAGGAGCTCTGTGTATAGTGTCAGTGTGTGTGTATAGGTAATAAACAAACTCACCAGTGATGTCTCTAGGTGAAGTTCTTTATCTGTTGCCGACTGATATCACATCTTCTATGTAGGACCTATCTCTGCAGAAAATAACATAGTTACTACAACTAATCACTTCCAGAGCACAATCCACACTTTTGCCACGATTTCTACACTACATGAAATGACAAGTGCTCCAGTGTCATTCTGTCCCTGCTCATCTCTGTCAGCTGTTTACTAGAAATTCATGGTGGCCATGTCTAATTTGGCGTGACGACATGAATTTCAGGCTTAGTACCAGCTGATAATGGGGTTAGTAGCAGGTTTGTATTATTACCCAGCGTGCCACCCCCCACCAGGACTGCTGGAAGAGCTGGAGAAAGTGTATGGACATGATGCTATGATGAAAGCACCATTTTTAGGGGTGGCTGTGGGCTGCGATTTTCAGCGTGGGGGGCCAAGAACGCTTGGGCCTTACCATGCTGAGAATCCCAGTCCCCAGCTGCCTTGCTTTATCTGGCTGGCGATCAACATATGGCAGGAGCATACGCATGTTTTTTCCAAAAAAAAGTGAAATAATTTTAAAACAAATATTAGGCTTCTCTGTCTTTTGATCGCCAGACAAGGTAAATCCAGGCAACTGGAGGTGGCAGCCCGTAGCTGTATGCTTTATCTGCGCTGAGAATCAAAAAATCTGCGGAGAGCTACGTCATGTTTTTTTTAGTATTTGTTTTCACATTTCTATATGTGTGACAGGCCCAACAGCTAATCACAGACACTGACACAGAGAATGGGCATCTGTGATTGGCTGCTTGAGTAACCTGAATGCAGCCCATACGTAGTACCGTACTAGAATGTATGGGCTGGTTGTAGATTACTCGAACAGCCAATCACAGATGCCCATCCTCTTTGACCGCATCTGTGATTGGCTGTTGTGGTCTGTCACATATAGAAGTGTGAAAATAAATAATTTTTAAAAACATGACATAGCGCTCTGCAGAATTTTTGATTCTCACCGCAGATAAAGCGGACAGCTACGGCCTGCCACCCCCAGCTGCCTGGCTTTACCTTGGATGGTGATCAACAGTCAGGAAAGCCCATTTTTTTTTATAAATTGTTAAAAAAAAAAATGAGTGGGCTCCCGCCATATTTTGATCGGCAGCTGGTGGCTGGGATTCTTAGCATGGTAAGGCCCAAGCATTCTGGGCCCCCGATGCTGAAAACGGCAGCCCACAGCCACCCCTGGAATTGGCGCAGTCATCATAGCGCCATTTCCAGGCGCTTTATTCGGCTCTTCCCGTGGCCCTGGTGGTGGGTGGCACGCTGGGTAATAAAGGGGTTAGTACCAGCTTTGTATTATCAGTTGGTACTAACCCTGAAATTCATGGCATCACGCCAAACTAGACATGGCCACCATGAATTTCTAGTAAACAGGAAAAAAACACAATATAGATAAAATAAATGTTTAATAAAACTCAAATCGCATTTAGAGACTCCATCTTTAATAAAAAAAAAAAATCCTTGCTCTGACGTAATTCACAGGTCTTCTGTCTTCAGCTCTTTGCAATCAGACAATATGTCTGCTGACAGAGATGAGCAGGCACAGAATAACAGTAGAACACACCTGTAAGTGATAGAAGCGCTCAGCTGGCCTCCAGCCGCCGACCGTGTTTCCTGTGCATTGCAAATAATGCATACTTTCAAACGCATGGCCGTTTTGCAAGCGTTAGAATGCATTTTTGCAATACAAGTCTACGGTACATTGCATTTGTGCTGATTTACAATGGATCCGTTGCAACGAACAGCATAAACGCAATGTTAACAGCTGTGAAGAGGGGAGACAGAGCCCTGGATAACGCCTAGTCAGTCTACTGATGGTACTATCTTGCCCATTGCCCAGTATGTCCTTCCAGCCTTTGTGGCACTATTATGCCCATTGCCCAGTATGTACTGCCTCTGTGGTACACTCATGCTAGTACTACCACCAGTGACTGTCAGGACATGCTGGGTGGGCATGATTGTACCACAGATGCTGGCAGGACATATTGGGCAATGGGCATGCATGATAGTACCACCAGAGGCTAGCATAACATGCTGGCCAATGGCCATGATAATCATGGCCATTGCCCAGTAGTATGTCCTGCCAGCCTCAGCTAAGGGTCCCAGGCAGTTACCTTCTCATCCGTTCTGCTGCTGGCTGGGAGTCCTATACAGTGCAGCATGTAGTGTGAATGCCACACTATGGAGATGCTGCTTCTACTACTGCCACATGGAGGCGAGGCTCAGGGCCACATAGAGATTACAGGGGCCGCATAAGGGGCGGATATGGGTCCCAATCAGGGGCGTACATAGAGATCAATGGGCACTCTCAGGGGCGTGCATAAAGACCATGGGGCCGAATCATAGGCGTACATAGATAACATGGGGCACAGTCAGGGGCGTGTATAAAAATCATGGGGCCCACTCAGGGTTCGTACATAGAGATCATGGGGCCCACTCAGATGCGTACATAGAGATCATCATGGGGCCCACTCAGAGGTGTACATACAGATTACGGGGCCCACTCAGATACATACAAAGAGATCATCATGGGGCCCACTCAGAGGTGTACATACAGATTACGGGGTCCACTCAGAGGCGCACATAGAGATCATGGGGCCCACTCAGGGATCGTACATACAGATCATGGGGTCCACTCAGATGCATACATAGAGATCATCGTGGGGCATACTCAGAGGCGTACATAGAGATTATGGGGCCCACATAGAGGCGCACATAGAGATCACGGGGTCCACTCAGATGCGTACATAGAGATCATCATGGGGCCCACACATAGGTGCACATAGAGATCATGGGGCCCACACATAGGCGCACATAGAGATCACGGGGCCCACTCAGATGCGTACATAGAGATCATCATGGGGCCCACACATAGGCGCACAGAGATCATGGGGCCCACACATAGGCGCACATAGAGATCATGGGGCCCACACATAGGCGCACATAGAGATCATGGGGCCCACACATAGGCGCACATAGAGATCATGGGGCCCACACATAGGCGCACATAGAGATCATGGGGCCCACTCAGATGCGTACATAGAGATCATGATGGGGCCCACACATAGGCGCACATAGAAATCATGGGTTCACTCAGATGCGCACATAGAGATCATCATGGAGCCCACACATAGGCGCACATAGAGATCATGGGGCCCACACATAGGCGCACATAGTGATCATGGGGCCCACTCAGGGGCGTACATAGAGATCATCATGGGGCCCACACATAGGCGCACATAGAGATCATGGAGCCCACACATAGGCGCACATAGAGATCATGGGGCCCACACATAGGTGCACATAGAGATCATGGAGCCCACTCAGGGGCGTACATAGAGATCATCATGGGGCCCACACATAGGCGCACATAGAGATCATGGGGCCCACACATAGGCGCACATAGAGATCATGGGGCCCACACATAGGCGCACATAGAGATCATGGGGTCCACTCAGATGCGTACATAGAGATCATGATGGGGCCCACACATAGGCGCACATAGAAATCATGGGTTCACTCAGATGCGCACATAGAGATCATCATGGAGCCCACACATAGGCGCACATAGAGATCATGGGGCCCACACATAGGCGCACATAGTGATCATGGGGCCCACTCAGGGGCGTACATAGAGATCATCATGGGGCCCACACATAGGTGCACATAGAGATCATGGAGCCCACTCAGGGGCGTACATAGAGATCATCATGGGGCCCACACATAGGCGCACATAGAGATCATGGGGCCCACACATAGGCGCACATAGAGATCATGGGGCCCACACATAGGCGCATAGAGATCATGGGGCCCACACATAGGCGCACATAGAGATCATGGGGCCCACACATAGGCGCACATAGAGATCATGGGGCCCACTCAGATGCATACATAGAGATCATGGGGCCCACTCAGATGCGCACATAGTGATCATGGGGCCCACTCAGGGGCGTACATAGAGATCATCATGGGGCCCACACATAGGTGCACATAGAGATCATGGAGCCCACTCAGGGGCGTACATAGAGATCATCATGGGGCCCACACATAGGCGCACATAGAGATCATGGGGCCCACACATAGGCGCACATAGAGATCATGGGGCCCACACATAGGCGCACATAGAGATCATGGGGCCCACACATAGGCGCACATAGAGATCATGGGGCCCACTCAGATGCGTACATAGAGATCATCATGGGGCCCACACATAGGCGCACATAGAGATCATGGGACCCACACATAGGCGCACATAGAGATCATGTGGCCCACTCAGATGCGCACATAGAGATCATCATGGAGCCCACACATAGGCACACATAGAGATCATGGGGCCCACATATAGGCGCACATAGTGATCATGGGGCCCACTCAGGGGCGTACATAGAGATCATCATGGGGCCCACACATAGGCGCACATAGAGATCATGGAGCCCACTCAGGGGCGTACATAGAGATCATCATGGGGCCCACACATAGGCGCACATAGAGATCATGGGGCCCACACATAGGCGCACATAGAGATCATGGGGCCCACTCAGGGGCGTACATAGAGATCATCATGGGGCCCACACATAGAGCGCACATAGAGATCATGGGGCCCACACATAGAGCGCACATAGAGATCATGGGGCCCACACATAGGCGCACATAGTGATCATGGGGCCCACTCAGGGGCGTACATAGAGATCATCATGGGGCCCACACATAGGCGCACATAGAGATCATGGGGCCCACTCAGGGATTGTATATAGAGATCATGGGGCTCCGTGAGGTTAGGCTTTCACTGCACCCCAGTATGGTGCCATCAGGGAGCTCCCACAGTGTTTGCTTCATACTAAGGTCTGTGATGCCCTGTGGGACCTCCCTGATGGCACCATGCTGGGGGCAGTAGTAGAAGCAGCAGCAGCAGTATCTCCTCACACTAAATGCTGCACAGCACTACAGGCCCACATGCAGGTGAGACTGGATGGTGGAGGCTGCAGCACGGTCTGGGACCCCCCACACCCCAGGCTGATGGCTGAGGAGCCCATCTCTTATGGAATAATGGGCTCCTCAGTCGCTCAGTTACCAGGACGACCTAGCACACACACACCCCCGCACCCAAGCCTCCTTCCCCTGGCCACCCAAACCCCCCCCCCGCCTTTATAGTCACCCTGGGCCTGTTTGCAGGGGCGATGACGGGTCCCTCTCCTCCTCAGCGACGCTGCCGGCACCTGCGCACACAACCTGAATGGAGGCAGTCATCGCAGGCTGAGGCTGTCTCCATCTGCGCACGCGCCGGCAGTGTCGCGCTGCGCAGAGGAGGCTGGGCGGCACCGCAACAGCAGGCAAAGCACGGAGAGCTCTCTCCGTGCTTTGCTGCTGCAAGACCAGAACAATCACTCACTAATCATATCGGCAGTGCGCCGATATGATTAGTGATAATACCGGAGGGGGGCCTCACTGTCACTCTGCAGGGCCCAGGGGGGGTATGGGGGCGGGGCTAAGTGGGCGGGGCTAAAAAGTGTCGGGGTTCCCCCGGGGGATCTCCCGCCGGGCCAGTCCGCCCCTGTTAGTGATAATACCGGAGGGGGGCCTCACACTGTCACTCTGCAGGGCCCAGGGGGGTATGGGGGCGGGGCTAAGTGGGTGGAGCTAAAAAGTGTCGGGGCCCCCCGGGGGATCTCCCGATCTCCCGCCGGGCCAGTCCGCCCCTGTCCACTCATATAGTGCCATATACTATGACTTTCATTCAAAACGCGTCGGATGGCTTTTCCTCATGCATGTTGCTATTTTTTATTGAAATTCAAAAAAGAAAGCAGAAAATGTTAATTTTCTTAATGTGCCAATTTTTCCTTCTGTTCTGTAAATATCACACAATCATCCACATGACAGTTTCTTTGATAGGACCACTTCTCTAATTGATTGTTCTTATGTAGTTGTAGGCTTTAATCTATGATACTATGAGACTGTGAAAAGTGTGCCACTGATATAACAGTGTATGTTTATATGTCTTCCTCTGCAGTCTACTGTATGTGCATGTGGCTTATCTTTGTTCATCACATGGAGAAGGCTACATCTGGAGGACGTCAAGTTCAAGTCAAGTCAGGCTCCCCGGCGAAACATCTGTTACTACACTGCATGTTTCTCTGTTGCTTGCTGTGTGAAGAGCCCCATATTCATGCTGCGAGTGAGAAAGGGATGAATGAAAGGTTACTGTAACTTTGCTAAGGTGACTGCTGTTTGGAAAATGTGATAGAATCAAACGCAGGAAAACAAATCGAAACAATATTAGGATATGTGCTCACGGTTAGTATTTGCTGCAGACATTTCTACACCAATTCTGCATCTCTTTGCAGGAAAATGCAAGTTTTGTATCACATTTTGGGTGCGTTTTTGTTTGATATTTTTAGTGCAAATTTTCCCCATTCATTAGAATAGGTGAAATTTACAGTAAGAATTGACATGCTGCTGCTTTAGACACCATTCACACACACAGTCTTTGCTCCGCTCTTACCGGGGCAGTTTTCTCTCTTTTTCTGCTGCAAATCTGAATCAGCTTTACAAAAAATGCACCAGAAAATGGGTCATCCGTTTCTGATCCGCTTTTGATGCGTTTTTAATGCTGCATTTTTTTTTCTTCATTTTGAATTGTTCCTGTGGGAAAAGTGGAAGAGAAAAAGCCACTGAAACGAGCATGCACTTTCCTTGTAAGGATCACTTTTTAAGAGAAAAAATGGATGACATCACAGTTGGATGACAATTCCCAGTTTGAATAGCAAAAAGTGAAAACCCATTGACTTTGCTGTGATTCCTTTAGAGTGATATGTTCACTGCAAAATACGGATGAAAAAAAAACTGATCAAAAAACGGTGTGTGAATGTAGCCTTAAATCTACATGGAGAAAATACTCAACTTGTGCATAAGACTTGCGGATTTCTCCTGGCCACCCAATCAGCGGTCTTGGCGGCGTCCGGGAGATCAGCGGTAGCAGCCGGGAGATCAGCGGTAACCGCCGGGAGATCAGCAGCGGCCACTGGGAGATCAGCGGCAGCCGCTGGGAGAGATTTCATTGTGATCCATAGCGTTGTCCTGCAATGTCATGTGGAGGACACTGCGGATCTATTGACTTCCATTCATTCTTGGTGCACTTGCGGATGCTTGGTGATAAAACAAACACCGGCAAACGTACAAAAAATGCAGCATGTTGCATTTGGAGGGTGCACAAATTATGTGCATCCGAACGCAACCACCCCCGAATGCAGCCAAATGCTGCTACCATGCGTTCCCATGTTAAACATAGGAACGTAGTGCGCATGCGTTTGGCTGCGTTCAGTTACGCTGTGTTCAAAAACTTAAATGTGAAAGCAGCCTATGATGTGCATTTTTGTCATGGCTTAAAACCATCACCACATACAGTGACAGAATTGTGCTGCCTGTCCCAAACAACTGATCGACTCCAGGCTCATCAGTAGGACCAATCACAGCTGGCCGGCTCACCGATCACTATGATTGGTCATTGACAAGAGTATCTGACCAACCGTAGTTACTAAACCTCACAATGACGGAAGAAAAACACGTTCCCAGTCGTTGATCCACAGTCAGAGGAGGAAATCAAAGCTGTGATGACTAATCTTTCTGTCTGCAGTGAATAAAATAACTTTAAAGAGGACCTTCATCCCCTGCTGCATGGCAATTTAAATGCAGCAGTGAATGCAGCATGTCTGCTGCATTCAGGGAAGGGGTCCCCCCATGTGTCTGTGTGCTGTGTACCCGAGATATAGCCTTAGTAAAACTGACTGTTAGAAGCCATGAGGGCATTCCCTGGTGCAGGAGCCAGCTCGATTGAAGGGGGCCATTCCCTACCCCTCTGCCTGTCTGTGCTGCTTCTGCTGTGCTAGCTCTGCCCTCCTCCTCTCTGTCACTCATCCTGCCTCACACAGCATGCAAATCATTTGTCCTGATGTCAGCTCCAGATTCCTGCCCTGCTGTCTGAACAAAGCATAAACAACACAGCAGAGGCGGCACAGACAGGCAGAGGGGGAGGGAATGGCCCCATCAATCGAGCTGGCTCCTGCGCCAGGGACTGCCCTCATGGCTTCTAACAGTGAGTTTTACTAAGACTATATCTCGGGGTACACAGCACACGGATACATGGGGGACCCCTTCCCTGAATGCAGCATATATGCTGCATTCAGTGCTGCATTTAGATTGCCACGATGCAGGGAGGTTACAGGTCCTCTTTAATCCCATCAGAACCTCTATAATATACAAATATACGTTATATATTCACTCAGCTGCTGGTTGAGGTAACAACAGGAAGGATTTCTATTTAATCAGCCATAAACCACCCTGAAGGAACATAAAGCAAGCCTTTTCCAACATAACAATACAAACTAGAAATAATAATACGTTTTTTTTACTGTGGGCTCACCCGCTCAGGATAAATAACTCTCCTTTCATACAGAGTTTCTCTCTGAAGGTGTACCAACCTTCACACACAAACCATGTGTGAAACAAACAGTCTCCATTTAAACATATGTAGCACACTCATGGGTGGGGGTATGTAAGCAACTGGACCCCCACATCTCTCTGGCTGCTCATAAAACCAGCCCTGACATGCCCTACCTCTCTTAGTACAAGCACCTATCTTACAACATATGTATAGTGAATGCATGTGCATGTCACTGAGCAAGAAAACCTGCTCTATGATCTGTTCTGACACAAATATATAGTATATATACAGTACAGACCAAAAGTTTGGACACACTTCTCATTCAAAGATTTTTCTGTATTTTCATGACTATGAAAATTGTAGATTCACACTGAAGGCATCAAAACTATGAATTAACACATGTGGAATTATATACTTAACAAAAAAGTGTGAAACAACTGAAAATATGTCTTATATTCTAGGTTCTTCAAAGTAGCACCTTTTGCTTTGATTACTGCTTTGCACACTCTTGGCATTCTCTTGATGGGCTTCAAAGCAGCAAAGCACCCCCACACCATCACAGCTCCTCCTCCATGCTTCATGGTGGGTACCAGGCATGTAGAGTCCATCCGTTTCACCTTTTCTGTGTCGTACAAACACACGGTGGATGGAACCAAAGATCTCAAATTTGGACTCATCAGACCAAAGCACAGATTTCCACTGGTCTAATGTCCATTCCTTGTGTTCTTTAGCCCAAACAAGTCTCTTCTGCTTGTTGCCTGTCCTTAGCAGTGGTTTCCTAGCAGCTATTTTACCATGAAGGCCTGCTGCACAAAGTCTCCTCTTAACAGTTGCTAGAGATGTGTCTGCTGCTTGAACTCTGTGTGGCATTGACCTGGTCTCTAATCTGAGCTGTTGTTAACCTGCGATTTCTGAGGCTGGTGACTCGATGAACTTATCTTCCGCAGCAGAGGTGACTCTTGGTCTTCCTTTTCCTGGGGCGGGTCCTCATGTGAGCCAGTTTCTTTGTAGAGCTTGGTGGTTTTTGAAACTGACTTGGAACACTTTCAAAGTTTTCCCAATTTTTCGACTGACTGACCTTCATTTCTTAAAGTAATGATGGCCACTTGTTTTTCTTTACTAAGGCTGCTTTTTTCTTGCCATAATACAAATTCTAACAGTCTATTCAGTAGGACTCATCAGCTGTGTATCCACCAGACTTCTGCACAACACAACTGATGGTCCCAACCCCATTTATAAGGCAAGAAATCCCACTTATTAAACCTGACAGGGCACACCTGTGAAGTGAAAACCATTTCCGGTGACTACCTCTTGAAGTTCATCAAGAGAATGCCAAGAGTGTGCAAAGCAGTAATCAAATCAAAAGGTGGCTACTTTGAAGAGCCTAGAATTAAGACATATTTCAGTTGTTTCACACTTTTTTGTTAAGTATATAATTCCACATGTGTTAATTCATAGTTTTGATGCCTTCAGTGTGAATCTACTATTTTCATAGCCATGAAAATGCAGAAAAATCTTTGAATGAGAAGTACGTCCAAACTTTTGGTCTGTACTGTACATATAGTAAGAGTAGACTTTTTAAGTTTTTTTTTTTTTTTGCAGAAGACTTAATAAATTTAGTGGTTGAAGAAACCAATTTATACGCTCATCAATGTATCTCTGATTAAATTTATTCCTTTTATGCCAGATAAAACAACAGTTTACCAAGCAAAAGTCTTAATATTTGGGGGGTGCTTTAGCATATGAGGTTATCAAAAACTCACAGTAACATTTTTCTGAATTGTCTGTTATTACACCTCAATGTATAGAAACACAAGAGGTTTGAGGCCATAATGTGATTCATTCATTGTAGGATAATTTGTTCTATCCCCCAAAAGTGACCTCAGCCACAATCATCTCTATTAATATAAACACTAATTATATTATTATTATATTATTTATATATAATTTTAATTACCCACCTAATCCATGATAACACGCCCATAACCTTCCATAGGGCAACACTGTACTTTCATATGTTTTATAAAAGCTTTTTCTTTGAGTCAGTGAGAAAAAACCTGTGCCATGTAGAAATGAATGCGCTACATGCACTAAGTAATTATTCTCTAGAAATCATAAAGAAAACTTTGCTTGTGTTTGAAGCAATGGAAAATATTTAGTAACATAAAATGTTCCCTGCTTTAGTTACTCTTATCACTGCAGATTTGGATGAATTTTCAAACTAAACTATGGAAGAGTAAATCGTAAAGTCTCTTGATTCCAGGGATAGAAATAAAGAAACTAAATAAAGAAAAGATTAGTATATAAACAATAAATATAAAAGAGAATACAAACAAGAACTACAAAATAGAAGAAAATGAGACTCAATGGTCAAATATAGACTAAATAAAAATATAATACAAGGTAAAAGAACATATACTATACGTTCCAGGTCATTAGTTAACAAATTCTTGATGTGGACTTAGAACTCTAGAGTCTCTGAAATGAAAATCAGAATCATTAAAGGTGTTCTCATCAGGGCGGTGGAGTCAGTAAGCCAAACATCCGACTCCAAATCCTCAATTTCTCTGAATCCAAAATCAGACTTTGACTCCGACTACAACTCCACCAAAGTGGACACCAACTCCAACTCCAACTCCGACTCCACAACCAGGCTGGTAAAATGAATAAGTCAAACATCTGACTCATCAATTTCTCTGAATCCAACTCACTCTGACTTTGACTTCCTCTTCACCAAAATAGACATCGATTCCGACTCCACAATTTCTCCGAACCCGACTCCATGACTCCAACTCCACAGCCCTGGTTGTCATGGCAAAATTAAAATGTTATCATTGGCTGCTAAATTAAAAAAAAACAATCCAAGCTATATCCATCTACCAGTACTTACTGAGAATCAGATGTTTTCAGCATAGCGTCACCTATGATGCAGGGACAAATCAGCCCATGAAACGAATGTCATGATGGTGCTTTGATTCATGGAGGGGGCAGAGGCTTAAGTTAATGCCACAGACTCTGCCCCCTGATGACACTTTGATTGAGTATCTCACCATGCCCTGGGATTCTTGAAGGACTCAACATCAGACAGGAACTAGAGAACAAAAAAGAATATTAGATAGTGTAGCTAGGAAACTAAAGGGGATTTTTAATATGCACTGTGGTGCAGCGGTTGACTGCCATACAGGTGTCAGTGCTGAGACTTGTGGTTCCATGACTCTGGTAAGGCATTAGATGTGTTAGGCTGCATTTTGAAAGCCAGAGGAGAGACTGTCTAAGCTGGATCCTCCTGTGGGCGTAACACATCAGACATAAGCAAACTCCCTCTTGGTCACATGGGCTGTGAGGTCAGAAGAGGTCCTGCACCATGAGATGTAGAGAAGCCTTCGACCAGAAGGACATGGTCCCAGAGCCCACAATAGGTGAGGAGACCTAAGAGAAGCCTAGATCAACTCGGACTAAGGGAGCTTGAAGCTGGTCAGAGCCCGGACTAGACAAGAGCCTGTGATCCTGCAGAGGCAGCATCTCCTCAAAATGGACTAAGGTTAGTGATCACTCCTGTGGACTAAGGTCAGTGATGTCTATTATGGACTAACCGGGACATGCTATGTGTGTCATCCCAGCCATTGGGACAGTCTGAAGTTACATATTTACTATGTGCAGTTTATGAGGCATATGAATAAACTGCTGGACTTTATGTCACTTTAAAACACGGTTGTTTGCACGATTTTCCGCTGCCAAGCAGTCCCCTCAGTGTGCGCGACACCACTTGGGGTGGAGAATGTGGCAAGCCGACCCGGTGGGGCATCAGAGCATGGTTGCTGATGGTAGCGGTGGAAGTGCACATGAATGACTTGGTTGCTATGGGCAACCACACGATGAGCGGGGATACAAGCATCTGGCTGGTGGCTCAGCGGGGCCACGAAGATTCCAGGCCCGTTGCACTCAAGTCCATTTGCTGGTTGCTCGGCGGGGCCACGAAGACTCCAGGCTGTCACACTCAAATCCAGTTTGCTGGTTGCTTGGCAGGGCCACGAAGACTCCAAGTCAGCGCTCTCAAACCCGGTTTGCTGGTGACTCCGCTAGGCCACGAAGACGCCGCACCCAAATCAGGTTCTCTGTGGCTCGGAGCTCTTGCGGTTGCGGCGATGTTGCCCCGGGAGATAGTGGGAGGCACTGTGGACTGAGCCATGAAACATGCGTGGGGTATCCTCGGAGTCTAACCCCTATAGACTGAGTAGTCACCCAAAGGGGAGTTGAGTCCCTAAAGGGGTAATGGCTCAAGCAGGGGTGGAGACCCAGAAAGTAGAAGCTGCCCAAAAGGTGGCAGAGCATCCCAGTGGAATAGGGGTGGTGCAGATGGACTGTTTGTCCGGACAAGAGTACTATAAGTGTCCGGTGTGTCAGGTGCACTACCTACCCGGGGATCTCTCTCGCACGTGTTCTGTGGAAGTCGATGAGGAATCTGTGATAGGACTGGTAGATTCTGGGAACCAGGTGACCCTTGTGAGGGCCAAGCTGAGGTCTACCTGATGCCTGGTAAAACAGTTGGAGTCACCTGCATTCATGGGCGCACTGTAGACAACCCGGTGTTGAGAGTTGTCATTGCAATGACCAGAGACATTGGTAGCCATGATGTGAGTGTGGTCCCGGGCTTAGCGTGTACAGTCATAATAAGCCAGGACTCCAAATTGTTTTCTGATTTGTGGGAACAAGGTTCGGGTCTGGCTGCTCCGACCAGAGCCAGAAAAGTCCTAAGAGGACGCTGTCATAGCAGGAGGCTAAAGAGGTTACCTGTGATCTATGCATGTGTGATAACGAGTCAGTACCTCATGAGGGTGACAGTCCGGAGGTAGGGTGACCAAAGCGCCCTGTGGGAAACCCCAATGTAGAGACATATGAAAAGAAAAAAGGGGGAAGGGGAACAAGAGGCGCAATAGTGCCTTATCACTTAGACACTGACAATCCGGTGGTATAAAGGAACCACTCACCTATTTCATTTGTGCGACCCACAACTGGTATGCAGACATGTAGTGTATAATCCGGATGGCTGCTGCTGGACTCCCACCGACCACTTGCACGTGGAATCACACAGTAAAAATGGGAAAGGAAACGGTGTTCACCAGTCCGCGCTGCCAGGATCCACTTATTCCAGGGAAGAAACTCACGATCAGATGTGATGTGATCAAAACTTTTTATTGCATCCAACGCGTTTCAACGCCTTTCCTGCGTCTTCCTCAGGAATCCCTGAGGAAGACGCCAGGAAAGGCGTTGAAACGTGTTGGATGCAATAAAAAGTTTTGATCACATCACATCTGATCGTGAGTTTCTTCCCTGGAATAAGTGGATCCTGGCAGCGCGGACTGGTGAACACCGTTTCCTTTCCCATTTTTTACAATGTAGAGACATGACAGAAAAAGAGAAACATGACTTGGTAACTGGTACAGCTGAAGTAGCCCGAGAGAAGTCAGCTAGCGACTTGCTGATCTATAGTACCAGGAAGAGTGTTTATGACTTCCAGGGCGACTGTAACTCAGTGATGACAGACAAGGAGTACAGTAAGGATGGGCCAAGCCAGGGCCCAAAATCCTTCCGTCACCGGAAACATAAAGGAACCAAAGAAGCTTTGCAAGTTGCACCTTCCGAAAGTGTGACGGAAGTAGAGGTCACATCCCGTGCGTCAGTTACCGGACTGAATCCTCTTCCAGATTCGGAGGAAATCAAGACAGAAGCTGGGGTTATGTTGCTCATGGGAACCTCTGGTGTACTGACAACCTACCAAGAGGACCAGAAGAAGGAACCAGCCAAAATGCTGGTAGTGGCGTGGTCTCCAGGGTGTGAACAGGTAACCAGTGGTTGGTCAGCAGGTCACCTCACGGAAATGGACATTTCTAGGTCCAAGAGGGTAGATGACTCCCAAGACCCTGAGAATGAAGAGAGAGAAGGTCTGAAGCCTTCTGAAGATGATATTATTGTTGCCCATGGGAGGGTGCCAGATTGGGCTGCCGATGCTCAAGAGTTGCGTGACGTGGCAGAGGTCACAGGTAAAGAACTGGAGACCCCTGGACAAGCACAAGGAGATGTGGCCGAGGTTGCCAGGGGTGCTGCCGGACCCCAAGAGGGGGTGGTGAATACAGAACTGGAGACCCCTGGACAGGCACAAGGAGTTGTGGCTGAGGTTGCCAGGGGTGCTACCGGACCCCAAGAGGGGGAGGTAACTGCAGAAGTTGAAGAAGCCACTGGGAAAGTGAGGGGGGACTTGAATACCACCTCGGGTGTTGTGAGCTCGCCTGGTCCGGTGGATGTCGGAGCTAAGGTAAAGGAGCTCATGGAGATGCTCCAAGCCCACTTGTAGCAAGAGAAACTGTGGAGGCAGGCTGCCGTGATTCATGTGTGTACATTGATGATGGAGAGGACTCCAAGAATTCTGCTAGAAGGGGGGCAGTTAAAGCAGGAAGAGCTCTTGAGACGAGCTGCTGAGAGGCGAGAAGCTGAGCTAGAGGACAAAGTCGCTAAGCTCAAGGGTCGCCTGGCAGTATGCCATACTAGGAACGAGGTCACCTTGGAGAAGGTAGAGCGCCCAGTGTTCCTCTGGGGCGAACGCGCCAAAGAAGCCGAAAGCCAGTTGGGCCTGAGATTTGAGCCGAGTGAACCTGTAGGGACCAGCAGTGAAACCAAAACGGCTCTCTGCAAGTGCTCTGTGGAGGTACCAGAACACCTGTGAGAAGAATGCTCAAGGGAGGGGATGCATGAAGACTTTAAGAAGGCCGTGGGAGCCTGTATGGTGTACTTGACCCCCGAAGCTAAACAGCTGGTGGTCCTGTCCACAATGGAAGTCACAGTGAAGAGGGTGGCTATTCTGAGTGACATGCACTGGTGATGTATCTGCATGAAGTGAATTGTGCAGGTGAAGACAGAAGAAACCATCAGACAGCTGCAGCTTATGATGAAAGCTCAAAGTCTGCAGGAAGAAGTCATCCAGTGCCATATGCTCAGGTACAAAAGCTCATGGGGAGAAAAGGCCATGCCATGCAAACTATGGTAAAGGAGTCCGGGGTAATGAAAGTAATCTGTCCATGTAATCACCAGGACTGGATACCAGGAGCAGTTGGCAAGGTGTCGATCTTTGCTAGAGGTACGGAAGACTCTCTCGGATATCTACAGATGCTGATAGAATATCATGTGGCTCACCTGTGAGAAGTGGAAAGGCTAAAGCTTGCACGACGGAGAGCTGAGAGACGGCGACATGTGAGCAGTAGAAGGTGGTAGCTATCTGGGAATGGTGGCACTCGGCCATGAAGGGGACCTCAAAATACTGGATTAGCCACGGCAGAAGCTAGAGCCAGCAGTCATAAAGGAAGTAATGGCTCTCCAGTGGTAACAGACGAAGGTCGCCAACGGAGAGACCTCCATAGACATCCTGAGAGTACTGGATGTAATCTGGTTGGAGGTAGTGCATCCTCCTTTGTCTCTAGTCTGACAGGCCTACTCAAACGACCGGTTAGGATATGTGGTTGGACAGAGTCAGGCCTGACGCGGATACCAAAGCGCATGACTCTTCCTACAGTACTGACCGCTAGGTGCAGGCTAGGCTCGACATGAAGTTGACTCCGAAAAGTGACATGTCGATGTCTGATGGTGAGGTCCGCACCGAGACACAGTGAGTGATGACTAACGGGTGGTAGGTCCTTGAGAGAGGGGCTACGGTGGCTGTCTCCTGTTCCGGGAGCTGAGAGGCACACCCGTCAAGTGATGGGCTCTTGTGTAACTGTCGGTGGTACTGCCACTGGGCTTTTTTTGTTAAATGTTACAGGCTTGAACATGAGGGGGAGGATATGTGGTGCAGCAGTTGACTGCCATACAGGTGTCTGTGCTGGGATTATGGTTCCACAATTCTGGTAAGGCATTAGATGTGTTAGGCTGCAGGCTGAAAGCCAGGGGGAGTGGCTGTCTAACATGGATCCTCCTGTGGGCGTGACACATCAGACATAAGCAGACTTCCTCTTGGTCACATGGGCTGTGAGGTCAGAAGAGGTCCTGCACCACGAGATGTAGAGGAGCCTTGCAACCAAAAGGACATGGTCCCAGAGCCCACAATAGGTGAGGAAACCTAAGGGAAGCCTGGATCAACCCAGACTCAGGGAGCTTGAAACCGGTCAGAGCCTGGACCATACAAAAGTCTGTGATCCTGCAGAGGCAGCATCTACTCATCCTGGACTAAGGTTAGTGATCACTCCTTGAACTAAGGTCAGTGATGTCTATTATGGACTAACCGGGATGTGCTATGTGTGTCATCCCAGCCATTGGGGCAGTCTGAAGAGACATAGTTATGCACTATGTGCAGTTTATGAGCACATGAATAAACTGCTGAACTTTTGTCACTTTAAAACACAGTTGTTTCTACTGTTTTCCGCTGCCAAGCAGTTCCCTCGGTGTGCGCGACACCACAACGTGTATTAGAAAGTAAGTTAAATTATAGTATGACATACAGTGCCTACAAGTAGTATTCAACCCCCTGCAGATTTAGCTGATTGACACATGCGGAATTAACTTGGCATTGTGACATTTGGACTGTAGATCAGCCTGGAAATGGGAAATGCAGTGCCACAAAACATTTTTTTTTTTTTTTTTTTTTTTAAAGCGTTAAAAGTTAATTCAGAGGGTCATTTATTATTCAACCCCTCAAACCACCAGAATTCTGTTTGGTCCCCCTAAAGTATTAAGAAGTAGTTCAGGCACAAATAACAATGAGCTTCACATGTGTGGATTAATTATCTCTTTTGCCAGCCTTTTCTGACTATTTAAGACCCTCCCCAAACAGCACTCATACATGGTCAATATGGGAAAGACAAAGGAGCATTCCATGGCCATCAGAGACAAGATCGTGGAGGGTCACAAGGCTAGCAAGGGGTACAAAACCCTTTCCAAGGAGTTGGGCCTACCTGTCTCCGCTGTTGGGAGCATCATCCGGAAGTGGAAGGCTTATGGAACTACTGTTAGCCTTCCACGGCCTGGACAGCCTTTGAAAGTTTCCTCCCATGCCGAGGCCAGGCTTGTCCAAGAGTCAAGGCTAACCCAAGGACAACAAGGAAGGAGCTCCGGGAAGATCTCATGGCAGTGGGGACATTGGTTTCAGTCAATACCATAAGTAACGTACTCCACCGCAATGGTCTCCGTTCCAGACGAGCCCGTAAGGTTCCTTTACTTTCAAAGCGTCATGTCAAGGCTCGTCTACAGTTTGCTCATGATCACTTGGAGGACTCTGAGACAGACTGGTTCAAGGTTCTATGGTCTGATGAGACCAAGATCGAGATCTTTGGTGCCAACCACACACGTGACGTTTGGAGACTGGATGGCACTGCATACGACCCCAAGAATACCATCCCTACAGTCAAGCATGGTGGTGGCAGCATCATGCTGTGGGGCTGTTTCTCAGACAAGGGGCCTGGCCATCTGGTCCGCATCCATGGGAAGATGGATAGCACGGCATACCTGGAGATTTTGGCCAAGAACCTCCGCTCCTCCATCAAGGATCTTAAGATGGGTCGTAATTTCATCTTCCAACAAGACAACGACCCAAAGCACACAGCCAAGAAAACCAAGGCCTGGTTCAAGAGGGAAAAAATCAAGGTGTTGGAGTGGCCTAGTCAGTCTCCTGACCTTAACCCAATTGAAAACTTGTGGAAGGAGCTCAAGATTAAAGTCCACATGAGACACCCAAAGAACCTAGATAACTTGGAGAAGATCTGCATGGAGGAGTGGGCCAAGATAACTGCAGAGACCTGTGCCGGCCTGATCAGGTCTTATAAAAGACGATTATTAGCTGTAATTGCAAACAAGGGTTATTCCACAAAATATTAAACATAGGGGTTGAATAATAATTGACCCACACTTTTATGTTTAAAATTTATAAAAATTCAACTGAGCGACATAACATTTTGGTTTGTAAGATTTATGCTTCTGTTAATAAATCCTACTCTCGTTTGCAGTTTGAAGGCTCTAACTTATTGGCATCTTATCAAACCACCTAAATCTGCAGATAGTTGAATACTACTTGTAGGCACTGTACATAGGGACCACCCCTTTAAGACTTAATAGGTGACCAGTTGCAATCTTGCAACAAACTCTAAGTTCAAGCATTAAACTTGGGCCTTTCATGTAAAGAAGATAATAATCATGTGGATGGAAAAGGAATATGGTAAACTTGCAAATATCTAGTCTTGATTGAAGCCACATTCATTTACAAGGTCATTGGGAGCATTGTGCATTAGCATATTTTATACACAGAAAGAGAGTAAATTAAATGTACTTCTGTGTAAACTGTTATGGGAATATAGATTTGTGTTTAGCTTATTTAAAAGGATGCCGAAAGTAACAGTTGTATTGCCTAGTAACAAAAGTATTGCACATATACAACCAATAACGCAGAAAACATGTCGCTGCATATGTGTATAAACAATCTACAAAGAATAAAACAGCATTTCTCACATATATTAAAGAGACATAAAGGAAACAAAATACACATTAAGCTTTGAGATGAAAATAACATTTTACAGATGCGCATTACCAGTGGATATAGGAATCATATATTGCACATAAATTGTGTATAGTAGTTCATTAAATACTTATCCTTAACAAATTGTCACTTCAGTGAGGAAGTGAAGGAACTCTAGCGCCACCTTTCGGTTGCTGTCCTCAAAGTCTTAATCGACTCTTTAACAAGTCTTTTAATACGACCAAAGATTTGTGCCAGATCAGAACCCCAAACTACAGACACTGTGTTGTTTCGGGGTAACTTGCCCCTCATCAGTGCAGTGTGTGGGAATTCTGATCTGGCTGTGTGAGTAGGCTAAGACAAGGTCTGGGGAACTAGCTTTCTACCTCATGGAGAGGAATTTGTTTGCCAACTTAAGAAGGCAGATAAGCTGATAAGGAAGCTTATAGCTGCAATGCTGCACTGGGGAATATGCAAAGTGTCACTTCAGTGAGGAAGTGGATGAACTCCTTGTTTTCCTCAACAAAGCATAGGATATCCTCTCCCAGGGGCGGACCTACTGTGGTGCACCTGGTTCAGCTGTACCAGGGCCCCGACCGGCTAGGGGGCCCCTCAAGCATCTGTAGGGGGCCCTGCACAGCCGCCCCCGTGACCCTGTGTCAGAGGAGAGGAGGTTAACTGAGGGAAGCTTCCCGCTTTCCTTGGCTGTCCTGCCCTGTGTACAAAGCAATCATAACTGGTGACATAGCAGGTGCAAATGATACAGATTGTGGGTTTGAAACAGTGGGAAATCAACATTAAGAAAAGAGAAGAATCAATTAATGAATAGAAGTAAGTATATAGAGAGCAGAGAGAAGGTGGAAGAACTGGAGGAGTAAAAACATTGCAGACAAACTAGATGAAAGTCACGACGTGCATAATCTTCCCTCAGATTATAAATTATAATGGCTGTAATTATAGCAGAAGCCTTTAATACCCCTCACCCCAAACTGCGCCAATCATTGGGCAAAATACTTTTTAGGCTGGTATGAGAAGGTCACCAGATTAGTCCTTGAGGGGAGATATGTATCATCAAGAATAATAGCCACGATGAGGTAAACAGACCATCATTCATGAGCTATGAGTGTCTGGGGAGAACTTTGGGACTACATAAATTCACATAAACCTAATTCTTAAGGGAATGTTCGGCAATGTGATCATTATAAATGGGGTCGCTTAAGAACCGGCAGCATAACATTGAGCAGAGTGGGGAAATGAGAATACATCACAGCATGAGGCGGGACAGGGGCCGGGACCGCAAGAAGCGATACCTCGCTCTGCGCCTGTGTCAAGCATTACAAGGAGGCGCAGGCGCAGAGGAGGAAGAATTGACTGGCAGGTGGGAGGTGGCAACGGCTATAAACAAGGCGGCACAGAGACGCAGGGGGCGGGAAATGCAGCCATGGAGCAAGGTGACTCCAAGCACCAGGGACAGCCTCCATGGCTTTTAACTGTAAGTTTTAAAAAGCTTATATCGCAGGGTACAAGCTTCACAAACACATGGGGGACCCCTTGATTGAATGCCGCATACATGCTGCATTCAGTGCTGCACTTAGATTCACATCTATAGGGGGGTGACAGGTCCTCTTTAACAATTTTTGACTTTTCAGAGTCAGTTGAAGACCTTTTTGGCTCATGAGGAATACAAGCTGCCTAATAATTATGCACAGCTTGCTGTTGATATTCTTAGGCTGCACCTTTTTGATTACACAAATACACATTAGTTGATCTGCTTCAAACTAAGTACTCAAGTTTTTAGAGCTTTGCATTGGAAAATATACATTAAAACTTTATAAGGTCCAATACCTGGCTCATAATTGTGCACACGTTTACTGTCTTAGGGTGTGGCAGGGGATTATTGCACTAAATCTCTGGGTTGAGTTATAAATTCCTCACTCCACACTCTGACACTAATTATGGAATGTTCTGCAATTAATAATCTTAAAATAGTAAGCTCCCAGCTACCATATTAAGTTATATAGGGCAGCCAAAGCACTTAAAATCCAGTGGGTGGTGGTGGCGGCTATGATTAGTGCACAACAGCTCTGTTACAAACAGGGCCGCCATCAGGGGGTGACAGCCCTGCCTGGAGTCAGGGGCCCCGAGCCCAAGGGGACCCGGCCGTGACCCCAGGGGGCGTGGCCATTTTGAGCAGGCTCCTCCGGGCCCCGTCCCCCATGTCTTGCAGGGCCCCCCAACATTATCACCCCCGCCGGGCCCTGGAGTTGCGGGAGAAGCTGCGGCAGGGAGCGGTGGGCGCCGCCATGTTCTTTGTGGCCGCGCCCACTAACTGTACAGCCAGTCAGTAGAGGTTGAGACTTCTACACAATGGCCGCGGATCTCCATTTAGCCGCTGCCATTTTGTTGAAGTCTCAGCTTCCACCTACCAGCTGTACAGTTAGTGAACGCAGCTGGCCACAAAGAACATGGCACCGCCCCCCCGAAGCTCCCCCCGCAGGCAGCTCCAGTCCTGCAGATGTGCCCTCCGGGTTCCAGCACCCCCGCTCCGCATCCACAGCTCCCCCCAATGGTAAGTTATGGGGGGGTCCGGGGTAGGGATGGGGCAATGTACAGAATAGGGGGCCATATATAGGGAAGGAGGCTGTCGGGATATAGGAGGGAGGCTGTCGGGCTATAGGGAGGCTGTCGGGCTATAGGGGGGCTGTCGGGATAGAGAGATAGAGAGGCTGTTGGTATGGAGGAAGGATGGAGAGAGGCTGTCAGGATGGAATAGGCTATTGGGATAGAGGAGGCTGTCAGGATGGAGGAACGCTGTTGGGATGGAGGAAGTATGGAGGGAGGCTGACAGGATGGAGGGACGTTGATGGGATGGAGGGAGGCTATTGCGATGGAGGAAGGATGAAGGGAGGCTGTCAGGATGGAGGAAGGATGAAGTGAGGCTGTCGGGATGGAGGAAGGATGGAAGGAGGCTGTCGGGATGGAGGAAGGATGGAAGGAGGCTGTCGGGATGGAGGAAGGATGGAAGGAGGCTGTCAGGATGGAGGGAGGCTGTCGGGATAGAGGAACGCTGTTGGGATGGAGGAAGTATGGAGGAAGGCTGTCGGGATGAAGGGACATTGTTGGGATGGGGGAGGTTATCGCGATGGAGGATGGATGGAGGAGGCTGTCAGGATGGAGGAAGGATGAAGTGAGGCTGTCGGGATATAGGGAGGCTGTCGGGATATAGGGAGGCTGTCGGTATGGAGGAAGGATGGAGAGAGGCTGTCAGGATGCGATTGGGATAGAGGGAGGCTGTCAGGATGGAGGAACGCTGTTGAGATGGAGGAATATGGAGGGAGGCTGACAGGATGGAGGGACGTTGATGGGATGGAGGGAGGCTATTGCGATGGAGGAAGGATGAAGGGAGGCTGTCAGGATGGAGGAAGGATGAAGTGAGGCTGTTGGGATGGAGGAAGGATGGAAGGAGGCTGTCGGGATGGAGGAAGGATGGAAGGAGGCTGTCAGGATGGAGGGAGGCTATCGGGATAGAGGAACGCTGTTGGGATGGAGGAAGTATGGAGGGAGGCTGTCAGGATGGAGGAAGGCTGTCAGGATGGAGGAAAGATGGAGGGAGGCCGTCAGGACAGAGGGAGGCTGTCGGGATGGAGGGAGGCTGTCGGGATGGAGAACGCTGTTGGGATGGAGAAAGTATGGAGGAAGGCTGTCAGGATGGAGGGATATTGTTGGGATGGAGGGAGGCTATCGCGATGGAGGAAGGATGGAGGGAGGCTGTCAAGATAGAGGAAGGATGAAGTGAGGCTGTTGGGATGGAGGAAGAATGGAAGGAGGCTGTCAGAATGGAGGAAGGATGAAGTGAGGCTGTCGGGATGGAGGAAGGATGAAGTGAGGCTGTTTGGATGGAGGAAGGATGGAAGGAGGCTGTCAGGATGGAGGGAGACTATCAGAATGGAGGGAGGCTGTCGGAATGGAGGGAAGCTGTTGGGATGTTGTCTATATGGCTGGCAGCCATCTCTATTGCGTACGGCCAGCAGTAGTCTCTATTGTGTATTCTCTATTGTGTATGGCCAGCAGCAGTTTCTATTGTGTATTCTCTATTGTATGTATAGCCAGCAGCAGTCTCCATTGTGTATACGGTCCGCAGCCATCTCTATTGTGCATACAGGTAGCAGCTGTCTCTATTCTGTATTCTCTATTGTATATACAGCTATTGTGTTTAGCGTTATAGAAAAGAAGTTGCAACACACAATCAGCGGTGTTTATTCACTCTTGATGGGGTGGCGCTTCAACAGGCATATAGTCAACAGGCACATGGTGGACTATATGCCTGTTGAAGCGCCACTTGCGGTGTAAAACGGCCATCGCCTTTGAGAACCCCCCGTCCTCCCACCCGCACCATGTAAGACCACACGAAGAGGGAATAAACACCGTTGATCCTACGATGTTGCAACTTCATTTCTATAATGCTAATTGGAAGTGATGAACCGCTAACTGGAAGTGTGCACGGGTTGTTTGAGCGCTCAGCAGGCTGAATGCCGGAGCGCTGGTGATCAGGAAGGGGGCACCCTGAAGCGATCTGCAAGCTGCAGCACTCCAGAAACAGAGTGGACAGATTGGTGCTGGCACTAAGAATCGTCAAAACCGTGACTGATGCAGCTATTGTGTATTCAGCCCACAGCAGTCTCAAGTGTGTGTGTGTGTAATATATAATAGAGAGAGTGTAAAAAAGGAAAAACAGCACAAAAAATAGAAAAAAGTGGACTTTATTACCCAATGGCGTGGCCACGCATTGGGCAATAAAGTCCACTTTTTTCTATTTTTTGTGCTGTTTTTCTTTTTTTTTTAATCTATTGTAAGGAACCATCTGGATTGCTGGTTGGGAAAGCTTTGCACATAAATTGAGGTAATTTTTGGTGCTGTTCCAATTTTTCACTATATATATAATGTATGTTTGGGTGGAGGCGGAGCCTGGGTGGAGTCTGAGCGGAGTCTCAGGGGGTGGAGGCTGGGCGGAGTCTCAGGGGGGCCCCAAAATTTTGGCAGTCAGGGGCCCCGAAATTCCTAGTGGCAGCCCTGGTTACAAAGGGCAGGCAGGATCACAGCAAATTAAAGGTATGATTAGTAGGCACAGCCATGGCATGGGCGTACCCTGGATCAAAACTAGGGGGGGCAAGCCATGGTTGTTCAGGTTGTAAAATTGCGCACCGGGGCCCATCAGACTCACTACGCCACTCGGGAGCCCTATGGGGGGCTGTATATGAGATGGGAGCTCTATGGGGGGCTGTATATGATATGGGAGTCCCATATCATATACAGCCCCCCTAATGCCCCATAGGGCTCCCATATCACATATAGCCCTATAGGGCTCCCATGTCATATACAGCCCCCCCATAGGGCTCCAATAATGGGAGCCCTTTAGGGGTCTATATATGATATAAGAACCCTATAGGGTTGCTGTATATGATGGGAGCCTATGGGGGGCAGGGATATATATGAGATGGGAGTACATGTCATCTCACATACAGCGCGCAGTCCCCACATAAGGCTCCCATATACAACCCTCCGGGCTCCCATAGGGCTTCCCCCACCCCCCCACACTTTTTTTTTATATTTAAATTACATCTATTTTTAACAGTTTCTGTTGTCCTGACTTCTCTTGACTCTTGTAGCTCGAGCTCCTGGCTCCAGCCTCCGCACCAGCAGTGTCCCCAGACGGACCAAATTTTGCACCTCAGAGACTCAGGCAGCGCTCAGTTGTGATGTCACTCCTGACATCACTTCTGAGTCCCCCTGCCCGCCAAACTGATCTGCAGTCAGCAGACACTGTCTGAGCCTGAGGGCGAGATCCGCCCTGTGCCCCTGCTGGCTGCTGCAGCCACCCCATCATGTCACGCGCTGTCACTGAGCTGAGCAGCTGACTGAGGTAACTGCTACAGTGAGGGGACAGGTGGACCGTGGAGCGGAGGTGCAGTGGCCACCTCAGCTCCGCCGTCGAGTCATACAGGCACTGACACACATTATAATTAATACAGTAGGTGCGCGCTGCGCTGCGCGCGCACAGTGCTGCGCTCTTCCCTTCCTCTTGGGGAGGGGGGCAGCTGCCCCCCCGCCTCACGCTGGGCACAGCAGGTGGTTCAGTGTGCGTGACTATTTATGATGCGATTATCGCATGGTGGACACACCTTCTTTGGTCATGGCCCCCTATTGCCCATGTGCACCTTACCCCGCTGGCTAGAGGATAATACTGTCTTGCCAACATAGAACAGCTATTTCCCCTATAAAGTAACAGTACATTCCCAAAAAAAAATATATCACATTATTGATGTCCTTTTTGTAACTCTCTCGCAGTTAAAATGTCCACAATTATGATCACTTCATAGCAATAATGAACCTCATTTTGACCCCATTCGAACATACTGTTACACATTCAGTAGGCTCTCTCCTATATTGGCCCCCACACAACAATTATGTCCCATACTCTAGTTGCCATACAGTATAATGCAGCGGTGTAACTAGGACTGATGGCGCCCGGGGCAAAGATCTATTTTGGCGCCCCCCCCCCAAAGTAGGTGAGGACCGGGAAAGGGGGGTGCTGTCAGTCCTTTGACACATTGTACACTTGTGTGAGCACCGCCCGTGCAGCAGAGTATTACGCCGTGTGTCAGCCTGGCACAGCAGTCATAGGCTATAGCCTTCTGTATAAGGCAATATGCAGTCACAAACTCACCGGCTCTCACATTAAGCGTCCCAGTGCTCCTTCACCTACGGAGGCTCCAGATGGACCGTCCGTTATCATAGCGACGAGTTCCGGCGGCCGCAATCTGCACAACGTCACTTCCGGGAGTGTGTAGAGAATTTCAGGGCACAGCGCGTACAGCCGCAGCGGTGGGGGGGGTGCCGCCGGCGCCCCCCGCTCAGTTGCGCCCGGGGCAAAAGGTCCGGCTGCACCCCCTAGATACGCCCCTGGTATAATGTCCCCTATGCTTGCACCTACATAGTAATAATGGCCCCCAGTCTGTCCCCTATACACTAGCTGTATCCTCTATTCTGAACTTCCCTCTCATAGAGTGTAATGTCCCCTATTGTGACACTCATTACATTAAAAAATAAATTAAATTAAACAAAACTACAAAACATTTCTCTCACCTGTCTCTGCTTACACAATGATCATCTCTTTATTTTTCCTCTACTGCTTACTACATGCAGTACAATACATTGACATCGTAGTGTAACCTGTGAAGGAACTCCTGATGTCACCTGCTGCTGACCTGTGGTAAGTCAGTGGTATATATAGGTATTGTGAGGCAGGGAGCTCGGGGCTCTCTGCTCAGCAGTAGTTTTTATCTGGATGTGCGTTCAATGAAGCACATGCAGTTGAAGATAACATTGGCACCAATGGGATTCCTTCTCCCCTGGCCCATGATGGTATGACATTGTCTGAGATGCAGTATTTTACTGACCCCTGTCAGACAACTCAGTTGCCTTCTGATGCTTATCTTGCCTTATGCTTACAGCAAGTTGAATATACAGTAGATGGGTATTACCTGCCACCGCTACTTTTCTCCATATGCACTCTCGGCCTAGGGCAACTCATTAAGTCCCACGGCTTTCAATATCACCTCTACGCTGACGGCACCCAAATCTACCTGTCCGGCCCTAACATCACCTCCCTACTTTCCAAAATCCCACAATGCCTTTCCGCCATCTCATCCTTTTTCTCTACTCGCTTCCTTAAACTCAATATGGCCAAAACTGAATTCATCATCTTCCCCCCCAAGAAATTCCGTCCACTTCCCGACCTATCCATTTGCGTCAATGACTGTGCTCTCTCCCCAGTCCACCATGCCAAGCGTCTCGGGGTAATCCTCGACTCCTCCCTATCCTTCAAACCCCACATCGAGGCCCTCACCACGTCCCTCCGGCTCCAGCTTAGAAACATTTCACGGATCCGCTCCTTCCTTAGCCACGACACAGCTAAAACACTTATTTATGTTCTTATCATCTCCCGCCTTGACTACTGCAACCTCCTTCTCACTGGCCTCCAGGCTAATTCCCTTACACCCCTCCAATATATCCTCAACTCCGCTGCCCGACTAATGCATTTGTCCTCCCGCTACTCCCCTGTCTTCCCCCTCTGCCAAGCCCTTCACTGGCTCCCCGCCTCCAAGAGATCCCAGTTCAAAACACTAACAATGGCATACAAAGCCATACACAACCTGTTCCCATCATACATCTCAGACCTGGTCTCCCGATACCTGTCCCCATGCAACCTCCAATCCTCCCAAGAACTCCTTCTCCGCTCCCCCCTTATCTCCTCTTTACTCAACCATATTCAGGACTTCTCCCGGGGATCAGCCATAATTTGGAACTCACTGCTCCAACACGTCAGACACTCTCCGACCCTGGGAACCTTCAAGTGTCACCTGAAGACTCACCTATTCCGTCAAGCCTACAACCTGCCATGAGACCCGGGCGACAGCCCCAAGACTGACATTTCCCCATCCTACTGTATTCCCACCCGCCCCTTGTAGACTTTGAGCCCTCGTGGACAAGGCCCCCTACCCTCCTGTACCTGTATGTCCCGATTGTCTACTTTTAGTGTACTTGTCCTTGTCTACCTTATCCTCATGTAAAGCGCCATGGAACCTAATGGCGCTATATAAATAAATAATAATAATAATATGTAATGAGTAGTCCCCTCTGCCATGACACAAGAAAGGTCAATGTATGTTGAAAATATTGGAACATCACCACTGTGATGTCCAAAATATATGAGGTTGTGCTGAAAGTCTTATAATGCAAAGTTATCTAATATGTTACACACTTCCACATGGTTCACAGGAGGATCATAACTGAATATACAATGCAAACAACATGAGATATGGGAATTCATAAAGTAAATATCTTTCAGACTAAGAAGGAAGGCAGTAAAGTAGTCGAGGATTATAGGAAAGGTCACTTTTGTTCATGATTAAATAAATCACAAGCAGTACGCCTTCATTGCAGGATATATATTTTACTTCATGTGCACGATTACCATAGAAATTGGGGATATATTGTATTGTCAAATAGTTTAAAATAAATTATATAACAAATGTGTAACATTTTAAAAAATTTAGTGTAAACATGACTTTAGCAATCAGTCAATGTAATAATTATGTCACTTTGAAGACATATGGATTATGATCTCATTCCTTGGGAATATTACAGAAGGACATCGAGCCCTCATCTAATGGTACTCAGGTGAAATGAGCACGTATGGCAGACAGAGGAAAAGCTTTGATTAACAGCACATTGTACCATACTATTTAGTATTTCGGGCCCTTTATGGTTCTTTTGTAAGTCAATGATGAATGTTAGGCGCTGTTCAAATCCAATGTAGAAACAATGTAAATACAGTCAGAAGCTCTGATTTATATTATGAATGCAAAAGTCTCTAAAAACTAAATTGTGAACATTTTGTAAAATTAAGTTAGGCTGGGGTCACATTTGGCCAGCCAAATCCAGATGTGGTGAACGCAATTGGCTTCACACACATTTTTAAGCAAAAATGTGTGGTGGAAACCGCAATGCGGTAACCGGATTGCTCCGGATGTGTAATACTGAGCAATGCTTTACCGTCTACTTTGTTCATCCCTGCTGCCGCAGGGATGAACAAAGTGTTATCTATTTAATAAAGCATTAAATATTAATATTAGTTTGTGGGCAACATGTCTCTAGGGGGTGCCCACCCCCCCTATGGACATGCTGCCCACTCCTGTGGGCATGTCAGGGGTTAATAACCCATTTACAGTAAGCCGCCTATTGTCGGCTTTGTACAATTTTATCAATGAAGCCGCGGCTCCTTGACAGTTGAGCAGATACTGTACGTAATGTAGTATAGATCTGCCGCTGTCCAGGGTCCTGTAGGCATTTACATTAGATCTATGGCAGCTCTACCTCTCGGCCTGGGCTGCAGTGTGCGGCTGTATGACGCGAATTCGTCATTTGCGGCTTCGGGTGACGTATGTACACCGTGCCGCTCTGTGAGCTTCAAGCCCCGCACTGCGGGTCTTGAAGCTAACAACGGCGCGGGTGTACATATGTCACCCGAAGCTGGAAATGACGCGATTCGCGTCATACAGCCGCACACAGCAACGCCAGGCCGACAGAGGAGAGCGGGGAGGAGGCACGCATTTGAATGTGAGATGAAGATCACCGCCTATTCAGGCGTGATATTATGAAGAGGGACAGCCTGGCTGGGTGACTATGCATACAATAGTCACTCATTAACATCACTAATGAGGTACTTTAATAACGTTTATCTTCAGTTTCAATAGATGCATTTAGGAGCTAAAAGGAGTGTAGGGTAAGCGTTACTATGCTCTAGGGACAGCTTTTAATAGCTTACGAGGTGTTTTGGAGTGACAGGATCCCTTTAAATTACACTTTTAGCTCACACATGCTTGCTTAGGGATGTACTAGGAAGCTGCAGGGACAGACAGTGTATCGCTTATGGGCTAAGTAGTTGAAGTTTCCCTTTAATGTAAATTCTGCTTTAAAGGGTACCTTGCACTTGACAAGGCTGCTGCATGTATAAGACCATGGCTGTATAATTTCAACCATGTATGTTTCACTATGAAATGCTGCAAGTTTGAGAGAAAAATATTGTTTAATAGCCATCAGGTACTAGAGCCACATGAGAGACTACTCGACAGGCAACTTGTGGTGACTTCCTCTGCCCGCTCCTCTATTATTATTAATAATAAACCACTAATCATAGTAGAGGATTAATCTTACTTTGGGGTTGTGTTGAAGCTAATGACATGGGGAACATTTAATGGGTAGAGGGAACAATGGATTCAATAAAATTTCCACGAATCCTTGATGGCAAACATAACACCATTTATAAAAAAGCTGAAGTTGAAAAGTGGGTGGCTCCTCCAAATGGATACTGATCCTAAATCCACAATAGTCTACCACAAAAGGCACAAGCTGAAGCTTTTACAGTGGACTTTACAGTTCCTTCACCTGAACATGACTGAAAATCTGTGTGTAGACCTCAAAAGAGCAAAGCATGAAAAACAGGAATCTCACAGAGCTGGAGGACTTTCTCCAGGGAACAAAGGATGAAAATCCCTCAAACAAGAACTGAAAGACTCTTGGCTACTACAAAAAGCATTTCCAAGCTGCAAGTAGCGTTTCCTGTGCGCTCAGGATAAGCGCACACTAGGCAGACTGCTGTATGAACTGGTTACCACGATACACATCGGGTAACCAGGGACAGCGTCTGCTGAAAGCAGCTGCACACACGCACCTGCGCTTCTCTGCAAAAATCTAAGTATTTAGCGCAGAAGTGCTAAATACTGAGAGCGCAGGTGTGTGGACAAGGCCATACTTGTCAAAGAAGGAGCTTCCAGGTACAAACCACGCAGGATGTCCAAACTTTTACATTGGCCCATTTTTCTTGTTTATTAATTTTAAAAGGTTTAAGATAAAAAAAAGTTTCCCTAAAATCAAAGGAAATGTTCATCTTTAACTTTATGCCTTTTAGAGATCATTTCATATTCAACTTGCTTAACTTTTCACAATAACAATACTTTTGACCAGGGGCGCCCAAAATGTAACACACCACTGTATGTGGTCAAAAATTAATGTTAGGGCACATTGCAGGGATCAGATGGGAAGGAGCGCTACTTGGCTTTTATGACACAGATTTGTGGGGTCTATTAGCCAAGCCACTGAGGTGCCAAATCAGAAACCCCCACAAGTGACCCCATATTGAAAACTTTAATGCTCATGGAATCTAGTGGTTTAGCGAGTATTTTGAATCAATAGGTGCCTCACAACATTTTATAACATTAAGATGTGGAAATATAATATTTTAGTGATAAAAATGTAATTTATTTATTAACTGCAATTTTTTCCGTTACACAAGGGTTAATAGGTGTTACTAGATTCTTCAATTTGTTTTGCATTTTTTCTCCAAATGCAACAACTGTTTGGCCACACAGCAGGGCTTAGTAGGAAGGAAGGTTTTTGTCTTTTGGAGCACAGTCTTTGCTAGAATAGTTTGTGGCCACCATTTGCAGAGCCCTGAGGATGCCAGAATAATAGGATTACCCATGAAGGGACCCCATTTCAATGAAGTCCTCAAGTGACTATATTGTGGGCATACCACAGTGGGCATACCACACTGCAGTGATATATTACTGTAGTTAAGCATGGTAATGAAGAGGTTAAAAAAATTACAGGAAGTAAGGAGGGGTTGGGGATCGAGCTCACCTCTTAGTTTGTCCCAGAGCTTGGGAGACATCAGGCCAGACAGAAAAAAGCTATAGAGAAAAAGATGATTTTCCAGCTCCACTAATACTTCGTAAAAAAGTCTTTATTAAATAGGGTTAAAATTCTGCATATACAAAGCTACACATTTTGAGCGTGCAGCACGTTCTTTGTCAAGCTCAATATGAGCTCGATAAAGAGCGTGCTGCACGCTGGAAACGCGTAGCTTTGTATATGCATAATTTTAACCCTATGTAATAAAGACTTTTTTACCAAGTATTAGTGGAGCTGGAAAATCATCTTTTTTCTACAATTAAAAAAATTAATTTAGCTATAAAAGAGTAAGAAAAAAAAGTGTTGCTATTTTTTTTGGTCTTAAATTATTTGTTAAAAGAACCAAAAGTCTTGAAATCTACCAAGCAGACAGACAACCTTTGCCCAGGCTCAATTGAGGATCTAATTATCCAGACTCCCTTTGGAGATCAGTAACGATTTCCACTATAGGTATAATTTAAAATCTAATTATGCTCCACACTGGGTCATCCTCCTTTAATAAGTAATGTGCTGACAATATCAAAGTTAGTGGTGAGTAAAACAAATATAAAGATATAAAGAAAATTGATGCACACAAAAAAAGGGATACCTAGTGAAGTGAATGCCTGTTTTATAAAAAAAAGTTCTGCCACCATGACAGACTGATGGCCCCTTTACACGCAGCTACAGGTAACAGGTTTTCCACAGGTAACTTACTGGCTGCAGTGAAATCATGGAGACATAGTTCCATTTGTACACAGCAACAAGATAGAACCATGTCTCCATGATTTCACTGCAGCCAGTAAGTTACCTGTGGAAAACCTGTTACCTGTAGCTGCGTGTAAAGGGGCCATGACAGATATGAGATACTACACAGTTTAAACTGGATACATATTAAACATTATAAATAAAAAGTAAAGACAACAAGATAACAAACCCGCAATATTTTCTATTACACCCAAATACTGTATTTTTCGGATCATAAGACGCACTTTTTCCCCCAAATTGTGGGGGAAGTAGGGAGTGTGTTTTATGGTCTGAATATACGGGGGCCGTGGTGATGTGCTGGCTGTGCTGGGAGGTGGCTCTGGAGTGACTGGAGGAGGCTGGCAGGGGCAGCCCTTGATCATGTGTCCCCACTCATTAGTCTACTGTAATATTCACTGCATCCTGCTGTCCACGGGAGGCAGTGTATATTACAGTACACTAAGTGTACTGACCACCCCATCACTGTATATAGCCCCCCATGCTGTCACACACACTAAAATAATAAACAGTGTAACCTACCTGTCCACAATCCCCTCCACCTTTTCCTCTGCAGCCGCAGCAGCATCGCTCTCTTCCTGCCTGTACGTGCCGGTATCCTGTCATGCGACCCGGCACAGAACAGTGATGTCATCACTGCATGTCCCAGTCATATGATCAGATGCCATCTTCATCACTTACGGTCAACAATGACTAAAATGTTTTACCTTTGACACTTATTTGCCTCTATTCGAATAAATGCTGTATCTCCTGTAAAAGAAAATACTAATACTAATCTCCCAAAGCAAGGAAAAGGTCAACAACAGAGTAGGTTATAGGGGGTACCTTATGTTGCTTCACATTGGCTAATTTTACACTCTTTAATAGCTACAAAAATGCATTGAATAACTTACATTTTGTGATGGTAGTAAGCCACCATCTAGACAGTCTGGGCATTTTTTCAGCATCCATGCCACATTCCATCCCTGGTTATCATGCCCTAGTGGGCGTGATAACCTAATGTACAATCGCTGCACCCTTCTGTAAAACTACTACAATCTATGTGCTGCTTCTAGGTGTGAAGCGCCCGGCACATCTATTTCCGGTCCTGTGCATTGTGGGAGAATATTGAGTGCACTTGCCGGGCACGAGAGCATGCGCAGTGCGCATTCAGAAGCCGGTGAGTACACCCAATTATTCACCTACAATGCACAGGAACGGTAATTGACACACGGGTGAGTAGTTTGGCATACTTGTCGGCTTTAGAATGAGCACTGCCGGTAAGTACGCTCAATACACCGCCACAATGCACAAGACCAGAAATAGACGCGGCATGACATGCCATATCTAGAAACAGCCCATAGATTGTACTATTTATCCAGAAGAGGGCAATGCTTTTTCATTAGGTTATCACGCCCACTGGGATGTGATAGCCAGGGATGGAAGGAGGCACGGTTTAGACCGTGACAGCGTGTAGCGCTTCAACGGGCCTGCTGTTGTCCGCTGCTCTCAATCCCTCTCCTGTCATATGTAACCAGCACCGTTTAATAAAGACGACCTGATCAACTTCCCGGTAAGTGCTGCTTGTTCTTTCTCATTGTGAATTGTTGTATTTATGCTGTACTTGAAGCGAGCAACTCCGGAGTGGGCGTGATCCCTAATAACTGCAGGAGCAGTTTGCCACTATTAAGTGTGACTGGTAGTCACAATGGTGCCCAGATTTTTCTCCTTTGATAACTTATAAGTTATAAAATGCATTTTTGCAACTAATAAACCACACTTTTAGCTCAGACAGGGATGGTTAGGGATGTACTGGGAAGCTTCAGGAACTGATAGTGATAGCTTAGGGGGTAAAGTAGCTGACAGGTTTCCTTTAACTGTAATTCCTTTTAGGCTGCAGTTTAAAAAGCTAATAAATTGAGAATATTGATGTTCACTGAAATACCTATTATAACAGGTCGTTTAAAGAACTCCAGAATCTAGATGCGATCAAACAATTGCTGGTCCTATGTGTTAACTATGACATGTTCGCTCTCCCACTTGGAGACCTTCTAATATAAACCCAACCACACAATACTGGATCAATATTTATATGGGTTGTGCTTACAGCTGTTCTTTTTTATTTATTTCAAAAGCAAACCAGATGGGTCCATAAGTGAATCGAGGCAAAATGCCAAAATCCCTGTTGGTCTGTTGATTAAACTTTTTTTTATATATACCTTTTCTGGAGAGAGAGCGAGAAAGGTGCACTGTATATATTGTACATTTCATGTCATTCAAGAGGTAACCTTAATTATGAAAGTCATAAATTGTGTATACATTGTATTATTTCAGTACCAGCTGTTTTCTTCATTAATGGTAATGTCAAAAATGTTAAACAGGCTTCGATTGTGCACTAGAGTCAACCGGTAAAGAATTACATGTGTCTCAATGGGGCTCTCTTTGTAGACTCTGTTTTACAGGTGTGTGCATAAATAAAACTTAACTTCATTATATCTGATCCATGTTTCAGCAACTGGTTTTGATTTTCATTACATCTGCTGAAACTGCAGATATTGTGAAGCCAAGTGCAGGTGGAAAACACAGGTTATTTAAACCTATAAAAGAGGCCTTGTAAATTATTATAGAGAGTGGATGTAACACGATCTGTCAGTGATAGAGGCAATACTGATACTAGCACAGCAAAGAAAGGAAAAGACATCAAATGAATCACTACAAATCATGTGTTAGTTATGGATGTCATTTTTACAGCTTGCCTTGTCCAATATTGTCTGCCAACTACGTGATATGCAGCTTGAAGATCAGTGCAGAAAGAAACACTTTAAACTTTTAGACAGATGAATACCTGAAATGAGTGGCATACACACTACCCAAAAAGGTTATCAAAATTGAGGTCATTTTGTTTGCAAAAAAGACGGCTTAATAGATGATCTGATAACCGTATCAATGTATTAAAACTTAATACAGAGATCTGTCAAATTATCTATTTCACCTACCGCATCTCCTCTTCTATATTGTCCCTAATGAACAACAGACATGGCGTTCTTTACTATGTCTACACTGATGACCCCAAACTTTATTTATCGCCACCGTACTACTACAACATACCAATAATTGTCTATCATCTGTCTCTAAAATCCTATCCTCTTTTTAAGGAAGAGTTCCCCAACCTTTCTGACTTTGCAAGCGACATCCAGCCCAAGAAAGCAGCGGGAGCCACATCCAGCTCCGAGATAGAGCCGTGAGCCACTTCCAGGTCAGAGAAAGTGTTGCAAGCTACATTCAGCTATGAGATCATGTTGTGTGCCACATCTGAGAGAGCAGTGTAAGCCACCTCCAGCTCTGAGAGAGGCACGTCAGGCCCCCCCCCTCACAGTACTGACTCCCCCCGCACCTTCAGCCTCTCCCGACACCCTCAGCCTGCCCCTGCACTATCAGCCTTTCCCTGAACTCTTAGCCTCTTCCTGCAGCATCAGCTCCCTGCCGTCGCACAGTGTTACTGCTGGCCGCTCTCAGGATGGCAAGGACCTGTGTGACATCATGGCGTCCGGCGCATTTCCAGTCGACGCTGTGGATTGTGGGATAGAGTTACAACCGGACGGTAGAGGAAGCTATTATGTACTGTAAGTACTTTAGATATCCAGTATAGTAACTAGAAGAATGTGGGGAACCAAAGCAAAATCTTAAACTGAGCCACCATTATGGGTTTTATTAGTAGAGGTCTTTTCATATGGACTAAATGACCTTTTTGCTCCCTCTATGCTTCATAGTCCATGTGCAAATGAAACCCCTGCACCCTCTATAGTTCCGGCTCTTGTTGATATTTAATATTTTGCACACTCTTGTTGCCTGCATTTCAAAAACATTTCCAAAAACTGTTCTTTAGTTAATCCAAAATTCATACAAAAAGCTAATATATGAAGCTTTTGCCATAGTTTTTGTTTATGGGGCATTTTATTTCTTAATTTCTTTCTTAAATAATTTCATGATCAAGTTTTGGTGTAGTTATTCTAACAGAAATACCACAAGAATTCATGAAAAAAAACATATTGTGTTCTATAGGTTTAATTTTGTATTGAAATGAAAAGGAAGCATATACAAGGAATACTGCATGTGTTTCATGTGAACCAGAATCTGCTCCAGAACCCTTGTGAATAAGCATCAAGTAATGCATCCATTTTCGGGTTTATATAGACTCATGTAAACATTTTGGATGGACTTTATTTCATTTAATAACTTTACCTGATTTCCATAATGGCGCCAACAGTGGCTTAACTACCGCGACCGCGATAGCGCTGGACGAGGAGTGGAGGGAGGACGGGAAGTGAGAGAAGTCTCACTTCCCGCAGCTGTGCCCGCCCCTCCTCTAGTCTGTGAAGAAGCCGGCAGGCGGCAGACAGGTACTCGCGCTAGAACCCCCCCATCCCACCCAAGGGGCCCCCGGAGGTGCAGGGCGCCAAACCCTGCGACTGCTGCGCCTGCTGTAAATGGATGTGCGTCCCTCAGGACCCACATCCATGTCACTGCACGGCGGGTCCGCAGGCGGCCGATTACGGTCGCCAAAAGACTGGCAGGCGCGGCAGTTTTATAATTCCCGCGGTGGCTGCTGGTGCTGCACTGTGATGACGTCATGTGACCTCCTCACAGACAGGACGCAGGCAGCTGCCGGCAGGAACGGTGACGGTGAGTTCCTGAAGGAACTTTTCTCTTTGCTCCCCTGGGCTCTGGGTAGGATTACATGCTGTAGTTACCTTCTGTATGGCTGCACTGTACCTGCTGGTCTGGTGGAGGGCTCTGTTACCTGGGGCAAGGTGATCCATGGCAGGGCAGTGCTGGGCACAGCGCCTCATTACTTATGGCTATCCCCCAGCTTGTGTCTGTAGGGCACTGGCCAGAGCTGGGGGATGGATGGCCACTGTGGACTGTGATCTACAGCTCTGTAGTGTGTGTGTGAGTGTGTGTGTGAGTGTGTGGTGGAGTGTGTGTGTGGGAGTGTGTCTGTGTGTGGGAGTGTGTGTGTGTGTGTGTGTGGGAGTGGGAGTGTGTGTGGGAGTGTGTGTGTGTAGTGGGTGTGTGTGTGGGAGTGTGTGTGTGGGAGTGTGTTTGTGTGTGTGTGTGTGTGTGTGTGTGGGAGTGTGTGTGTGTGGGAGTGTGTGTGTGTGGGAGTGTGTGTGTGTGTGTGTGTGTGTGGGAGTGTGTGTGTGTGGGAGTGTGTGTGTGTGGAGTGTGTGTGTGTGTGGGAGTGTGTGACACAAACGTTTCTGAAAAAAAAAACACTTTAAAAGGCCCCTCTCACATCAGCATTTTGCTGATGTCTGCGGCCAATCCGGCAGGTGGCGCTGCATCTGCCGGATCTGCCACCTAACTGCCGCACTTGCGTTTCGGATCTGGCAAGCCCTATGTATTCTCTATGAGGCTTGCGGTCTGGTGTGGCAAGTGCGGTTACGCCGGATCCGGCACTTGCGGCCTCGAAAAAAAAAGCTGCAAGCAGCGTTTTTTTTTTGCGGCCGCATGTGCCGGATCTGCCGCATCCGGCAGAGCCACACTTGCCGCACTGGACCACAAGCCTCATAGAGAATACATGGGGCTTTCCAGATTCGAAACGCAAGTGCGGCGCCACCTGCCAGATCAGCAAAACGGTGATGTGAAAGGGGCCTTAAAGTGTTTTTCTTCAGAGAAATTTTGATAGGGCTATGAGGTTGGATTATATTTGTAGGACTATGAGGCTGCACTATATTATCTGGAGAGCTATGACGCTGCATTATATTATCTAGAGAGGTATGACACTGCATTATATTAGCTGTAGGGCTATGACGCTGCATTATATTATATGGAGGGCTATGAGGCTGCATTATATTATTTGGAGGGCAATGAGGCTGCTTTATATTATATGGAGGGCTATGAAGCAGCATTATATTATATGGATGGCTATGAGGCTGCATTATTCTATGTGGAAGGATATGAGGCTGCATTTTACTATATGGAGGGCTATGAGGCTGCGTTATATTATAATGGAAGACCATATATACCAGGATAAGGGCATATTCCAGGAGGAGGACCATATATAGCAGGATGAGGGACATTAATACTTAATGAAGGGGAAAGGGGTCAATTCGTGAGTCTTTATAGGATTTAGAACGTTATATAGGGCCCATACATCTGACTAATGTGGGCGCGCGAGGAAAGGGGGGGGGTGGCCCGGTCCAAATTTCGCACCGGGGCCCTTCAGACTCTAGTTATGCCACTGGGCGCCAATAATTCTGGAGTCAGTTGTGTATTTGCCAGCACAAAATGCTGTATACCGTATTTGGCTACATGCCTCTGAATAATATCAAGGCTGCATCAGGAGTTTAATGAAGTAGGGCATTTATTAATGAATTAATACTGACATAAAAATATTTTATTCCCTTTAGGCACTATTAAATAAACTTGGAAAGAATTCAGTAATAAAGATGTAGACCTGTTAGAAATCAACATTTAGTCTCAAATTAGAGAAACAAAAACTATATGTGAAAATAAACATGAATTGCTGTATTAGAAGCTGGGAGAATTTTAATCCTATACAAAGCTTAGTCTAAGAGCAAAAGCTGGAATGCTGAAAAAGCAAAAAAAAAGTACACCATAGAAGATTACGAAGGTGTAATTTAGGTAATGGGGTAACAAGGAGTCGCTCACCTTGGGTAGTTGTGATGAGTCACAACTGCTATAATTGCATATGAATGAAATGCTAGGCTACTGCAGTCCCCAATATCTCAGATAAGTGGTAATTTGTATAGAAGGGGTTAAACACCGCCCTGTCTTGGGCTTAAAAAAGCTCCAAGACATGGAAATATTAATAACTTGTGATTTATTGTTATGCGTTTCAGAGCTAAACTGTTCCTTCTTCAGGCAAATCACAAATGTACATACAGTGAAGGAAATAATTATTTGATCCCTTGCTGTTTTCGTAAGTTTGCCCACTGACCAAGAAGAGTCTATCATTTTAAGGGTCGGTCAATTTTTTCCATACCAAGCTGGGGGCCGTATCCTGGATGGGGGGCTATATACCAGGCTGGGGGCCCTATCCAGGATGGGGGGGGCTATATATCAGGCTGGGGGCCCTATCCAAGATGGGAATTATAAACCAGGATGGGGGCCATATGCAGGATAGGGTGCTATATACAAGGATGGGCGGCCATATCTTAGATGGGTGTGGCACCCCACCATGTAGGTGCCACAAAAGGGGTACTACACTCATAAAAGCGGTGTAGTCACCCTACTGCAAGTAGAGTTCATGGACGGTGGGAGGAACCCTATACCCACACTCCACACTAGTCACACAGTGGGAGGTACCCCGGGAGGGTATATAGTAGCCCCCAGGGGGAACTAGAGGCAGTCTAGGACTCGGGGAGGAAGGAGGAGTCCTGTGGCCGGGGCCTTTTAGGCTTCAGGCCATCGTCGCCTCTGGGTTGGAGAACTAGGAAAGTTCAGGATGGGATTCTGAGGCACGAAAGACGAAGGGAGATAGAAAGTTAGATCCCAGAAGGAAAGAAAGGAGCAAGGGACTCAAGAAGCTGGAGGAGTTCGCTCAAGGTAGAAACCGGATACCGGAGCCCGGACCTGTGACAACCTTTAAGGACCGCAGAAAATCCGTTGACCGGGGGTATTTTCAGATACGGCCCTGACTCCTAAAGGACCCATTAGAGGGGAATCAGACCCGCAGTAGTCAGCTGTGGTAATTATAAGAAGGTTCACCCGACGGGAGCAAGGGAGGTAAAGAGGAACAGCAGGAGGTCAGATTTACAGTACATGCATAGTACTTGGGATTTCTAGAAATCCCATGCCCACTGTGCTTCTCCCCTTTGCAGCATTATTTCACCTGCGGTGCGGGCTGCCGTGCTCCTCCAGCTTCGCATCATGTTAATTTCATGTTGCGTCGTCAGGTGAGATTTCCAGCGGGTGAATGCAGAGAGAAGCTGGCCTGGACCCCCACCACAGATGGTGAGTACAGGGTGACTTCTTCCCACAGGTCTGGAGACACTGCGTCCAATATGAAGTGCTCTGGATCATGTGCACTTAAACTTAAGAAATTTGGTTTAGGAGATAGACAGGGACAAGCAGAAAAAAAATACAGAGACAAGAGGCAGGCAGACACAGGAGACAGTCAATGTCTTATACACAGCCATCTCACATGTCACCCCTGGCTGTCTCCTGTGTTTGCCTGCCTCTTAGGCTACCTTCACATTATGATTTTGAGGGAGCCGATGCTGTCCGATATAAATCGGACAGCATCGGCTCCCTTCTGATGCCTGGAATCGGGTGCCAAATAGGCACCCAATTCCGGCATAAAATCGTTGCCGGGCTGAAAAAAAAAAAAGTTTATTCTCACCTCCCCCCGAGCCCCCGCCGTCTTCCGCCATCTTCCGCCATCTTCCTCTCGGTTCCCGGTGGCTCCCCCAGGCTGCCCGTGTCAGCAGAGGTCTTCCTCTGCTGTACACAGGACCTGCGGTGATGTCACAGTCACATGACCGCGGGTTCACCATGGTAACCCGCGGTCACATGACTGTGACATCACCGCAGGTCCTATAAGGCAGAGGAAGCCCTCTGCTGACACCGGCAGCCTGCGGAAGCCACCGGGAGCCTCAAAGAAGATGGCGGAAGACGGCGGGGGCTCGTGGAGAGGTGAGAATAAACTTTTTTTTTTTTTTTTAACCCTTATGCTCCTAGTTAGGAGCAGTTTTACTGTACTGAGCATGCTCAGTACAGTAAAAAGGGGTCCGAGGAGACATCACATGTTTCCTCGGACCCTTCTCCATAGGGCCCCATGTTATAGGGATCGGACCTAATCGGATGTGCACTAAATGCCATCCGATTTGGTCCGATCCGAATCTGTCAGATTTTATTTTCGGTGCAAAATTCGGAGCAAGCGTGTCCTACCTCACTGCGTCATGTGTCCTACCTCACTGTGTCTTGTGTCCTACTTCACTGCATCATGTGTCCTACCTCACTGTGTCAGACAACTGTGTCAGCAGTTAAGTTCCTAGGAGGACTGAGGAAGACATCCTGGTAGACTGGTAGCTGCCTTAATCACACCGCAGGATCGCTAACTCAGTGGGAGACCTAAGGCAAGGGTCTGAGGAAGTGGAAGGAAGCCTGGGAGTGAAACAACCTCGTGCTCACTCCAGAGCAACAGCGCAGAGAACAGACACCGGAGTCCGAGACTGTGCAGGGCCGAACGTCATGGCAGCCGATACCAGAAGGTGGGGGATTCCAAGTTCCCCAGCCACACTGTGCCCGGAGGCAAAACAATATAGAGAGTTCAGGAGCCGTCGTCTCAGACGAGGACTAATAAAGGACTTGAGTTGCCTGCCATACCGGCACCTCGTAGGAGAGAGAGGGCCAGCAGCTTAGCTAAAGCAGTAGCATGAGCCTACAGTAGCACAGTAAGGAGGCCTCAGAGAACCTGCCAGATGAGGAGAACCCTGAGTTGCTCTCAGGCAAGGACTCAGCTAACAACAACCTGAATTACAGATGCAAAATTAAAGGACTGAGGAACTACAAAACCGTGAGTCTGTCTGTTGCTTTGCGCCTGCCATCCTACACCCTACACCTTTACTACATCCACTGGCCTGGAGATCCGCTCCACCCGTGGGGAGCCACTCCATCCCAGCTGCACGTCCATCATCCCCGAAGATTCTGCAGCAGTGGTGGCCACCTATAGCCACATACCAGGGGTGGCATCACAAATAACTCCCTTAATTATCACCCCTTTTCCCACCAAGCCAGAATTCCCCCCTTTTCAACTGAACCCAGGATCACGGAACTGGGTCTTCCCCACTGTGACTCCTTGGAACTGTATGATAGCCGAGTATCCCATGGCTTTGGGGGTGTCAGATACCCTTACAAGCACAAAATTACCCCCCTAGGGAGGCAATGCCATTGTGGCAACCGGACTCTGGGTTGCCACACATTTGCCATGAGGGTTTTGAGGCTTAGGCAAGCGATTTGCGTAATCCCTTCCTCGAGTGGGGTTACAATAGCCGCTGTTTGAAACATAGTTATGAGAGGTCCAAGGGTATGCAAAGGAAGGATTTACTACAATACCATCATAGACCTAAAGAAAGCGCTGACAACCAAATTGGGTTTATTGGTATGTTTAACCAGGGATGGGAGACCATGAGGAGGATTTTTTTGCTCATTGGTCTATATTAAAAACAGATCCTGTCCTTGCAGAGACCATTCCTGATAAATTGTTATTGGCTCTTAGGTAAGCACGAAATTTAAAAGAAACACTTGTAAGCAGTCATTATGTACTAGAAAGAACACTGCCCTTGGGTCCACGTACTCAGTGACTCGGCTGTCTCCTCTGTGGCCACTGTTCTGCCTGTGCCAATGTTCTTTGCACTTCCTCCTTTCACTTGACATTATATATCTTGCAGTAACACACATGTACTGTATTTTGCAATATGTGACTGTCCTCTAATTTGTGTGGTTTAACCTCAAGAGAATTGCAAGTGAGAGTGAGGGAGCATGTGGGGTTATTGGCGCGGCCATAATGGTGGTCGATATTAATCTACTCAAAACCCTCCCTGGCTACTTTAAGATGCACTATGAATACAATCCAAGTGGCTTACATGTTAGGGGGATTAACGTCATCCATGCTGGTGTCAGAGTAGGTAACCTGAAAGGCATGCTTGCCAAATGTGAAGCAAAGTGGATTTCCACTTTAGACACCCTGGTCCCTAGGGGACTTATTTAATATAACCATAAGTTATGTTCCGTTTCTCTAGTGCTGCTCTTTTCTCTGCTCTCCAATCATGATCACTTGACATAAATCTGATTGTTTGTGTCCATGTTTAATTTTTTTCTCTCTGAAAAAACTTTTGCCCCCATGTAGACGATTGATGGATAGCAGTTATCTGTTATAAGCCTGTATACATAACGACACCGTTCTCCTGATGAATGTCAAGGGTTACTACTTTGTGGATGGATACATCTCTCATGAACTACTAAAATTATGCCTATACCTTCTTTTTGATTTTTTTTATTTTAAAATTGTTTTCACAAATGCTTGGGAAAGTTCTGTAGAGGTCTTTTACTGTTCACAGGATGCATATTGTTATGATGCTCCTCCATAGTTTTGTCCCCAGAGGTCCTTATGTATTGTTGCGTTCTGCTGTGTGCATGCGCTGTCTGGATCACCGCTTGTCTCTTCTGCGTCTCTATGGAGCTGCGCATGCTCAGGAGTTATGAAAACCACTTCACTCCCTGAGTAATGCATGATGCACTTCCGAGACACCAGAGGGACTTCAGGGTTGGTAGGATCCTGGACAGCGCAAGCACTGACTTTAGCAGCATGCAGCGCTTTCCAGGTGGTGACACTTTACATGATAAGGACAATAACCTATTTAAGATCGTTTTCCCTGTTTTTTTTTTAGAGGCCCCCCTCCCTGATGAAGCATTTTAACACCCCTCTGAGAGCAAAACATGGGTAGGAGGCCCCCTGTCTGTTAGTGTCTGTCCTGCAGTTTGTTACCACCTGCGGAATTTGTGACCAACTTTACTAAGGGTAAAATCTCTAACAATATCTATCTAATTTTGGGATTTACCCTGAATCAGTATGTTCACTCATTCAAGTTGTACCTATAGTTTGTTGGCTTGTTTCTCCCTTTCTGACAGTTCTCTTTTTATATTTCCAATGGTATATTTAAGGTGCATGTATCAGTTTATATAGCACAATGTTTGAATCTAACTTTAAGCCCTAAATACAGTGACACTTGTCTATGATACTTGTATATACATAATTTTACTGGTATAGTTTGGCGCCGTTTGACTGACAACGTGTCTTTTTTACTCTGTACATGTACAAGATGCTCTCCATTAGTATCTTAAAATTACCAGACTCCATTTATGTTTGTTTGTTATGATTTTTGTTTTGTGATCCCCGTTGTCTCTTGACATGTAATGTGTTTTATGTTTTTTGTTATGAGTACTTAAAAAAAAAAAAATCACTATATTTTGTGACCAATAAAGTCATTTTTTGATACTTTTGCACGAATAAAACTCCAAAGTCAATTTTATAAAATATTGTCTGTCTGTAATTTTTCGATAAGCTTTCCAGAAAATGTAAAAAGTAACGTAGGTAACTCTGCAACTCATTAGAAAAAATACTGAGAAGTGTAGTTAAAGTAATGGAGGAAAACACTAGTGTCTCCTCTTACTTATGTACTTACCAGGCTTGTTCAAATAATGTGGAAATGGATATAAAACTTAAATATAAAATGCTGAAGTTTATTGTGCACTAGTTGTGAGTCTCAGCTTCTGGACTTCACACTTTGAAATTCAATTAGAAAACAAAAACTTGCACAGCACAATTTACTCCACCTGAAGCATCTGAGAGTTGGCTAACATTAGCCTTTTGGATCACCATACTTTCTGCATAGGGTTCAGGTCCTGGACCATCACAGATCATTGGGTCCAGTGGAGCATGATTTGTATGACAGTAATTTTCCATCACCATAGTCACTGTCAATGGGTCAGTGTTTCTGTCCTGTAGTGTGAAAGCTCTTGAACAGCGCGGTCCTCTCTCTCTATCTCCCCCTTTTCTTCTCCCATTTGTATTTTCCTAAAACCAGCAAATTTGAAAAGATCTGCTCAACTTCATCAGAGATATTCAGTGTATAAAATCACCTTAATAATGATCAGGTCTCCATTCAATAGCGTTTGGGAATTATGTTCAGCATACGTGTCTTGAAATTCCCTGAGTTAAACATATCCAATGGGCCATATTCCCATCATATGCCAAAAAACGTGTGGACATACTTTGTTTTTATTACTTTATAGAATACTGTAGAGGACTGTACTATTCTATGTTAAGGGATAAAATAAAAGAACTTATATTGCACAAAATACATATTTTTCCAACAGGACCTGTTTGTAACATACTGTATACCTCTGTAAACCTATAAAAGGAGAATATGTCACTGCCTTGCATTGAAGGTATATGTTGGGAAATTTCATGCTTCTGTGTCATAGAAAGGGTCAGATTCATGCGAAATATCCCATAACCCTTTGAACAAATCATATCTATATTATGCAATCATGACATGGTAACAAATAGTAATAACATGAGCAAGACTAGACTTTACGAAACGCAAAAAATCAAACCAGATAGGCAGCACAGCTTAAATGTGAGCCCCATGAATCACACAGGCTTACTCATCTAAGTCATGTCTCCCTAGAGGTAAATCATTCGTTATGCTGACAACAGTGGAGTATCACAAGTGGCTGCTATTTGATTTACGGATGTTGCATAAAGCAATGTGAATCATATTTAAAGACACTTATAATTTCCTGGATGTTTCACTGTCCACCTACTAGGATACTGCTTTGACAAATACATTTTTTATCCTTTAGTTCAGAGATGCACAACAGTTTTTAGTTGAAAGGTCACATTGCCATAGTGAACCATTCCCCAAGGGTAGCAAAAAAAGTAACATACTTACATAAATACATCACAAGAGCCACCATCAATATATTAATGCTTCATCAGGATTTGGAGAGTCTGCTCAGTTTTAACTCCCTGTCTTGCCTGTTGTCATACTCATGACTCGTGTGGCTGGTACTTCTCTGCTTCCCCTAGTTTCAGATTGTCTCTTGAATTGCTCCCTGTAACACATCAATACATCTCCCTGTTGATGGAGAGTCCCCACCCTGCTGTAGTAATGCATCTTCAGACTTTGCAGGATTGTGATCAACTGCCTCCTGAGGGTAGGGCCTGCATCAGCACTCATGCAATTGCTGGGCCCTGGACAACCGGGGGACACTCACCATAGAGGACACTGTCCGCATCGCCTGCAGGATGATGTCCACAACCATTCATGGCTTCCTTGAGCTCTTCTTCTCTCTGAGCTGTGCGATGACCACAGCATCCGACTGTTGGCGGATTATCAATGGTAATAAGCCAGCAGCGGTGTCAGTATACCAGACGTCTTGCAGGTTATGTCACTGGTCCCTGCTGGGGATGGTAACACTGCTCGGCCACCAACAATTGGACGCTGCACTCATTACAAAGCTCATGCAGGAAGAAAACAATACACAAGAGGGGATAGTGCTTTAGAAGACAGCTCACAGGGGGAGAAATACAGCACAGAGAAGAGAGAAGACAGAGCACAGGGGGGTGACAGCACACAGGAGAAAACAGCACATGGGGAGGAGACAGCGCACAGTCGAGGAGAAGACAATGCACAGGGGTAGACAGTGTTCAGCCGGAAACAGCACACAGGGAGAGAAGACCACAAAAAAGGGAGAGACAGCAAACTGGGGGGGGCACAGGAGGATAAAACAATGCACAGGGGGAGTAAACACAGGTACAGAAGATAGTGCATGGGTGGAGAAGACACAGTGCTCAGGTGGAAACAGTGCTCAAGAGGAGAAAACAGTACACCGGGGGATAAAGTGCACAGGAGGGGGAGACAGCATACAGGGAGAGACAGCACACAGGAGAAGACAGCACACAGGAAGAGAGACAATGCACAAGAAGAGACAGCACACAGGGGGAGACAGCACACAGTGGGGAGATAGCACATAGGAGACACAGTGCACAGAAGGGGAAGACAACACACAGCTCAAATCCTTTTTGTTAAAATCATGAATCATGGTATGTGTTATGGCCACTTTACACACACCAACTTATCTGTCCAACTTCTGACCAACTTACTGGTTGCAGTGAAATCATGGACACATTGCTCCATTTGTACACAGCCACAAAATGGAGCAATGTGTCCGTGATTTCACTGCAACCAGTAAGTTGTTCAGAAGTTGGACAGATAAGTTGGTGTGTGTAAAGTGGCTCTTAAGCTGACCCTGCCTGTGAGTGTTGCTGCTTTGGCATGGTCAGAAATGGATTTATGAGGCAATTCACCGCTCCACACTTTGACTTTGCTTTAGGGCAAGTCAGTTTATGTCTTGTTCCCTTTTAGGGTGTTTTCCGTTTGTCTCTCCTGATACTGACTCGTGTACCCATATATCTTCCTGATCTCTCCACTTCTGACCCTGGCTTGTATTCTGAACCTGTGCTGCCTGCCCCAACCTTAGAGTCAGTCTCTGCCTGTGCCCTCTGCACTATGTTTATTCATTCTTTTACAATTAGGAAACTGCTTTATTAGAAAAGTTTCCACTGTGGTAGTAGAATCAAAGCGTCACTATATGACAGCATTTATATTTTGTTCCCTCACAACAGTATGTCCCCATAACTTCCGGATGACAAGTGAGATGGTTATCTGAGCACTGCAGTGATTTTTTGTTTTCTAATCGGCTTGGTGCAATCAGATTTTTTACATTTTTATTCGTCTTAAAAACTATGCTTGGAGTACCCTGCAGTGTTTTGAATAAAATCAGATCATTTATTAAAAATAAACCAATATTTTTTAAATATCTCTGATTTTCTCATGATTTATTAAGTGGTAAGAACAGTAAACCTATATTTTGTTATTAATAGGACAATCTTTCTTTTTTGATTTTGGTACCTCACTAAATTGTCTTGCCAGGCAATGAACCTGTTTTAAACCTCTATTTCTTTTGGTAGGTATCCTTGACAATATCGTTGGAGTAACCTTTTCCTAGGAATCTCGTTTCTAAAATGCATGATTCTTTGATGAAATCACTGTCATGGGTACAATTTTTGCATATGTGCCAATACTGACTATGTGGCACATTTTTTTTTATCCATTTACTCTAGGTAGATATCTACTTGAAGGGTCCAAATAGCTGTTAGCATCAACATAATGAGTAGAGGTATAGATCCCCCTTTTTTATTTTTAAAAATGGTCAGATCCAAAACACCTTTCACAAGTCCCCCCTCATTGCCACATAATGTACTCTCACAGTAACATCAACCTTCCTATCCTCCTGGCCCTTATAGGACATTTACTCTTCAGATCCTCTATGGAGTGCTTACAGTTGCCTTTCCCACTGTCTCCGTGACATTGTGATGAGCTCAGCAGTGTGTTTACCTCAACATGCCACTGCATGTCAGGGATGGGGTTGAGTTCTGGCCCAGTCTTGACGCTCAAGTATTCTAATGTATTCTCATCTGAGAAGTGACTGACAGTGATTGACATTTGGAAAATTAGTACTAAAGAAACCCTGCTCAAATTGGAAAGGACAACCTCCTTTGCATCTGTCACCTTAACTATCTGCTGAAAATAATCTCTGACCTCAGCAGCCACAGACCAAATATGTGCAATTTACCGCCACACTGTGACCAAAACACATATTACCACAACATAGTGAATGAATAATACCACAGCTTTAATCTATATTAAAACAAAAGTCCCGGATGGTCGGGTGTAGATGACCTTTTCCAGTGTACAAAAGATGCCCTTAGCTATAGGAACTATGACTAAGGACATGTTTTGTATGCCGGAAACACCTCAGGTGCACCCAACCCTCTGGGGTTTTTGTTATTATATGGATTTCAATTGAAGCAGATTTTATACCTACCTCTGGATTGGCGGTGCCAGATTTTTTTCTATGTTTGTATCCTTTTTACTTCATAACACCAACTTTCATGGCACCCATCTGGTTGATTAGACATGGAGAGTTTGTGTCCATTATAGTTTGTGTTTTTGCACCTCTAATGCCCAGGGGACATATGCAAGGCAGTCAGAGCTTTTGCGAGATAGTGAAGAATGCTGCACTTGAAGTATAAGTTGGTGAGAGGTGGAAGAGAGGCCAGGGAATGACTAGATTTTGAAAGGAGGGTTTGGTTGTCTTAATGAGACCGTGAGAGTGGAAAAAAAAACTTTCACATTTGTCACTAAAGAATAAATAAAGAGAAGCACAGACTTGTAAATCATAGTAACTGTTGCAAGAAAGCCAGGGGCTATGTATTTTCAGGTGCTTGAATGGGCACCAACAAGTAAGCAACTAGAATCGTTTTTAATGTATTGATCAAAGGCAATAAAATATAAAGACCAATGAGGAAATTGTGTTAACAAGAGACTTTGCCAGAGGATTAGTTACAGAATCAGTATTTGTGTTTTCATTTCTTGCAAGTAAAACATTGTGCGGGTGGCACCAAATACTAGGAGGGTAAATATAAAGTTACTGTCAAAATGAACTGTGTGCTTTTAAACATGGTAAAATGGTACTTCATCCCAACTATCCTCAATTTAAAAGGATTGTCCCAACTTCCTCTCATTCTCTGTTCTTAAGGCCCTGCTACACTTAGCAATATCGCTAACGATATCCTTGCAACGTCACAGGTTTTGTGACGTTGCAGTGACTTCGCAGCGGTGTCGCTGCATGTGACATGCCGCAGCGACCAGCGATGAACTCACTGATCGTTGCAGAATGGTCAGGACCATTTTTCGGTCGCTGGTCTCCCGCTGTCATGCATGCATTGGCATGTGTGACTGGGGCAATGACCAGCGATCCCCAGTCTGTGCCCGAGACTCTGAACGATCCAAGCGACAGTCGGGTGTTGGCGCATCGCTGGGTGATCGCTAGTAAGTCTACCTCTGTGGCATCTCAGCAGCGATCACATAGCGATGTTCCAGCGACTCTGATCGTTGGATGGGTCGCTGTAATATCTCTATGTGTCACATAGGCTTTAGTCTCCCAAGAATTGAATCCAAGACCTCTATCTTTGTAGGCTGTAGCTAAAGCTATGAGGCACAACCTATAATTTGGTTTACTTGATGCATTGCAGGATGGGAATCCACAGGTAGATTATACTGGTGCAAAGAGTTACATCTGTACATAGCAGTGTATTTCTATGTCATTGTTTTCTAGAGGGAAGATAAAAAATATTTTTATTATTATTTAATTATTATTAAAAATGCTCAAAACTGCATCTGGATCCGAAGCCCATAGGCATCAATAGAAAAACCAGATTGCACTATTTGCAATCCGGTTACTGCGTCCTGTTTTGCAGCCTGCGGGAAAAATCATGCAGGCTTCATTTTTCGGAGTGGTTGCAAAACCGGATGCAGTAACCGGATTGCTAATAGTGCAATCCGGTTTTTCTACTGAAGCCTATGGGCTGCGGATCTGGATGCGTTTTTTTTTAACATGGGCGCCTATGGGACTGGATCTGGAACCACAAGGTATATAACTGTACCTTGCGGTACCAGATCCGGATGCGGTTTTTAAAATTGCAAAAACCCACATTCCAAAACCGGATGCATTAATACATCCAGATGCGGAATGAGGGTTGCAATTTTACTATCAAAAGATAGTATGAAGGCACATGGTAAAACCACATCCGGTAATGGATGCGGTTACCGGATTGTACCTTTTAAGTGTGACCCTAGTCTTAATCCAACAGTCACCAGTAGTCAAAAAATATTGAAAGTGAGGCAGCACTTGGAAATTGTACCTTTTTCTCATCCATACGACGTGTCGTTGGAGCTGAAGCATCACATGAGTGAATAAAAGGTTAATTTCACTGGATGTGCTGCTTCACTTTCCATCATTTTTATGTTTGGATTATACACTGATCGTTAAATGGAGTTAAAAAAAATTGTGTGACTGATTTTTTATAAGAAATGTCATAAAAATCAAATTCTGAGGCTGTGTTCACATGTAACATAAACGCTGCGTTTTTATTACTGCTTTTGTTCTGCAGGTGTCCTCGTGATATGATGCAATAACAATCTTCTATAATTATTACAATTTTGCTGTGTTATTTTATGAGTTTTCCTTCTTTTTTATGCTTTTTTTGGTGCAGATGTGAAGCAGCGCTTTTAACAGAAGACAATCTCAGATTTGGGTCTATATGCTTCAGTATCTGCTGTATGTTCCTCATTACCACGGCCCCTCTAACATCTCCTGCCATGATAATAGGAAAACGTAAATGGATGTGGCTTGGGGGTGTGGCTGGAGACATGGTCAAAATTTAGCGTGACTCTCTATATGTGCCACATGCCACATGTCCCTCCTTCAGTTATTCAAAACTTGGGAGGTATAGAACTATTAGTGAGGTCCCTATTGTCAACCATAGACTTGAACTGTTTTAAGCATAAACTACTCATTACAAAACTGCAAGTCTGAACAGTATGCAAGTTACAATGCAGATATTGTTATTGTCAAGACAAATTTAAAAATAGAGATTGTGTTTTCAGCTAAAAAGACAGGAGGCCAATGAAGCTCATGATTCATATCCTATGCAGAGCATGCAGTGGTATGACGGTGAGTAGCCAGCATTACTATAAATCCATCAAGAAAAAAGCAACAAGTGACAATTATCAGTGCAGCCTTTCCAAATGTTTGCAGACTGAATGGCTCTTCTCGCCTCATTAGTCCTCACTAAATAACAGCTGCATCCAATAATAATAGAATATATAACAAAAACCATATACCAAATTGCTCAATATATTTTACATTAACAAAATACTTCAAATATATGTCTGTAGAGACTAAACTGATTCTCCTAAATTCACAAAGTCCAGCAATATATATATTTTTAATTTAAATGAACATAGTAAACATACAATCATAAGGTGCTACTTAGGGATGGGCGAATCTACTCGCTAGGACTCGTTACTCGGCGAGTAGTAAGGGACTCGCAGGACTCGGTACTCTGCGAGTTTCCCAGCGATTACTCGCACGAGTCCAATGCAAATCAATGACAATCCTAGTTTTGTCATTTTGTCTCTGACAAAACTAGGATTGCCATTGACTTGCATTGGTCTCATTACTGTGCAAGTAATCGCAGGGAAACTCGCAAAGTAACAGCAGTGGCCGGGTCAAACGTGGCCTGACATTAAGAATCTCGGGCTTAATACCAGCTTGTATAACAAAGCTGGTATTAACCCCTTTATTACCCAGCGTGCCACCGCCACCAGGGCCACTGGAAGAGTGGGGTTCAGCGCCAGAGGATGGCGCTTCAATGAACGCGCCATCTTCTGGGGCGGCTGCGGGCTGCAATTTGCAGCGGGGGGTGCCCAGAAAGCTCGCCCATGGTCCAGGGGTTAATAAAGATGCAGTCCCTATTATTTACATTGTTTTTATGGATTTGTCAGAAAAAAATTTCACGTGGGCTTCGCCGTATTTCTGGAACCAGCTGAATCCAGCAGGCAGCGACGGGCTGCCCCCAACCCCCAGGTGCCTATTTGTACCTGGCCGGACACAAGAATATATGGGAGCCCTTTTTTTCAATTATTTCATGAAATAATAAAAAAAAAATGCGTGGGGCTCCGCGCAATTTCTATGTCTAGCCAGTACAGCTAAGCAGCTGGGGGCTGGAATCTGCAGCGCAGGGATGCCCAAGCTTTCTGGGCACCCCCCGCTGCAAATTGCAGCCCGCAGCCGCCCCAGAAGATGGCGCATTCATTGAAGCGCCATCCGTTGGCGCTGAACCCCGCTCTTCCAGCGGCCCTGGTGGCGGTGGCACGCTGGGTAATAAAGAGGTTAGGGCCAGCTTTGTATTATCAGCTGGCCCTAAGCCCGAAATTTATGGCGGTCACGCCAATATTAGACATGACCGCCATGAATTTCTATTAAATTGTTTTAAAAAAAAAACACAACACATAGAAAATTTTTTATTAGAAATAAAAAAAAAAGCCATTAGGGACTCCATCTTTAATTAAAAAAATCCTCTTCCGTCCGACGTAGTCCAAAACGCGATGTCCTCTCTGCTACATCCCTTTGCGTAGATATAGATGTCTATGCACAGGGAGTGAGCAGACTGAGAACAATCTCAGCTCTGCTACATCAGGCAGCAGGCGGGCTCTAGGACCCTGGAGCTGCGGCAGCCAGCACAGAGCAGACAGCCTGACTCCTTACTGTGCGAGTTTCTCAGCGATTACTTGCACAGTAAACGAGTCCAATGCAAGTCAATGGCAATCCTAGTATTGTCAGAGTCTCTGACAAAACTAGGATTGCTTCAGGCTGAAGCTTCCGAGACACATCTGTGATTTGTAAATCGCACACTACTCGCTATTACTCGCTTCCCCATTCATTAACATTGGACTCGCTAGACTCGCAACGAGTAGCGAGTCCCCGGCTCGGACTCGCTAGAGTCAAGCGATTCCGAGAAATTTAGGACTCGCCCATCACTAGTGCTACTGTGTTTCTCCGAAAATAAGAACTAGTGAGGTTTTTGTCAGGCTGCTAAATATAAGCCCTCTCCCGAAAATAAGACCTAGCAAAAAAAAAAAATTATCACCCTAATGCCTGCGGAACAGAGGAGCAGGGTATGCAGCTGTGATGTGACGTACCGCTAGAGAGCCGCATAATGCATTGTACGTCCTGCATGTACCGTATAGAATTCCAGGTGCGCTCAGCGTACACATACAGTAGTAAGCCGCCAGCAAATCAGCCATTACATGCTAGCCTTTGATTGGCTGGCGGTTGCAGGCATCTGATTGGCTGGCGCATTACTGTACATCTAGGCTGAGTGGTGCCCAGATACTGTACGGTACATGCAGGAGGATATGGAATACATAAAGCAGAAGCAGCAGCTGCGAGATGATTGGTGAGAAAAGAGGTGTGTGTGTTTTACTAGTAGATACGGTACCAAATTGGAGATGTTGGGGGCTGAAAGGGGATGATGAGGATATTGGGTGCTGCAGGGGGATGATGGGGATGCGGGGGGATGATGGGAATATTGGGTGCTGCAAAGGGATGATGGGTGCAGGATGGGCAGGATGGAGCAAGCGGGGGGGGGGTGCAGGATGGAGCAAGCAGGGCAGGATGGAGCGAGCAGGGCAGGATGGAGCCGGCGGGGCAGGATGGAGCCGGTGGGGCAGGATGGAGCCGGCGGAGGAGGATGGAGTCGGCGGGGGCAGTATAGAGCCGACGGGGGCAGCATGGTGGCGGGGGGGCAGGATGGTGATGGGGGGGGGCGGGATGGTGGCAAGCGGGGCAGGATGGAGCCTGCGGTGCAGGATGGAGCTGGCAGGGGGGTGGATGGAGCAAGTGGGGCAGGATGGAGCGAGCGGGGCAGGATGGAGCCGGTGGGGCAGGATGGAGTTTGCGGGGGGGGCAGGGTGGATGCGAGGGAGGGCTTCAGTTCAGTTGCAATTGGCCACCGGGCGCTTCTCTCTACCAAGTCCAGTCTGGCCTGTCCGCAAGGAATTGGGATAGCTTGCCCAGGATCCCTTCGTGTGCCTCTCCATTCTCTGGTCTCTGACTACCAGCGCAATGTCTTTGCCTCTCCTGTCAGCGCCTCTGCACACAGTGCCCGGATCTAGCAGCCACGGGTCCTGTCGGGTGACCGGTACCTGTGTCCTGACCCTAGTCCGGCTGCCTTCACAGCAGATTCGTCAGGTTGCGGCCACCACTCCTGAAGACTGCGTGGCCTCCGGTTTGATGGTTTGGGTTTACAGCATCCGTGCCACGCCCAGGGCCAGTTCCCTGGTTCTTGACCGACCCCTCTGTCCGACAATCTTAGTCCCAGATCTGGGCGCCCAGGTTGTTGTTCCTCCACCTGTGCCCCTGGGGTTCTCTCTGTTCTCGCCTGCACATTTGGCTTCAGCTTGCACCTCGTTTGCTCACTAACAGACTTCCCACTGTCTGTTCTTCTCTAGTCCCTTTTGACGTGGCTGTCCCACCGGGTTCGCCCATGATCCCCTGGATCCTAAGGTGTGTGGGTTTGTTTGGTGGGGGCCTAGGTTCACTATCCCATTTCCTCTTTGACTGGAATACCACACCAGTTCAGTGAGTGCAATACCCTTTTGTGGCGACCAAACCGGTGAGGCGCCAGACCACGCATGCAGGCTGTGCCATTATACAATTTACATTCTGGGTCATTTAATTTCACTTTGGTGGTATCTGGCCCTTGTTTCTTAAAATGTGGAGACTGTTATTGGGTGTCTTTGTTGTGTGTTTTGTGAATTTAGCAAGACTCTCAAAGTATCATGCCTACACCTGTCACTCATATACCTGTTCCTGATCAATATTGAAGCTTGAAATACTGGGCCAGACCTTGTCTCATGCATCCATAAAGAACAATGATGAAAATGTTAAGTCTGAGGAATAGATGGCACTTTTCCTGGCGTTTGTTCCAAATTTCAGCTTTTTTGGCCCTTTTTAAGGTATTTTCTATTACCTTGATCTATTCTTATTGATTGGAATGGGGTTCAGATGTTTGGTATACGGTTCTAAGAAATGTTCGGTAAACACATGCCCATTCTACAAATCGAACCGAACCCGAACTTCAAAAGGTTCGCTCAACTCTAGTCAGGGCTCTTCGACCAGTTTGATTGTTGTCATCTTCATAGTCATAGATATATATTTTCTATACCTTATAAACTCCATTTTTTTTTTATAAAATAAATGCTGCTAAGACAGCAACTTACAATTACCAGATGAAATGATGTCAGACAGCACTCTAAGGTAATAAAATGCTTACAATAGATTTTTCCATTTACAATTAAAATTGAAGAAGCAAAAGAATATGTTGTACATCTAATGTTTTCTATACAGGAAACATCTGTAAGTTTTAAAAAGAGGATGGATGAAGAAATTTAATTTTAAAAATAATGACTTTAATTTCCAGTTAGGACTGTGCTACGGTACATTTTACGACATGTTACGTTTCATTACTCTTTACAGTAATTTTGTGGGGTACATTTACCAAAGGACAAATGGGGCTTAATTATAGAAACACCGGTTAAATGTCGGAATTCGCTATTATAGCATTACAAGGAGTATAGTTCACTAAGATACAGTATGTTTCCATGTTTCACTGCTGATCTGTACATGATGTTGAATAGAAGGGTACATATTAAATCTGATTTAGTAAATGAATCTTTCCAGAGCACTATCTTTTTTTTTTTTTTCACATGTCATTGCTTGAATATGATGAGAGTTTGTCAAAATCGGCCAAGGAGACTTAAATGAGTAATATCTAGGAGCGTAGGAAGGTACAAGACCCAGGCATCCCCATCATTAGTGATAAATCTGGGAACAAGGATAGCCTAGGGTCACCTAGCATGAGTGACAGTAAAGAGCCCTGTGTTCCTTGCTTTCCTACAGTAGTATCTTGATAGGGTAGAGAGACAGGCAGTACCCTCTAGTAGGCCTTGTAAGATTAATGAGAAGACATTTCTGCTGTTATGTGCAAAGTGCCACCCGGAGTCATAAGAGAATCCTGCAGTTCCTATGGGGAAGAGTCTAAGCAGGGGACCAGATCAAGGGTGAGTGATAGTGCAGTCAAAAACTATAAATGGAGGGTCCACCAACGGAAGAGAAAACTTGGTGCCAAGAAGGCAGAAAAAGCAGACATATGCACAGAAATAGTGCTCCCACTGCTACTGAGAGAGATGCTAAGTCCTGTCAGCCAGTTGGAGAAAATGTCTGCGAGGAACTAACACCTTACTCCGGTGTACCTTTTTCCACCAATCAAGATCTCCTGATAGATCTCCATGGTCAAGCCACAGATATCGCCAGTCAAGATCCGCTGAAAGAGCTCAATGTTCAAGCCGTAGACTCCTCCGGTCAAGACCCCCCAAGAGAGCTCTATGGTCAAGACAGAGACAACACCCATCAAGTTTGGAGTTCCTGAGTGGCCTGGGCCTCAACCTCGTGTTGGGCTGTGTGGTACTTTAGAGGGTGTGGATAAGCTATTGGGCACCAATCCTCTGTAAACCCTTCTGTGGGCCCTGGAACTAACCTCAGGGGACTGAGTTGTATATAGAGAAAATTCTGTGACCAAACAAATGGCTGGATAGTGGAGTTAGCCTTTCCTGTCTTATACCCCTTAAGGTACCTTTACACGCCGCTACAGAAGGTTAGAAACAACCGGGTGTCTCACGTGCACGAGCACGTAGCAACGGTTACAAATAGTACCCGATACCGCCTTTACACGCCACTACAAGGTGCTCTACAGAAGGTTTAATCTATCTCTGGATGCACCGCTGGGTGCTCAAGTTACCTTCTGCAGAGCACCTTACCTCATTTACACGCCGCTACAGAAGGTAATATAAGAGGACCTGGTGCAGCAGGGACAACACATAGGCGTGCCAGAATTGTGGATTACGAGACGCTCGTACGATGATTGGACAATGCAATAGTATCATGATTGGCCAGCCAGCACAGGAAGGCTGGCTAATACATGACGCTATAGCAATTGTGTAATGTGACTGGTCAGCTCCTTAAATATGCCGCCCTATGCAGTGACAACCAATCATAACGCAGGAGCTTCCACCAATGATCGCTGAAGGGGGGCGGTTTCTCGGAGGCTGTGTCACGCCCCAGGGAGTTAACTAGGTGGTGCAAAAACCTTACCCTACCTTATTTAGACGCCGCTACCATCGGGTTGAAATCAACCTGTTTTAGACCACTGCTCTGAAACAGGTGCCGCAAGTGACGGGTGGCAACAACCTACTTTACACGCCGCTACCTGCGAGTCCCTTACTAATCGCCGAGTAACGAGTCCTAGCGAGTAGACTTGCCCATCCCTACCCTCATCCATTCCAACTGCCCTGAGGTAAAGCTCCACCTGTGGGGAGCTGTACTACTCTGAGCTGCACCTCCATCACCTCAGCGGCCGACCTCAGTGATGGTATCCAAATTACCAGGTACCACAGGTGGTATCACGATACGATTCCTTCCCCCTCCATCATCATCATCACCCCCATCCCCTACCACTGAGGGTCCAGGTCACGGAACCGGGAACCGACCAGCCGTGATTCCCCATCGAAGCAACCGCCTATCCCGGTATCCCGAGTACTCCCTACCCTGTCGACCACCTCAGTTCTGGCGTCATGTACAGTATCCCGTGCCCGGCAAAACCGGGTACTGTGCGCCTTAAACTGGACTTTTATTTACTGGACTTCATTTCATTGCGTAGGCCCAAAATGGCGGCCTGGAAATATGACTGAAAATGTGCTGACCCTGGGGCGTGCCTCTGTCTCCTCATCTGGGAAGGGTCATGCAAGAGGCACCAAAATGTCTCCCCTCCCCCCTTGCTATCAAACAACCAAGGGGGCGGGTCGAGAACCAGACTGCACCAGATCGTGACTATAAAAATAAAACAGGGCGCGGCCAGAGGTCAGAACGTGATACCTGGTCAGACTCCGGACCCGTTACCCGTGCGCGGCCTGGTAAAGATGGCAGTCCCCCAGCTTGGTGCAATAATCCGGGAGGTTGAGGAAGACATCGTGGCCAACCGCGCTGCCCCGGGAGTACCCACCCTTGAAACTGAAGGGGAGGATACCACTTTATGGAGAGCAGTGTTCCAGGACCTGCGAACCCGCCTTCAGGAAACCTCTGAGTGGAATATCCGGCATTGGACTGCCGAGCTATTTCTGCAATTAAGCCAGTGGGCGGAGCAGCAAGATGAAATCCGGCTCAGAAGGGAACCAGGAGTCTCGGTCGCAACACAAACTGAGTACTCGGTAACCAGTGAGAGCCATGCCCCCACAGAACTAGCAGACCAGTTTGCAGTGGAGCCTGAGGAGGAATATGCCAAGCAAGGAGACCTCATCCAGTTTCCTGAAGAGTTCAACATGACCATGGAAGAGGAGGGAAACCCAGACGAGGCCACCAATGTCGGAGACGAGAGGAACTTGAAGGAGGGAACCGCCGGTAGCACCGAGGTGCCCCACGAGTTATGAAGGGCTGAATCTCCACTGCTGCAGATTGATGCCGGAGAGAGGAGAGTGATCCTCTCCCCGGCAACCGCTGAACAGTCCTGGCAACTGGTAGGCCGCCCTTGGTTCACACGCCCAAACCTGAACGATGAGGTTGAGCGACAGAGGCGACGTGAAGTTTGGTGGGCAAATGAACTGGAGACTCGCCAGGCCCGTATGACCGCCAGTAACCAACCACTGAAGTCCCTTGATCAGCATAAGGAAGGGGTTGTAACCACCTTTAACTTGAGTACCAAGTACGGTTTTGCCCGGGAAGAAGGCCTCTACTCGGAGGTTTTTGTTGCCAGGAGAGATGTGGAATGGCATTCCCCTAAGGACATCCGGATCGTGACCTATATTGCGGTGACAAGATCACCTATGAACGCCATGCAGGACCCCGAGGGTGGTATGCGATCCAGGTCAGCAGAAGTGTTCACTGACCAGTTTAACCCGGTTTGCCATACCACTGAATATAGTTAAATATTATGCCTTTTTCTTGCAGCATTTGCAGATTATGCCTTTTCCCTTACAGCCTTTGGACAATAATCACATGAACATAATGTGAACTGTTGTTTTAAAAAGTCTGATTGAACTTTAAATCAGAGAATTGATACCCGGTCCCCGTTGGGCCGAAGTGGATTAATGCTTATTTATGTTTTGTTTGCAACGTTACAAACACAGTACCTCCCACAAGGGAAGATCACAAAGAATGCATATTGTTATTGTTTTGAATTAAACGTTACCCAGTTAAAGTGTTACTAAAATTTCAAATTAAACCCAGTTTGATTTTAACACTCGCGGACGATTGTAATTCACCAAGGGGGTGTGTGGCGCCCCTATGGCTAGGCACCACAGGAAGGTGCTGCACCCCAAACAGAAGGTGTAGTGCCTCCGTAGTTATGGATTTGGGGTTTCCTTGTAGAATCTGTCCTAAGCACCCATACTCTAGCTCCCCCTTAGCATAGGGACCGTATATTCAGTAGGTCCAGGGAGTGGGGCTTAGATTAGAGCGGGAGACTTGAGTGACAGTTGAGCTAATTTTAGTCAGTGCTGGGAAGGCAGCCAGGGAGGATGTGCCTGACAGCGTTCCTGACAGGGGGGCGCCTCTTAGAGAGAGGTGACCTGGGAACCGGAGAGGATGAACCAGGTCTGGTTCGAGCCAGCTGGGGAAATCCGGAGTCGACACCAGCATACCGGAGCCCAAGCCAGTGGTCTATCCCCGGTTGCAAACCAACAAGCTGTGGAACCGACAGAAGGGAGTCATAGCACCACAGACTGTACCTTTACCTCAGACCTATATTAGGTCCAGGACACTTTAAGGAAAAGGACCGAATTCCGGTGGCGGGAGGATTAGCATGTTGTCGCTCCCGTCCTTCCCCCTCCATCATCATCACTCCCATCCCCTACCACTGAGGGTCCAGGGCACAGAACCGGGAGCCGACCAGCCATGATTCCCCATTGAAGCAACCGCCTATCCCAGTATCCGAGTACCCCTACCCTGTCAACCACCTCACTTGGTTTTAAAGTAAATTTATTCTTTCATGATTTATTTACACATTTCTGACCACTTATAAAATGTGTTCAAAGTGCTGCCCATTGTGTTGGATTTTAAATGCAACCCTCTTCTCGAATTCTTGGCACACTGATAGCAACACTGCAGAAGAAATACTAGCACATGCTTCCAGTATCCGTTGTTTCAGATGCTGCACATCTCGTATCTTCACAGCATAGACAATTGCCTTCAGATGAGTGATGACCAAGCTTTTTTGTGAATGGTGAAGTTAACAAACAAAACGACTACTATTGGTCTGACACTAACCCACAGTGGATGGATCCCTCCAAGACTGTTGGAACACAAAAATTGATGGTATGGTGTGGTATATATGGTCCAAAGATAATGCGGCCATTCTGTATCAATGGAAACCTCAATGCCACTGGATATCTGAAATTGCTACATGATGCATCCAAAGGCGGGGAGAGAAAAGCCAGCGTGATTGGATTCAGGGCTTGCGTGACATCACAACATCACATTAGCCCCTGGAAAGTGAGTGCCAACACCACTGGAACAGCGCTGCCACAGTAGGTAAGTATAGGCTTTCGTATTTTATGCAGGGGTAATGTGGAATCAGAGGAGGTTGTCCTCATAGTGGAAACCCCTTTAAAGTGCACAAAAAAATATAAAAAATAAAAATCACGCAAAAAAATATATTCGGTTGCTCTTTAATTTATTTATTTTTTTAAATTCTATTAATTTAGGCATATACAGTAGCTCACTGCCTACAGTGGCAGACCACACAACCGCTATGTGGCCATAAGTCAAGGGTTGCTGTTAGGGATGGGCGAATCTACTCGCTAGGACTCGTTACTCGGCGAGTAGTAAGGGACTCGCAGGACTCGGTACTCGGCGAGTTTCCCAGTGATGACTCGCACGAGTCCAATGCAAATCAATATCAATCCTAGTTTTGTCAGAAACGCTGACAAAACTAGGATTGCCATTGTTTGCATTAGACTCGTGCGAGTCATCACTGGCTACTGTGCCAGTGATAGCAGGGAGACTCGCAAAGTAACTGCTGTTTCTTTGCGAGCCGAGTCCAGTTGTCTTCTCTGTGCAGCTCCAGGGTCCTAGAGCCCGCCTGCTCACAGAGATGTAGTAGTGCTGAGATTATTCTCAGTCTGCTCATTCCCTGTGCATGTAGCAGAGAGGACATCGCGTTTTGGACTACGTCGGACGGAAGAGGATTTTTTTAATTAAAGATGGAGTCCCTAATGGCTTTTTTTTTATTTCAAATAAAAAATTTTCTCTGTGTTTTTTTAACCCTTTATTGGAGATTCTTAGTGGCTGGGTCAAACGTGGCCTGACATTAAGAATCTCGGGCTTAATACCAGCTTGTATAACAAAGCTGGTATTAACCCCTTTATTACCCAGCGTGCTACCGCCACCAGGGCCGCTGGAAGAGCGGGGTTCAGCGCCAGAGGATGGCGCTTCAATGAACGCGCCATCTTCTGGGGCGGCTGCGGGCTGCAATTTGCAGCGGGGGGTGCCCAGAAAGCTTGGGCATCCCTGCGCTGCGGATTCCAGCCCTCAGCTGCTTAGCTGTACCTGGCTAGACATAGAAATTGCGCGGAGCCCCACGCATTTTTTAAAAATTATTTAATGAATTTCAGAGTCAGAGTCTCAGAGTCAGAGTCAGAATCTCAGAATTTCATGAAATAATTTAAAAAAAATGCGTGGGGCTCCGCGCAATTTCTATGTCTAGCCAGGTACAGCTAAGCAGCTGGGGGCTGGAATCCGCAGCGCAGGGATGCCCAAGCTTTCTGGGCACCCCCCGCTGCAAATTGCAGCCCGCAGCCGCCCCAGAAGATGGCGCGTTCATTGAAGCGCCATCCTCTGGCGCTGAACCCCGCTCTTCCAGCGGCCCTGGTGGCGGTAGCACGCTGAGTAATAAAGGGGTTAATACCAGCTTTGTATTATCAGCTGGCCCTAAGCCCGAAATTTATGGCGGTCACGCCAATATTAGACATGACCGCCATGAATTTCTATTAAATTGTTTTAAAAAAAACACAACACAAAGAAAATTTTTTATTAGAAATAAAAAAAAAAGCCATTAGGGACTCCATCTTTAATTAAAAAAATCCTCTTCCGTCCGACGCAGTCCAAAACGCGATGTCCTCTCTGCTACATCCCCTGTGTATAGATATAGATCTCTATGCACAGGGAATGAGCAGACTGAGAACAATCTCAGCTCTGCTACATCATCTCTGTGCACAGACATTCATGTCTGTACACAGGGATTGAGCAGACTGAGAACAATCTCAGCACTGCTACATCAGGCAGCAGGCAGGCTCTAGGACCCTGGAGCTGGGGCAGCCAGAACACAGAGAAGACAGGATCTTATCTGTGCGAGTCAGCGATTACTTACAAAGTAAACGAGCAATGCAAATAAATGACAAAACTAGGATTGCTTCAGGCTGAAGCTTCCGAGACACATCTGCGAGTTGTAAATCTCACACTACTCGCTATTACTCGCTTCCCCATTCATTAACATTGGACTCGCTAGACTCGCAACGAGTAGCGAGTCCTGGGCTCGGACTCGCTAGAGTCAAGCGATTCCGAGTAATTTAGGATTCGCCCATCACTAGTTGCTGTGATTTCCCTCGCCATCGCACTTTCAATTGTATCGGCATCAAAGATGCTGATATTGTTTACAGCAGTGATGAAAGATGGAACACTCTGATCCTTACATCATTTTTCCACTGGGTCTGCTTTCTAATGTCTCAGTGTAGTGAGCACGGTGAAGTCACTACTGTGTGCTCTCTGTGCTGAGATGTGCAGAGCCGCAGGATCCTTGAATAGAGACCAGAGCAACGGGGACCAAGGAGAGGTACTTTTTTTTTAATCAATCAATAAATACATGGCAGCCTATGGACTATGTGCATTATAACATATGGAGGATTATGGCGTGCATTATAATATATGGAGGGCTATGGGGTGCATTAGAATACATAGAGGACTATGGAGGGTGCATTATAATATATATATATGACTATAGAGGTGCTTATACGATATCGAGGACTATGGGGAGCATTATAATAAATGAAGGTCTATAGAGAGTGCATTATAATATATGAATGACTATGAGGGGTGCTTTGTACTACTTGAAGGACTATGGGGGGGTGCATTATACTATATGGAGGATTATGGGGTGCATTATACTATGTGGAAGACTATAGGGGTGCATTATAATATATTTAAGGCAATAGGGGGTATTACACGATATTGAAGACTATGTGAGTGCATTACAATATATGGAGGACTATGATCAGTGCATTATACTATATGCAAGGCTAATTTGAGAACATCATAGTAAAAGGAAGACTGTGGGTGGTGCATTATACTACAGCGAGGACTAAGGGGGTGCATTATAGTATAAGTTGGGCTATGTGGGGCCCAGTACTATATGGATGACTATGGGGAGAAGTATACTATAAGGAGGATTACGTGGAGACTACATGGAAGGCCACTTTAATATTTGAAGATTGAGTAACTTTTTTGGGGTCACTATTCATTGCTGGGGTAGTTGAAGTGGGATACAGTAGGATCATGATACTGTGCGTGTGGAGGGTATTATGGAGGAATTCCCCGTGTGTGCATCATACAGGGTATGCGGGGTATTTTTGTTGGCATCATACTTTATGGCTGGAATGTGATGGCTGGAATATTTTTTTTTTTTGAGTGGGGTCAATTAAAAATTCTGCTATGGGGCCTCCTGATTTCTATGTGCGCCCCTGAGTATGTAGTTATCTGATGAAACAATAAAGAAGGGGCACAAATTTGTGAGGCACCTAGTGGTAAATTAGTATATATGAGGGGGCCGAGGGGCCACTCACCTAACTGGGTTGTGCACCTCTGCACAACCCCAGTATCAGGCACCTGGTCGCTTGGCTGTGGCAGGGACTGGAGCGTCTCCTCTCCAGAGCAGCAGTTGCTCCCGCGTCACTTCCGGGTCTGGTCAAGTGATCGGAGATTTGGGTGACACCACCTTATGAAGACAGACACCCTGTTGAAACTCGTAGTGAGATTGTAAAGGGCATTAAATGTTAATGCGCTCATGCGAGTGTTCTAATTTGTGCCCAATTGCCCCAGCGCTCCTAAAAGACCACTGCAATATATTTTGTATTGAGTATGTAGTTAGTTATTTTATTGTGTAATCTGCGGTGTAAAGCATATGTTCTATCAGTATTTTCTGGTCATCATAATGGGAGACCCAGACAATGGGGTTAAGGGCACTGCCCTCCGGAGGCCACACTAGGTACTACAAGTTTGTAGACACCGCCCCCTCCGCTTATAAACCCCTACCGCAGGGAATATCCTCAGTTTTTAACTTAGTGTGCTCGGAGGTATCACACGCTTTGCTTGCACTTCACTGCATTCTCACTACTTACGTGATGGCGTCTGAAGACAAGGTAATATGGTCCCGGTCGGGGACCTTCGGCAGTCTCCCTGCTCACCCTTAGGGAACACGCAGGTCGAGGTACCGGAGGGCCTAGAGCCTGGACACTTTGTGTTCTCCCGGTACGCTGTCGCACTCCTTCCCATCCCTGTTTGGGGGCTCTGGAAAGTGGGAGACTGGAGCCTTGCACAGCTCCGCTCCGTCCGAGGCCTCCCTAAATGGTGCTTACAGACCGGACTGGAGCCAGCCCAGTCCGAGGCCTCCCTAAATGGTGCTTACAGACCGGACTGGTGCTGCACCCCCGTCCGAGGCCTCCCTAAATGGTGCTCACAGACCGGACCGGCACTGAGGCACCTTGTGTGTCTCCTGTGTGCCTGGGGGTAGTGTCGGCACTATATGTGTTGGGACACTCAGACCGCGCGCAACCCTCGGGTCCGCGGTTCTGGCGGTGGACCCCGTGCTGGGGCCACTCTGGCTGACCGCCCTGTGTCTCACAGGGGCTGCGGCTGTCGGCTCCAGACTTTGTCTGCAGCCTTGGTATTGTGTTTTTTTGTGCACGGTACTTTCCCGCGCTGCGGGCCTCGGCGCCTTCATTACTGGGGCTGCCTGAGGAGATGGAAGCAGCCCCGGCGGTGACGTCATTAAGGGGCGTGCGTGTGGCTTCCCGCGTGTTCTCGGCTCCGCCCACAATTGATTTGTCGGCGGCCATCTTCCCCTCACTTCCCGGCTGGGATCTGCTTGACGTGCACGGCTGCACTCATTACAGGGGAGACCGGAAGACTCGCGGAGGCCACACACGCACACACCGCTTCCTCCGCCGCATTACTGCGGTCGGTAAGCCGCCGGTTGTACCGGTTTTTCTCTTTAAAGATTGGCTTATCCCCCTGCTGTGGGAATGTCCTCAGCTGGGAAGAACGCTGCTAAGGCGGCCAGTAACACCACCACCTGTGCTACATGCAAAGGGACACTGGTGGAGGGGTCCTGCAATAACTGCGGACGCCCAGAGGCCCGGGCTGATACTGCTGAGACAGCAGCCTCGGTGCTGTACCCTGTGGTCCATGTGGGCCCAGGGCCATGGGAGACACAGAACAAGATAAATGAATCTATGTTATCCCAGCTGTCCTCCATGTCGCAATCCCTGGAGGTACTGACCAGGAGACTGGACAATCCAGCGGCTCCTTCACATTACTCCAGGGTGTCCCCTGCCTCAACTATGAGACCCCTTAAGCGGACTCGACGTGAGGATTCACCCGAGCTCCAGACACTCTCTGAAGAGGAGGGTCTCTCTGAGGGGAATGAGGATGATGGGGGTTCATTACTCGGGTCCGTGTCAGAACCACCAGAGGGGGTGGAGGATCTGGTGTCCTCCATCAACGAGACTCTGCGTCTCGTGACACCCCCGGAGGAGGTGAACGTTCACCCGAAGGAGGTCTACCAATGGCTGCGGCCGGAGGTTAGACCAAGTGGTTCCTTTATGGACCACACTAACTTTGGAAGGGTGGTTAGAGCGCCCAGGATTCATCCTGGACGGCGTTATGTCCGTAAATCCAAGGACAATCGCTTCCCCTTCCCTGAGGAGGTGCTTCAGGAGTGGTCGCAGTCCCCTAAGGTGGACGCTTCCATGACCAGGATTGCTGCACGCTCTCTGTTCTCTGCCTCTGATAGCTCCTCATTAAAGGATGCGACAGATAGACAGGTCGAGCAACTCGCCAAGTCTTCTTATGAGGCTGTGGGGTCTTCATTTGCCCCTAATTTTGCCGCGGTCTGGACTCTGCAGGCGATCACCTCCTGCTTGGATGGTATCGCGGACCTGGCAGGGTCCAGTTCAGAAGTCCTGGCGCTTACTGATAGAGCAAGGGCCTATGCGGATTACGCCAGGACGGCAGTACTGGAAACTGCAAATCTCTCTGCTGTGGCTTCGGCCAACGCTATAGCGATCCGCAGGTTATTGTGGCTGCGTCTTTGGGACTCAGATGCCACGTCTAAGAAGATTTTACAGAATCTTCCGTTCTCTGGCGACAGGCTTTTTGGTACCGAACTGGACAAGCTGATTAAGGATTCTGCTGAGTCAAAGATTCCACAGAATAAACCTAAGCCACGGTATACCGTGAAGAGGAACCCAAAACAGTGGTCCTTTCGGTCCAGTTCACAGCCATCAGCATCGTCTGCCCGTGCGGACAGAGGGAACAAGTCCTCTACTCAGTGGCGTCCCAAGGGTCGCCAGAAGAAGCCGGCGGGGGCAGCGGCTGCCACCCCCAAACCCACTTCCGCATGACTCGCGCTCTCCTCCTGCCTCCCCACAGGTGGGGGGCCGCCTGTCTCTTTTTCGGGACAGATGGCTACTCCAGGTCCAAGATCAGTGGGTACGAGATATAGTCTCCAGAGGCTACAGGATAGAGCTGACGTCTCAGCCGACACACCGATTCCATCGATCGGTCCCGTCTCCAGAAAAAGCTCAGGCTTTTCATCTGGTGTTGGAGGGTCTCCGCAGAGACGGAGTAGTGGTCCCAGTGCCTTCCGGGGAGAGGTTCCGGGGTTTTTACTCCAACCTCTTTATCGTCCCAAAGAAGGACGGCTCTTTTCGCCCGGTTCTGGACCTCAAGTTGTTCAACCGTCACGTGTTGGTTCGGAAGTTCCACATGGAATCCCTGCGCTCCGTGATAGCGGCTGTGTCACAGGGGGACTTCCTAGCGTCCATAGATATCCGGGACGCTTACCTGCACGTGCCCATTGCACCAGCTCATCAACGCTGGTTAAGATTCGCAGTGGGGGACGAACACTACCAGTTCGTGGCTCTCCCTTTCGGTCTGGCCTCGGCTCCGCGGGTGTTCACAAAAGTGATGGCCTCTATGATGGCTCTCCTGCATGTGCAGGGACATGCCGTCATCCCATATCTAGACGACCTTCTGGTCAGGGCGCCATCGGAACACCTGTGTCGGGTGAGCCTGGAGGTGACCATGAAGTCTCTGGAACATTTTGGGTGGCTTCTCAATGTTCAGAAATCGACCCTGGTTCCGACCCAGTCACTGACATATCTGGGCATGGACTTCCACACAGACTCAGCCCTGGTGTCTCTGCCACGAGCCAAACAGTTGGCCATCCATTCCGGAGTACAACAGGTCCTCCTGTCACCACAGTCATCCATACGGGTGTTGATGAAGCTGGTGGGGCGTATGGTGGCATCAATAGAGGCGGTGCCTTTCGCACAATTTCGCCTCCGTCCTCTCCAGCTGGAGATTCTCCGCAGATGGGACAAGAGGACGATTTCTCTGAATCGGCTGGTGACTCTTTCTCAACCGACCAGGGATTCCCTGCAGTGGTGGCTACTGCCACGTCACTTGTCTCGGGGCCGGTCTTTCATCAAACCATCTTGGTTAGTGGTGACCACCGACGCCAGTCTGACGGGCTGGGGGGCGGTGTTCTTACACCACAGGGCCCAAGGCCTCTGGACTCAGTCGGAGTCGGCGTTGCAGATCAACGTGCTGGAGATCAGGGCGATCTATCTGGCGCTCCTGGCTTTTCAGAGATTCCTCTCAGGACAACCCATTCGGGTTCAGTCCGACAATGCGACGGTCGTCGCATATATAAATCATCAGGGAGGAACCAGGAGTGCACAGGCTCTGGCCGAAGTCCACCGCATCCTATCCTGGACGGAGGACAACAACTGCCTGATTTCCGCAGTTCACATCCCAGGGGTCGAAAACTGGGAGGCCGACTATCTGAGCCGGCAGGGGATGGACGCCGGAGAGTGGTCTCTTCATCCGGATGTCTTCCGAGACGTCTGCAGCAGATGGGGCACTCCGGATGTGGACCTGATGGCCTCACGGCTGAATCATCAGGTGCCGCAATACATGGCGAGGTCGTGGGATCCTCAGTCTCTGGGAGCGGACGCTCTGATCCTGAGTTGGTCCAGATTTCTTCTGCCGTATGTGTTCCCGCCTCTAGCTCTGATTCCCAAGGTTTTGTGGAAGATCAGGACGGAGTGCAAGGTGGCCATTCTAGTGGCTCCGGATTGGCCCAGGAGGTCCTGGTATCCAGACCTGTGGCAGCTGTCAGGCGGACACAGGTGGGCTCTTCCAGAACGCGCAGATCTTCTCGCGCAAGGCCCATTTTTCCACCTCAATTCCAGGGCCCTCAGGTTGACTGCATGGCTCTTGAGGCCTGGCTGCTGACGTCCAGGGGTTTCTCCTCTACAGTGGTTGACACTATGAATCGGGCTAGGAAACCTGTTTCGCGGAAGATATACCACAGGACGTGGAAAATCTTTTTCGCCTGGTGTGCTTCTGGTAGACGGTCACCTTGGCCCTTGTCGATTCCGACGCTGTTGGCTTTCCTTCAGTCGGGTTTGGAGCTGGGCTTATCCCTTAGCTCCCTGAAGGGTCAGGTGTCGGCGCTGTCTGTGCTGTTTGACAGACGTTTGGCGCTTCTACCGAAGGTCCGTCAATTCCTACAGGGGGTGTCTTGGGTGGTTCCGCCATATAGACGGCCACTGGACCCTTGGGACCTCAACGTGGTTCTGGCGGCACTTCAGAAGCCGCTGTTTGAACCGCTGAGAGAAGTTCCCCTCTCTCGTCTATCCCAGAAAGTGGTCTTTTTGGTGGCGATTACGTCTCTGAGAAGGGTCTCAGAATTGGCTGCACTTTCGTGCAAGTCACCCTTCCTGGTGGTTCACCAAGACAAGGTGGTCTTACGCCCACGGCCTGAATTCTTGCCTAAGGTGGTGTCCACTTTTCACCTGAACCAAGAGATTGTGCTTCCATCATTTTGTCCCGCTCCCGTTCATCAGGTTGAGCGCGACCTTCACACTCTGGATCTCGTGAGGGCTGTACGCATTTATGTGTCCAGGACTGCCTCCTTCCGGAGTTCTGACTCTTTGTTTATCCTTACGGCGGGTCGCTGTAAGGGGTCCACGGCATCAAAATCTACCTTGGCCAGATGGATCAAGGTGCCCATTCAGGAGGCCTACCGTTCTTCCGGTCTGCCTCTCCCGGTGGGATTGAAGGCGCACTCGACTAGAGCTGTCGGTGCCTCCTGGGCTTTGCGACATCGAGCTTCTGCTCTACAGGTGTGTCAGGCAGCCACATGGTCAAGCCTGCATACTTTTTCTAAGCACTATATGGTGCATGCCCATGCCTCTGCGGATGCAAGTCTGGGCAGGCGGGTCCTCCAGGCGGCGGTTGCCCACCTTTGAAGAGGGGGACCATGTGTTATCCGTCTTTTGAGGAACTCTTCCCGCCCTGGGGTATTGCTTTAGGACATCCCCATTGTCTGGGTCTCCCATTATGATGACCAGAAAAAAGAGAATTTTGTTTACTTACCGTAAATTCTTTTTTCTTTAATCATCAATGGGAGACCCAGCACCCACCCAGTGTTCCGTTGGTTGTTGTCACATTTGACTTGTTCCCAGTTGGAACAGTTTATTCCGGGTTGCTGAACCGTTTGTTCACGGTTTTTTCTCCCGAGGTTTCGGGTGTGGTTATTTTGTGTCTCCTCGCAGCTTATGGACCAAACTGAGGATATTCCCTGCGGTAGGGGTTTATAAGCGGAGGGGGCGGTGTCTACAAACTTGTAGTACCTAGTGTGGCCTCCGGAGGGCAGTGCCCTTAACCCCATTGTCTGGGTCTCCCATTGATGATTAAAGAAAAAAGAATTTACGGTAAGTAAACAAAATTCTCTTTATTACAGGTGTTAAGGAACACGTTATCTTTTATTGTAATAAGACAGCATGCAGCAGTAGTTTTTTTTGCCCCTTGGAGCATGATGAGATGCCAGAATGGAAGCAGATGGAGAAGGAAATGGCAGAAAATGATCAACATATGACTATTTTCTTCTTGATTGTGTTTGATTGATGATCTAAAAAGTCTTAGTACAGTATTGGTTAAAGTTAATGAAAGAGTACCTAGTTAGCGAATTATTTCCTTGTACATAAATCAGAACCAAATGTTGGGCACTTTCGTCAGGGAGCAGTCTAAAGAGGAAATGAATTGTGATTTATTTTCTTTAGGTTTCTACACATTTTTACACGGGATTATTTGGAGTACGTTATCAATTAATTCCTTTATTTTGGTCAAGTTTACTAATTCTTGCTGTTTGCTTTTACAGCTTTCTTCCATTTAATGCTCTCTTATGATATTAGTAGTACGTTGGGAAAATGGTATTAATTCATTAAATGTTACTTTGAGAATTCAAAATGTAATACATAGGGAAGGAAATGTGAAACAAATAATAGATTAAAAGAAGGATGTATTTATGCAATTACTTTGAGTCTGTTTATTTGAGAGAAAAAAGCATTGTGGTTTACTCTGGAACAAAAATGTGACATATGGAAATATGCATATTTCATTTTCTGACTCCATGATCTTCCCAACATATGTGTTATTAATAAACAATTTATTAAATATTAATGCAAAGCCTTCAAAATTATATGCAATATACCCAGGGCTACATTTACCCATGGGCATAGTTAGCCTATGGAACTGCGTGTCCAGCTATTCTGGTGAACAGGTACCTAAAAAGCAGAAATAACTGGGCGTCCTCTTCAATAGTTAGCCTCTGCTGGTAGTGACAGAATGCATTCTGCATAAAGGAAATTTTACATATCCAGTGGCTTGAAAAAGTTTTCATACCCTGTCTACTTTTCTACATTTTTTCACGTTACACCCACAAGCAAATGTATTTTATTGGGATTTTACATGATAAACAACACTAAGTAGCTAAACTATTTGTGAAGTCTGAATGAAATTATATAGAGTCTTTTAAACATTTTTTAGATATAACACTGAAAATTGTTATGTGCGTTTGTATTCAACCCCCTGTATTTTGATACCACTAAATAAAGTCCTGGAGGACCAATTGCTTCCAGAAATCAACTACCGTAATTAGTAAATTGAGTCCATCTGTGTGTAATTTATTCTCAGTATAAATATCACGGTTTGTGAAGGCCTCAGAGGTTTGTTTGAGAACTTTAGGAATCAAAGAGTATCGTGAAAACCAAGGAACCCAACAGACAGGTCAGCTATAAAATTGTAGAGAAAACTAAAGCAGGGTTAGGTTATAAAAAATTAGCCCAATTTCTGAACATCTCATGTAGCACTGTTTAATCCATAATCCAGAAAGTGGAAGGACTATGGTACAACTGCAAAGCAGCAAACCTACCAATACATAGCCGTCCACCAAAACTTACATCCATGGCAAGGACAGCACTGATTAGAGAAGCAGCCAAGTGGTTCCTGATTTTCTGGAGGAGCTGCGGAAACTCACAGCTCAGGTGGGAGAATCACAAGGGCATCTATTAGTAATGAATTCCACAAATCTGGAACATAAATCTTTATGTAAGAGAGCATGAAAAAAAATCACTTTTGAAAACAATCCTTAAAAAGTTCCTTTTGCAGCTTTCAAAAAGGAATGTAGGGGGACACAGCTAGCATGTGCAAAAATATGCTCTGCTCTCATGAAACCAAAGCAGAGATAGTGAATACTGTGAGACAGCGAGTGTAATGAGAGTTGACAACACTGAGGTACCCTTTGTTCATGCTGAAGAGATTCCCTGCTGCGTGATACCTGCTGTGTGAGAGCTGGAACCTTTATAAGGTCAAGCAGGCAGTGGCTGCTCTCCCACCATATCAGGGATGCCTGCGCTGGATGTGTCCCTCATTTGCTGGGATAATGAGACTTTGTGGGACACCCATTGGACTGTGCCAGACCTTCCTGGATTTATGGAATAAAATGGTTAATGCGGGATTGTCTCCTGTCTTTATTTACTAATTCTCTCTTTTATGTCTCTTATGGATTATGGCAGATTCAATGGTTTATTGCGGATGCTTTTTTTTTTCATTTCCTTTGGACTTTTTAAAATACATGGTTAAAAAGGTATATATGCAAATTTGCACTTCACTAAGGAAGTTGAGAAACTCCCATGCCACATTTAAGCAGCTTCCTCAAAGTCATAATCGCTTTCCTACAAGCTTTTAATATAACTAAGGGATTTGTGCCAGATCAGAACCCCAAACTACAGACGCTGTGTTTCGGGGTACCTGCCCCTCATCAGTGTAGTGTGTGGGATATTCTGATCTGGCATGAGTGAGTGGGCTAAGACAAGGTCTGGGAACTTGCTATCAACCTTATGGAGACAGCGAAGTAGGTGAGGAGATTGTAAGCCACTTCCCTCCTCTCAGATATATGCAATATGCAAATTTGCACTTCACTAAGGAAGCTGCTTAAATGTGGCATGGGAGTTTCTCAACTTCCTTAGTGAAGTGCAAATTTGCATATATGCATATATCTGAGAGGAGGGAAGTGGCTTACAATCTCCTCACCTACTTCGCTGTCTCCATAAGGTTGATAGCAAGTTCCCAGACCTGGTTAAAAAGGGAAAGTGTTGGGAGTGTTATTCAAATAAATTATTTTTTAGTTTTGCTTATTTGTGTTATTACTGAATGAGTTAATAATGTCAGGTATTTCATAGATGCCTCAACATTATTAACCCCTGGGCTTGATGCCAGCTGAAGTTACAAAGCTGGCATCAACCTCAAATACTATTACCACATCAGATGTGCACCAAATCTGCAGCAGTGCATTTTCCCAGAAGAGCCTGTGGGTTTTGCTAATTCCTTTCTGCATGATGCCACTAAAATACAGAGCAGATATGCTGCATAATTTAGTGCATGAAAATCTGCAGCATTGTTGCAAGTTTTTCCGCACTAAATACACCAATTCCCTGACCCCCACCTCAGAAACAGGGCTTGTGGCCTATGTTAATGTGTGTGAGGCCATGTCCACACACCTCCGCTGTAAGTATTTACCGGCGCTTTCTGCGGACGCAGCCCATGGTTAACCAATGTGTATCGTGGTAACCATTTCACACAGCAGGCTACCTAGTGTCCACTTTCCCAGAGTGTTACCATGTGTTACCATGTGAACACACCCTAAAAGGTGTAAGCTAACAATATATAGGGGGTGAGACATATAGGCATTTTACTTGTATCTATGTATAGGTAGATATATAATGTAGGATTTTAATGAGGTTCAAGCCAGGATTAGAGTAGGTTCCCATCAGAAAAAAGTCACCTTACCATGTTTAATGCGCATACATCTATTGGCCAATATATGCACCAAGAACCTTACTTTATAAGGTAAGTAAAAAAAAGTTTCCATCTGAGTTTTTTTTGTTTATAACAAACATTGGTTTTCATAAACCAAGTGATAGGCTCATAACTTTCAAGAGCATTTACAATGGTTGTATGTATAACTCTTTCAACAGATGGTACTGTACGTTGAAGTTGCAGGTTGTCTCAGAGGTTAGCTCAAAATTAGGTATAACCTGTGAGACAACCTGCAACTCTTAAAGGTACCATCACACGCCGCCATATCGCCGGTGAGATGGCTGGCAATTCCAGAATTCGGCGATGTGGAAACCACATCGCATGTGTGAAGTGGCGTGTGACTGGGCAATTCTATGGCGATAAATCGCTGGTGGAGCATCGCCTGATTGCCCTGCACTGCAGAGAAAATCAGGCGATATCCACCAGGCAATTTCAGAGCATTGTCGTGTGTGACAGGGCGATAGCTACGTACACAGTGATCCTGAAATCAATCCCGTAGGAGTGCTTGGATGGTGTTTTTTGCACCGCATCTGCGGCAATTGGTGGGTGATACTGCGTTCCGATTGGCTGGCCGTGTCCGAGGCGCCTTATTTGATGACCCGTGCGTTCACGCAAGGCTGACCAATGGGAACGTAGTTCCGTCCACCAATTGCAGTGATAGGGGCGCGGTGAAACACACTCTAGGATGCCCCTATCTAAACAGTATGGCCACATCGCTGCTACGATTGTAGCATGTGACGCAGCAAGGTGTGAAGGGAAGATCGCTTCCAGTCTTCTGCAGGCGATTTCCGGGACGCAGGATCACCGAAGATCGCACGCTAGATAGATATGTGTGACAGTTCCACAGCGGTTTGAAAAAAGTGCCTGAAACATGCACGCTCACGTCAAATCTCCATCGATATGGAAGCCATATGGTGGCGTGTGATGGTACCTTTAGATACCATTACACAGAGAGATATCTGTGCAGACATTGCTTGCAACTCACTGGTTGCAGTGAAATCATGGACACATTGTTCTATTTTGTTGCCGTGTACAAAATGGAACAATGTGTCCATTATTCACTGCAACCAGTGAGTTGCAAGCAATGTCTGCACAGATATCTCTGTGTGTAACAGTACTTTAAAAAGTACACCACCCATCTGTTGAAACAGCATTATACATACAACCATCATACAACCTATCACTTGTTTTTCTAGACGCATATATCTAAGGAATAACAGGAATAACAATGGATTGACAATTGTTTGAGAATCTGTTATTGAGTATACCGTACATTTATCCCCCTTTTTCCAGGCAGCCTAAAAATCAGAAACAGATCAGTGGAGTAAACAAGAACCAGATGAACTACTATAACAATCTTCAAGAAGTAAGGCAACGTCAAACATGCGAGAGTAGCAAAAACGATTTGTGTCACCAATCTAGGTTGTGAACAAATTATCTATAATTTTATATTTTACCTTGTAGATCACGTTAGAACAGGAGAACCTCCTAAAAGTGGATATCAATAGGAGGCAGCTAATCAAACATCATTTACAAGTTTCAGAGTATATATACTACATTTTATCAACTTTAGTAATATTTTAGAACACATTTTTATAAATTTCAATACGTTTTAAATGTGTTTTTTTTACTTGATTAATAAACATCCCAACAAAAAAACTGGTTAAACTTGGAATACTGTGGTTTCTTTCTAAATCATATAGATAAGTGAAGAGGGCAGCACTGGGCCTAAACCCATTAACACGGGTGTGATGTGAAAGCAACCTAAAGCGGCCGTCACACGCTACGATTTCTTGCCCGATATCGTTTAAGCGATCTGTTTTTGGATCGCTTAAGCGATATCGTTTGTACATCGTTGCATGTAATCAAGCGGTTTTACTATGTAAAATCGCTTGATCGTGACATCGCAGATCTGAGCTCCGGAGCTCAGATCTAGCGATGAACAATTTCACGATATGCTTCATCTTGGTGTATAACACCACGATGAACGATCTCCCAGCGGCAGAGCCTATGCTGGGAGATGGTAACTATGGTACACGTCGGGTTAACCCGACGTGTACCATAGTTACCAGCGATCTCGCTGCTCCACATCGCTGGTGAGTCTGTCTTGTGTGACATCTCACCAGCGATGTGAGCGATATTGTAAGCGATCGCGCGTGCATGTGATCGCTTACAATATCGCTAGTGAGATGGTAGCGTGTGACGGCCGCTTAAGAAAGGAATTTTTGCGAGGCTATTGGCTGGAGACCCACAGCATTACAAGACGGACTGAACCATATAATAGGACATCGGGAGGCTGTTTCCTTTTTTTTTTCCTTTTCCATCTCTATACAGCTCTGTCTTAGCCTAGGGTCACACTGGGTTATGGACCCACGTTTCCAGGCCATCGCAAATACCCGACAGCATTTCCTGTGCACTGAGGAAAAGCGCACCTCCTGCCGCTCTGTGTGTGGCTGCAAAAACATGGCGATAATGTGGCCCTAGCCTCAGACACATAGATGCATAAAACATACCATCAAACACATGCATATTTTGCTCAGACATGTGAAGGGGGCCTAACCTAAAGGCCCTGTCACACACTCCAATATCGTTAACGATATCGTTGAAACGTCACGGGTTTTGAGATGTTCAAACGACATCATAGCGTGTGACACGTCGATACGACCAGTGATAAGTCGGCTGATCGTTGATCGCAGGTTTATGAACCGGACCATAAATCAGTCGATGGTCATACATTCAACCTGCAGCATTGGAGAGTGTGACACCTTGATAACGATGTCATTAACGACTTCGGCTATTCAGGACTTAGGAATATAGGCATCCAAACGACTGCTAATATCGTTTGCTTGTTGCGGAGTTGTTGCTGCGTTGTTCATGATATCTGTACATGTGACAGCTCACTAGCGATCAAACAATGACGTTCAAGCGATCTAGGTCAAGTCGGATCGTTGATCGGATCGCTCGGATGCGTGTGACGGGGCCTTAACTTTGGTCTGATTCTCCTGTTTCTTTGCTATCTTACCCTGTTTGCTTGATACTTATAGTTTACCTTGATTTATTTTCTTATTTATTTATTGGACTTACATATTCAACAGCCCTTTAAAATATTGCCATCACATTTTGTAAGGCTGCATTAAACCTTTCTTATTATAATCCACTTAGTCTTAAGGCCGCGTTACACGGCACGATATCGTAACCCAACTACGATAAAAAGTCACATGGTTCGGGCATGCCGCCCATATCGTTCAGTGCGTTGTGTGGTGTAAATGAGCAATGCGACGCCACAACAATGCAAAAAATATCGTTTGTGAATTGTGCATGCTCTCCAACTGTGCAATATTGGCTTGACGATCTGGCAGGATCGTGCTGTGTGACAGCGCAACTACAATTTGGAGCACAACTTCCCCTATTCACTCCCATGTTAAATGGTCGTTCCCTGGGTCGCTCGTATGAGGAGGCGTAGACATCGTAGTTGCGTTGCCTGGCGATATCTCCCTGTGTAACATCTCCCATGCGATCTTGGACTAGTGCCAAAAACGTGCGCGCTCCCGTGCCGTTGTATCCAATATCGTAACGATATTGCGACGTGCAAAGCGGCCTTTAGTCTTTTTTTTGCGAGGCACAATTTTTTTTTATTATTTCAAATTTGAACAGTTGAACAGATGCATTTACAGTACATAGATTATAAATATACAAGTAAAAATGTTTCATGACAAAAGTGCAAAATTAGAAAGTGACAAAGTAGAAGACAAAAAATAATGGTTGGGAAGGAGTATTTTATGTTTGGGGTAACGTACATCATGCAGGACAAGAACATATTAATGCCTGTGTACCTGGCGCCCATACAAAATATCCAAAATAGAAAGGTCTGACATAAATGTACTCATACGTTATATTTTCTACTCACGTTCTCCTGTGCTTAAGAAGAATTATGGGCAGGAACCCTACATGACAAAGTCTGATAGTAATTATTAGCATTTACCTGGGCTGCGTTAATGTAACTGCTACAAATTTCTTATTGCTCCTTTGATATTTCCTCTTGGCTATGTTGTAAGGAACAGTTAACCTTACTTGAAAGTAATATGAAATGTTTTACATCATCTCGCATATTAACACAACAATTATACCTCAACTACCACAAAGAGCAGCATGACAACTGTATCCAGCTGCTAAGAGGTTTTAATCTTTAAAATCTGTGTGATCCTCTTGAAGCGATCACAGATGGGCAATGAAGTCACATCCGGACGATCCTGTGATGCCCAAACAGCTGGTGTCACTTTTCGTTTAGCATTTAATTCTTTTAAAAAATTGTGTTGTTTCATTTCGGTGGGTCGTTAGTCTAATGCTGGATGGAAGGAATCGAACATCTAAATGTTTTATTCTTAAATTTCTTATTTCAGTATTAAATTCACATGTATTTAATTGCCCAAAAAAAGCAAATGTTGAAATTTTGAGAACCAGAACTGAACTAAAATTATTCATTTTGATTTATGTTATAAAAAAAAAAAAAAAAGCAATATTGTTTTTTGTTTTTTTTTGTTTAAGTATTAAGCTAAAAAAAAGTAGCAGTACTTAAAGTATTGTGCCTTCAATCTGTTTGGTCCACAGTCTGTCGCATGTATTTTTTTAACAGTGATGATTCAGCATAGTGGCTTTTTCGCATGTTGCTTTTTCCTGCTTTTTTTCATTTATTGCAGTTTTTTTCACCAATGAAAGCAATGGGGAGTGAAAACACCAAACTGCATTTTTTGCTGCATTTTTACTGCTTTTGTGGTGAATATAACTAACTTTGTTTAGAGATGTACTACAGTTAAATGATATATAAAAATCACCTACAAATGCAGCAAAAATGCACCAAAACCTGTTTTTTGAAAGCAGCATTTTTACTGTCAAAAGAGCAGGTTTTGCTGTAGAAAAAAAGTAGAAAAAAAGCAATGTGTGAAAATACCATAAGAAAGCATATAATAACATTACAAACATACACAGATTTCGTAGCATACCAAAATTATGCATGGTAACATCAGAGAAGAGGAATAATGCACAAATGGATGTGACATATAATTAAACTTCAAGGAACATTGCTAGACTCCTAAAATATCCAGGGTACAAGCAACAAGTCACTACTCCTACTTAAAAAGAAATAAGGTAACATAAAACATAAAATTAACATTTAGAACTTTTAGACGACGTAGATACTCCATCTTGGCAGTATAGTGTATTTGTAGGCCTGGCGCCAGCACCGGCATACCCGGGCCGGACAGGTGTTTGGGTCCTGAAGAAGTGAGAGGGCCCACAGCTGTCTGTGAGCGGAATCAGTGAGAGACCCGCTCACACACAGCTGTCCTTTCTCCTCTCTTCTCTCCTGCTCTGCACGGATGGGGATTGGTACATAGCAGGAGAGAAAGCATCGGGAGCTGAACGGAGGCTGAAGGACCTGCAGTTCCAGTCATGTGACTGATTGCATGACTGAAATCAAGGTCCTGAAAGAAACTGCTTCTGCAGCCTCCTGCAGCTCCCAGCCGCTCCTCTTCCTGCTCTGCACCAATCAAAAACAGGTGAATATGATAATATTTATGTGTGTATCTGCATCTGCATGTGTGTGTGTATCACACAAAAGGTCATTGCTAAAGAAGCTGACTGTTCACAGAGTGCTGTATCCAAGCATATTAATGGAATGATGAGTAAAAGGAAAAAGTGTGGTTGAAAAAGATGCACAAGCAACAAGGATAACCGCAGCCTTGAAAGGAATTTTAAGACAAGGCCATTCAAAAATTTGGAGGGAAATCACAAGGAGTGGACTGTTGCTGGAGTCAGTGCTTCAAGATCTACCACACACAGACGTATCCAGCACATGGGCTACAACTGTCACATTGATTGTATCAAGCCACTCATGACCAATAGACAACGCAAGAAGCATCTTACCTGGGCAAGGAGAAAAAGAAATGGACTGTTGTTCAGTGGCACAAGGTGTTGTTTTCAGATGAAGTAAATTTTCCATTTCACTTGGAAATCGAGGTCCCAGAGTGTGGAGGAAGAGTGGAGAGGCCACAATCCAGCCTGCTTGAGGTGTAGTGTGAAGTTTTCACAATCAGTGATGGTTTGAGGAGTCATGTCATCTGCTGGTGTAGGTCCAAAGTCAGTGCTGACGTCTACCAGGAAATTTTAGAGCACTTCATGCTTCCCTCTACCGACAAACTTTTTGGAGATGGAAATTTCATTTTCCAGCAGGACTTGGCACCTGTCCACATTGCCAAAGGTACCAATACCTGGTTTAATTATTATCACTGTGCTTGATTGGCCAGCAAATTTGTCTGACCTAAGCCCCATATAGAATCAATGGGGTATTGTCAAGAGGAAGATGAGTGACAGCAGACCCAACAATTCAGACGAGCTGAAGGCTGCTATCAAAGCTACCTGGGTTCCCATAACACCTCAGCAATGCCACAGGCTGATCCCCTCCATGCCACGCCGCATTGATGCAGTAATTCATGCAAAAGGAGCCCCGACCAAGTATTGAGTGCATTTATTGTACTTACCGTATATACTCGCGTATAAGCCGAGTTTTTCAGCCCAAAAATTTGGCTGAAAAGTCCCCCCCTCGGCTTATACGCGAGTCACTGTATACTGTATACAATGTATACAGTATACAGCCGCCCGCCCCCATCAGTATACAGGCCCCCCCCTTGCTGCACAATCCTGTAAAGGAATACATTAGTATACTTATCCCTGCCGCTGTCCCGCCGCCGTCATCGCGCTCCTCCGGCTTCATCCGTCTTCTTCCGGCTTCCTCCGGTGGGCGCAGGCAATGACGTCATTGTCTGCGCGCCAGTGTAGGAAGCCGGAAGACGCTGGATGAAGACGGAGGAGCGTGATGGCGGCGGCGGGACAGCGGCAGCGGGACAGCGGCAGGGATAAGTATACTTATGTATTCCTTTACAGGATTGTGCAGCAAAGGGGGGGCCTGTATACTGATGGGAGGGGGTTGTATATACCTCTGGGGCTGCTGTATACTACCACTGGGGCTGCTGTATACACCTCTGGGGCTGCTGTATACTACCACTGGGGCTGCTGTATATACATCTGGGGCTGTATATACCTCTGGGGCTGCTGTATACTACCTCTGGGGCTGCTGTATACTACCACTGGGGCTGCTGAATACTACCACTGGGGCTGCTGTATACTAACCACTGGGGCTGCTGCTGTATATACCACTGGGGCTGCTGCTGTATACTACCACTGGGGCTGCTGCTGTATATACCACTGGGGAGGCTGCTGTATACCACACTGCTGGGGGCTGTATACCTGTGCTGGGGTCCACCCTCGGCTTATACACGAGTCAATAGGTTTTCCCAGGTTTTGGGGGCAAAAGTAGGGGGTCGGCTTATATACGGGTCGGCTTATACACGAGTATATACGGTACATTTCATTAGGCCAACATTTATGATTTAAAAATTATTTTTTGGTTGGTTTTATATAGTATTTTAATTTTCTGAGATAATGACCTTTGGGTTTTCATTGGCTGTAAGCCATGATCATCAACATTAACAAAAATAAACACTTGAAAAAGATCACTCTGTAATGCCTCTATATAATATATGCATTTCACTTTATGTATTAAATTACTGAAATAAATTAACTTTTTAATGATATTTTAATTTATTGAGATGCACCTGTACATCCTCTTTGAATTTTATTTCCCAGTGGCATGCAAATATTTCGGCATAACTGGTTAAGGCTGCTTTCACATCAGCTTTTTACGCTGATCGCGGCAGTTGCGGTGAAAAAAAACACAACTGCCGCGATTACCGCATAACGGCCGCACTTGCGGTTCACTTGCGGCAAGCCCCATACAATGTCTATGGGGCTTGCGGCAGGTGTGGCAAGTGCGGTTTCGGCAGTTGTGGCAGGTGCGGCCGTGAAAAAAACGCGGCATACCGCATTTTTTTCGCTGCCGCACCTGCCACAAGTGCCGAAACCGCACTTGCCACACCTGCCGCACACTTACTGCAAGCCCCATAGACATTGTATGGGTCTTGCCGCAAGTGGTCCGTGACCACTATGCGGTAATCGCGGCAGTTGTGTTTTTTTCACCGCAACTGCCGCGATCAGCGAAAAACGCTGATGTGAAAGGAGCCTAAAATTACTGTTATTGTGAACTATTAAGCAAGTTGAAGATGAAATCTCTGAAGATACCTTTACACGCCGCCACTATCACCGGCAATCGGTAGCAGCACAAAATATAGAAAAAAATGGACTTGGTGTAGCTAACACAACCAATTAGATCAGCAATCCGATTGGCAGTGTTAACCCTTTGAGTCGTGCTGTCATTCATTGACAACGTGATCCAAAGCCCCACGGTAGAGATTGTGCTGTTCCCTTTTGTGATTGGAGATCCCGAGAAGCAATCACATGATCTCGATTTGTCACCGGGGGTCCTCTGTCTCTTCTCGCTGTATGCCTGGTTTGCTGAGAGCAGCGCAGCAGGGATGACGTCATCACTGCGCCCGGCGGTCACATGTACAACCCACCAGCATACAGCGAGGAGAGTGGACGGAGGACCTTGGGTGCCTGCGGACATCGGAGGGTGAGATCAATGCGGAGGCAGGGGGCCTCTGTATACTGAAGGGGGAATCGTGTGCCAGCAGGGGGCCTCTGTATACTGATGGGGGGGGGCCGTGTGCCAGCAGGAGGGCCTCTGTATACCGATGGGGGGGGCTGTGTGCCAGCAGGGGGCCTCTGTATATTTATACATAAATTTAAATGGATAAAAAACACTGTTGCCAGATATCACATGTACAATTGTTCGACAGAATTCCTTTTTAAATAGCATTTTAGCAATAATATCGATCTTGGTTTTACAAAAAATCCTTACCTGATGGAAAAAAATAGAGGTCATTTTTGTAATCAGCACACCAAATTACATAAAAATCAGTGAAAACTTCTCTTGTATTTTTAAAAAAATTCAATTTTGCAGGGTTGTGTTATTTGTGCTATGTACTGAAGGGCTCCAGCTCTTAAGTCCATAGCACAAGCGATCAGACTGTACAGTGCTGATGACTTTCTAGTGGACAGTGTAAAATAAAAAGAAACTATTTTTTTTTCATATTTGTCAAAACACCACTTTTATACCATTCAAAATAAAACTATTAAAAGAATAAAAAAAAACACATACCGTATATACTCGAGTATAAGCCGACCCGAGTGTAAGCCGAGGCCCCTAATTTTATCCTCCAAAACTAGCGAAACTTATTGATTCGAGTATAAGCCTAGGGGGGGGGAAATGAAGCAGACTCTCATCACGGTATACAGCCCCTCTCATCATGATAAATGGCCCCCCCATTACTGATATATAATCCCCCATCACTGGTATATAGGACCTCCATCACTGGTATATAGGACCTCCATCACTGGTATACAGTTCCCCCCATCAGAGGTTACAACCCCCATTAGTGGTATATACAGGCCCCCCATCAGTGATATATACAGGCCCCCCATCAGTGGTATATACAGGCCCCTCATCAGTGGTATATACAGGCCCCCCTCTGTGGTATATACAGGCCCCCCTCAGTGGTATTTACAGGCCCCCCTCAGTGGCATACAGCCCCCCATTAGTGGTATATACAGGCCCCCCTCAGTGGTATATACAGGCCTCCCTCAGTGGTATATACAAGCCCCCCTTAGTGGTATATACAGGCCCCCCTCAGTGGCATACAGCCCCCTATTAGTGGTATATACAGCCCCTATCAGTGGTATATACAGGCCCCTCTCAGTGGCATACAGCCCCCCATTAGTGGTATATACAGCCACCATCAGTGGTATATACAGGGCCCCCATCAGTGGTATATACAGGCCACCCTCAGTGGTGTATATACAGGTCCCCTCAGTGGTATACAGCCCCCCATTAGTTGTATATACAGCCCCCATCAGTGGTATATACAGGCCCCCCTCAGTGGCATATACAGGCCCCCCTCAGTGGTATATACATGCCCCCATCAGTGGTATATACAGGCCCCCTTCAGTGGTAAATACATGCCCCCCCATCAGTAGTATGTACAGGCCCCCCCTCAGTTGTATATACAGGCCCCCCTCAGTGATATATACAGGCCCCCCCTCAGTGGTATACAACCCCCCATCAGTGGTATATACAGGGCCCCCCTCAGTGGTATATACAGGCCCCCCTCAGTGGTATATACAGGCCCCCCTCAGTGGTATACAGCCCCCCTTCAGTGGTATATACAGGCCCCCCCTTGCTGCCACACAGCTGTAAAATAATACATAATTCATACTTATCCCTGTCGCTCTGTCACCGCTCTGCCACCGAGCGTCCTCTGGTCTTCATGCTTCTTCCTGCTTGCACCCGACTTCTATTCCTGTGGCGGGGCAGCAGCGATGACGTCATTGCTTCTGCGACGGTCACATGACGCTGGGTACAAGCAGGAAGAAGACAGGAGGATGCGCGGTGACAGAGCGGTGACAGAGCGACAGGGATAAGTATGAATGATCTACTATTTTACAGGTGTGCGGCAGCAAGGGGGGCCTGTATATACCACTGAGGGGGGGCACTTACACGGTGCAATGTAATATGCACCGCTCCCCCTGCTGCTGATGGAGCGCTGCCCATAGATCTTACTGTAAATGGCTTCAGGACCTCAGACAGCGGCGCACACGCTATAGCAATAGCTATAGTATGTGCGCTGGTCTGAGGAGTCCGCCACTTTCATTCATAAAACTGTACAGCAGCTGTCAGGAGGCAGTTGCTGTACAGAGGTGATTATAGCATTATATGCCCACCTGAGTGGGTGTAAGGTCTCTAGGGGGAGTGGGCACCCCCTAGAGACAGTATACAAACATTTATTAATAAAATAAATAGTTTACACAATGCACAGAACAGTTTGCTCATCCCTGCGGCAGCAGGGATGAGCAAACTATCCGGTAACCGGATTGCTCAGGATTACACATCCTGAGCAATCCGGTTACTGGATTGCGGCTTCAGCATACCATACCCTGGGTGGCAAAATTTTTCCGCCAGCCCTCTGCTGTCGGAAATACTCGGCGGCCCATCTCAGTCCCTCCAGCCAGGCCCGTATTTGGAGTTCCTGCCGCCCTAGGCACTGTCAGCGGTGCGCCCCCCCATCGCACCACGCCCCCTGCAGACAGAGGAGTGGCTAAGAGGAGCCTAGAGGTTCCCAATATGGTTGGGGTGGTGGATGGTTGCTAGATGACCGCCACCATGTCACATCAGCAAGGAGGTGGCAGTTATGTTTTGGGTCTTAATCATGTGGAGAGAGCTAGTTTGCCCCTATAGGGTCCATGAAGGCGTGACCACGGCAAAGTATATATACTTTTAGACTGACCACTTTTTTTCTTCGTACAAAATCATCCCCATGCATGACAATGCACCATCTCTTGGTGCAGAGCATAGCCCTGAGTAATTGGCTGCTATGGACATAAAAGTAGAGAAAACCATGGTGTGGCTACCAGTCTCCCCTGATCTCAGCCCTATTGAGAAACTGGGAAGTAACATTAAGCAAAAAAAATCTAAGATGCTGTAAGACATTAACTGTCAAACCAGCAGCTCTGGGAGTCAATTCTGACATCCTGCAAACAAATGCAATCTTAAAACATCCAAAACCTGACAAGTGCAATAAATGCAATATTTGTGAAGGTGATATCAAAGAAAGGCGATGTACAATATGAGACATACTGGTAGGAGTGTTTTCATTGTGAGCCCCTATGGGGACAGTGTTGATGATGTATGTAAAGTGCTGTGGAGTTCATAGTGTAATATAAGTGCAAAACATATTATTCTTAATATTATGTCACAATACCGGGATCTGAGGATCTTCTATTCGGAGGTCAGGGGCTCTCTGATGCCATGTTGCTGCCTGTCTCGCTGTCTTCCTCTTTTCACACTGCAGTGCGGCGGACAAGAGAGCATTAACTGGTTAATATCGAGACGTATGGTGTGTGTACTAACTGAGCCATACACCCTCCCCATACCATGTCCAGCAGACATTGTAGGATTACTATATGGATTTTATTATTAGGGCACGGACACACTGGCGTGAAACTCAGATGAGTGCTATATGTGATTTTATCGCAGTGCAGTCAGTTAATCAACGTCTGAAACACATTGGCGAGTGTCGGACACTTTTTTCTCATCCAGATTCTGGATGGGAAAAAAGTCACAACATGCTGCGACAGTCTGCGATTCATGTGCGAAACTCACCAATGCAAGTCTATGAGTCCAACAAAATGATGGACCGCACACTGACAGCACACGCACCATCCGAGAGGCATCTGTTTTTTTTCACTGATACATTATCATTCTTCAGCTGAGACAACTGTAAAATGCTCCTGTAAATAGCAGTAATAGCTGCTGAGAAACTAAACAGATTGCACATGGATGTGATCTAAGAAAACTGTCGGACACTCGCACAGCATTTGGATGTCCCAGTGGCCAGCTACACAGACAGCCCGCCACAGCCACACACAGAGCCACAACCACACAAAAACAGTCAGCCACATAGACAGCCAGCCACATAGACAGCTACACAGACAGAGAGAGCCACACAGAGAGACACAGCCACATAGACAGCCACACACATAGCCACAGCCAGCCACACACAGAGCCACAGCCAGCAACATAGACAGCCATAGCCAGCCAAACACAGGTACACACAGACAACAGCCAGCCAAACACAGACACAGCCAGCTACACACACAATATCAGCCACACACACAATCAGCCACACACATACAGCCACACACATAGTTAGCCACACAAACACAGCCAGCCAGCCACATAGACAGCCACACACACAGCCAAAGCCAGCCACACACAGGCGCAGCCAGACATGTATACAAAACACACACACACACACACACACAGATGCAGCCAGTCATGTATACACACACACACACACACACAGATGCAGCAAGGCATGTATACACACACACAGATGCAGCCAGTCATGTATACACACACACACAGATGCAGCCAGTCATATACACACACACACACACAGATGCAGCAAGGCATGTATACACACACACAGATGCAGCCAGACATGTATACACATACACACACACACAGATGCAGCCAGGCATGTATACACACACACACACACACAGATGCAGCCAGACATGTATACACACACACACACACACACACACACACACAGATGCAGCCAGTCATGTATACACACACACACACACACACAGATGCAGCAAGGCATGTATACACACACACAGATGCAGCAAGGCATGTATACACACACACACAGATGCAGCCAGACATGTATACACACACACACACACACACAGATGCAGCCAGGCATGTATACACACACACACACAGATGCAGCCAGACATGTATACACACACACACAGATGCAGCCAGACATGTATACACACACACACAGATGCAGCCAGACATGTATATACACACACACAGATGCAGCAAGGCATGTATACACACACACACACAGATGCAGCCAGACATGTATACACACACACAGATGCAGCCAGACATGTATACACACACACACACACACACACAGATGCAGCCAGGCATGTATACACACACACACACACACACAGATGCAGCCAGGCATGTATACACACACACACACACACAGATGCAGCAAGGCATGTATACACACACACACACACACACAGATGCAGCCAGGCATGTATACACACACACACACACAGATGCAGCCAGGCATGTATACACACACACACACACACAGATGCAGCAAGGCATGTATACACACACACACACACACACACAGATGCAGCCAGACATGTATACACACACACACACACACACACAGATGCAGCCAGACATGTATACACACACACGCACAGATGCAGCCAGACATGTATACACACACACACACACACACAGATGCAGCCAGACATGTATACACACACACACACACACAGATGCAGCCAGACATGTATACACACACACAGATGCAACCAGACATGTATACACACACACACACAGATGCAGCAAGGCATGTATACACACACACACACACACAGATGCAGCCAGACATGTATACACACACACACACACACAGATGCAGCCAGACATGTATACACACACACACACACAGATGCAGCAAGGCATGTATACACACACACAGATGCAACCAGACATGTATACACACACACACACAGATGCAGCCAGACATGTATACACACACACACACAGATGCAGCAAGGCATGTATACACACACACACACACAGATGCAGCCAGACATGTATACACACACACACACACACACACACACAGATGCAGCCAGACATGTATACACACACACACACACACAGATGCAGCAAGGCATGTATACACACATACACACACACACACAGATGCAGCCAGACATGTATACACACACACACACACAGATGCAGCCAGACATGTATACACACACACACACACACACAGATGCAGCCAGACATGTATACACACACACACACAGATGCAGCCAGACATGTATACACACACACACACACACAGATGCAGCAAGGCATGTACACACACACACACACACACACACACACACATTAGTTTTAGATAAAGAATATACACATCGGCCTTTGCTCACCTCCCCCTTGATTGTATCCCATTCAGCTCCTCCATGGCGGGAATCTAATGGAGCAGGGCGCGCTGCGTGATGTCACAGCTTGCTGACATGGCCACTGCTCAGAGCTCTGTCTGTCAGCAGTGAGGCAGCCGGCCCTGCTCACAAGCAGAAGGTGCCGGCCGACAAAACAACAGGCGGAGGGTCCTGCGGGCAGCCAATGATAGCTGGGAGCCTCAGCCAACACTGGCAGAGACCAGCCCAGCCTGCTGCCCCAGAATGGCGCTTGTCAAGCGCTCCGGTCTTGAGGGTGAGTGCAATGTAAGCACTCCTCAGGACTTTGCTGCAGGCAGCCTGTGCCGGCCGCTGGGTGCATTAGGGCTATTGTTTGTACGATGATAAATCACCGGTGGCCGCATCCCGCACTAAGAATAGCCGCGGCCGCCAGTGATTTACTTTTGCATTGTTGTTGATAACGTACCCGGCGGCCCTGAACTGTTACCGGCCCCGGCGGCCCGGGGGGCAAAAGCCTCCCTGCCACCTGGCCCAGCCCGCCCCTGGACAGGACAGAGGCAAAAGTATAATTTGCAATAGGGAGAAAATTCCCATTGAAGCAGTCTGGCAATTTTACATTGGGTTCATTCTGTAGTGGAGATCAGATATAACAAGAACTATGTAATGACAAAATGTAGAATATGCATATTTTTGCTGGTCCTTGATATCCACCACCCCCATTGACAAAGTCTGTAGTTTTAAGGGCTAGCTATAGTGTAAGGCTGGGGTCACACTTGCGGCAGATTTGTTAAATCCTGATACGGTTTTTAGCTGTAAAAATGCTCAAAACGGATCAGGAACCGCTCCCCATAGGAGCCCATTATGTTAACCTGACTGCGCTACATGCAATCCGGTTACCGCATCCGGATCTGCAGCCTTCGGTATAAATCATGCAGGCTGCAGTTTTCGGAGCGGTTTTGCTAACTGCAATGCGGTAACCGGATTGCTCCGGATGTGTAATCCAGAGCAATGCGGTTAACGTCTACTTTTGTTCATCCCTGGATGAACAAAGTGTTAAATGTTATTAAAACATTAAATATTAATAGTTGCTGTGGACAACATGTCTCTAGGGGGTGCCCACCCTCCCTAGAGACATGCTATCCACTTCTGAGGGCATGTGAGGGGTTAATCCAGCAGTTATACTATTGCTGGCTTTGTACAAGTTTCTGAATGAAGCCGCGGCTCCTGACAGTAGAGGAGATACTGTATGTAATGTACGTATAGTATCAGCTGCTGTCCAGGGTCATGTAAGTATTAACATTAGGTCTATTGCCGGCTTTTTGTACAAATTTCTGAATGAAGCCGAGGCTCCCCTGACAGTAGAGCACGTAATGTACGTATAGTATCAGCCGCTGTCCAAGGTCCTGTAAGCATTAACATTAGGTCTATGGGCAGCGCACCGCCATAGACCTAATGTTAATGCTTACATGACCCTGGACAGCAGCTGACACTATACGTACATTACGTACAGTATCTCCTCTACTGTCAGGAGCCGCGGCTTCATTCAGAAACTGCCGGATTAACCCTCACATGCCCACAGAAGTGGACAGCATGTCTTTAGGGAGGGTGGGCACCCCCTAGAGACATGTTGACCACAGCTACTATCAGGGGTGCATCAAGCCTCCCTGCCGCCTGAGCCGTATAGGGGAGCGGGGGGAGGGGGGTGTTAGCAGACTTCAGCCCCGCCGCCCCTGTAGCCTTAGGTGAGGAGGGGGCGGATAGTGCTGGCGGACTTAAGCCTCCCCGCCGCCCCTGTAGCCTACACAAGTAGAGCGCCTCCGCCAACTTACCGGGTGACGCTGCGGCGGCCGCCATCTCGCCAGAAGCCGGCCACTGCTGCTGGCGCCGCCCCCTTCTACAATGCCGCTCCCCTGGCTGCTGCCACTTGGTACTCAGGGCTCACACTGTCCAATGGACGGTGTGGCCCTGGCTACTATTAATATTTAGGTAGGTATGAGCAAGTACTAAAATACTCATACTCGCTAGACTCGTAACGAGTAGGTCCTAATACTCGTTACTCATTGCGAGTTTAGCGAGTACAATGTTAGTCAATGGGGAAGCGAGTAATTGCGAGTAATTCCTCTGCTGCTGGACTCTATAAGGTCTGGCAGCAGAGGAAAAACCTGCAATTTCCCATTTCATTGTTTAAAAGCAAGCGGTAAAAAGCCTCTGGCTTTTAAACAATGCTGACAGCTTGCAGAAGCTGTCACTATTGTTCGGGAGCGGGGAAGGGGGGAGGGAGCTCCGGTGTTCACTCACCGTCCTCTGCGCGGCCCGCCGTCTTCTTCCCTATGTCTTTGCGACTGCAGCCGTATAGCACGGAGGCGGAAGCAAAGCACAGCCGCTGTCACTGAAAACCGGATTCTCCCGGATTGTACCGGTCCGGTGCAATCCGGCGCCCCATAACATGGGGCTCTATGGTCCCGGATTGCACCGGACCAGGGCAATCCGGTTTTCAATCCGGTTTTCTATTTTTGATCTTCCCGCCTGGATTTTCAAATGAACAGCTGACTCAGGTCAGCTGTTCATTTGAAGTAGCAGTGCTGGCAGGGTTCATGTGAGTTCATGCTTGCCTGCATGAACTCACTTGAACTTTCCCAGAGTGCACAGCTCTGCTACATCTCTGGTGGAGGTTCTCTACCACAGATGTAGCAGAGCTAAAGAAGAACCCTGGATTGGACTACTGCGGACGGAAGAGGATTTTTTTAAAATAAAGTTGGAGTCCCTAAGTGTCTGTTTGTTTTTTTTCAAATAAAAATATTTTTTCTGTGCTGTGTTTTTTTTTTAAATTCATTAGAAATTCATGGCGGTAATGTCTACTATTGGCGTGACCACCATGAATTTCGGGCTTGGGGCCAGCTGATAATACAAAGCTGGCCCTAACCCCTTTATTACCCAGTGAGCCACTGCACCAGGGCCCTGGAAGAGTTGGGTTCAGCGCCAGAAAATGCCGCTTCAATGAACGCGCCATTTTCTGGGGCGGCTGTGGGCGGCCATTCGCAGCGGGGGGTGCCCAGAAGGCTTGGGCCTCCCTGCGCTGCGGATTCCAGCCCCCAGCTGCCTAGCTGGACATAGAAATTGCGCGGAGCCCCACGCCTTTTTTTTTTTATTATTATTTCATTAAATTCATGAAATAATAAAAAATAAGGGCTTCCCGGTATTTCTGTGTCCAGGCAGGTCCAAATAGTCAGCTGGGGGTTGGGGACAGCCCGTTGTCGCCTGCTGTATCCGGCTGGCATACAAAAATACAGCGAAGCCCATGTCAAAATTTTTCTGAAAAATCCATTCATCAATCCTCTAAAAAGGGACTGCATCTTTATTAACCCATCGACCATGGTCGAGGGGTTAATAAAGATAGTCCCTTTCATTCTTATTGTTTTTTGGATTTTTCAGAAAAAAATTTGACTTGGGCTTCGCAGTATTTTTTGTATCCAGCCGGATACAGCAGGCGGCAACGGACTGCCCCCAACCCCCAGGTGCCTATCTGTACCTGGTCGGACACAGCAATATAGGGGAGCCCCTTTTTTATTATTTCATGAATTTCATGAAATAATAAAAAAGAGATGTGTGGTGCTCCGCGCTATTTCTATGTCCAGCCAGGTACAGCTAGGCAACTGGGGGCTCGAATCCACAGCGCAGGGAGGCCCATGCTTTCTGGGCACAGCCTCTGTGAATGGCAGCCCGCAGCCGCCCCAGAAAATGGCGCGTTCATTGAAGCGCCATTTTCTGGCGCTGAACCCAACTCTTCCAGGGCCCTGGTGCCGTGGCTCACTGGGTAATAAAGGGTTTAGGGACAGCATTGTATTATCAGCTGGTCCTAAGCCCGCAATTCATGGCGGCCACGCCAATAGTAGGCATTACCGCCATGAATTTCTAGTGAATTTTTTTTTTAAAAAACACAACACATAGAAAAAATATTTTATTAGAAAAAAAAACAAAAAAAAAACACTTAGGGACTCCATCTATATTTAAAAGAAATCCTCTTCCGTCCGCTGTAGTCCCAAAACGCAATTTCAGCACTTCTACACCACTCTGCATATACACACATGTCTATGCAGAGTGATTGCAGGCTGAGAAATGACAATCTCAGCACTGCTACATCACTCTGCATAGACACACAGACTGACCATGTAAATGTATTGCTGGACTTGTTTGTGAAGGGGCTACATGTGCAGATTAGAGATCAGCCACCAACCTAGTGTTCTAGTTCGATTCGATTCGTCGAATCGGGGGGGGGGGGAGGTGTTCAACGAATGTTTGTCGAATGTTCGTCGAACACCTTCAAACACCATAAAACACTAAATAATGAGCTGTGCGGGGCATTTTCACTTCCGCAATGTATGTATGTATGTAATGAAATTATGTAAAAGAAGGGGTCACCTGTCCGGCGATCCACTTCTGCCTCTGGCAAGGTCCTGATGCTTATAGGACCTGTGGTGATGTCACAAATCGGGTCTCATGACCTCAGTTACCGTGGTAACTGCGGTCATGTGACCCGATTTGTGACATCACCAAAGGTCCTATAAGCATCAGGACCTCGCCGAACAGGTGAGCATAGAGTTTTTTTTTTAACCCTTTCTTTTACTTAATTGACCCGATTTGTGACGTCACCACAGGTCCTATAAGCATCAGGACCTCGCCGGACAGGTGAGCATAGAGATTTTTTTTTATTTTTAACCCTTTCTTTTACTTAATTGAGTGGTGGATCGCCGGACAGGTGAGCATACAGTTTTTTTTTATTTTTAACCCCGCACAGCTAATTATTTAGGTGGAAAATGCGGCAGATGTGTTTTTTTGTCCAGATCACCCGCATTTTCGAACCAAAATCGAACATAACCTAGAACTGACGAATTTGAAGCAAATTGTTCGAATTCGGTGAATGACTCGAACACCACCAAAAACAGCTCTAATTTGAGATTGGCGAACAATTCGAGTCGAATACCGCTCATCTCTAGTGCAGATAAATACTTTTGGGGTGTGAAATACTGCTTACAGATTCCCTTTAAGAACAGGGTAGCTGGGTAGTGGTGCCAATGGTAAAGTACTGCTAGTAGATGTTAAGATTGGTGAGAGTTTAGTCACCCAAGGGGATTGAGAAGTAGCTCAACAAAGAATCGGTAAACTGATGCCTGAGTATGAACTGCACACCAGAAGGCAGGTGACTGATGCCTGTGTGAGGTATGATGGTACTGAGTCAGTTGCATGGGTGTACACAGATCAAAATAAGCTACAAACACAGAGAATGATGCAGTGTTGATGAGGAGAAGCTGAGGAGATGCCAGCTGACTATTACCTTGTTACCTGTTGTGAGGATGTTGAAATCATCAAGTTTTCATCCTTATGTAAGAATGTGAAAGCATTCAAATTGTTGCTTTCCTGTGTTGTTAAATGTACACCTTTGTACCCCTTTGTACACCTTAGTACACCTGCATCCTTTCACAATCCTTCAGTGGGGAACCATTAATGTCAATGACATTAATGACACCCCCACCAGGGCCATGGGGTACTCGGAACAGGGCTGGACAGTTCTTGGGGAGGTCACAGGGCTATGACCCAACTCCGTGGCCCTGGCCGTGCTGTAAATGGGTATTGTTTATATGGGATTTAATCGTGACACTACCTCTGGTGTTTGGCAATGGATGGCCGACGCTGCTTAAGGGGACCGCTGGGGCAGATGGTGATGCAGCCGGGATGGTTCTGCTCCCCATGGATGGAGCGAGTTCCCAGGACAGTTGAAACAGTTTATGAAGGGGATAGTGAAAGGGCACAAGAAATTACCTTTGGACAAAGGGATTGTAGTTTCCTTTACCTTTTACTTGGCAATCGATGGTGCAGACTGGGACACTTTTAACAGGTGGTAGCAGAGGTCCGGACAGCCTGGAAGTAATTAAGGATCCACTTTGCTGAGCGGATTTGGAGGCCTTCTTTTTGCGCTGTCCATTTTGGGTTCCTACTGCCTAAAGTTATGCTGTGGCCTTCTTCCTGCTGGTTAGTTCCTCACCCGTATGGCAGGCAGCTCGGACCTTTTACAGGTGTCACACCTTCATGGCAGCTCCGGGATCTGATATGCTGCTGTGCCGTCTCCTGTCCTCCGGATTTGGCTGCCAGGACTTCAGTAACCAGGTAACCAAGGACTCCTGTCTCTGGCGCTCCTCTCTGGGGTGAGCTCGGTTACAGCTCCACTCCCCAGGCTTTCCTCGACTTTTCTCTCCTCTTGCTGTGCACTAGCTCTCCACAGGACACTTGTAGCAGGTGGTATCAGAGGTCCGGACAGCCTGGAAGCAATTGGTGATCCACCTCACCAGGCGGGTTCGGAGGCCTTCCTTCTGTGCTGTCCCTTTTGGGTCCCTGCTGCCTAAAGCTATGCTGCGGCCCTCATCTTACTGATTAGTTCCTCACCTCACACCTTTTACAGGTGTCGCTCCTTTGTGGCAGCTGCGGGCTCTGGTATGCTGCTGTGCCTCGGGGTGTTTGGTGTGGCAGGAGACTTGCAGTCTCCTGTCCTCTGGATTTGGCTGCTGGGACTTTAGTACCCAGTCAATCAAGGATTCAGGAGTCCTGTCTCTGGTGCTCCACTCTGGGGTGAGCTCGGTCACAGTTCCACTCCCCAGGATTTCCTCAACTTCTCTCCACTGCCCTGGGATGAGCCTCTCCATGCCTCCAGTCCCCAGGATGTCTCCACTGTTCTCTCTCCTGAACTGAACTCTACTCTCTAACCCTGTCTCCGAGTCAGAATTTATAGGGGAGCTCCCTGAAACCGGGTTTAGAGCTCCCCCTCCAGGCTTGGAGTGGGACTGGTGTTGGATGCTGGTGTAACCTAGTGTGGGGATCCCTTTTTGCTTCCAAGCATGATATCACACCCTGTGAGGGAGGCAATGCCACTGTGGCAACCAGACTCCTGGGGTGCCACATCAACTACATCCTACTGAATATTATATAGCAAAACAGAAAAAAACGCGACAACTCAGTATAATGCAAAAATACAGTTTATTAATAGGTAAAAACCAGTATAGTACGAGGGTAGGGAACAGAGGAACCTGGGTCCACAACCCACAGGTGGTGGGTAGCCACACGCTAAGGGCCAGACACCAGCACAAAACATGTAAACAGTGGTAAAAATAGTACAAATAGTAGGTGTACAGCATAAATTCACCCAAACGGAGAAAAATCGCTCATAGATGAAAAACTCCGTCCAGAGGAAATGGTGATCTAGTCAGAGAAGCTAATATAAGTATACACAAGATAATCCAAGTTCTGTATAATTACATATATATATATATCTCAGTAATACACAGTGTCCTATAACAATAGCTAAATAGACTCCCAGGGTAAAACAGATACAACCTAAATCAATAAATGAACGCTGACACCCAACATCTAAACCAAGTGCTCCGGTGTTGCCTGATGGTGCGATTCTCTCCATAGTGATATGCTCCCCATTACTGGGGTAATAAATAAGCATTTTTTGATGAAGCTTACTAACTGAATATTATATAGATAGAATATTGTTCTACTGTCAACACTTTGATAATTCTTCATTCAAAATATTTAGACAGCCGTTAATAAGCTCATTAGTAGCAGTCAAGGCTGTAAGTGCAAGGATGTCTGAACGTGGCACTCATACTTGATACTGAATAAATATATATTAGTGATGAGCTAGTAGCAAAATATATTTGTAATCGCTATACTCATAACGAGCACGTTGTAATACTCGCGTTCTCATCTGAATATTAGTCAATTAGTGATTGGCTCCTCTCACACACATCCAGCCATAAAACGAGTGGTACCGGGACAGGGGGGGAGTTTTTTTTTTCTTTTAGAGTTTTCACTGCATAAAACACCTTGCTGTACGCCCCAGAGATAGCCTGCCATTCAATCTGCTCTCACTGAGGTGCCAGCTCCCTTTATTTACTGAAAGGAACTGATGATACATCATTCATGGGCACCAGTGTTACTCGCTGAGTAATGAGTATCGCGAATAATGTACTATCTGTGCAATAACGAATAGTAATGATTACTATAGCTCATCACTATTATGGCCCCTTTACACGCCGCTACCGAAAGGTAGAAACCGGCAGGTATCAGAGACAATTGTACCTGATACCTTGTGAACAACGCGCAGTAGCGGCGTGTAATTCAGGCTGTTCCTCCCTGTCTCTTTGGATACCTGTCTTTCAACCTGAATTACACGCCACTACTGCGCGGTGTTTACAAGGTATCAGGTACAATTGTCACTGATACCTGACGGTTTCTACCTTTCGGTAGCGGCGTGTAAAGGGGCCATTAGAGATGTCAAAATTGTGTTTCCATTTTTTAATCTATGACATATCCTTGACAGGTCTATTCCTACTTGTTGCAATATTGTGGAGTGTGTTTTTAATGAAAAATAAAGGTGAGAGCCGAAAGCAAAAGCAGACATCCACCCCTAACTATACAAAGGCCGTCATATTCCAGATATTTTTTTGATTATTTTATCATGCATTCAGAAAATGTCCGAGAATGATGTACTAGACTCTATAGAAACTCAAATATTAACATGTGCAACCGTGTCTAGTTCTATACATATGATCTGACACTTTTGGAGACATACCCGGATTGTATTCATATGTAGACCAGATGATGTTCTTCACACCGGACAGTCATTTATTTGATGTTTGAATAATAAAATGTGTGCAAAGAAAAATTCATACTTCTCATTTGCTCAATATCTATAAACTCACCAATGGCCGACATACTGTTCAAACCCATTGCCTCATCTGCGTTTTACAAGAACATAGGATCCAGGTGTACAAAATAAAACATTTCAATGGGCTCTGTAGAATGGGAATTTTTTACAAATATTTGGTTGACCTACTGCTCCCTACATAAGAATGCATATAAAGTTAGGTGCGTGTATCTATATACATAATCTCCAGTTTTGCACTAACGGCCATTGTGCCGCTATCGCGAGCGATGACGCGCATGCGCCATCGCCACTGGCCGGAAGCGCAAAAATCCTGCCGCTGCCCACCCGCCGCCACAACTCTCCTATCAGCCCAGTGGCGTAGCGTGGGGGGGGGGCGGTCCGCCCCCGGCGGCACGTGTGGGGGGGGCCGCAGCAGCCTCCAGGTGACTCACCTCAGCGTCAGGGCTGTATTAGCCTGCCCAGCACAATAGATAATATGGAGCACCAGGACCTGCGATGATGTCACAGGCATGTGACCCAGGTGGGCGGAGCCATGGAATATACCCAGCGTCAAGGAGATATACAAGAAGCTGGAGAGAAGATGGGACCAAATAAAGAAAGGCACAAGAGGGTGTGCAGAGGGCGGCAGGATGTGCAGGGAATGAAGGATACAGGGAGGGTGGAGGATGGAAACTGCAGGGGATAGAGGATGAAATCTGCAGGGCACAGGGGATGGAAACTGCAGGGGACAGAGGATGGAATCTGCAGGGGACAGAGGATGGAAACTGCAGGAGACAGAGGATGGAAACTGCAGGGGACAGAGGATGGAATCTGCAGGGGACAGAGGATGGAATCTGCAGGGGACAGAGGATGGAATCTGCTATACTCTGCTACCCACAGAGCCGCCTGTATACTCTGCTACCCACAGAGCTGCCTGTATACTCTGCTACCCACACAGCCGCCTGTATACTCTGCTAACCACAGAGCCGCCTGTATAATCTGCTACCCACAGAGCCGCCTGTATACTCTGCTACCCACAGAGCCGCCTCTATACTCTGCTACCCTCAGAGCAGTCTCTATACTCTGCTAACCACAGAGCTGCCTGTATACTCTGCTACCCACAGAGCTGTCTGTATACTCTGCTACCCACAGAGCCGCCTGTATACTCTGCTACCCACAGAGCTGCCTCTATACTCTGCTACCCACAGAGCCGCCTGTATACTCTGCTACCCACAGAGCCGTCTGTATACTCTGCTACCCACAGAGCCGCCTCTATACTCTGCTACCCACAGAGCCGCCTCTATACTCTGCTACCCACAGACCCGCCTGTATACTCTGCTACCCACAGAGCCGCCTGTATACTCTGCTACCCACACAGCCGCCTGTATACTCTGCTAACCACAGAGCCGCCTGTATAATCTGCTACCCACAGACCCGCCTGTATACTCTGATACCCACAGAGCCCCCTGTATACTCTGCTGCCCACTGACCCACCTGTATACACACAATTCATTTCACCACGCTGCCGATGCAATTGCATCGGGCCTTTTTACTAGTAATGCTGATAATCCTAGAATGATAGTGCTATATGGGTCATGTGTCTGGATTTTAACACTTGAGTCTGTGCTCTATGGTCAGCTTCTCTATCCACCATACTACTGTCAAATCTCTTACTAAAATGTCCAAGAATGGGGCTGACATTCCACTTGGTCTACTGTGGCTGTTCTTGTCTTTGGGCTCTCAACAACTTTTTCTAAAGGTTCAGTCCTCAATTAACCTGATGTTTATTTGCATTTTGTGGTTGAGGTAGATTCCGCTTCTGTGGGGATCGGTGCCATTCTTTCACAGAAGAAGGACAGTTGCCTTCATCCTTGTGCTTTTTTTTCTCAGAAATTCCCTCAAGCAGAGTCCATATGACATAGGCGATCTGGAACTTGGCTATTAAGAGTGCTTTCTAGCAATGGAGACATTGGTTGGATGGGGGCTAAACATACAGTAATGGTCTTTATTGATCACAAAAAAATTTTGTATGCAGAGACCGGTAAATGCTTGTATACGAAGAAGCCCAAGTGAGTCCTTTTTTCCCCCTCAGTTTGATTTCTCTGTGATATATATCCCTAGGACTAAATATTAAGGCAGATGTGTTATAATGTAATTTTTGTTATGGAGTTCAGGGGTGAAAATACATTGAAATTTCTAAATGTAGGGGTGGTGAGTGCTCTGGGGGTTGATCTCAGATAACGCTTTGTAGACGCTCAAGTTTTTGCCCCGAAGGGCTTGCTATCTAGCAAACTTTCTGATATCCTCACTTCATAATGACCTTCTAAATAGAGTGCAAGACTCTGTGTTGGTCAGACATCCTTGTTCCTCAGCTGCTTAGGCTGGCTTCACACTGCGGTCAGGTCAGGTCAGGTCAGGTTTTGTGTTTCAAAACCAGGAGAGGAACTTGCAGAGAAAAAGAATAATTGAAAGATTGACACCTGTTCTAGGTTTTGGAGTCACTCCTGGTTTTGGCACAGAAAATCTGACCTGATCTGACCGCAGTGTGAAGCCAGCCTTAAAGAGCTGTTTCCAGATCTTTTTAGTGACAGTGTGCACAAAGAAAGTTGATGAGTATGTCTGTAAGTGCAGAGTTTGTGCAAGGTCTAAAGCTTCTCACCAGGTCCCAGCAGGGTTTCTTTTGCCTAATGATGTTCCATCTCAACCTTGGACTCATTTGCTCATGGATTTTGTCACAGATTTGCTTAATTCTAATGGCAATACTGTAGTATGGGTGGTGGTGGAAGGTTTCAGAAAGATGGTTCACTTGTTTCCTCCACCAAAATTGCCTACAGCTAAGAGTTTAGGTACATGAAAAAAAAGTGGGAGGAGTCTCCAATCAAAAATTTCTTACTTTATTTATGTAAAATATTAAAATATGTGAAAGTCCATGATAGCGGAGATGCAATCTGCAATTGAGATTGCATCTCTGCTATCATGGACTTTCACATATTTTAATATTTTGCATAAATAAAGTAAGAAATATTTTTTATTGGACTCTCCTCCCACTATTTCTTCACGTATACTGGCTGAGAGTCACGGCATTGTGTGTCTGAGCCCAGAAGATGAGAGCAGCAGGATGGATTGAATACATGGTGAGGCATATATGTGCTTTTTTTGTAAGAGTGTAAGTACATTGTTTATCTCTCACATCGTTAAGCTACATGGTGTTCCTAAAATGTTATTTTTGATAGAGGAGCACAGTTCATGGCCAGTCTTTGGAATAGCTTTTGTTCTTGGTTAGGAATTAAGCTAATGGCCAGACAGACAAAATGAACCAAGAATTCTAACAATATTTAAGATGTGTTGTGTGTTCCAATCAAGAGGACTGGGGGATTTTCTTCCTCTAGCTGAGTTCACTCTCAACAACCACACTTCTGCTACCACTGGTACCTTGCCTTTTTTGTTATGGGAGTCCTCATCCAATATTTAGTAATTTTTCTGCTTTGCAATCTGCTGTCCCAGAGGATGAAAGATATTCTATGATTAAGGTCTGGAGAGAAGTTGAAAATGGTCTTTTGATAACTTGTGATCGGGCCAAGAGAACTGCAAACTGCAGATGTAGCAGGGCCCCTGTCTTTAAGGTAGGTGACTTTGTGTGGCTATCCTTAAAAATTCTTTACCTAAAAGATCCAACAAGGAGATTTCCTCTTAAATTTGTTGATTCAAATTAGGTATTAGAATAATTAATCCTGGAACGGTCAAGCGCTGACTCCTGGTTGCATGGAGGATTAATAATTCCTTAAATTTCTCTCTTCTTAAAAAGTTTGAGGGGACATTGTGTCCTCAGGATATCATTGAGGTTGACTCAATGGAGTAGCAGCTGGAGAATTTTAGGTCTCTAGACATGTCAGACATTGCCTGCAGTACCCCATTAATTAGAAGGGTTTCACTCTGGAGGATAATTCCTGGGTTGATGTGAGAGATCTGCATGCAGATTGCCTAGGATCTCTGCAGGTCCTGTGGTCCTTCATAGAATGAACTGCTGTCATGCGTCTGGATTCAAACTCTTGAGAATTTTCTCTGTGGTCAGCTTCTCTATTCACCAAACACAAACACACCAGATACACCTTTTCTCCAGGTGTTTAGTTTCTCTTATCTTTGCTTTAGTTCTTTTAGGGTGACAAGTGTATTCATTTTCTCATTTCTCTACCCAATCAACTTTCAGGGGAAGCTATAAATACTTTCCCCCTGCTTGTATTTCCTGCTGGTGATATTTCATTTGGATGTCCAGCCATACTGTTGTTTGTTTTTGCCAGTCAATGGAAGACCAGCTGGGGTTCATCTCTGCTGTTCGTTCTTTACTCTTCGTGTACCTACTATTTATTGTTAATAAGTAGAAGGTATATTCTTTAGTAGTGTATACCTTCTCTTGTACTTTGTATTTTGTTGTTTGTTTTACTCCATTTGGGATCACCTTCTATCTCAGCACACCTTCCTTTCTTAACCCCTTAGTGACGGAGCCAATTTCCACCTTAATGACTAGACCGTTTTTTGTAATTCTGACCAGTGTCCCTTTATGAGGTAATATCTCTGGAATGCTTCATTGGATCCGAGCGATTCTGAGATTGTTTTTTCATGACATATTGGGCTTCCTGTTAGTAGTAAATTTAGGTCGATCATTTTGCATTTATTTGTGAAAAAATAAAAAATTTGCCAAAAATTTTGAAAATTTTGCAATTTTCTAATTTTCAATTTTTATTCTGTTAAACCAGAGAGGTATGTGACACAAAATAGTTAATAAATAACATTTCCCACATGTCTACTTTACATCAGCACAATTTTGGAAAAAAAAAAAAAATTGTTAGGACGTTATAAGGGTTCAAAGTTCATCACCAATTTCTCATTTTGCAAGCAAAATTTACAAAACCATTTTTTTAGTGACCACATCACATTTGAAGTCCCTTTGAGGGGTGTACATGACGAAAAACACCCAAACGTGACACCATTCCAAAAACTGCACCCCTCAAGCTACTCAAAACTACATTCAAGAAGATTATTAACCCTTCAGGTGCTTCACAGGAATGAATGCAAAGTGGAATGAAAAAATAAATACCTTTATATTTTACCTAAATATGTTTCTTTAGCCTCAATTTATTCACTTTTACAAAAAACAGCAGGACAAATTGGATGCCGAAGTTTGTTACCATATTTCTCCTGAACGCAACGATGCCCCACATGTGGTCATAAACTGCTATTTGCCCAAACGGCAGGACTCAGAACGGACGGAGCGCTATTTGAATTTTGGAAAGCAAATTTGGCTGAAATAAATGACAGATACCATCTTTCACTTCATGGACCCCTGGGGTACCCAAACAGCAGAAACCCCCCACAAGTGACCCCATTTTGGAAACTAGACCCTTCAAGGATTATATCTAGGGGTATAGTGAGCATTTTGAACCCTCAGGTACTTCACAGAATTTGATAGCAATAGGTCATCATAATGAAAATTTTCTTTTTTTTCACTAAAGTGATGCTTTAGCACCACATTTTTCACTTTAACAAGAGGTAACACCATAAAATGGACCCCACAATTTGTTGCCCACATTCTTGTGAGCATGTCGATACTCCACATGTAGTCAAAGAGTTCTGTTTGGACAAACGGCAGGACTCAGAACAGAGCGCTATTTGAAATTTGGAAAGCAAATTTGGCTGAAATAGATGACAGATACCATCTTTCACTTCTTGGACCCCTGGGGTACCTAAACAGCAGAAACCCCCCACAAGTGACCCCATTTTGGAAACTAAACCCTTCAAGGATTATATCTAGGGGTATAGTGAGCATTTTGAACCCTCAGGTACTTCACAAAATTTGATACCAATAGGTCATCATAATGAAAATTTTCTTTTTTTTCACAAAAGTGATGCTTTAGCACCACATTTTTCACTTTTACAAGAGGTAACACCATAAAATGGACCCCACAATTTGTTGCCCACATTCTTGTGAGCGCGTCAATACCCCACATGTAGTCAAAGAGTTCTGTTTGGACAAACGGCAGGACTCAGAATGGACGGAGCGTTACTTGAATTTTGGAAAGCAAATTTGGCTGTATTTAGAATAGATTGTCATATTTGCAGAACCTATGTAGTACAAGAACAACTGAAAACCCACAGAAATTGATTTTTTTGTAAGCTTTACCCTGTAATGTATTTGTCAAGGGACGTACTGAGTAGTTTGTTCCCACTTTTTATTATGTATTATTTTATCTTCAGGGTAAAATTGAATGAATTCCAGGACCCATTCAAAACGTTCCAAGACTTTGCGCTACCAAACATGAAGATCCTTCCAGGAATTATTACTCACAAAGGGTGGCATGCCCCGAAAAACACAATTGCTGATTATAAAACATAGCTTGCTCACAAAATAGTTGTCCTGCAATTAAGTACATTGTAGCAGGAATGCAAAACTCTACTGGCGTGAAGGGCAAAATGTGGAGGAAAATGTAGCCATGCGGCAAACTTGTGCTTGTTGTAGATATGAAGGAAAACACCAGCAGGGCTAGGAGGACAAGTTCATCTTTCAGAGACTGGTCGTACAACGTCTGTTTAGCGCCATCAATCCCTATATGAGAGACGAATGTGCCAGTCGACGTGGTGCACCATAACAGGCTCCAACCCGCCAAGGTCGGAACTGCTATATGCACAAAACAACCAGTCCCCTACATGATTACAAACTTATTGTCCAGGTACAGGACATTCGGCAAGAACCATGCAGTAAGGGCTGGTCATACAACGTCTGTTTAGCAACATCAGTCCCTTGCGAGACCAATGTGCCAGTCGACGTGGTGCACCATAACAGGCTCCAACCTGCCAAGGTCAGAACTGCTATATGCACAAAACATCCAGTCCCCTACAGGATTCTAAACTTATTGTCCAGTATAGGAGGTTCGGCAAGAACCATGCGGTAAAGCCCATCGTGTGTGAATATGGAGCAGCCTCATTGTTGGAAATCTTCCAATGAAATGATCATGCCATATCACCAATATAAATATATAAGTAAAGAAGATGCCAAGAATAGTTTTGTGTAGCAAGACATAGTTGAAAGACCAGTCAAACTAAGATAACTGGTGAAAAATTTTTGTGAGCTATCAAGTCCTGAAATTATTTGTCAGATGAGATCAGACATTTCAAGAACATTTGTGGGGTCCACATTCTGGGGTCTACAGACGTGGACATGTGGATGAGAATGTGTCTGAATAATAGTTTGGTATGTGAGTGATGAAGTCCTGGAATTATTTGTCACATGGGATCAGACTTCTCAAGAACATTTGTGGGGTCCACATTCTGGGGTATGCAGACGTGGACAAGTGGATGAGAATGTGTCTGAATAATAGTTTGGTATGTGAGGGATCAAGTCTTGGAATTATTAGGGAAATAGGGTAATAGGTGTTTTACTGATGACAGTTGTAAATTTTTTTTGACAAGTCCAATCTGTAAAGGGGCCAACAGTGTGAAAATATAAATTATGTGGGAAAAAAAGCCTACCTCATTAGGATGCAAACCAAATAATTGTGAATTGTATGATAGATCTCAAAGCAGGGGGCGATACAAAGTCCTGGTTGGGATGGGCACGTGGGGCAGTAGTAGCGGGATTCACTCCTCAAACCTCGCTTGCTACAAACTTTACATCTTTTTTTGGGACGGTTTAGGGTGGGAGGGATGACGTGCATGAAATGATGCTCTGTTAGTCTGCGTGCGTTCTCCGTTTCAAAGGCTGCCTCCGGTGCTGTGGAGTCAAACAGGAGAGACTCGATAACCTTCTCCTGATATTAGAAGAAGGTGAGGGCTCCTTGGGATTTTTTATAAAGAACAAAGCTATTGTAGGTAGCTATCTGTAGAAGGTAGATAGCCACCTTTTATACCAGGCCCTCGTCTTCCGCTTCACCAGGTATGGTTGGAGCACCTGGTCGGACAGGTCCACACCACCCATGTGTTTGTTGTAATCGGTCACACAAAGGGGTTTTTGTCTGTCCCTGGTGGCGCCCCTGTCTTTGACCGTCACAGTGGTGTCCGCATGCAGGGTGGTAAGCATATACACGTCCTTGCGGTCATTCCACTTTACGGCAAGCATTGTATCACTTGCCAGTGAAAATGACACCCCCCTCTCCAGACGTCTGGACACCAACTGTGACGGCAAGCCCACACGGTTTTTCCGTATCGTCCCACAGGCCCCTGTGTTTGCAGCTTGTAGGGCTTGGTATAGGGGGATGCTAGTGTAGTAATTGTCCGTATACAAATGGTATCCTTTTTGCAAAAATGGGGTCATTAGCTCCCAGACAATTTTCCCTGGGATGCCAATTGTCTGGGGACAGTTAGGTGGGTTTATCTGTCTGTCCTTACCCTCGTAAATCATGAATGTACTGGTGTACCCGCTGCTGCTTTTGCACATTTTGTACATTTTTACGCCGTACTTGGCTCGTTTGGAGGGGATGAATTGTCTAAAGGAGAGACGGCCCTTGTAGCTCATTAGGGACTCGTCCACCGACACATTTTGTTCTGGGGTGTAAGAATTGAGAAAGGATTGGTTTAGCAGGGAAATTAGGGGTCTTAGTTTATTTAGACGGTCGTAATTGAGATCAGTTCTTGGGGGGACTTGACAATTGTCGTGGAAATGCAGAAATCTCAGTATGGCTTCATAACGGCAGCGAGGCATTACTGCTGGAAACACAGGGGTGCTGTGGACCGAATTTGTTGCCCAGTAAGAGCGTAGGCTGGTTTTTTTTACAATGCCCATATTGAATGTGATCTCTAAAAATGTTTTAATTTCTGTGACATTAGTGGGGACCCAGGAACGGGAATGGACAGACCGAGGTTTTTGGGCAATATATTGAAGGGCATAAAGGTTGGTCTGGGGGGTCATTAACTCAAGGATATCGGGGTTTACAAAAACTGAAAAGAAATCAAAGGGGGCAAAATCAGTGACGTTAACTTTTATACCGGGGTCTGCTGTGAAAGGGGGAATTTGTGGGGAATAGGATGGGTCGGGCTGCCACAGAGGACGGGGAGCTGCAGAGCTGGGTCTTGCCTCTGCCGCATCAGAAGGGACGACTGGCGGAGTGGGGGAACCCCTGGGTGAAGCCGAGTCGTCGCTGTCCTCTGAGGACATCTCAGCTTCAGAGGCCGTTTCAGTCTCTGACCCGGAGGTACCAGAGGCGAGCAGCACATACGCTTGCTCTGCAGAGAACATTCTGCGGGCCATTTTTTTTTTAGTTTGGGAAAAAAATAAAGTATCCCTAAATCTAATACTAGGTTTTTTTTTGTTTTTTTTTAACCCTAACCCTGCTTTTGAACCCTAACCCTAGCCAAGTAAAGGATTTAGAATAAAATAAAAGATTTGATTAGGGGAGTGATAAAGGGGGAATGACAGAGGGGATGTTTTTTTTTACCTAACCCTGGTTTTGAACGCTAACTCTAACCCTAGCCCTAACCCTAACCCTAGCCCTAACCCTAACCCTAGCTAAATAAATTTATAAGATATAAGTAGTAGGGATGAGCGAGTCCTAAATTACTCGGAATCGCTAGACCCGCACGAGTCCGAGCCCAGGACTCGGTACTCGTGGCGAGTCTAGCGAGTCCAATGTTAAAGAATAGGGAATATGGATTCGCGAGTCCCGAATAGATAATACAGGACTCGGAATCGCAGACTCGCTAGGATTCGGAGCATTGGACTCAGGGGCTGGCTGGAGCCTCTTCCCCTGGGTGGCAGGTCCAGGCAGCCTTGAGAACCGGGGGGGGGGGGGGGGCGTGCTGTCGGGTCCAGGCAGCCTTGAGAACCGGGGGGGGGGGTGTGCTGTCGGGTCCAGGCAGCCTTGAGAACCGGGGGGGGGGGGGGTGCTGTTGGACCCGGCGGCCTTGAAAAGCGGGGGGGGCTATCAAAGCTGACCTTACCTCCTCCAGCCGCGAAGCAGCCCGCCTGCCGCAAACCGACTCGCCGGATTTGGACTCGTTACTGAGCGAGTATTCGCTAAAAGACTCGCCGATTCCCGAGTCCAGCGAGTCCCTTAAGAATCGCCGAGTAACGAGTCCTAGCGAGTAGACTCGCTCATCCCTAATAAGTAGCAAATTGATTCTTCTTTCTCAGAAGGCAGCAAGTAGTCTGTCTCTCTCCTCTCTCCAAAAAACAACTACACAGGAGAGAGGAGAGAGGCAGACCCAAATGCAGCCATATTTACAAATAATTTGGGATTTGAACTGTGTGATAGGGTGTATCACACAGTTCAAATCACAGCAACCAATGGGATTTTTTTATTTTGGTTGCTAGGTGGTGAGGGCAGACTTTCCCCGACACACTGCGCATGTGCGGGGCCATTTTGGAAGAGAAGAAGGAAGAAGTTGGGGCCGTGGGGGATCCATCCATTTTATTGAGGTGCAAGGGTCTGGGCGACATGGGGGGGACCCCGTGGGGCCCAGGGGGGACACCGGATGCTCTCCCAAAGACACTGGCATCGGTACCGGCAACGGTACTGGGGGGAGGGGGCCACTGTATGGAGGGGGCACTGTGCCGGGGGGGTCTTCGGTGATACCGATCTATGCAATCTGACGTTTGACCACGTCAGATTGCATAGATCAGCAGGAACAGTGTGCAGAAGGAAGGAGGAGGGAGGACGAAGGAGCTAGGAACTGGAGGGAACCGGAGGGGGCTTATGGGCACAGGAGGGGGCTGATGGGCACAGAATGAGGCTGATGGGCACAGGAGGAGGCTGATGGGCACCAGCACTGACATTTACATGCGATCTGACATGTATGACATGTCAGATCGCATGGAGATGCAGCAGCGTTGGCGGGTTTTTACCGCCATTTTGAGATAGATCGGGGGAGGTGTGGGGGTGGGAGGAAGATCCCCGGTACCGGGGGTCTTAGGACACTTAGGGGTTAATGCTTCACTGTCATCCGACGTGTGTTTTCACGTCGGATGAAAGTGAAAGCATTTTTTACCGGCAGTCTCATTTTTTGTAATGTGATGACCGGTAAACGGTGCTTACCGGTCATCACATTACCGGTGATGGTAAAAAAGCCCCCGGTCCATAATCTTGGGGGTCTCAGCTACCCCCGGTAGCTGAAACTCCGGAGATTTTTGACCACTGGGGGCCGCTAGAGCACTTTCCCTGGCTGACGTCTACAGACGCCAGCCAGGCATAAGTACCCTTTTTTTCAGACGTCTCTGGACGTTAGGCCGTCCTTATGGGGTTAAAGTAAATTGCACCCTGCTCTTCCCTCTGTTTTTTTAAGAGGAACATGAATGCAAAATAGGTTTGAATTGCCATAGTTTAATCTGTGGTCAGGGCTATATCTGCTCACACAGGAACCACTAGGGACTACATGGTTGGGATCTCTAGCCTGTATAGCAACAAGCATGGTCAGCTGCATTTTTTATTGTGTTACCTATTTGTGATGTGCCTTACTAAACGACCATAACAACATGTATCTGGAGAACATATGGATGTTTCAGATTCCATAACATACAGTCAGAAAAGCACTAAACTTCTGATTCGGTTTTAAGTGCCATCTTCATACTCTACTTTGAAGCTACAATTATCACTAATTAAGTAATTGTGTTGATATTAAAAAGTACTCCGTAAGGTTGGCATCATACGACCATATTTCCTCTCATTGGAGAAAATCAGTCCAATTATGCTAATCGCACTCTGATCAGACTCTGGTCATGGCCTGAGTCTGAACCGAATTTCTTGCATGTGGAGGAAATGGAAAAAAAAATATCCTCATCTTCTCCATTCTGTTAGCCCATGAACAATGAACTGTACTCAACTGAGTGTATTTCGATTTTTTTTCATGGACACACTGACTTGCATTAGCAAGTGTGATCTGATTTACAAATGCCTGCTGCAATTTTTTTCCTCAGACAGACTTGATCTGAGGAAAGGCCCCGTTACAAGGCATGACATTGTTAACGATATCGCTTAAGGTACTGTCACACGCCAAAATCTCGCCTGAAAATCATAAAGGCGATGTGTCGCCCTGGAGCAATCGCCATGAAAGTGCCTCACGGTTGCGGCATGTGTTTTGGGAATTTCACGGTGATAAATTGCCCCTCGGCCGTCGCCTGATTCCTGAACAGTGCTCAGTAATTAGCCGCAATCGTTAAGGCGATATTTCCATGTTGTGGCGTGTGACATGGCGATAATGATTGAAAGAGCGTTGCCTATGATTTCCCGTAGGCGTGCCTCAGTGTGCTGAAGTCCGCACCCCGTCTGAGATTGGTGTGGGCTACTGTGTTCCCATTGGCTGTCAGTTGACACCGCGCCATATTTGAAGAGTTGTCCGTTCAGCACCACACACATCTTCTGCTACACAACCCTCCGCAAAGTCAGTGCAAACTCCGATAGACAATGGCGTCATGTATTAGCTGGCCTCCCAGAGCAGGCTGACCAATCGTAACGCTGTTGCGTTGTCCAATGAGGATGTACGGGGCACTGTATACACCACTGTGGCATGCCTATCTCCTCGCCGCGCTGAACATGTACACCCACATTGCTTTTGAGATTGCAGCGTGTGAAGTGGCGATGAAATTAAGGAAGATTGGTTCCGCTACAGGGGAGGCAATTTCCGGAGTGACACATCGGCTTAGCTTCAGGGCGAAATTGCGGCGTGTGATGCCGCCATCGGCGATCTGAGACGACCATGAAAAATGTGAGCGCGCACGTTAGATCGCCACATATTGCCAGCCGAGATTGCGGCGTGTGGCGGTACCTTAAAACGTCACGGGTTTGGAGTCGTTCAAGCGACATCGTTTGGATGTTGTTGCGTGTAACATCGAGATTCAACTACGATAAGTTGTTGGATCGCAGATCGCAGGTTTCTCAAATCACACGATCAACGTTCAGCCAACCTGGTATATCGTTCTGTGTGACACTGCGATAATGATGTAATTTACGACTTAGCCCATTCATAGCAATGTGCAGGTATCGTTCGCTGGGTTGTGTGAATGATACCTGCTCACTACATCGTTGGTGTGTCATCCACAATATCTAGACGTGTGACATCTCACCAACGATGTCAAAATGATGTTGGAAACGACCGCGCGCCCCAACGAGATCGTTGCCGTCATCGTTCCAACGTCGTGCTGTGTAATGGTACCTAAAAACATCAGACATGTGCATGGACCGATAGAACAACATTAGTCTGAGTGCGAACTGATGTATTGATGGATCACACTTGGACCAAAAATTTAGTTGTGTGACCCTAGTCTTTCATACAGCAATGACCATTAAGAAAGATTTAATACGACTAAACAAAAGTAATATAAAACATATATATTATATTTGTATTTCCATTTTCATAAATCACTGCATAAATTGAGTTCTCCAGGTTAGACAATTTCTACTTGCTTGAAGAATTTCCATGAAAATAAACAGATCAAAAAGCATCAGGACCTGATAGTAAGTAAATAATTTCCCTGTAGTGCAATCAGAGGCAGAAGGGAAACTAAGCAATGTGCAGCAGCCATTCCCATCAATATGCTGTCTGTATATTGAAGTACAGACTCTTACCTTTGTATCCATTACTCATTTTGATCATGAAATGAGAGTCCTAAATAGAGGACCCCTAATAACTCAAAATTCACATGAAAGTGGGTTTTCAACAGGTTTAACTAACTAACTATACAAACTGCATGGATTCCTATATATAATTCTTAGACCCAATAAATACTATTATATTTACTTGGAAAATCTACTGTATATATTTGACTGGCTGGATAATCTTGATATTAAAATGACCAATTTATGAGTCCAGCTATAGACTGAAATAGCTCAAGTATATTCCGTCTGTGCCCATCCAGCTTAACTGACAACTGCAGTGTATACTGAACAGTGAGAGCAAGTCAGCTCTCGTGCTATGGAAAAGAGACGTTGGTGCCATCTAGGACTATATCTCTACTGTCGGATCACTGATAGAGATGAACAGACCTGTGAACATTCGGGATTGCCAGGTTTGGCCAGATTTTAGCTAAAAGTTCAGTTCGGTACCCGGACTGGACCTGAACATGACCCCAGATCCCAAGTCGTACATAAATCAATGGAAACCTAAACTTTAATGCTTTAAAATTGTCATAGTAAAGGCTGCAAAAGAAAGCAAAATGGGGGTAAGAGCCGGACAATTGCCCTGCAAAGAAATGTGGATAAGGATTAAATATTAAAAAAAATTATATGTGAGTTCCCCCTATTTTTGAAAACCAGCCAAGGAAAAGCAGGCAGCTGTTAATATCAGGCTGGGAAGATCCATGGTAATTTAACCCTTCCCAGTCTAAATATACTAGCCTGCAGTCACCCCAGAAGTGGTGAATTACATTAGATGGGCAAATTCTGGCACTTCGCCCCGGCTCTTCCCAAATCAACTGTTGCCGTGGCAATCAGAGTAAAGGTTTTTGGGGTTGATGTCAGCTGTAATTTGACAACTGGCATGAAGCCCAGGGTTTAATAATGGGGAAAGGTCTGTCAGAGAAGTGTAAGTGTACAGGTACTGATAAGTGTACAGTCAAAAAACTCACACACTGGAAAAAAAATTTATTGGAATAAAGACAACCCCACATTCCCTCGTTCACCAATTTATTAAAAAAATATTCCCATGAAGCTCTGATGTTGTCCACAATCTACAAATGCAGCTCCTGAGAATAGTAGTAAAGCACAGCTATTCGCAGATGCTGAGTATGACAATAACTTCCATCAGAACTGGTGGGTCTTGCTAAACATAGCATTGAGCAGGTCTGATTGTAGTCAGTACCCGGCGACTGTAAATAGCTGTACTTTACTGCTTTTCATAGTCGCTGGGACTGAAGTCGTGGATTATGGATTACGTCAGAGCTTTGTGGGTACATTTTTTTTTTTTTAATTTGGGGAGCAAAGGAGTGTGGGGGAGTTTTTATTCAAATAAACGTTTTCCTGTGGGTGTGGTTTTGAACTTTATACTTACAGGGTTAGCAACAAGGATGTCTGATAGATCCCTCTCCATTACTAACACCAGGGTTTGATGCTAGCTTACACTATATGACTGACTTCAAACCCAATAATCATTACCCAGGTCAATTGTGAAGAATTGGTGCATCTAAATTGATGTGCTAATTCTGGGGCAGCTGCGGGTTGTTATATTTAGGCTGGGAAGGGACAAATAACACTCCAGGATTATTTGGACTTTACAAGCCTTAATATACCAGCCTGCAACCAGCACATAAGTGGCGAAACACATTAAATGCACTAATCCTGGCACTCTGCCTGGCTCTTCCCAATTGCCCTGGTGTAGTAGCAATCAAATAATATTTTGTGGCGGTTGATGTCAGCTGTGAATTAACAGATGGCATCAAGATCAGAAGTTAATGACATAGACGGGTCTATTAGACACCCCCATTAGTAACAGGTGAATGTACAATTAAAAAACACACTGAAAAATGTGTTTATTTGAGTAAAAACTCCACCACACTCACTTGTTCACCAATTTATTAGTTTAAAAAATCTTTGAAGTTTCTACTTAATCCAATGGTGTAATGTGCTACAACAACCATCGAATCCTATGAACAAGGCTCCATAGGTCACTTGTGGTCAGCCACAGGTGCAAAATTTCTTATGAGTGTGAGAAATTCAGTGCCTGGCACTGACCTGGAGTTACTTAAACCTATGGATCCTTATTATGAGAATGAGGGCCCATAGGTCACTCGCAGTCAACGGCAGTTACAGAATTTCTCTTGCTCTTGAGAACTTACATGGCTGCAACTGATCGCGAGTGACTTATAGAGCCTCATCCATAGGATTTTATTGTCGTCAAGGGACATTACGCTATTGGATTACGTTAGAATTTTGAGGATTTTTTAAAGTAATAATTTGGTGAACAAGGGAGTGTTTATTCAAAGAAAAAAAACAAGTTTTCCAGTGTGTATGTGTTTTTAACTCTACACTTTCCAGGTTACTAATGGGAGTGTCTGATAGACTCATCTCCATTATTAACCCCTTGACTTGATGCCAGCTGACATGAGGCAAAAAATATTATCTTGATTGTCACTACACCAGGGTAATCGGAATGAGCCAGGAAAAAGCGCCCGAAATGGCTGCTGGGCTATCTTCAGGTGTTACCCTTTAGGGCAGGGGTCTCAAACTCCAGGCCTCGAGGGCCGCACACAGTGCAGGTTTTCAGGATTTCCATAGTATTTGACAGTTGGTAATCAAATGACTAACTGTCAAATTCTAAGGAAATCCTGAAAACCAGGACTGTGTGCGGCCCTCGAGGCCTGGAGTTTGAGACCCCTGCTTTAGGGTAATTACCTGACTATTTACCTGGCTGGCAATAATCAGAATACTGCCAGTTGCACCTTTAAGCTCAATGGTGTCTGCCTGCCTTGCTCCGGTGGTCAGTCTCTGATCTCATGTTGCCTGACCTCTCACCTTGCTTCTGACTACCTGTTTGCATAAAAATATGGGAAGCAAGGTGTACCACGGTCCGCGCTGCTGAGTCCACAAAATCACCTGGGATGCAAGATGTTGTAGCAGTATACTTCTTTATTCTTTCCTACGCGTTTCGGCGCCCTTCCTGGCACCTTCCTCAGGGATATATCCCTGAGGAAGGTGCCAGGAAGGGCGCCGAAACGCGTAGGAAGGAATAAAGAGGTATACTGCTACAACATCTTGCATCCCAGGTGATTTTGTGGACTCAGCAGCGCGGACTGTGGTACACCTTGCTTCCCATATTTTCTGGCTGTTTTTCCACGTTGGAGTGGTCAGTGGAGGTCCTGCAGCAGCTGATACTGTGATATGCTGTCAAACCAGTTGTGGGTCTCACAACTGGAATAGGTGAGTGTAACTGCATTACACCACTCACATCTGAGTGTCACTAGTGATAGGGCACTATTGCGCCTCTTGTTCCCCCACCTTTTTTGTATTGATACCTGTTTGCCTAGACCCTTTGTCTAGATCCACCACCTTCCTGAAATTTTGACCTCCAACTGTGATCTGACTACACCTTTGTCTTACCCCTTTTGGTTATTATGACCCCTCCTGATAGCTGACCCAGAATCTCTAGACTACCCAGACTCACTGCTAGACTGTGAGTAGTGAACCCCATCACAACATGTTTAAAAACACGCAGGGAAATGTTTTACCTAAGGCTAGGGTCACACTTAAAAATCAAATTGCGTTCACCGCATCCAGATCTGGATGCGGTGAATGCAATTGGTTTCTGACAAGCAGCAATCCGGGAACTGGATTGCTGAAGCCGCAATCCGGTAACCGAATTGCTCAGGATGTGTAATCCTGAGCAATCCGGTTACTGGATAGTTTGCTTATCCCTGCTGCCGCAGGGATGAGCAAAGTGTTCTGTGCAGTGTGTAAACTTTTCATTTTATTAATAAATGTTTCTATAATGTCTCTAGGGGGTGCCCACTCCCCCTAGAGACCTTCCACCCACTCAGGCGGCCATATAATGCTTTATTCACTTATGTACAGCAGCCGGCTCCTGTCAGCTGCTGTACATTTTTATCAATGAAAGCGCCGGGCTCCTCTGAGAGCAGCTCGCATACTATAGCTATTGTAGCTATAGTATGTGCGATGTCCGAGGTTCTGAAGCCATTTACAGTAGATCTATGGGCAGCGCTGCCCATAGATCTTACTGTATAAGACTTCAGGACCTCGGACAGCGCACATGCTATAGCAATAGCTATAGTATGCGAGCTGCTCTCAGAGGAGCCCGGCGCTCTCATTGATAAAACTGTACAGCAGCTTACTCCTGTCAGCTGCTGTACATAACTGATTCAAGCATTATATGCCCACCTGAGTGGGTGGAAGGTCTCTATGGGGAGTGGGCACCCCCTAGAGACATTATAGAAACATTTATTAATAAAATTAAAAGTTTACACACTGCACAGAACACTTTGCTTATATAAGCAAAGTATATGCGGGAACCGCATTGCTCAGGATTACACATCCTGAGCAATCCGGTTCCCGCATTGCAGATAACAGAAGCACTCCAAAAACTGCAGCATGCATGATTTTTCATGCAGGCTGTAGAGCCGGAGACAGAAACCGGATTGCTTGTGAAGCAATCCAGTTTTTATCATAGGCTCCTATAAGGAGCATTTCCTGATCCAGTTTTGAACTTTTTAAAAACTCAAAACCGGATCAGGTTTTAAAAAAAAAATCCGGATGTGTGACCCTAGCCTAACAAAAAAAAATCTGTCTTGTCTGTATACTATTTTGCATCTTCCTCTGCCCAGGAAATGTGGTATGATCAAACCATATCCCTGTACGGTCAGACATGGCCATTACACAGTACATAGCAGGGACACATATATAAGATTATCTCAGCACAGAAGATGTGGTATGATCAGATCATGTCCCTGTACAGTCAGACACAGCCATTACACAGTACATAGCAGGAACACATATACAAGATTATCTCAGCACAGGAGATGTGGTATGATCAGTCCATGTCCCTGTATGGTCAGACACATCCATTACACAGTACATAGCAGGGACACATATATAAGATTATCTCAGCACAGGAGATGTGGTATGACCAGACAATGTCCCGGTACAGTCAGACACAGCCATTACACAGTACATAGCAAGGGCACATATATAAGATTATGGCTGGGGCCACATTTCAAACATGAATTGCATTCACCGCATCCGGATCCGGATGCGGTGAAAGCAATGCCGGTCACATACATTTTTTGACCAAAATGTGTGCTGATTACCGCTGTGCAGTAACCGGATGGCTCAGGATGTGTAATCCTGAGCCATCCGGTAACTGCATAGGTTGCGGATCCCGGCTATTGCCGGGATCAGCAAACTTTAGTAAAGAGTTAAATTGATTACCTAAAGGACTGTTTGAGGTCTGTAGGGGGCTTAGACCCCCCTACAGACCGGCCGGCCACTTCGATAGCCTTCTTCTATAATTTCCCACCTGGCACGGGCTCCTCGGAGCTCCGTGCATGTCAACCAAAGTTCCCCCCCCCCCGTATCACTATAGAGGGGTGCATACACCCCTCTAGTATAGTTATGCTTTAATTATGTGTTCTACACAAAGGATTATTACAGTCGCAATGTAAGTTCATACTTACATGCTCTCGTAGGCAGAGCCCAGGGATTTCCATGGGCGGGGCTGTGTGCAGCAGCCTCCGCCCGCTCATTCTTGATGGCCGCCCCCTCTGGCCTTGATCTAGTGTTGTGAGGGCGGCCGCGTCATGAAAGGGGCGTGGCTAACACGGCACATAGTTAGCCACGCCCCTTTCATGACGCGGCCGCCATCACAACACTGGATCAAGGCCAGAGGGGGCGGCCATCAAGAATGAGCGGGCGGAGGCTGCTGCACACAGCCCCGCCCATGGAAATCCCTGGGCTCTGCCTACGAGAGCATGTAAGTATGAACTTACATTGCGACTGTAATAATCCTTTGTGTAGAACACATAATTAAAGCATAACTATACTAGAGGGGTGTATGCACCCCTCTATAGTGATACGGGGGGGGGAACTTTCGTTGACATGCACGGAGCTCCGAGGAGCCGTGCCAGGTGGGAAATTATAGAAGAAGGCTATCGAAGTGGCCGGCCGGTCTGTAGGGGGGTCTAAGCCCCCTACAGACCTCAAACAGTCCTTTAGGTAATCAATTTAACTCTTTACTAAAGTTTGCTGATCCCGGCAATAGCCGGGATCCGCAACCTATGCAGTTACCGGATGGCTCAGGATTACACATCCTGAGCCATCCGGTTACTGCAGTGCGGTACAGGGAAACGCTGCGAAAACTGCTGCCTGCATGATTTTTAACGCAGGCAGCAGTGCCAGACACGGCCACCGGATGGCTTGTGAAGCCATCCGGTGTTTTGCATTGGCTCCTATGAGGAGCGTTTCCTGGTCCGATTTTGAGCTTTTGGAAAGCTCAAAACCGGATCAGGATTCTTAAAAAAAAACGGAAATGTGACCCTAGCCCAGTGATGGCGAACCTATGGCACGCGTGCCAGGGATGGCACGCAGAGCCGTTTTCCCTGGCACGCGGCGTCGCCTGTCACTGCAGCTTTGAACTGCCAGCATGATGGCACCGGCAGTTCAAAGCCGTGTCGAATCGGAGGATTCTCCTTCCTCCGCATCTCCGACACTCTCTCCAAGCTCCACCCTGCCGGCGTCACATGACCGCGGTCATGTGACGCTGGGACGGAAGACGCGAGGAGAAGAGGAGCGGTGAAGGCGGGAGTACTAGGTGAGTATGATTTTTTTTTTTATTTCAAGCCACGGTATAATGAGGGGCAGGATGGACACAGACATGAGGCTGACAAGGGGCTGGATGGACACAGACATGAGGCTGACAAGGAGCTGGATGGACACAGACCTGAGGCTGACAAGGGGCAGGATGGACACAGACATGAGGCTGACAAGGGGCACGATGGACACAGACCTGAGGCTGACAAGGGGCTGGATGGACACAGACCTGAGGCTGACAAGGGGCAGGATGGACACAGACATGAGGCTGACAAGGGGCTGGATGGACACAGACCTGAGGCTGACAAGGGGCAGGATGGACACAGACCTGAGGCTGACAAGGGGCAGGATGGACACAGACATGAGGCTGACAAGGGGCAGGATGGACACAGACCCGAGGCTGACAAGGGGCAGGATGGACACAGACCTGAGGCTGACAAGGGGCTGGATGGACACAGACCTGAAGCTGACAAGGGGCAGGATGGACACAGACCTGAGGCTGACAAGGGGCTGGATGGACACAGACATGAGGCTGACAAGGGGCTGGATGGACACAGACATGAGGCTGACAAGGGGCTGGATGGACACAGACATGAGGCTGCAAAGGGGCTGGATGGACACACAGACATGAGGCTGACAAGGGGCAGGATGGACACACAGACATGAGGCTGACAAGGGGCAGGATGGACACACAGACATTAGGCTGACAAGGGGCAGGATGGACACACAGACATGAGGCTGACAATGGGCAGGATGGACACACAGACATGAGGCTGACAAGGGGCTGGATGGACACACAGACATGAGGCTGACAAGGGGCAGGATGGACACAGATCTGAGGCTGACAAGGGGCTGGATGGACACAGACATGAGGCTGACAAGGGGCAGGATGGACACAGATCTGAGGCTGACAAGGGGCTGGATGGACACAGACATGAGGCTGACAAGGGGCTGGATGGACACAGACCTGAGGCTGACAAGGGGCAGGATGGACACAGACCTGAGGCTGACAAGGGGCAGGATGGACACTCAGACATGAGGCTGACAAGGGCTGGATGGACACAGACATGAGGCTGACAAGGGGCTGGATGGCCACAGACATGAGGCTGACAAGGGGCTGGATGGACACAGACCTGAGGCTGACAAGGGGCTGGATGGACAGAGACATGACGCTGCAAAGGGGCAGGATAGACACAGACATGAGGCTGACAAGGGGCTGGATGGACACAGACATGAGGCTGACAAGGGGCTGGATGGACACAGACATGAGGCTGACAAGGGGCTGGATGGACACAGACATGAGGCTGACAAGGGGCTGGATGGACACAGACATGAGGCTGCAAAGGGGCAGGATGGACACACAGACATGAGGCTGACAAGGGGCAGGATGGACACACAGACATGAGGCTGACAAGGGGCAGGATGGACACACAGACATGAGGCTGACAAGGGGCAGGATGGACACACAGACATGAGGCTGACAAGGGGCAGGATGGACACACAGACATGAGGCTGACAAGGGGCAGAATGGACACACAGACATGAGGCTGACAAGGGGCAGGATGGACACAGACATGAGGCTGACAAGGGGCAGGATGGATACAGACATGAGGCTGACAAGGGGCAGGATGGAGACAAGAGGGGCATGAGGGTGACAAGGGGCAGGATGGACACACAGACATGAGGCTGACAAGGGGCAGGATGGACACAGAGACATGAGGCTGACAAGGGGCAGGATGGACACAGAGACATGAGGCTGACAAGGGGCAGGATGGAGACAAGAGGGGCATGAGGGTGACAAGGGGCAGGATGGAGACAAGAGGGGCATGAGGGTGACAAGGGGCAGAATGGAGACAAGAGGGGCATGAGGGTGACAAGGGGCAGGATCGTGACAAGAGGGACATGAGGGTGACAAGGGGCAGGATCGTGACAAGAGGGGCATGAGGGTGACAAGAGGGGCATGAGGGTGACAAGAGGGGCATGAGGGTGACAAGAGGGGCATGATGGTGACAAGAGGGGCAGGATGACAAAAGGGGCAGGATGGTGACAAGGTAACTACAAGGAAAGGGTCAGGATGGAGCGCATTACTACAAGGGGAATGTCAGGATGGAGCACATTACTTCAAGGAGAAGGTCAGGATGGAGCACACTACAACAAGGAGAAGGTCAGGATGGAGCCCATAACTATAAGGAGAAGGTCAGGATGGAGCACATTACTTCAAGGAGAGGGTTAGGATGGAGCACATTACTTCAAGGAGAGGGTTAGGATTGAGCACATTACCACAAGGAGAGGGTCAGGATGGAGCACATTACTACAAGGAGAGGGTCAGGAGGGAGCTCATAGCTACAAGGATAGGGTCAGGATGGAGCACATTACTACAAGGAGAGGGTCAGGATGGAGCACATAGCTACAAGGAGAGGGTCAGGATGGAGCACATAGCTACAAGGAGAGGGTCAGGATGGAGCACATAGCTACAAGGAGAGGGTCAGGATGGAGCACATAGCTACAAGGAGAGGGTCAGGATGCAGATACTACTACAAAATAGGGACCAGGATTTCAGTATGAAATTTGCTTGCTCTGTCTAATATTCTGCGTTTTTCTATACAGATCAATCCACCTGCTGTTTCTAGAAAGGGCAGTGGCAGCGGCTCAGCTTCAATGTCCAGTACACATGAGCTGTCTGACCACTGCTGAAGAGAAGAGAAGACTGCAAAGGTAAGTTTAAAATCAATTAATTGTTAAAATAATTGCATTGATCATCAGTGTTTCAGGACTACATGCCCTGTACAGGGAAGAGAGTTAGCATCTGCTGGCTCTCCCCCCTGTGCAGCGCTTGTGATAGATAACCACTGCTGTAATTTAGGTTAAATTACAGTGCTGGCACTTCGCCATAAATAATTTTGTTTTGGGTTGCAGTTTGGGCACTCGGCCTCAGAAAGGTTCGCCATCACTGCCCTAGCCTATCTCAGCAGGGGAACATTTTTTTTTAAACACATCCATTTGTGGAACTTATTGTTCCAAGATCTGCTGATTAAAATTTACTTTCGCGGGACAACTCAATCAAATGCATTTTGTTTCTATCAAAAGATCAATATGACAGAAAACATTTTGAATATTTTACAGAGTAGTACGCTGTGATTTAATAACAATATTGATACATTAGGATGATAATTACAAGTATCAGGTTATCAAATTACCATGTTAATACAGCGATCTTCTCAGATATAGTGTTGAAGAATGAAGCATGGTCAGGTCATTAGTCAATAATGTACAGTACGTTTTTTTGCTGGTGTAATAGTAATATATCAAGGTAAAACTGCACGTTATCAATTCTTGCTGACTTGTCAGTTAGTTTGCTACTCATTATTTATTTTAATCCTCTGTGGGAATTGAGATACAGTAATGAAATATTGGAGAAGCTCGAGATCCACAGATATATTGTTAACTATTAAAGCTGCCAGGTTTCCACTTCTTACAATCTATTAAAACATTCAATGAAGGGGTTTTCCTGTCTTGTTTGTGAATGCAAACGTCTGAAACCTTAAAATTAGAGATGAGCGAACTTTGCTCGAACATGTTCATCAATTTTAAATTCGGAAAGAAAATGGCTGATTTGGTTCGATGATCAGAAACCCGAACACTTTCTCCAAAAGTTGGCAAATGCAGATTTGTTTGTGAAAAATATCAGAAATTAAAATGGCCCTAAAACTGTATCTGTTTACTTGGGGCCAAAACGCTTGCTGTAACACCTGCTAGCTGTTGACAACGATTAGGAGTGTCCCAAGCCATTAGGTCAACTGGCTTCTGTAAAGCTGTAGAATTTTGGGGATTTTTTGGAATTTTTTAAGCTTCCTGGAGGTTGCAGGTGTTTTGACACCTGCAGGGTCTTAATTTTGAAAACAGTGCCAGATATGGCAGCAGCCATGAAGTCCAGGGAGCATAAAATATTCTTAATACATCAGTTTAAGAGAACTTTATATTTTTTAGGGATTTTTTTGTGAATCATTTATTATTATTATTATTAGTAGTATTAGTAGTAGTAGTAGTAGTAGTAAACAAATCTTTGTTATTGCAGAGGGTCACCACCAGCAGGCGAGGCCATCTGTTCTACTCTTATGTTGTGAAAGTAATTCAGATAAAAATAAGTTATGGCCATTATATACTTCACATCTATGAGCAAACAAACACACCCAAACCCGCAGAACTTTAACAGGGTGTCTTTCCATATTACCTCTGCACTCAAAGTGGCATGCAGGTATGTTGTCCTTATTCAGCACTGCAATCGTTTCTTCATGAATCCCCTGCCAGGCATGGTTGACCTTGACTGAGAGGATGATATAATTTACCTAACCACCCTGGGGGCAGAAGGTGGGTCGGCAGAACCAAACCCAGAGTGGTATCATGGAGAAGAGATGGAGAGTGAGACCTATGTCACCTGGAGCTCCACCTCACTTCCCAATATGGGTATCATCTGTAATGAGGTGTGAATCCAGTCAAGGGTTCCGATGCAAGCCACAGACCTGAGGAGCAAGTCCCAGCAAGGTCAATGAGCTGCCAGATCTGGTCCAGTAAGTGGTGACTCATGAGGTCACCTGAGAACAGCTCAGGTAACCATCATACCTGCTATGGTTAGCAGCCACCATGGTTACCTGAACAATGACCTCAGGAGTCACCACTTAGGCTGCCTTCAGACTTGCAGATGCCTCCGCAGCGTTTTGCAGAGGCATCTGCAAGTATCTGCATGCAGACCGCGGCCCCTATGTTTATAATGGAGCGCACGGCGGTCTACAGATGCTTGCAGATCGCCGTGCGCTCTCATTGCCCGCCATTAGTGATCTGTGCGCAGGCGGATGCCTGCGTACAGATCACACACTCTCGTCCGCACCAGGGAAGCGAGATGTTGCGTCCCTGGTGCGGACGAGAGTGTGTGATTTGTGCGCAGGCATCCGCCTGCGTACAGATCACTAATGGCGGGCAATGAGAGCGCACGGCGATATGCAAGCATCTGCAGACCGCCGTGCGCTCCATTATAAACATAGGGGCCGCGGTCTGCATGCAGATACTTGCAGATGCCTCTGCAAAACGCTGCGGAGGCATCTGCAAGTCTGAAGGCAGCCTTACTGAACCAGAGCTGGCAGCTCATTCATTCAATGTTTGAAGGCTACGGTGATAGTACTTTGTGTTCTTCATCCACAGCCTGCAATCATGAAGACGTCGAAGAGGATTGAGGATGGATATGAGGGAGTAATAAAAATGGAGTCTATCTTTGTGTTTGTATTTCTAATAAAAAATTGTCTCTCTGTGTTGTGTCTTCTTTACTATTTGCTTGAAAATCTTAATGGCCAGGTCTAACTTGGTCTGGCATTATAAATTTCAGGCTTAATGCTGGCTGGCAATACAAAGCTGGAATTAACCCCTTATTACGCACTTTGCCACCACTACACAGTAACTGGAAGAGCCATGTAAATCTCTAGGAATGGGCGCTTCTTATGAATGTGCAAATTTCTGGGGTGGCTACAGGTTTCTATTCTACAGCATTGTGGGGATCCCATAATGATGGGCCCTGACCCGGCTGAGAATACGAGCCCTCAGCTGCCTAGTTTTAACTTGGCTAGCAATTGAAAATAGGGCGAAGCCTTATGCAATATATTGCTCCAAGGGCTGGGAGACCCCTTGCCTGGATGCAGCAGACATGCTGCATTCAGTGATGTCATTAGATCACCATGCCGGGTTTAGTGACAGGTCCTCTTTATTTATTTAATGCCCAATATAGCAAAATCGATTTTATGAGGAACATATCTCATCCCTTAATTCGGGTTATTTTGATATATTTGGTGTATTTGATATGTATTTGGTATATATGATAGGCAGCCGTCACACGCTACAATATCGAGAGCGATATTGTAAGCGATCACGTGCACGCGCGATCGCTAACAATATCGCTCACATCGCTGTTGAGCTGTCACACAGGCAGACTCACCAGCGATGTGGACCAGCGAGATCGCTGGTAACTACGGTACACATCGGGTTACTAGGCGCGGCGCGGCGCTTAGTAACCCGACGTTTACCATAGATACCATCTCCCAGCATAGGCTGTGCCGCTGGGAGATCGTTCATTGTGGTGTCCCACACCACGATGAAGCAGATCGAACAAGCGATGATCGCTTGATATGAGCTCCGGCTCTCATATCTGCGGTGTAACGATCCAGCGATTTTACATTGTAAAATCACTTGATCGCACGCAGCGATGCACAAACGATATCGCTTAAGCGATCAAAAAGCAGATACCTTAAGCGATATCGTGCATTATATTGAACCGTGTGACGGCCGCCATAGATTTGGTTTGGTTGATAATATGCCCTCTACCTATAAATTATGAGACTATACAAGTATTCATGCCACTGAACTTGGAGGAAACTCCTCATGATCTTAATTTATATCAGTAAGTACATTATTTCTTGTAATACAAACTGTGACTGTTGCAGAATCCTTTATAAAAATGTGCATATGCGCTGTATGTCAATAGTTTCTTCAAATTCTTGCCCAAAATTTGATTGACAGCAAATTGATTCACCGCATACTGCTGTGCTGCAAAGCATTTAATTGCCTGGAAAAGATGTGTGTAACATGATGAGTTCTACTAGGACTACATCCAAGACATTTGTAATGCTTTTTAACACAAACAGAGCCAAATGTCAAAGTGACCTGACAATATAAACAGATGGTAACCCAGTAGTAACAATCAGCTTATCATTAGGTAGTAAGGAATAACAGGGGGACTGGGTCTCCTAGAATGACCCTCAGGCTAGGTGGGCCCTAGCTGTCCCATATCCCAGAGTTACCTCTGCAGGTAAGGATTTCTGAGTCACCACCCTTGCCCTGCTCCTGGCCAGCCCTGTTCAAATACCTCTTTGCCTCACCCAAGGGGGACAGAGACGTGAATGGTAAAACTCAACACAAATAGAACAATGGGGAAACAAATGATACTCACAGCAATACACACAGAGGTATAAAACAATTTGTGAATATAGTGAGTAAGTGAAGAGCAGGAGGGAAAACCAGACGTTAAGAGGATTTTCACAGCAAACCGATATTGCAAATGCTATTGTCGACATGGGAAGACAGATTCCACCATCTTAAAAAGGCAGGGAGCAACTGTGATAGGTTTCCCAGAACATGTGATCCTAGAGGTAATCAGGAGTCATACAGAGATTAACTCTTGCTAACCTGATAATTAATGAGGACACAGCTGGGTGACACCGGAGCCTGACTGTGAACTCAGAAGCATCAGAGAAACCATAGTGTGGAGTGTCAGAATCTGTAGTGTGAACTATGCTTGTACTGTGCAATGCAACACTTTGGACACAGCGGCAATGCACTGTGTCCAAAACACTGCAATTCCTGATCGTGAGCACACGCCCTTACTCATCTCTACTTGCCGCAGATTCACTATAAAATTCTACAGTCCAAATTTGATCTATGGTAGTTCTTTTATGAAAGATTATAAACTGTGCCGTCACTTGTCAGCCAAGCTGATGGGTTTCTGGCATATTGTGCACCCCTAGTGGGGCCCTAAACTGAATCTTGGGAACAAACATTTAAAACTCTTTACCCCAATCACACATGGTCACAATATGGTGTATAACCAAATACATGCACTCAGTTTTACATGAATTTTAATCTGGAATATGGATGACATCAACTACTACTTTGACAAATACAAAAGGGGGTGGGGAATAAGAGGCGCAATAGTGCCCTTAGCACTAGACACTAGATCGGCAACCCGGTGAGCAAAAGCGGTCCACTCACCTGATCCAGTTGTGTCACCCACAACTGGTTTGAAGACGTGTTAGGAATAATATCCTGATGGCTGCTGCTGGACCTTCACCGAACCACTCAGACGTGAAAGAGCATCAAGTTACTTGGGAAAAGGTGTATGGCGGTCCGCGCTGCCAGACTGACTCGCATCAAAGAAGACACTTGGAGATGAAGTGTTGATCAGATCCTTCTTTTATTCACCGACGCGTTTCGGTGCCCACCTGGCACTTGATGAAGGTGCCAAGTGGGCACCGAAACACGTCGGTGAATAAAAGAAGGATCTGATCAACACTTCATCTCCAAGTGTCTTCTTTGATGCGAGTCAGTCTGGCAGCGCGGACCGCCATACACCTTTTCCAAGTAACTTGATCAACTACTACTCGTATGACGATTGTCTAAGGCTACATTCAGACGATGCATTTTTTTTCCTTGTTTTGTGCTGCGTTTTTGTTGAATTCTTCAAAAAGAGGATGTGTTTTTTGATCCGTTTTTTACTGCTGAGTTTTTTTTTCCCATTTTCAAGGGTTGTTATGAGAAAAACGCAACAGAAATTGACTTGTCATTTTCCGAAAACGGAGCTCTCTTAAAGTGAAAGAACGGATCACTTTAGAAGAGCACAGTCTGAATGGCAAAAATGAAAACTCATAGACTTTGCTGTGGTGTCATTTGAGTGATCCGTTTTCTGCAGTGCAATGCAAAAAAAACAGATCAAAAAACAGATAACAAAAATGCACAGTGTGAATGTAGCCTAAAAGTCATTATAGCAAAATTGTCACCCACTGATAGTCGAGCGTGCTGAACTCATAAAATGTTATTTGGCTTTCCTATAATCTCTCTTGGAGCCACAATGCTTGTAATGCAGATGATTTTCCTATTACATATACAACAGTATATTTTTTAGTTGACATCTAATTGCAAGATTTAGATGCAGAATCCTTTTAAAGCTTTGGATACTTTCCTTAGTACATCTTAAACCTTCTCATGTTCATGGAAATATTGAAGCTATTGGTGTAATATTGGTGTACTAGAGAAGTAAATAGCTGAAGGTGCTACTGCTTGGCTCCAAGTTTTAACACATTTTTACTCGGAGGATTTTCACAAGAACTGGCAGGTTTAGGATACATGTTCCCTCAGGAATCCCCAAAGACTCTTCCGCAAAACTCCACATTCTTATTTTACTATTTCCAGATTGGGGCCAAATATTTTGTGGTGAACATCTCACACATTTTTCCAGAGTTTGCTTTTTAAATGTGATTGTTATAAACTTCAAATTCTCATAAAACCAGAGTAGATTTTTGATTTATAGTAAGACCTTTGCTAAGAAGGCACATTGACACCCAAAAAAAAGAGCCAGGCTACAATGCTCAATATTTTATAGGCATAGAGTGTTATGAGCTCACTTGGTGAAGAGCATTCTTTAAATTGTAGGTCATCGTGAGCCTCAAGGACCAGAAGCATTGTGATGGACTAGCAAGATGACTTATGAGGACCAGAAGAGCTTGATATGCTTGTCAGGAAGAGGATCTGTGGCACGCCAGGGTCTTAGTGCCACTGTGTCATCACTGCCCCAGGTGGGGATATCACGCTGAGAGCAACAAAGGGGTCTTCTCATCAGGCAGGAAAACCACACACAACACCTTCTGCCTCCAGGTCAGAAGCGGAAGACCAAGCCCAAGTTTAGGGTGAGCTCCCCTAAAAATTCTGGTCTGGGGCGGAGCCAGTTAGTTCAGTCCCCGAGAGGACTGTGAACAGTGCCGCAGCATCCATTGGACAAGTTGAGCCTCCTGCTCAGGCAGCAAGGAGGCAGGGGAGCGGCAACAACTGCAGGTGGGCGGCGCCCTGCACATAGCGGCTGTTTCCTGCCTCCTGGCCGCCGCTTGCCACCTGTAGGTATGTGCACACACCGGACTGCTAGCAGCCCCCACCAACCAATCCCCCCAACCGCTCTTCAATCCCGCCGGTGTACTGCTAGCACCCCCCGCTGGACTAGAACCCTCCACAATCCCCCCCTGCTCTTCGCCTCAGGGGCGGGGTAGTTTAGCTCACCCCTGATTGTGAAGAGTACCTGGAGGATTGAGCTGTGCTAAGCTCATCCTAGGTACAGCAGTTCAGTTTCTAGGAGGATTTAGGAAGACATCCTGGTGGACTTAGGCTGTAGAGCTCATCTCAGGATTGCTGACTCAGTGCCAGGCCTAAGGCTAGGGTCTGAGGAGAGTCGCAGGAACACCTGGGGAGCCGAGCGACACCGTGCTCACCCCAGAGGAAAGTGCAGAGAACGGACACCGGGTCTAAGACTGTGCAAGGTCTCCCGTCCCGGCAGGCAACACTGGAAGGTGGGGAATTCCAGGTTCCCCAGGCACACCCTGCCCGGAGACACAGCAATGGAGAGAGTTCAGGAACTGATACCCGAGATGAGGATTAGAAAGGACTCGAGTTGCCTGTCATACCGGCACCTTGCAGGAAGAGACAGGGCCAGCAGCTTAGCTGATGCAGCCACAGGAGCCAACAATCAGAGCACAGTGAGGGAGCCAAAGACCCAGCCGTGTGAGAGGGAACCCTGAGTTGCTCTCAGCCAAGACTCCGTGGACAGCTGTACCCTACACCTAAACTACTTTCACTGCCTCGGGGTACTGCTCTGCCCATGGAGAGCCATTCTATCCCAGCTGTCAGTCCATCACCCCGGAGGTTCTGTAGCAGCGGTGGCCCACTATAGCCAAATACCACAGGTGGCATCACAAACAATCTCCCTATTCATCATTCCCTTTCCCTACTAAGCCAAAACCCTATTCAGCTGCACCCAGGGTCACCGAAACCGTGTCTCGACCCCTGTGGCTCCCCAGAGACAGTATTCTGAGTACCCCATACCCTGGGGCCCAACAGATCAATGGAGCTTGAAATGCTGGACTGTATGATGATCAGCAGAGCAGGGGATATGTACAGGCACCTTGTAATAGTAGAGTCAAATGTGTATACAGTACACTAGAACAGAAGAGATAAGTTTGCAGTAAGGTATTTTGGACCAGAAGAGCCAAGTGTATAGATAACATCCTGGAACAAAAGAGTTGAGTAGGCAGTCAGGCACATGGGTATAGAAAAGTCAATGTGTGGGCAGCACCATGGAAAAATATAGCTGAGATGACAGACATCAACCTGGAGCAGCATATTTTTTGGTTGTAGTAGAGACAGATGTTTTGATAGTATACGTGTAGTAGAAAAGCAGAGCAAAAACAGCAGTAAAGAACCTGTTGTAGCAAAACCAGATGTGTGGACAGCTCTTTCAACAAAGCTGAGGTGGCAGTCAGACATCTGGTCAGAGCAAAGTTAGATGCGTGCACAGCACGTTGAAAAAGCAAAGTTGACTCAGCAGTCATAACACTGGATGTAGGAGATGTGTGGACAGCACCTTGGAACAGCAGATAAGAGCTAGCAGTCAGGCACTTCGTTGTAGCTGAACTGTGTTGGCAGACTATTAGACTAAAACAGCTGAGATAGCAGTCAGGCACCTAGTGGTAGTGTGGCGCCCCACTAGTCAGGCATCACAAGTGGGGTACTGCACCCAAAGATGAGCGTGTGGTTATCCCTGTTGCAAGTAGAATGCAGAACACTGTGGAAGGATTTGATCCCAACATACCCACCGAGTGTGGGAAGTGTGAGATGAGCAAGATAGAACGCATGGGGAGTCTTCAGGAGTGTCTTCCCTGAGGAAAGACGGAAAATGGGAGCTTACCCGAAAGTGAAAGGGGGCTTCAAAAGAGGTCTAAAGAGAGAGAGGAGTAGCCCAGACAGAAAAGTCCTGACTTGTTTACTCGGAGTGCACGGGTCTGACAGCGCGGCCTGGAGTGTTCACCCTCCGACCGTACTCGTCCCGGCTCCGAAGATGCCCTCAGGTTTTTTATCCCCTGGGATATACTTCTGCTCGCGAAGCAGGCATTGAGAAGAGAGAGAAGTGACAGGTCAAGGGTAGACCCAAGCAGGTACCGCCAGAGACTTCCACAGATTCTGCATTCTGCTTCGACTACCCGGCCAGCCGTCCTTTTGGAGTACTGTGAGTTGTATCACCATCTTGATCAGTTTTTGCAAGTAAAAGTACCTGGAAGAGTGTATTGCCTTTGTGTTTCTGTCCTGCTTCATCGACTTTCTTCAACAGTCTGCACCGCCTGAGAGATTGCCACATGTGATGGTACCGTTATACTACACCCTTAAACTTCTTCTCTCCACCTGGACCTTGGCTTCCAAGGGATCTCAGGCTTACAGGAAAGTACTTCAGCTTCATGGTACCATCACACGTGGCGATCTCTCAGGCGATGTTGCCGGCAACTTCGGGGCGTAGCGAAGTTGACGCAACCCGACAACCGTGTAAGGATTTTTACGGCAATAAGTTGCCTGAGCAGAGTTGCCAGGTTTCACAACATGTTTGGAAACTTGTCGATGTTGCTAAGACGATCTGCGTGCATCACCCTGTGTAACGCCGCAACTGCGATGTTAGTGGCAACTTCCCCATGGACTCCTATGTTATGGATAACTGCCAGGGTAGAATTTAACCCTGGCAGCGATATTTGCCGGCAATATCGTAGATGCGTTGCCGGTGAGATCAATGCATGTGACACCGCAACAGCAACCATGGCAGTGCGCCAAAAAAGTGCGTGCTCCCGTGAGTTGCCAGTAAGATCACCGCAGAGATTGCCACGTCTGATGGTGTAATGAGGTGAACAATTCAGACTGCCGCATTGAAATGGACATGGAATTGGACTTTGTACTGTCCACTAATGCCCCCTGGTGGACAAGTGCAGAAACAATCACAGAGGGTGGAAAGCCCCCACCATCTCTTTTGTTTACCCAGGAAGAGAAAGGGCGGGAGATTATTACAGACCCAGAGCTCAGCCAGGACAGACCTGCGTGTGGTGTCTCCCGACATAGGGCTCTTTTGCAGCCGGATTCTTGGGAAGAAATACCCCATGAGGATTGCTGTTGCAACCCCCGGTCTGCAGGACTTTGTCTTACCGAGGGTCCAACTCAAATTCAGGACATTGCCTCCGGAATTCAGGACATTGCCACCGGATTACATGTGCAGGGGCTGTGACCGACATAAGGGAGCCATCTGTGCTACTGTGATCTCCCTTCTGCTGATCGGTGTGCCCCGGGACAGAGAGAGAGACTAACAAAAATCTGTTACCTGCGGAAGAAGACCAAAGAAGAGGACTGAGGAGTTTCCCCCTTCAGCGCTGCACCGGAACCCATCATCGTGAGATCCCAGGCCTGCCACGTGGGAGCGACATTTTCTTCTGTGATAGACTGGTACGTGATTTGAGGGAAAGTTAGGGAAAGATATCTCCATTTTGTTTGTTTTCTTTTTCTTCTTCTTGCTGCGCACCCGGATAAAGTGAAGATCCAGGGACTCCACCATATACATGTGTACAGCTAGATCAGTTGACTGTGTTATAGATATGTTTTACAGTAAAGAGATGTTACTACTGGTTAAATCTGAGTATGGAGATTCTGTTGAAGCCAGACATACACACACACCCGCGGCCTTACCACCGGTCGCTACAATGGTACCATTACTCCCACTGCTGACAACTCAGGATCCCATCAAGGGAGCTCTCCACACACACCTTTTGCACTGATCACATCTGCGTGTATTAAAATGACTAAAGAGCTGATTTCCAACACAACCAGAGTTTACAGATATTTGCAGATATTTGTGACACCTAATTCTGCAGGGTGCCACATACTGACTATCACCAGCCAAAAACAAAAACCAACACTGCGCCTAGCAGGATGCAGTCAGACCCCATTCTGTAGAGCAAGCCCAGGTTCAGGCAGAAAAAATCACCTCTACCTACAAATACATGTGGGAGGTGACTTGCCATGCACATATTGGCCTTGCCCTTTTTTATCATTTTCATTTAGTGCGGCTGGGCCCCATGGGGCGCCATTCATCCAGTAGTGCGGACACATCATACTGGCCAGCCCATTTGGTCAGGTGGCAGGACCGGTGGGTAGCTATCAGACACTCTGCATCATATGTATCAGTGTGAATGGCATCCTATGCAGGCTCAATAAGTGCATGGCAAGTCACCTACCACGTGTATTGTAGTAGGTATAGGTGATTTTATCTGCCAGCACCTGGGCTTGCTCTACATAATGGGGTCTGACTGCATCCTGCTAAGTGCAGTGTTGGTTTTTGTTTTTGGCTGCTGATTGTAAGTTTTTCTGATCCTGCCTTTTTTGAGTAGTTTTTGTATATATTTTGTTAGGACTCATAAGCATGGGGATCCGTGACGTGGATTATGAGCTTAAGTGTCTTGGCCAATACATGAACCAATACCCCATATAAACGTTTTTTGGTCTATCATAAAAAACATTTTGCACTTTTTTATCATTTTCACGGGGTGCGGCTGGGCCTCATGGGGCGCCATTCATCCATTGGTGCGGAGACATCGTACTGAGCGGCCATTTGGTCAGGTGGCAGGACCGGTGGGTAGCTATCGGACACTCCGCATCATATGTATCAGTGTGAATGGCGTCCTATGCAAACCTAATATGTGCATAGCAAGTCACCTCCACATGTCTTTGTAGGTAGAAGTAATTTTATCTGCCTGCACCTGGGCTGGTGACGCCACCTGCAGTATCTGGTGATGCTCACCAGCGCCGCTACAGTCCTCTGGTGGTCGATGGTATTGCGGCCAGGTTGGTGTAGTCCCCCGCAGGCAGGACTGGACCGCCGGGGCAGCGATTCTGTAAGAAGAATAATTTCATGCAGGAAAGAATGCAGCAGAGTCGACAACTCACTTCACCGGGTACTTTACTGGAAAATTTTCAGCCATCAATACAGTCTTTCAGTAGCAGATGTTACTTGGCAAATAGCTACAGGTACTGCAAGTGGAATTTCTGGCTGTTAGATGGATCCCTCACTGTGTACCGTTCTTGTTCCTTCTTTCCCTTGCTTCCCAGTGGCGGTGAAGTCTGATCTCCTAAAGATGAATCCGACCTCCTGCTGTTCCTTGTTCTCCTCTCCCTTCTACCCGTCAGGTGAACCTTCTTTTGGGCTCCTTGCAGCTTCCTGCTACTCCTGGCTCCCTCTTTCTGGGATCTTTGGGAGTCATCATAAAGATACCCCTGTTCTTCAGATTGTCTGTGAGCCTTAAAGAACTCACAGGTGCGGGCTCCGGTACTCGTTTCCTTTCCTGGGGCAAACTCTTGGTTACTCTATTCCCCACAAGAGTGAACTCCTGTTACCACTCTCTCGCTTCATTCTGTTTCTTTCTCCTGGGATCTCTTCTTGCTTTCCTGGGCCCCTCAGCCAAGGAGACCCTCCTTCCTCCAACTCCTCTCTAACTCATCAACCAACTCTCTAGTTCCCCTAGAGGTCACTATATCTCCTCCCAGGGTCCCTCCCACCTTCTGATCTAGTGTGTGGGTGTTAGCTCTAGGGTTCCACCTACTGACCATAGTTCCACTTGCAGTGGAGTTACTACACTGCTTTTCTGGGTGTAGTACTCCTTTTGTGGCACCTGCATAGTGGGGCACTACATATTGGGGTCTGACTGCATCCTGCTAAGTGCAGCATTGGTTTTTGTTTTTGGCTGCTGATTGTAAGTTTTCTGATGCTGCCTTTTTTAAGTAGTTTTTGCCACATACTGACTACTCAACTTGTCCTATTCCCGATGGGCTGCTTTTATCTGTGTAGTGTGTGGACTGCAGTTCCATGAAGCAAGCATGATCTAGTGATGTCATGCAGTATCGAGACTCAGATGTACAAGCTGAATGGTGGAAGAGACTGCTCTCTGCTCCAACACTGTATTCAAATGTGTTTGTGACTCACCATTGCCGGGTTCTCAGGTCTCAGGCGATGCTTCACTTGTCACGGTTCCGCGCTGAGGCTGTGGGGCCCGGTAGTCAAATAAAAAGGGGTTAGGGGATTGGGATAAGCCTTGATTGTCGTGACGCCACCTGTGGGAATCCGGTGATGGCACCGGCGCTGCTTGGGCTCCGGGGGATGTGCGGCAGCTAGATAGGATGCTCCCCACAGGATGAGCAGGAGTCCCGGGGCCAGGAGCTGTACTGGATGGAATACGGCAACTCGGGTAATTTGATGAGCAAGGTTAATAACAGTTCTGGAAGAAATGCACTGACACAATGTTCCTCTGTAACGGGTCTTTACTGTAGGTTCGGTGCGGTATACGGTATACAGCTTGTCAGGTAACGGACCGGGTGGTCCCAGTGATGAACATCCTCAGTCCAGAGCTCCATGGTGTTCCTCCTTTACTAACTGACCTATCTTGTTGCCATTGCTGCCTTAGTGCACCAGTTTAGTGTACTGGGAAAACTTCTATTGGATTTCTTAGGCGGTGCGCAAAATCGGCTGTAAAGGTCCTGTGTCCCAATGGTAGGTACTCTGCTGGTAAGACTGCTAGGTTAGCGGCTGCAGTGAGGCGCTCCTAAGAAGCTGCTCCGTCACTCCGGTTTTGCAGAACAGCGGTGGATGTCCGGTGAGATTGGGCATGGGTGTCTTTTAACCCGTTGCTTAACTGCTTTGTTGCCCGTTTTCCTGGTCTGGGTCACCGCTTGAAAAGTTACTTTTCCAGGGCTGCATGGCACTGTGCAGGCTCCTGCTCCTTCTCTCCTTCTTCCTGAACTCGACTCCCACTTCTCTAACTTCCCTCACACTACACCTTTCACTCCTCCCACCAGGACCTGATTGTCCCTCAACGTCTGAGTGGTGCATGTGGTGTATGGAGCTCTGGATTTAACTATTTCATCACTGAGACGGAAGATATTACATCTTCAGTCAGGGATGCAATACCTTCCTGTGACGCACTCGTTGCGGGGCGCCACACTTGCATCCTGAGGAAGCAGGTACTGTTGTATTTTTGACACCGGGGCGGGTCCACCTGATACACGGACTCCATGAATGCCATGTGGTCTACTGCTATTAGCAGTACACCCCTGATTGCAGCTCAATTAGCATTCACTTCAGTAGGAGCTGTGCTGCTGTACCCAGGAAAGAGCACTACATTGTGTACGGAGATATGCTACCAGAGTTATTAGCAGCTGACTGGTATAGGTATTTGGTGCTGGACTCGCACCAATCTGATAGTGATGGATTATAAGAATAACATATTAATATCATAAGTTTGAACACCCCTTTTGAGAATGGAAAAGTGAAGCCAACTTAATATTAAGAGCTCGCTTCCTTGTTTGCCTTTTGATCAAGCTACAACCTTGATGTATCACTTATACATTGGATCTGCAACATCAGCAGCACTGCGGGGGCCGAGCAATGTTACACAATCCGCTGTAGACCCTGGGGGTCGGGGGACACATCTGGATTATACATTTAGAGGAGGCACAGAACATCATAAAACTTTCCACCCACCAGGCACTTATAGCGTTCCCCGTGGTTTTTGCACTATTGGTATAATGGTAAAACTTTTGAAAAAAAGTATTTTAAAATTATTTTGCTACCATTCCAATTTTTTTAACTACAGAAAAGATCTTAATATAATCCTCATGACATGTAAAAAAAAAAAGTACATACCCCTACCTTCATTTCCCTTTTCTCAAGAAATGCCTCTTACCTTAAAGAGGTAGGAAATCAGTCATGTGGATTTCATAACAATGCCACCTAGTGGAGTAGTGGCTACATTACAACCTACTAAAATAGTTTTGTAAGGTTGAGAATTGTTCAGTAAAACATGCAGGATTTACAAAGATGAATACAATATAACAGTTTATGAAGTACCCTTATTACTCACAATTATTAAATACATTTTAATGATGCACATAAGAGCACTGGCATGTACTTTTTTCCACTGTAATTTTAGGGGTTGAGGCCAATATAATATACATATCTGTCTGACATAAATATCTACAGAACTGTTTATAGATATCATAAATAAAGAAATATGCCACCTGTTTATTAGATATTCACTGTCATTCACTCTACATCACTGCTAGATGCAGAATAAAATAATAAAGTAATACATAAATGATAATTAAAAATGATTATGACCATGCTTTTATTTAATTTTGTCATCTGCCAGGTTAATAAAGTCTTATGGATATACTGTATATTGACATACACAGAAGATGCTTTCTTTGTGCATTTGCTGAAATTTCATGAATGGATTTACGTGTATGGTTGTGTGGTTTTAATCTGTAGGTTAATAGCATTGTAAATCTATTCATCCGCTAGACTGACAGTCGGCAACAGGGGGAAATGAACTTTATTCCTCCCAGCAGCCTCCGGTTTTCAGTCATAGAGGCAGGCGCGGCTTCAGTCACAGCTAGGTACACAGTACTGATACAATACCTGTCGTCTGTGAGTCAGTTCTGGGTCATGGTTACAGCCACCTCTCTCTATGTACCTTGTGGTGACGAAAGCCGCGCCTCTATGACTGAAAGTCAAAGGTTGCTTGGAGGAATAAAGTTTGTTTTCTCCCAGCAGTGGGAATTTCAGATTTCAGGGCAAAGGACTTCTTGTCGAAGAACAATATTAATGTTCAGATTCAACCCATATCCAGGTTAGTAGTGTTTGGGAACATGACAGGTTCCCTTTAAAGGGAACCAACCACCAGGATTTAGTGCTATGCAGCAGGTGATTGACATGTGCACCATGACATCACTATTTGGAATTTTTTTATTATTACTCCCTGTGGGCTTGTCTTTCTGCTGTAAGCAGAAGCCCCCCCCCCCACCTCATCTAGGGGCAGGGCCGCACCGTCCATTGGACAGTGTGAGCCCTGTCATTCAGGCGGCAGCCGGCAGGGGGAGCGGCTGTGCAGAAGGGGGCGGCGCCTCATGCACAGAGCCTCCCCCTGTCATGGCGCCGGCCGCTCATCCCGCTCACCGCAGGTAAGCGGCGGGCAGCGGGGGGACACGCACACAAGGGGCGGCAGCCCCAGGCTTCAAAAGCACCCCCCCCCCCCCCGGTACTCGCGGCAGCGGCCGGCAATCACTGCCGCGGCTCAGGCGGCAGTGGCGATCCGGTCACTGCAGAAGGGGCGGCAGCCCCAGGCTCCACCAGCACCCCCCCCCCCCCCGTAATCAGTGCCGCGGCTCAGGCGGCAGTGGGGCTCGGTGCACCCCTGTCTAGGGGAGTGATTAAAAAAAACCCAAACAGTGATGTGATGCTGCACACATCAATCACCTGCTGCACTGATTTACAGGTGGTTAAATCCTGGTGGTTGGTTCCCTTTAAACCTCGATGAATGCTGTAAAATAATCTCCCCTGTATCGGCTTTACATTGAACATTTGAAATTATTAGGTTTCTGTGCAGATAGAAAACTGCTTGCTGGCTGTTCCACTGTAAACCACTGATCAACAAACGTATGCTCATGATACAGCAAATTTGTGCACATCTTTTAACTAATAAGGGAGAATTTTCATAAGAGAAATTTTTAACATCGTTTTTTTGTGTTTGGCACAGTTGCCATTATGTGCCAAAATGATCAAAGTGTAGCACAATGAGGGAAAATTTTTTTAAATATTACCATATGTAGAAATCTTACTCCACTGTTCATAGACTTTTTATAGAATCCTCTACTAGTGTGAGTCTGGGATTTTTTTTTGTGATATATTAAAAAAATATGCAAGTCCTAAATAATGAAACCCCAAATATAAATGACGGAGTTGGTGCAAAATGCATTTGAAATGGTGCACAACCTTTATAAATGTGTCAAAATAATTAGAGCGGTAAGGTTTCTCCTTGTGGAGAGTCACATGTCTGGTCTGATATGCCAGTATGAGGAGACTTAGATACATATTTAATGTGGCGCCCCTGCAGATCCAGTCACCACAGAGGTACTGTACCCTACTTAAAGGTGTAGTACCCTACTCTCGGGTAAAGGAAGGGGGTACTGACGTGTATCCAAGCACCCAGACACCATACCCTGCTCCAGTTCGGGGTCAGAGCGAGATTGCTCCTACGGGAGAGCACAGTCCCTGATCCAGTCTGGAAGACAGGAACCAGGGTAGTGTGGTTGGGCAGAGAGTAGAATTTAGGGGAGGACACACATAGGTGATGTGGGACACGTGACGGACAGTATAAAACGGACCTTACTCAGGAGTTAGTTGGATCCAATGCTTCATCATCCAGCACTCTGTGGATGGTTACAATGGCGATGACTGCTGTGACTGGGAATGACAAAGCTGTGAGTAAACATCTTGAGACTGCACCCTGATGTGTCTGTGACTTACTTGCTGCGCCCCTGCACTGGAACACCAGTACCAACTCATTGATAACATCTCCCGCCTGGGGGTTGGTCCGACCAGTGGAGGGCTCACTGTCAAGCTGTCTTTTATTATCAATCCCCTCAGAGGAACTGTAAAGTAGCGGCGGCCATTAATAGCCGCAACCTGCAGATGGCGTCATGTAAATTAGAATCCCCAAGTCTGTTATCCTGATCCCAAGAAGAACCTTCCCTAGACTTCCGTTCCCGAAATAGAATTCCCCTTATATTAGTTTTTTTTATTGACTGACTGATTCGGGGCCATAGGCCTGGTAACGCCACTGTGACATCCCCAGCAACGACACCAAACAGGGCCTAGTCCCAAGGAGCATTGCAAGGTATTTTTTCTCCTCATACTAGCATTTCAGACCTGACTTCTTACTCTCCACAATCAGAAACCACATCACATAGATATCAGTCTTGGCCTCTCAGTGAGCCAAATCAGATCCCATACTTTGAACTGAGGAGGAGAAAATTGAGATTCTGTTTAGGCCTTCAACCTAATATATATAGCAAGGAGCATTAAAAAGGTGAATTGGACTTTTAGGATTGCTACTTCCAATAGGTGGCAATAGAGTTTAAGTCCTATTCCTCTCTAAAGAGGCAATTTGCATAAAAAAAGTTAAAAACACACAAAATGCTGAAAAAAGGGGCTTACAATGTATTTACATAATTGTCTTTCGACTAGAAGTGTGGGGATGAACGTTTTAGTCGCAATCTAATTAGTCTATGTGACTGGCACCTGATTGGTCCGCCTGCAACAGAAAAGAAAACAGCCACCATATTGGCACACCCAAGTGATGTCCCAATATACCGGCCAATGGCTGCTGCTCTCCCTCGAGTCCGCCTCCTCTTCTCTGTAACCACCTCCTACTCCTAAGTCATTGCTGTAGAGCCTGCCACACCCTAAATGCAAACGTGGCTGCCACCATTTTTGACACTCGCACCGCTACTGCCAATGATCGGGTGTCCAAACATGGCACCTGAATCAACATTGAGTATGCCCGCCCCCATCCTCACCTCACTGCAGCCTTCACTAATTCCTCCTATTTGCATTCCATTGTGGAATGCATAGAGGACAAACTGTTCTTGGCGTTCCACAGTGGAATACACGCCGCACGGGGACAAAGACAGAGCTTGGGGGGCAGAGAGACAGAGAAAAAGGGGGCAGAGAGACAGCAAAGAGGGACAGTAAGACAGAGCACAAGGGGGGAGAGACAGAGCACATGGGGGGGAAGAGATACAGAGTACAAGGGGGGCAGAGACAGTGTACAAGGTGGACAGAGACAGCAAACGGGTTGGGGAGAGACACTCATGAAGAGGCAGAGACAGCGCACGGTGGGAGGCAGGTCAAAGGAGAGAGCACAGAGAGCTCACATATAGTACATGATAAATGAGTTGAAGCCTATGCAATTCTGAAACTCTGTGCTTCAATTTAAAATGCTTAAGCTTTGTAGCACTGGTTCAATGATATAGGAGACATCATCCAAGTCCATCAAACCAGGAAGGCTAACTATTGCTGGGAGAGAGGAGGCACCAAGGACAGAACAGCAACCAGACCTCGGTGAGGATTATATAGACTCATCTTCTTTGATCTGTGGGCTATCTGGGGGCTTATACACATGTTGCTTGACTTCTGAGTTCAAGGACTTAAAGGTGGTGCTTTTAGTTTATATGGAGAAACCTTGGTGACAGGTTCCCTTAAAAGACTGTTCTAATCCCCTCGTAGACTGTGAGCCCTCGCGGACAGGATTTCTCCCCTCTTGTATCTGTACAACCAAATTGTTCACATTTATTGTTACTTGTATTGTTACTATGTTACTTGTCCTAGTCTGCCCCTTTTAGCATGTAAAGCACCATAGAATATAATGGCGCTATGTAAATAGATAATAATAACAATAATAGAAGCAATTGCCTCATCTATAATTATAAGGCAAATGTGTATAAGAAAAAAGGACATGGGAAAAACTGCTTCAGATTATAGAAAAAAATAGAGAAACTTAGCTGGTGCACTGACCAGTGCATAAGAACCCAATAACCATGCCAAGGTTTTCTCATCCTATCGGGTCCTAACCTGGTGCCTCTATTGTGGTATACAACTGCATGTGTGGGTGTTTTTATTCCTCTGAGTGAAATTAAAAACCTGCATGGATGGGTATGTCTAGGAACCTGGCTACAACAAGCAATAAGGACTTAGCATGGCTACAAGGTGGGGGAGGTTGCAGTCAGAAAATTATAGTGATACAAAAACTTAAGATTGACTAGTGACATGTGTGTGAAGGGGCTAGCTAGAAAAAAGTATAATTAAATATGGAAATCAAATGTAAAGCTAAGGCAAATGTGTATAAGGAAAAAGGACATGGTGGGAACTGCTTCAGATTCTAGAAAAAAATTGAGAATTTAGCTATTGCACTGGCCATTGCATAAGAGCCCGATAACCGCGCCAAGGTTAGCAGAGGAGCAAGTTTAGGAACCGATAGGATTAGAACACCTTGGCATGGTTATCAGGCTCTTATGCAATGACCAGTGCATCAGCTAAGTTTCTCAATTTTTCTATAATCTGTAGCAGTTTCTGCATGTCCTTTTTCCTTATTTCCTTTTTTCCATTTGCCTTAGTTTTACACATTGCCTTGCCATTCATCTGTTAGCCAGTATGCTAGTTCACATTTGTCTTAAGGCCCCGTTACACGTAGCGTATCACTAATAATATCGCTGCAATGTCACAGGTGTTGTGATGTAGCAGCGACCTCGCCAACATATCACTGTGTGTGACACACACCAGAGAGCGGCTCCCCGCTGTGAGATCGCTGATCGTTAACATATGGCCTAAACCATTTTTCAATCGGCGATCTCCCGCTGGTCATGCTGCATCGTGGTGTGTGACAGTGGTATGACCAGCGATCCCCATTCTGCGGCCGAGACCCTGACAGATCCCAACGACCTGGGTGTCGGCGCATCGCTCGTTTGTCTGCCTGTGTGGCATCTCACCAGCGACCATATAGTGATGTTCCAGCGATTTTGGCCAGGTCGGATCATTGGTGGGATCGCTGGAACATCGCTATGTGTAATCGCTTTAGTGTTTAGTGTGCATCGGATTTCCTTATTTAATTATAATGTTTTTCTAGCTAGCACCTTCACACACAGGTGTCGCCAGTCAATCTTAAGTTTTAGTATTATCTATAATTATGTGTTATATTACAAAAAATAATACTTTTACAGGACTAATATAGAAGCACAATATATTATCTCCCTTTGGAATATATTGGCCATTGCTCTCATAATTCTACTTTATGTTTTCTGTTCCTCCTGAATTGATGAGCCTGAGTCATCCATACCAGCTACGTGCTGGAAAGTTTCTTGGAAAGACAATTATGAATAAAGCAGGTCATGTCCACGACCTAACCCAGGTGTATACATGCCTCTATAGTAATATAGCTATTCCTTTCAACACGATTAGTAGTAGCTGTTGTATGTAGAAGAAAAGCTAATAGCATCTCACATCTGGATGGAGGTGATGAAAGCTGTCATTAACTCATTACAAAAGTCAAAAGTCCTATTTCCAGCTAATGACCACCTGGTTCCAGATACTACAGTACAATTGTGTCAGTGCCTGAGGTGCCAAAGGTGCTGAAGGAAGGAAGCCAACCAGATGAAGAGTGCGTGCTCCTGATATGCAGATAGGTAACCTCATGTATACAGCTGTGGAGACATGATCAAAAAGGGAGAAGAGAAGACCCAATGGATGATGGATTGACGTGAAGAACAAAGACTATGCAGATTTTATGAAGTGAGACATCTTTAATTAAGGTACCCAACGAACATAACTAGTTAAACTACCGGTATACTTATGACGGTCTTGTCTACAAAGTAATAAAAATCAAGACAGCTGCCTCAGGTTGAAGGGTTTGAATGCAAGAAAATGAAGAAATGTATTCAAAGTATTTCACCCTAAATACCTTATAACAGTTTACATACAGATAATCATGTACATAAAATATTCCTACTGACTATGTTATAATCTAGCTGTATTCACAATCCTGTTAGCTGTTTTTGCAAATAGTGTTGTAAAAGACCCCCTAATTTAGTACCTCATTCTGAAAATGGTAGATTGCCTTGTTTTCAGCTTTTCTTTTAGGGTTTGACCATTGCTTTTAGACATTGTCAAAGCAAGCAGAGATACATTCCGATTTATTAAATGGGTTATCTGGGATTTTATAAAAAAAAATTGTGCCAACACACTAAAAGGCAGTTAGCTGCCATCTACCTGCTTGTTGCACCCGGCATCGCTCACCCCCGCCACAGAACGGTCACATCTGCTCCTGCCAGGGACAAAATGGCGGGGTAAGCAGAACAGAGGCAGCCTCTTTTATGCTCTGCTCTATAGGAAGGGGCGGGACAGCCGACCTCATACTGATTAACACCTCGCTCCCTAATTGGGGGAGGTGGCTGTCAATCAGCGTGACACAGCTATAACGCCTGTCAACAGAGTGGAGAAACCTCCCTCTGTAGATATGACGTCAGCGGAAGCTGCAAAATCACTGACAGGAGTGGTCTAAGACCAGTTCATGTTGGCAGTGAATGGCAGTGAATGGTGCAAGGCACAACCGGCAGGTAGATGGAAGCTACTTGCTTGTTAGTGCTTGCTAAATCCTGGATAACCCCTTTAACATTGGAGGTTTATATTCCAGTCTTGATGAAGTGTCTACTGCACTCCAGTAAGGTGTATCTGACTAGCCCAGGGTATGGGGACTCGGGTATCTGGGCCCTCTTCTGCAAATAGGGATGTCACTAGTGGCCTGCCCAGACTCATGGCTCTGGTGGTCAACTAAAATGGGGTAGTTGAAATGGGAATAAAAGTTTAAAAGTTTATCGTGACGCCACCTGTGGTATCTGGTGACTGCACAATGCTGTGTAGGGCCTCCAGGGATGGTGGATGAGCAGCTAGGTGTTGAAGCTCCCCACAGGCGGAGCTGGATTCATTGGATGTTTGGTTATGAAGATGAGGGATGGAGCAGGGACTACACCGGGCTGCTGGATAACGGGACAGTCTCTGTGGATAGCAGGGGGTGGGTACGGAATTGACACACACCCACTGGTTGTTATTTACCTTTTACTGGTGTAGTTGCAGGTAAAGGTCCAGAGCACTGCCAGGTGTTCAGGATGCACTTCTGGGTCTCCACAGTGAGTGGGTATAAGGCTTCCTTGTCTCTTCCCCCATGTGTATGAAGCCCCAGACCCATGTGAAACTTGGCTGGCCTCCTCTGCTCTCTCTCTCCACCTGTGCTGTTGGCGGGACACCCTCTATGGACTGCCACTGTTCCTTTCTCCGCATTGCCTGGCTCCCTGGTGAAAGACTGCACAGATGCCCGGGAGACTGAAGTCTCCACAGTATACTGGTGTTCTCTACTAGGCCAGGTGCTCTCCAGTAGACTCGGACTGCGGTGGCCGGTGTGCTCTTTGGGTGAACCTAACACTGGCTCCTCGGTTTCCACTTGTTCTTACAGTACTCCTCACTTTCCGACCCCACTCTGCGCCTTGCAGGCTACTCAGAGGCTGTTCAGGGTCACTGGGTCAGGCCTAATGCAGCATCGACCACCAGTACCTCTTCACACCTCTTGTAGCGTATGCACACTCTAACTAACTCGCCCCCAGCACCAGTATTTATAGAGGATCTTACTTAAAGGCATTATGTTGAGCTCCCCCTACTGTGCCGGGGTGGAAGGTGTTTTTTGTGTTGTATACCCACTGTGGAACCCCATCCGTGCTGTAGGTGAGCTTGTAGTTACCTGTGTCAGGGTGCCACACTCCCCCGTAGGTAAGGTCAGCACTCCTGGACTGAGGAAAAAATTAGGTTGACATAATATATATAATATATATATATATATATATATATAACAGGCAACATGTTTACAGAGTCTCAGACCAAAAATTTACAAAAACCACTGAAAAATGGCAAAACAGGTTCAGTCCACGGTGCTAGTCCATCCACCACAGGCTGGAAAAAGAAGTTCAGGATCCTCTGTTCTCTGAAAATGGGTGTTTCTTCCTAACTTCTTTGGATTTCTTGAGTTTGATAGAAGTTAATGATGGGAAACTATAATTGCTCCTTCATGTTGGGGCCAATCTTCTGGAAAGTCTCCAAATATTGTTGAGATGACTTTTCCTTAGGTTTGGACATGGATTTGGGGGTTCAAATAACTCTGTTTCTTCTTCTTCTGGAGAATCTAGAAGGTCTTGGGTTGTCCATTCTTCTGGACATTTCTTTAAATGATCCCGGGATACTGTCTGAGTTGTTTTCCATCCATTTTTGCTGATGAGGCAAACTTTGGTGTTGTCAAAGTTGGATTCCAGGACAGTGTAGGGTTCTCTTACCCTCTGATCATCTAGCTTGTGTCTTCTCCGTTTTCTCTTTAATACAATACTTCGGGTAGTATTGGTTCTGCTGGTGCACTTTTGATGTAGTTTCTTTCTTGTCTTTTTCTGGACTTTTCTAGATTAACTTCAACACATGCTTGGACTTGTCTATACGGGTTTCTAGACGGTTGGTATTCCAGTCAGAGTTGGAAGTATCTGCTTTAGGTTCAACAACTCCTAGTTCTAGATCTACAGGTAGTCTTCCTGTACGGGCTCTCATAAAATAGGCAGGTGTACAGTTCGTAGAGCTCACTGGAATGTGGTTGTACATGTCTACCAGATCAGGCAGTTTTTCTGGCCATTGATTTCTCTCTTCAAGAGGCAGTATCTTTAGCATGTCAATCACGATGTTATTCATCTTTTCACAAAACCCATTGAGTTGGGGATGGTATGGTGTAGTTCTTATTTTCTTACAACCATAAAGATGACAAAACTCTTGGAAGATCTCGGCTTCAAATGCTGAACCTCTATCTGTTAAAACTTGTTCTGGATAGCCTAGTGGTCTACAGAAGAGATTCTGAAAGGTCTTTGCAGGTGTTGCTGCTGTAAGATCTTTTACGGGTTCATTACATGACCAAAACTGCTTGTAAAGGATATCAGGGATAGTGGTCACTTGTGACCCGGTGTCCAATAAAGCAGGTGTCGAGATGCTATCTAGTATGATAGACAGGAATGGTCGCTGTCCATGTAGGTATCATATCAGTTAGCTGGGCCCTGTTGAGTTACTCCTAAGGTTCAGCCCCAGCCCTGAGGGTCTGCTCGTTTAAAGGACAGTATTGTGCGATGTGACCGTCCTGTTGCAGCGGCGACAGATGGGTTCTCCTGAGGAGCTGTAACGGTCGGTGGTCCTTCCTTTGGGCAACGTGGTCTTTCCTTCTTCTCATTCACGGGACATCCTCCTGGCTGTCAGTAAGATGGATTAGAGGTTGGGGTTTAGACTGTGACTTTAGCTTCGGCCCCTGCTGCAGCTGTAGGGCTTCCGTGTCTGTGGTTAGGTTCTTGCCCAGCTGGCGTACCTCCACACACAAAGAGTCAATGCTATCAGAGTTGGTAGACTGAACACGGCTTTCAACTGCAGGCACAGGTACTGGTGTTGTTGCAGCCGGAGCATTGCCACTGCACGACCGCTGGATGGCAGCTTCAGGAGTCTCCACTGGCTGTAACCCCTTTATGGCCATGTCCTATAAAGTGTTGAAATCAGCATCCGGGTTGCTTATGGACCACCAGCACAAAGTTTTGTTGTCCTCTGGTGATAGTAGCTCCCGGGTAAACTGCTCAGTCAATAGTTTATTCACATCAGGGACACTAGCAGGGCTGACTTACTTCAGAGCGCCTCCTGTAGGTGCCAGGCATAGGTCCAGATATCATCCTCCGGCTTTTGGTAACAATGATAGAAGTGCATTCTTATGTCAGCCTCATTATAGTCCTCGAAAGCAACTTTAGTTTGTCAAAGATTATGGCTACTGATCCCCGTTCAACGGTGGACCAGGATTCAGCCTCTCTTTCTGCTGCACCAGTTAACTGTCCCAATACAACAGCTGCGCGCTGCTGACCAGTCATTGCATACATGTCCAACACGCTGCAGATTTTTCTTTTGAAGGTGGACAAAGTATCAAGGCGGCCATCATACTGGGGTAACCACTTAGCACCCGGGATATATGGTAGCGAGATTGGCATGATCGGGGCTACTGCGCCTGGTGGGTCGGCGGCTCTACTGGTTGCAGCATGTCGCTCAGGGTGATTCTCAGGGTCAGCAAATGGGCTGTCATTATCGCTGGATGAGGCGGACATTTTCGGGGCCCCCCCAGTGAATCATGACCAGTCTTTAAACAGTTAAACAGTTTCTGAACCTCGTAGGCAGGAGGTTAAGTGTTTGGGAATTTCCGGATTAGGCCGCTGCGCTTCGGAAGTATTCGGCAGAGCGAGGGGCGGGTTTTGGTTTCGCGCTCTGCAAGCCGTCACGCCCCTTTCTTACCGCTCCACGGCGCAGTAATGGCGGCTCAGTTTAACAGTCGCAAATTACAGTCACACAGTACCCGGTAGTATCGGGTACGGGATCCTGCTCGTGACATGCCATAAATTGACTAGCCCAGGGTATAGGGGCTCGGATATCTGGGCCCTCTGCTGCGGATAGGGATGTCACTGGTGGCTTGCCCAGACCTGTGGCCCTGGTGGTCAACTAAAAAGGGGTAGTTGAAATGGGAATAAAAGTTTAAAAGTTTATAGTGACGCCACTTGAGATATCTGGTGACTGCACCAGTGCTGCGTAGGGCCTCCAGGGATGATGGATGAGCAGCTAGGTGTTGAAGCTCCCCAAAGGCAGAGCTGGATTCCTTGGGTGTTTGGTTATGAAGATGAGGGATGGAGCAGGGACTTGGCCGGGCTGCTGGAAAACGGGACAGTCTCTGTGGGTGGCAGGGGCAGAAAATGACACACACATCGCTGGTTGTTCTTAACCTTTTACTGGTGTGGTTGCAGGTAAACGTCCAGAGCTCTGCCAGGTGCTCAGAATGCACTTCTGAGTCTCCACAGCGAGTGGGTATAAGGCCTCCTTGTCTCTTCCCCCGTGTGTGTGAAACCCCTGCCCCGTGTGAAACTTGGCTGGCCTCCTCTGCTCTCTCTCTCCACCTGTGCTGTCGGCGGGACACCCTCTATGGACTTCCGCTGTTCTCCTCGTCTTCCGACTCCACTCGTGGGCCTTGCAGGACTACTCGGAGGCTGTTCAGGGTCACTGGCTCAGGCCTAACGCAGCATCGACCACCAGTACGTCTTCACAGCTCTTGCAGCGTCTGCACACTCTAACTAACTCCACCTCCAGCACCAGTATTTATAGGGGATCTTGCCTAAAGGCAGCAAGTTGAGCTCCTCTTACTGTGCTGGGGTGGAAGGTGTTGTTTGTGTTGTGTACTCACTGTGGAAACCCATCCATGCTGTAGGTGAGTCTGTGGTTACCTGTGTCAGCAGGGTGCCACATATCAGCCTCCTAATGAATTTGCCACTTTTTCAAATGCCAAGTGTTATTACCATAAATGTACACTATGCAGGTGCAGGGGTATATTACTGATGTATTTTATACCACTTTGGTAAATTCTGATTAATTTCTTGAACATGCTTGGCCAAAGTTCATCATCATGTTCTTCTGCTTATTTTACATAAAGTGTGCAGTGACGACCAGAACTGCTGCAGAAAACACGAAAAGTTACAAAATGTTTGTGTATCTTCTGGCAAAAACTGCTGGATAAATATGGGCTATAGAGCTTGCATGAAATCCTGAGAAATGTCAACAGGGAGAGCGGCAGAACTAGTAACCGTGGTGGATGAAGATGGACTAGAGTAATGGCTATAACTGAAGATTATTAAAGCATAAGTATAGCAATGTAAGGACAAATCTATAAAACACAGAAATATTGTTGCTATATTTGAAAAAGTTGTACAGATTTAGAGACTTTTTTTAAATTTTAATGTATATAATGTAAGCTAAAAATAATTTTTCCAATTGGTTTTCATAAATATGTTGCACCGTTTGCATTCCAATGGTGTAGTCCTGCCTATTGCTGGCTGTAGAATGAATTAACTGATCAGTCCGCCATTCTACTCAGACTGACAGAGACAATCTCTCTTTTAACTCTTTTTCTGGCTGATTTATCACCCCAGATGATATGGTACGTTTACACACTGCGTATTTGCTGCATATTTTTAAACGAGTGCTGTTGCAGTTTTTGTAGCCCAAACCAAGAGTGGAACAATCAGAAGAAAGGTCTAAAGGTGGGGTTACACGTTGCAATATCGTTCCGATATCGCAATTCAATGGCACTTAGTGCACGTTTCTCCCGCATCGCATCGGAGGTTTACACGTTGCGATTTCTGGATCCAACGTCCGTATGATGTCTACGCCCCCCAACCCAGGAACGACCATTTAACATGGGAGTGAATGGGTGACGTTGAACTTCACATCGGAGTTGGGCTGTCACACAGCACGATCCGGCTCCAATCTCCCTTCAATATCGGAGCATTGAATAGCACGCTCATTCAATACCCGATATCGCATTGACATCGTTCCTGCATCGTATTGGACGTTCACACCATACAACACAGGAACAATATCCAACCACGTGACTTTTCATTGAAATTGGACGCCGATATCGCAAGGTGTAAACCCACCTTTATAGAAACAAGTGCTCCACTTCTGTATTTAATCACCCACTGCTGGTTTTAATCAGCCACTCCTGGTTTTGGCAACAAAAACTGCAAGAGCACTCGCGTACAAATACGTAGCAAATATGCAGCTTATGAACGCACCCTAAATAGAACCTGTCATCAGGATTTTGTATCCCAATTAACAGCATGTATGTAGGTGGACTTTCTTACTTAGGCCGGCTTCACATTGCGGTATGATGTGGTCCAGGGCTGTCCGGGATGAACCTGACAGCCTCGGACTGGATCAGCACACAGAACTGGAGGGCTAATTTGACGGCATCGCGGTCCTCACCTATCAGCAGTGGGAGCTGCATGCGGCTGTACACCGGATCAGAGGCCAAATTAGCCCTCCTTTTCTGTGTACTGATCCAGTCCGGGGCTGTCAGGTTCATCCCGGACAGCCCCGGACCGGATCACACCACAGTGTGAAGCCGCCCTTAGTAAACCCCTACCTGTTTTGTAGAAATCCATTTAGCTGTTTTAGATAAATCCATAGTTGAAGTTCTATGCTAATGAGTTGTAGGTGCAATGGACTGGACCTGCACTTAGATCTTCTGCCTTTCTCCCTAGTCTCTGCCCATTGCCTGCCTCCTGACAAGTTATTAAAAATGAAGGACCTGTCAGTCAGAGACAGGAGGCATGAATTGGGCAGGGGTAAGACAGAGTAGCCCAAGAGCTGAAAGTGCCTGCCCACTGTTCTTACAACTCATCCAGTTGCATAATCCTGAAGTCCCCTCTGTCTTCGACTTCCATCCCGAGGTCCTCTTATCACGAGCACTTCACTTCCGCCATGCTGCCATATTTGCACACCCAAGTGATGCACAATATTGCTAGCGGTGTAGCGGCGAAGATTCACCGAAAAAGGACATTAAAATCAGCACAGAACTCAGCCTGTTAGTAACACCCAAAGCAGGTGGGCCGGTCCGTACTGATTAAATGCCTCACCAGTGACTTATGCCCCTAGAGGGCCAAACCTGAACTGCAGATGAAAAAAAACTAAACTCTAAAGATGAAAAATGTGAGGATTTAGTTGGATATTTTGGCCAAATAACGTAAGTTTATGGACCCTCGTCACGGTCCCTCATGTCCCACGAGTCCTATCTCATATGTTTGCGACATATGTATATTTATAACTAGATTCACCGAAAAAGGACATTAAAATCAGCACAGAAAAACTCACCAAAAAACTGCCAGGTAAATATCCATTTCATTCAGCAGCAGATTGTCAGCTCCCCTGGAAGGCAAACCAGGTGTCATTAAACCGGTGCACGATCACTTGCAAGCCACAGTTGGGGGCGGTTGTGGCACCAGCGACAAGCCATACTGTCAAGCGGTGTAGCGGCGAAACATACATAGTAACATAGTATTTAAGGTTGAAGGAAGACCTTAAGTCCATCTAGTTCAACCCATAGCCTAACATGTTGATCCAGAGGAAAGCAAAAAAAAACCCATGTGGAAACACTAAGCTCCACATTGGGGAAAAAAATTTCTTCCTGACTCCACATACGGCAATCAGACTAGTTCCCTGGATCAACGCCCAATCAAAGAATCTAGTATATACAGTGTATAACCGGTAATATTATATTTTTCAAGAAAGGCATCCAGGCCACTCTTAAATTTTAGTAGCGACTCACTCATTACAACATCATGTGGCAGAGAGTTCCACAGTCTCACTGCTCTTACAGTAAAGAATCCACGTCTGTGACGACAGTGATAACACTCACAATCGATGCCAGGCAACTGCCAATGAATCCAACACACAAACCCTAACACCCCCAATCATAGAAACGCCGAATCGTCGGACATAACTAACTGGGCATGTCTTGGTCATATGATCAGTCATGTGCATGGGTGGCCCGCTCACCCTGCAAACCCCTCAGCCCACTCACCCCACTGCCTGCTCACCCCATAGCCTGCTTACCCCAATTTTCTCAACCCACTCAGCCCACAGCCCGCTCACCCTGCAGCTCACTCATCTTTTCAGCTCTCTGACCTCACAGCCACCCCGCTCCCCACGCAGCCTGCTCACTCCACAGCTTGCTCAATCCAGAGCCTGCTCTCCCCATAGCCCGCTCACCCCTCAGTGCTCTCATCCCACATCCCGCTCACCCTGCTCACTCCACAGCCTGCTCACCCCTCAGCCCTCTCATCCCTCAGCCCGCTCACTCCGCTCACCCCACAGCTCACTCACCCCACAGCCAGCTCACCCCACAGTCCGCTCACACCTCAGCCCTCTCATCCCACAGCTCACTCACTCTAAAGCCCACTCAACCTGCCACACTCACCCCACAGCCCGCTCACAACACTGCCCGCTCACGTCACAGCCTGCTGAATGAGGAACTACACCAGTTCCTCATAACACCGTCGTCTTCCTCATGCCATCGGTGCATGAGAGCAAGCACAGGGGTGGCAGAGAGTGACCACAGGTGGAGCAGAGAGTGACCACAGGGGGGGAAAGAAAGCAACCACAAGGGGGCAGAGAGGCAGCATGAGAGGGCAGAAAAGCATCACAGGGGGGCAGAGAGTGAGGGGGAAAAACAGTGGAAAGGGGAGAGACCGTACAGGAGGGAGAGACTGCTACTGCCCCTAGCACCACAAAGCCTGCCCCCATCATGATGTCACCGCCCACCCAATGCAAATGCATCAAGTCCACTTCAAGATGGAATATAATTTCAACTGTAAAGTTCTTTAAAACAGCTAAATGAGTTTCAATTATGGAAAGGATTTAATTAGCATTAAAACACCTTTACACTCGTGTCATTAGTTTGGGTTATAAAATCCTGATTACAGGTGGTCTTTAAAATTCTCTTTAAAATTGAATGTGCTGGGGAAAAAAAGAACATTTTAAAGCTGAACAGTGAAAATTTGTAATGAAATTTAGTTGCAAAAATTATTTGTAGCCCCCCTCCTCTCCACTCTACCAAAAAATGTCTCCAAAGATCTACAAGTATCTTTATAGTCCATGTTATCTCTGCCAGGGTCATAACTGTGAATTGAGCAGCATGCCGGAGCCCCGCCCCCTTTCATGACGCGCACTGGCCCCGCCCCCTTTCATGACGCAGCCAGGCTCTTAGGTGCAGAGATGGGCGTGCATAATTTATCAGGCAGCAGTAGACAGGCAGGCCATTTTCGGCTTACACAGAACGGCTTCACTGAAGGGAGGAGGGGAGAGGACGCTGACAGGCATGGAGGACAAAGCTAGGTAACACCCATCCGGCTGAAGTTATTAAACTTTATAAACATGTATCTTAGCTTCTACTAAACAGTTTTTTTTAGCAAAAACGATTGCCCTCGTATACAGTCCGGGGGGGTCATTTGGGGTGGTTGGTTCCCTTTAAAAAACATATACAGATTATTTTCACTGTAACTATCATCAGTTTCCAGTTTACAGGGAATGCAACTAATGTCTTTATATCAGAACTATGCGCAATGGATATGTATTACTCATAATTATAATGATTTATTAAGGTTTTACAATGTTGTCTACCCATTATTTTTTGATAAACTGTCCAAAAAAAAATTCAAGTTGACAATAGTGCTGCACAGTTTTCACCTATGTTTTGGATAAGTGAAGATGGTTGATCTTGGGGCAACCCTTTAAGATTTCAGTTTCCGTGCTTCACCATCCCATGGTATATGCTCAATGACAGAGGCACCTCTAGGTTTTCCAGCACCAGGTGCAAGAATTTAGTTTGTCACCCCTGAGTGTCCACTGGGGCCATGGGGTACACGGAACCGGGCCCTCTTGACGTTGTCTGGGCTGGGTGGTCACGGTGATGTGGTCCCGAGCGGTCAATAAAAGTGGAAAAACAGTTTTAGTAAAAGAATGAATCGTGACGCCACCCGTAGTGTGTGGCTATATGGGGTCACCGCTGCAATCGGGACCGCTGGGGTGATGGTACGTGCAGCAAGATGATGAGACCTCTACGGATAGGGCTGGTCCCCAGGGCAACCGTGTGTGCAGATTAAGTGTAAAGTCCCCAGTACCTTCAGGCAGTATTCCACAGTCTCTGGACCGTCGCAGTTACCTTCCCGCAGGCAAACAATCAGAGTCCACACAGTACTGGGCTTTACCGGGTCATTACTCTCAGCTTCCAGTGGTACAGTACACAGATAGTTCATGGCTAGTTCACAGCTCTTTCAGCAGCTGGGATGGCTTGCCTGTGGCACTCCCTTTCTGTGTTCCTCTCAGGCCTACTCTTCCTCCATTCCTCATGTAAGTTACGGTCCGGCTGTCATGGGCTCTTAGTGTACTACCCGTCAGGTTCAATAGCACTAGTTTGATGGCTTTTCCTTCACCGGAAACAGAGGTTGGGTCTCGAGACATAAAGGCCCCGCGCCCCGCCGGTATCTGTGGTTGGGGCTTAAAGCTTCCTGGCCACATCTGCAGAGCCGGCACACTGGTCCTGGAACAGTCCACCAGTGTCCCGAGCAGTCGAGTCCACCTGACTCCTTCAGTCTTTTCTCAGTCTCAGCCTGGGACACGGACTAGCCATCGGTGGCATCAGTCGCCGGGCCCTGCTATTCTCAGTGTGGTCTCTGTCACTGGTTAGCTGATGGGTGTCTCTGCTTAGATGTCTGGTTCTCTCTGTTCTCCTCCACTTCACCAACTCAGATGAACTCCCTCTAACTTAGTGTTCCTGGGTTTTATTCCAGTTCCTCCATCGTTTATCAGGTCCTGTTCTACTTTCCACCTCCACCTAGCTCCACCCGTCATCCCTTGCCTGACATGAAGTAACTTTGACTTGGGATCGGAGGTGTGTGTGGGGTGTTGACGTGAAGTGACTGACTTACCAATCTAGCTGCTGTGCTCTGTTGTGGCCAACCAACCGCAGGGCACCACACCTCCTCTCCCAATTGGTTTGAGTAGTCATCTAGTGATCGTTCATTCATTTGCAATTTTCATACTTACAGTCACGTGCCAATGAGCTGCTCTTCCTAATTCTCTCAACATTCAGTAAAAAATACAGAAGCAGTAAGGAAAGCTAGTTGTCCGTTTTATACCATAGGTATAAAAATCACATATGAGGGGTTTGGCCATGTGATGACTGCTGAAACCAGCAGGCAGAAATTAATTGTATCAGTGAGTATATTACATGCTGTTAGGATTGGGGATGCTACAGTGATTCCAGGTTTTTAGTGAACGTCTGCAGTCACTCGAGGTGACTACAAGCATCTAAACTATCACAACATTGTATAATGTACATTTTCAGGATTCTCCCATGCTGAAGGCAAGAGTGGACAGTCATGTGAGTGTAAGTATGCAATTTGCGTACATCCGGCCACATTCAAACTAGACGTGTCTGGCCTCACTCAATTCACTTGTACTAATCAAGGCCACACTTGTCTAATTGGCATCTGACCACATGTATGCAAATCACATACTTGCCTCTCTCACCGCCAGCAGCAGAGAATCCTGACAGTTTTCAGTGCTTGCGCTGTCAGAATTCAGATGTCTGCAGTCACATAGAGTAACTGTAGACTTTTATTTCATCACAAACTTGTACAACCACTTTAAGGCTCCTAACAGAATTAAACCGTGTAACCCTTAAACGGACTCTGTCAGATCATTTTTTAGCATGATACTAATAGTACCCTTGAAGAGTGCTTGAGTAGACCTTTCAGAATATGTAAAAAGCATTACTCTACCCTTTGTAGTTCTCTTGCTATAAGCATCTTCACACCCAGCAGGCAGTAAAAGTAATTGGCCGAAATAGTGAATAGTCTGAATGTAAATGTTCATTTATTTACTCTTTCTCAAGCAGCTCTCCCCTTCCTCCCCCTTGTGCTCTGGGAATCACTAATGGTTTCAGTTTCAGTTTCCATACAAGGAGAGCAGACAGCAGGATACAGAGCCCTTTGGATTTTTCTTGTAGATCCGAGCAGACAGTGAGCTCACTACATGAATATTCATTAAGTGAGTGATCACTCACTGTGATTGATAGATGAAATGAATCTCTTATTTTGCAGTTTACACAGGATAGGGCGTGAGCATAAATAAAAGAAATACATGAATAGAAAGTGCTTCACCAGTGGAATTAGAAAATTATATCAGTTAAATATCACCAGAACTCCCACGAGTACAGAAACACAGCAGAAACACAGCATCACAATCTTCATCTTTACAGAAATACTTCACCAAAATCATCATCAGTACAAAAATACATCACCAGAGCCTCCAGTAGTACAGAAATACATACTGTAATTGGAACCCTTATCAGTACAGAAACACAGAATAATAACCCTCATCAGTACAGGAATACATCCCTGAACTAATCTCAGTAGAGTAATACATTAACAGAACCACCATCAGTGCATGAATACATCACCAGAACCACCATCAGTACCTGGAAACATAACCATTACCTCAATCAGTACATGAATACATCACCAAAACCACCATTAGTACATGGATATGTGGCACCCCAGGGGGTCCAGTTGCCACAGAGTTACTGCACCTCTGTCAGAGGTGTAGTTCCCCATTCTCGGGTAAGGAGGGGACACCGATAGGTATTTAGACACCCATAGCCAACACTACACCACTTCAGGTCAGAGTTAGGGTGAGATTGCTCCTAAGGGAGAGCACAGTCCCTGATCCTGTCTGGAATGGAGAAGCCAAGGTAGAAGGGAGGGGTGGACAACAGAATTTAGGGGAGCACCTAGGAAGTAGTGAAGTCAGAGAGGACGTACGTCAGTGACGTAGGACATGTGACATACTGTATAAAAGGACCAGTAGAAACACCTAGAAGGCAGTTGGTGGGTGGCTGGAAAGAGCTACAGGAGTTTGTGAGGTTTAGAGAGTCTGGCAGAGAAGGACAATGGCGAGTATGAAACGTCCTGGGGACTGGAGCCAATAGGAGCTCATCTCAAGACCTGAGAAAGAAAGACCTGACAGTGGAGTCGAGAAAGAGAGGGTGCTCCCGAAGACAGAAGGTGTCCCAGGGACCCAGGTAGTGAGAAGTCCACCCATGAGCACCCACATCCACATTGACCGAAGAGGAGGGACTAGGCTGCTACTAGGCAGTGGGGAGAGACCGGTCCCAGACTAGTGGAGAACGATCAGGCTCAGCTAGCAACCCAGAGGCTGTGGTATCTTCAAGTGCCGCAGTCGTAACCGCACACACCTGCCGAATAGGTGGCCATGTAGGCTCCAAGGGACTGAGCAAGAAGTTACCCGACAAGGCCCAAGACCACTGTCTTGGGGCTCTGTGTGCCAGGCATAGGCAGGAGGGTGAGTGCCAGTGTAGTGAGTCGACCTGGAGAGGACATCGAAGGGGGTACCGGTTGAGTGCCACCAAGCTACCCGAGAGTCAGCTGGATCACCTCTTCAAGGATTCGGCACTTTGTGGGCTGTTGCAATTCTGACGACAGTTGGGACCTGGAACAACAGACTGTGAATAAACATCTTGAGACTGCACCTCACTGTGTCTGTGAACTATATTGCTGCACCATCAGCCTTGCACTGTAACATCAGTACCAACTCGCCATAGTAACATCTGCTGCCCTGGGGTTAGCCCTACCCGTGGAGAGCTTTCCAACTTAGCTGCATTGTCAACCACCCCAGAGGAACTGTATTGTAGCGGCGGCCATCAATAGCCGCAACTCGCAGATGGCGTCACGAGGACTATTATCAATGAATCCCAAGTCCAGTAATCCCCTAAAACAACAAAAAACTTACCTTTTATTAACTGCTCAGGGGCCACGGACCGGGTCACGCCACTGTGACATCCCCAACAACATTGACAGACCTGGCACTGAGTACGCCTTGGCCCCCACGGGGTGCATCAAATACATCATCAGGACCAGCATTTATTCATAAATTCAGCATCATCAATACATGATACAGCAATTGTGATATCAGGTCAACCCGATATACATTTTTATCGCATGAACCTACAACTTCTAGTATGTCATTAACAATAGTTAAAAAATATTAGGAGTTGTTTTTATCAGTCATCAGACTGTGGACCATATAGAAACCACATCACTGATGAGAATTAGTCAGTAACACAAGGATGCACATCCATGTGACTTCGCGGCCAGTGTGTCAGGGAGGGGAGGCGGTCAAGCCGGCCTGCATTCCACTGTGGACGCATATAAAGCAGGCTGGTGCCACCTACTCCACACTAGGAAAAGGCGTCACTTCCTGCTTTGCCGGCACAACCGCCACCTTCTCCTCCTTCTGAGTCTGTTTGTAAGGAGATCGGAGCAGCGGGGGAACCGGGAGAGGTAAGTACCGATTTATTTATTTCTTTTATAAATCAGTGCAAGGTGGCTGGAGAATTATGGGGGAGAAGGGGGGAGCATTCTACTATATGGAGATTGGAGAGGCTATGAGGCTGCAATATATGGAGGGGCTATGAGGCTGCACTATATGGAGGAGCTATGAGGCTGCACTATATGGAGGGCTATGAGGCTGCACTATATGGAGGGGCTATGAGGCTGAACTATATGGAGAGTTTTGAATCTACACTATATGGAGAGTTTTGAGGCTGCATTATTTTATATGAGGGCTTTGAGGCTGCATTATGCTATATGGAGGGATGTGAGGCTGTACTATACTATATGGAGGGATGTGAGGCTGCATTATACTTTATGGAGGCATGTGAGACTACATTATACTGTATGGAGGGATATGAGGCTGAATTATACTGTATGAAGAGATATGAGGCTACGTTATACTATATGGAGGGATATGAGGCTGCATTATACTTTATGAATGGCTGTGAGGCTGCATTATACTGTATGGAGGGATGTGAATCTGCATTATGCTATATGGAGGACTATGAGGCTGCATTAAACTATATGGAAGATATAGTTTAGAGGTGCATTATAATAATTGGATGATTATAGTGGCTACCTTATGAATGGGGGACTATGGGATGCATTATAATACATAAATGACTGTGGGGGTACATTGTAATGTATGGAGGAATGTGGAAATGCATTATAACAATTGAAGGACTATGGTGGCAGGAGGAGGAAGACCATATAAACCATGATGAGGGGCATATATACCACAATAAGGGCAATATCCCAGGAGGAGGACCATATAGAGCAGGATGAGGGACATTAATACATAATGAAGGGGGAGAGGGGTCATTCTGTGAGTCTTTAAAGTATTTAGAACATTACACAGGGCCCATACATCTGACCAACGTGTGCATGGGGGGGGGGGCATATCTAAATTTCGCACCGGGGCCCACCAGACTCTAGTTATGCCGCTTTTGTCCACATATATTCTCACCCCCTCACACTTTCTCTCCCTTTCCTCACTCATTTCTCCTCTCACTCTCCATACGGTATCATCAATTAATCTCCCCCCACCACTTCCCATAATGTCTGCACCCTGTCCTCGTTCCTCATACTATGTCCTCAAATTTCTCCCCTTTCGCTCCCATATTGTGTCCACACCCATGCAACCTACTCACTCCTATACTGTGTCCTCAATTTCTCCTCCTGTTGCTCCCTATACTGTGTCCATACATATCCTGTCTTGCGACATACATACTGTTTCCACACCCATCCCACCCCCTTATTCCCCACACTATGTCCTTAGATCCCCTCTCTGTACTCTCCACACTGTGTCCCCAAATTTCTCTTTTTGTTCCCCATACTTTATCCTCACATTTTTTTCCCTCACTCCTTATACTGTGTACTCAAATCCCCCCACCTCTCCTCTCCATTGCATTAATTACCGTATATACTCGTTTATAAGCCGAGTTTTTCAGCACAAAAAATGTGCTGAAAAGTCCCCCCTCGGCTTATACACGAGTATATACGGTAATAAAAAAAAAAAAAAAAAAAATATACCCGGCTGTATACAGCCCTCCCCCCTGGTATACCGGGCCTCCCCTGTGGCAACCTGTAAAGGAAGCGATGATTATACTTATCGGGTCGCTGTCGCCGACGCCGCCGCTCTGTCACCGTCCGTCACCGCGCTCCTCCTGGTCTTCATGCTTCCTTCAGCGTCGCACAGGAAATGACGTCATTTTCTGTGCGCCGGTGAAGGAAGCATGAAGACGGGAAGGAGCGCGGTGACGGACGGTGACAGAGCGGCGGCGTCGGCGTCGGCGACAGCGACCCGATAAGTATAATCATCGCTTCCTTTACAGGTTGCCACAGGGGGGAGGGCTGTATACAGCCGGGTACCGCTGTATACAGCGGGGGCTGCTGTATACAGCGGGGGCTGCTGTATACCCCTCTGGGGCTGCTAAATACCCCTCTGGGGCTGCTGTATACCCCTCTGGGGCTGCTGTATACCCCTCTGGGGCTGCTATATACCCCTCTGGGGCTGCTGTATACCCCTCTGGGGCTGCTGTATACAGCTCTGGGGCTGCTGTATACAGCTCTGGGGCTGCTGTATACCCCTCTGGGGCTGCTGTATACCCCTCTGGGGCTGCTGTATACCCCTCTGGGGCTGCTATATACCCCTCTGGGGCTGCTGTATACCCCTCTGGGGTTGCTATATACCCCTCTGGGGCTGCTATATACAGCTCTGGGGCTGCTGTATACCCCTCTGGGGCTGCTGTATACCCCTCTGGGGCTGCTGTATACCCCTCTGGGGCTGCTATATACCCCTCTGGGGCTGCTGTATACCCCTCTGGGGCTGCTGTATACCGCTCTGGGGCTGCTGTATACAGCTCTGGGGCTGCTGTATACAGCTCTGGGGCTGCTGTATACCCCTCTGGGGCTGCTATATACCCCTCTGGGGCTGCTGTATACCCCTCTGGGGCTGCTGTATACCCCTCTGGGGCTGCTGTATACAGCTCTGGGGCTGCTGTATACAGCTCTAGGGCTGCTGTATACCCCTCTGGGGCTGCTCTATGCCCCTCTGGGGCTGCTGTATACCCCTCTGGGGCTGCTATATACCCCTCTGGGGCTGCTGTATACCCCTCTGGGGCTGCTGTATACAGCTCTGGGGCTGCTGTATACCCCTCTGGGGCTGCTGTATATACCACTGAGGAGGCTACTGTATACTACCACTGGGGAGGCTGCTGTATACTACCACTGGGGAGGCTGCTGTATACCACTGAGTGGGCCTGTATACCACACTGCTGGGGGCTGTATACCTGTGCTGGGGTCCACCCTCGGCTTATACACGAGTCAATAGGTTTTCCCAGGTTTTGGGGGCAAAAGTAGGGGGGTCGGCTTATACACGGGTCGGCTTATACACGAGTATATACGGTAATTAGTCTTCAGCTCCATAGGAGTGCTTATAACACTAAACTGCTATGCGCCTATGTGGCACGAGAGAATGACCTCAGAAGCATAATCAGATGACCTCATCACGCTGCTATAGTAGAAAAAAGCAGCACTCTGGTATGACAATTAGGACATAGGAATATTTCATAAGCAAAAATTGCAGCACTATATGAATATGGCCATATTGATAAACCACCCAGTCGCCGTGTTGAGGCGTGTCTGCGTGACTGGGTCCCCATACTCAATTTTCAGCCTCTATCTGAGTTAAAAAAAACCTCTTTTTATGGGTAATTTGGAGTGCCGCTTTTTTCTACTATTGTAAGTATTGTGTGTTTGGTGTTCACCTGCGCTCACTGAGAGGATTGAATGCCACAGTCGTTTTTGTATGTTAGTATCGGTTTACACCCTCTATTGTGCACCTTCCCTGCTCTGGGCCTGTTTCAGCTAGTGTTCTCTGTTATCAGTTTTTCCTTTTTTTCAATTGCCCTATAAAAAGAGGAGGTTTTTAACTCAGAGGCTGAAAATTGAGTATAGGGACCCAGTCAAGCAGACATGCCTCAACGCGGCGACTCAGTGGTTTATCATTATGGCCATATTTATAAAGCTACCGTATATACTCGTGTATAAGCCGACCCGTGTATATGCCGACCCCCCTACTTTTGCCCCAAAAATCTGGAAAAACCTATTGACTCGTGTATAAGCCGAGGGTGGACCCCAGCACAGGTATACAGCCCCCAGCAGTGTGGTATACAGGCCCCCCCAGTGGTATACAGGCCTCCCCAGTGGTAGTATATAACAGCCCCAGTGGTAGTATACAGCAGCCCCAGTGGTAGTATACAGCAGCCCCAGTGGTAGTATACAGCAGCCCCAGTGGTAGTATACAGCAGCCCCAGTGGTAGTATATAGCAGCCCCAGTGGTAGTATACAGCAGCCCCAGTGGTAGTATACAGCAGCCCCAGTGGTAGTATACAGCAGCCCCAGTGGTAGTATACAGCAGCCCCAGTGGTAGTATACAGCAGCCCCAGTGGTAGTATACAGCAGCCCCAGTGGTAGTATATAGCAGCCCCAGTGGTAGTATACAGCAGCCCCAGTGGTAGTATACAGCAGCCCCAGTGGTAGTATACAGCAGCCCCAGTGGTAGTATACAGCAGCCCCAGTGGTAGTATACAGCAGCCCCAGTGGTAGTATATAGCAGCCCCAGTGGTAGTATACAGCAGCCCCAGTGGTAGTATACAGCAGCCCCAGTGGTAGTATACAGCAGCCCCAGTGGTAGTATACAGCAGCCCCAGTGGTAGTATACAGCAGCCCCAGTGGTAGTATACAGCAGCCCCAGTGGTAGTATACAGCAGCCCCAGTGGTAGTATACAGCAGCCCCAGTGGTAGTATACAGCAGCCCCAGTGGTAGTATACAGCAGCCCCAGTGGTAGTATACAGCAGCCCCAGTGGTAGTATACAGCAGCCCCAGTGGTAGTATACAGCAGCCCCAGTGGTAGTATATAGCAGCCCCAGTGGTAGTATACAGCAGCCCCAGTGGTAGTATACAGCAGCCCCAGTGGTAGTATACAGCAGCCCCAGTGGTAGTATATAGCAGCCCCTCTCTACATATGCGCCTGCCATTGAAGAGGGTCATCTATTGTAGGTAATGCATATATGTGACATTTCCTGTTTAGAAGAGTGTTGTCCGACTGGATAGAAGAAGAAGGTCCCAAATGAAGGTCTTCACTGTTGAAAGGTTTTCGAGTTCCTGAAAGTGAGTTAAAAATATGTTAATGTCACAATCTACTGATAAGGATTGTGATAACTGCATGTTTTTCTAAACTTTTTTTCAAATGACATATCCACACAAGAACCACGTACTTCCATGTTCCATGGTTGGTCTGTTCAGTGCACTAACATGGCCCAGTGTTCCCCATTGCCTCTCTTTCGTGGATTATGGCATGATTGTCATTGAAGTTTAACCACAGTTCACATTGATTTTTAACTTTTATGTATGGATATTTTATATCCAGGACTTTCCATGTACAGAGGACCCATGTTGCATTGTGAGGTGCTCCTCTAAGCCCAGGTGTAGGTGGGCACACAGATCCTTAGTGTTGGTGCAATAGGCAGGTAAGGCATGCGGGAAACAAGGACTTCAAAGAGTGAAGGCCACAAGAAGATGGGATACAGGAAAGCAGGTGTGGAGCAAGGACTTGAACTGGAGGCTATGGGCAGAGAAGCAGCTGTGAAGCAAGTAGTGGTGCACAGTCAGTAAGCCAAACAGAACAAAAAGTTTTAATTCCAAGAAACAGATGTGTGAATCGTTGGGCCTTATATAGTAAAAAGGCAGATGATCTCATGGGAGCCCACCAGGCCACTTGTAAAAGCTGGCATGGACACAGCAAAGGGCAGTGGCCAAAGGAGAGGGTGGTGAAGCCCTGCAGAGCTGAGGCAGATACATGACCACACCTTAGTTTATGCCGTGAGTTACAAAGTAGGTAGAATTTGCATTCAAACTGTGCATGCAGTACCCTCAGACTTTACTGCTAGGGATAGACATTACCCTAGACAAGGGGTGGGGAATTCCAGGCCTCAATGGTCACCAACAGTTCATGTGTTCAGGATTTGCTTAGCATTGCACATGGGTTGGAATCATCACCAGTGCAGGTGATTACAGTGCGTTCTGAAAGTATTTGGCCCCCTTGAACTTTTCAACCTTTAACCACATTTCAGGCTTCAAACATGAAGATATTAAATTCTAATTTTTTGTAAAGAATCAAGAACAAGTGGGACACAATCATGAAGTAGAATGAAATTTATTGGATATTTTAAACTTTTTTTAAAAATAAAAAACTGAAAAGTGGGGCGTGTAATATTATTCGTCTCCTTTACTTTCAGTGCAGCAAATTCACTCCAGAAGTTCAGTGAGGATCTCTGAATGATCCAATGTTGTCCTAACTGACTGGTAATGATAAATAGAATCCATCTGTATGTAATCAATCTCTGGATGAACTGCAGAGAATTACCACTGAGGTGGGAGAGTCTGTCCATAGGACAACAATCAGTTGTACACTGCACAAATCTGGCCTTTATGGAAGAGTGGCAAGAAGAAAGACATTTTTCAAAGTCTCGTTTGAAGTTTGCCACAAGCCACCTGGGAGACACCAAACATGTAGAATAAGGTGCTCTGGTCAGATGAAACCAAAAATCGAACTTTTTGGCCACAATGCAAAATGATATGTTTGGCGTAAAAGCAACACAGCTCATCACGCTCAAAACACCATCCCCACTGTCAAACATGGGGGTGGCAGCATCATGGTTTGGGCCTGTTTTTCTTCAGCAGGGACAGGGAAGATGGTTAAAATTGATGGGAAGATGGATGGAGCCAAATACAGGACCATTCTGGAAGAAAACATGTTGGAGTCTGCAAAAGACCTGAGACTGGGACGGAGATTTATCTTCCCTCAAGAAAATGATCCAAAACATAAAGCAAAATCTACAATAGAATGGTTCAAAAATAAACGTATCCAGGTATTGGAATGACCAAGTCATAGTCCAGACCTGAATCCAATCGAGAATCTGTGGAAAGAGCTGAAAACTGCTGTTCACAAAAGCTCTCCATCCAAGCTCACTGAGCTCCAGCTGTTTTGCAGGGAAGAATGGACAAGAATTTCAGTCTCTCGATGTGAAAAACTGATAGAGACATACCCCAAGTGACTTGCAGCTGTAATCGCAGCAAAAGGTGGCTCTACAAAATATTAACTCAAGGGGGCCGAATAATATTACACGCCCCACTTTTCAGTTTTTTATTTTTTAAAAAAGTTTAAAATATCCAATACATTTCGGTCTACTTCACGATTGTGTCCCACTTGTTGTTGATTCTTCACCAAAAAATTAGAATTTATATCTTTATGTTTGAAGCCTGAAATGTGGCAAAAGGTTGAAAAGTTCAAGGGGGCAAATACTTTCACAAGGCACTGTATATTATCACCTGAGCAATGCTAAGCAAATCCTGAAAACATGACCGGTTGGCGATCATTGAGACCTGGAGTTCACCACCACTGCCCGGACACTGAAGTTACACCTTCATATAGAGTAAAGGGGGTGCAATAAATTTTAAAGAAAACAGAAATACAAGTTGAACTTAATTATGCAATGTTTATGTTTTACACCATGGATGGATTTGGCCCAATTGAGTTAATCCCTAAATATCACTTATTTAATTGAGCTGGGAAAATGTTGGCAAACAATAAAGAAAATAATCAAATACTTTGCCCTTTATCTGCATTTTATGTCATTAGGAAGTGATTAGCAGCAATACTACGGTAGAAGCTACAACTGTCCTATTTCTTATAGCACGGTCAAAATTCCTTGTAATTTAATTCCAATACATCTCCAGATGTTACAAATTATGGAGCACAGATGGCAAATTGTATAAAATGTTACCTTATTTTTTCTTATTGTAATAGACCATAATTCCCTAAATTTTAATAAACATGTAACACAATACACATAAAGTATAGTGATTGTCTCACACAAAGCTTAGGTACAATTGGAAAAACAAGTATATTATTGCTTTAACCATTACTACATGCTTACAATATAAGTTTTAATAAAGCAGTAATGCCCCAGGCCTGATTACCAAATCATTATGATTTTTGGCCACCAAGGTTGTTTGGCCAATAACCATAGTTTTGTTTTCTAAAATGCTATTTTTCATTGTGTGTTAAAGGAAGACTGTCTGGTCAAAAATCCATATGTAACTGCTATCATTTTCTAATTCCTCCCTCTAAGTGCTCTCTATTGATGTATTTATTTTCCGCTCCTATCTCCTTTAAACTTCAAATAAAGAGAATCATTTCATCTGTCACTCACAGTGAGTGATCCACTTAGTTCTCTGCTGTCCACTCCCCATGCATGAATATGCATGTCACATATTCACATCAGAATACTGCACAGGAGATCAGTGGGAGGGTCTGTATCCTCCTCTCTGCTCTCGGTGTGCAGCAAAACCAAGACATAAACACAGGATCTCTCCTAGCACAGCAGAGATTCCTTTTTACAGAAACAAATGGAGTCTAGATCAGATAAGGCAGACCTGTAGCTTTCTCCCTCCTTGTCCTGAACAGAACAGTAGCTCCAGAAAGGGAAACCACCCAGCACTGAGAGCAGAGGGAAGAGGGAGGAGGAGGAGAGAGCTGCAGAAAAGGTGTGCATAATTACATGACAGTTTATACAGCACAGGACTAATCGTCTCTGCTTATAATGGGACAGGACTAATCCAGGAGCTCTCTGCAGGGTTTGACAATGTTGATAACATGGAAACTACAAACGGTACAATAATGATTTTACGTTGTTTTTAAAAAGTCTACCCAGGCACTATTCAAGGGTAATATTAGTAATGTATATATAATATAATGTATATAGGGGCTATATTGCAGCTCATACTGTATACTGTACTGGGGCTCATACTGTGTTTTGGAGGTTATGTTTTTGGATACGCATATTGTATTTAGGGGGCTCTGTAGTGGCTCATACTATATAGAGAGGGTATGTGGGTGTTCCTGCTAAATATAGATGTGGGTTTGATGCTATTGCATAGGGAGGGTAGTGATGTCATGATGGGGCCGGGCTCTGTGGCGCATAGGCTGTCTCTCCCCCTTGTGTTGTGCTCTCTCCTTTTACCTGTCTCCTCCCAGTGCACTCTCTCTCTCCCTGTGCTCCCTCCCCCCTATGTGCTGTCTTCTCCCATCAGCGCTGTCTTCTCCCTTCTATGCTCTCTCCTTTGAGCTGTCTCCCTCCTGTGCGCTGTTTCTTCCCCCTGTATACTCTTTTTTCTCCCTGTGCACTCTCTCTGCCCCCCCCCGTGGGCTCTCTCTGCCTCCCTGTGGGCTCTCTCTGCACCCCTGTGTGCTCTCCCTGTCTCCTGTGCTGCAGTCTCTCTGATCCCTGTGGAATCTCTCTGCCCCCGGTGCCCCCTCTCTTTACCCTTCTATGCACTCTCTGCCCACCTGTGTGCTCAGTTCTCTGTGCTTTGTCTCTGCCGCTTGTGATCTCTCCTCTGTGGTGTCAAAAGGTGGTGGTGGCATGAGTAAGTGCGCATGCATACACTGAGTCACACCACCAACATCTTTGTAAACCCCGGTGTCTAAAGATGGCAGCTGCCTGAGTAAGTGCGCATGAGTGCTGGGCATATGCATGTACACTTACTCAGGCGTTGATGTTTCAGCAGCAGTGACTGTGGTATTGGGTGGTGGCAGTTGTGACACTGCTGGTTGTACTGCGCAATGTGCCAGTACCACAAGTGGACACCATATTTGAACACCCTTCACTCTTTGCCCCCCCTGTGTGCTTTCTCTGCTTGCATGTGCTCTCCCTGCCCCCTATGCAATCTCTCTGCCCCCACTATGCACTCTGTCCGCCCCATGCACTCTCTCTGCCCCCTGTGTGCTCTTTGTGACCCCCCAGTGTGCTCTCTGTGCCAATCTATGCACTCTCTGAGCCCCCCTGTACACTCTCTATGCCACCCTGTGCGATCTCTGTGCGTCCTTGTGTGGTCTCTGAGGCTGGCTGTGTGCTCTCTGTGCCCCCTTTGTGCACTCTGTGTGCCCACCTGTGATCGGTATGTGTGTAGCTGTGGTCCTCTGATCCCAGCCTGCTTCTCCTGTGTCTCTATGCGTGGTCCTGGCCGGGTCACGTGATTTCCACACGTGATCATGCTTGGACTTAAATACCTCATCCTCAAGGTCTGAGAATAGGAACAGAGTCCTCAGAACTACCTCTCCCAGTCAAACCCTGGGATAAAACATCTGCTTTGACATTCTTAACCCTGGAATAGAAAGTGACATCCCATCCGAGTGCAGCATAATGTAGAGATAGAGACCCTGACTGCAGCAATGAGCTGCTTGCTGTCATTTTGATAAAATTACTCCTTTCACTGCTGCAGATTTTTCAGATAATGAATGTGCTGGACTATCTGGCAACTGTCCAAGTAGTCCTCTAATCATAATCTCCAGCTGATAAAACAGTGTTTTTTCAAAACTACAGTGAGCAGCCCAGTAAGGCCCCTTTCACACTGGCGTTTTCTATGGGGCTTGCGGCAGGTGTGACAAGTGCAATATTACTGCAATCCGGCACTTGCGGCAGTTGCGGCCGCAAAAAAAACGCGCTTATACCGCACTTGACGAACTTGCCGCAAGCCCCATTGACAATGTTTGCGACTTGCCACAATTATGCCGCAAGTGTACCGCATGTGTGGCCATTAGGTGGCAGAAGCGTTTTTTTGTCAGAATCCGAACAAAAACGCCAGTGTAAAAGGGGCCTAAGGGTACCGTTACATGTCGCAACATTCCATGCAATTTCACTGGCAATTTGCTGGTTGCAGTGAAATCATGGACACATTGTTCTATTTTGTTGCCTTGTACACATGGAACAATGTGTCCATGATTTCACTGCAACCAGCAAATTGCAAGTGAAATTGCATGCAATGTTGCGACGTGTAACGGTACCCTAAAGGTACCTTTACACGCCGCCACTGCAGGATGCATACAACCCGCTACAGGCTACAAATGTAGCTTGTCGCGCCAATATCGCCCGTAGTAGCGGCGTCTGAAGACGGGACGACACAGCCGGCTACAGATACATCTGTATCCGTGCACTGCCCATAAACAGATGGCTACATCGCCGATTGTAGCGAGCTGTATCGGCGTGTAAAGAAGGAACAGAAGGGTTGTTCCTACACCATGCTATGTAGCTAGGGCGTGACACAGGCTCCGGGTTTCCGCGCCCCCTTCAGCGATCATTGGAGGAAGCTCCTGCATTGCGATTGGTTGTCGCCGCACAGGGGGGCATATTTAAGGAGCTGACGAGTCACACTACACAATTGCTGGAGCGTCAAGTATTAATCAGCCTCCAGCGATGCCTGGCCAATCATGGTATTATTGCTTTGTCCTATCAGCGTACGGACGTCTCGTAATCCACAATTGTAGCACGCCTATGTGCTGTCCCTGCTGCACCAGGTACGCCCATATTAGATGGTTGTAGCGGTGTGTAAATGACGTACGATGGGCTACAGATGGCTACTTGAGACACCCGGCGATGTAGCTAGCTGTAGATGTAGCGTAGCGTAGCGCACCTTGTGGCGGCGTGTAAAGAGGGTGCGTTTCCCGTTGGTAACCGTTTGTGCGTGCTCGTGCACGTGAAGTAGCCGTTGGTATCCATCCTGCAGTGGCGGCGTGTAAAGGTACCTTTAGTGACAAATTGCTGGAATTAGGATCTCTCTAGAAAAAACCTGGTGACAGATGCTTCCATTTCATGTTGCATATATTACAGAATTTTAAATATTAAATATATTACTTACTCAAAAAAGATAAATTGATATATTTCCACAAAAACATTACTGATATAGAAATACATTTGGAAGTTTCTGCTGCTACATGCAAACAAGATCTTCAGCCTCCTGACATTGAAAGTGTGATATAAATGTTATTTCCGTTACGTTGGAATTCACCTATCTTCCATTGATAGATCATCTATTTTACCTTTTCCTTTATCCATTCCTAAGAGAAGGTATCCCATTGATCTAGCTATGTATGTTTTGATCAATATATGCAATCAACTCTAATCTCCTCCTGACCATGATACTATCATGCTCTGGATAGATTTGCTGCCGCAGTGTCCTCATAAATATGTTTTTATGGACCTCAAGCAGCAGCACTTGCATGTGTGGAGAGTGATTTACCTGAGCACATACATCTCAGTGGCACACCACCAATTGATATATTTTTAATTAGGTAGATGACATATGAGACTTTGCAACATAATTGATTTTCTTTGTTCCTCATGGTAACATCAGCAGACCCTTTAATTTCTCCACAGAAAGCAATAGAGATGGAAAAGAAAAGATTCAATGGTAGTGAAGATGGGGCCAACACACAAAGCTTGGCAATTTCATTTTATAACAAAATTAGGCTGGCTTCACACTACGGCTCGGATCCGATCCGTGGCTGTCCGCTTGATTCAGACAGCCCCGGACCGGATCAGCACACAGAACTGGAGGGCTAATTTGCCCTCCGATCCGGTGTGCAGCCGCATGCAGCTGGCGCTGCTGATAGGTCAGGACCATGGCTCGCGGGGAGCTAGCCGCGGTCCTGAACTGTCAGGAGGGGCCGGCGCTGAGCTTTAGCACCATGGAGCTGTCCCCTCTGACAGATCAGGAACAAGGCTCGCTCCTTGCGAGTCACGGTACCGAGCTATCAGCGGCGGCAGCTGCGCCAGCTGCACAAGGGACCGGAGGGCAAATTAGCCCTCCAGTTCTGTGTGCTGATCCGGTCCGCGGCTGTCTGCTTCAAGCGGACAGCCATGCATTGGATCCCAGCCGTAGTGTGAAGCCAGCCTAACTCTCCTACTTCACAACCTTTAATCAGCCATCATGTGCCTCTAACAAGTACAGGTGGAACGGAGATCTGCCCGTGGCTGTTAACCAGTTAAATCCTGCTGTCAACCTCTGACATTGGGTGACAGTGGGATTTAACATGTGACGGCAGGGGACCACGTCATTCCCTGCTCAGATCGGCGCCCGTGATGTGATCGCAGGCACTGATGGGTTGTCATGACAGGCAGGGGACAGCTGGTGGCCCTTCTGTCTGTCATTAACATCCTCCTATGAACACCGGCTGTGAGCGGGCATTTATAGGACATCGAGATGTCAGTGCTAATATACTGCTCTGTATAGCACAAGTGATTGGACAGTTACAGCTTTAATATATATATACCAAGTATATTGTGGCACCCTGCAGAATTATGCATCAGAAATATCTGAAAATATCAGTAAATTCTGGTGGTGTAGGAAATCAGCTTTTTAGCCATTGTAATACACTCAAATGTGATCAGTGCAAAGGGCTATTGTGAAATAGGGGGGTTAGCAGCCGTATAGGAGAACTACGGAGCCCAGAAGGAGCAATAGTGCTCTCCTTGAAATTCAGAGGGGCTGGAGAGAAATGAGGCAAACCAGTGCTGTCTCAGAGGAGCACAGAGACCGGATATCGGATCCGAATCTGTGACTGAAACACGCAGCACAGTAAACACCGGGATAGTGGAGGTTGTATATCTACACTGTACCTCAGCAAAGCAACACGGCGGGGCCAGAAGCACATGGAAAGGCTTAAGTTGCCTAGCAAATAGGGTACCTGTGAGGAGAAACAGGGCCAGCAGCTCAGCTAAAGCAGCAGCAAGGCCACACTCAAGGCACAAGAGTAGGAAACTGAGGACCCGGACACGGTGGGAGCAACCCAGCCCCGGTACAGACTCCATGGACAGTACTCTGCCAAATATCATCTGCAGTAAAGCCTTGGAAAACTACAAAACCGTGAGTTTGTGTGATCCTTGTACTCAAGTCCTACTCTCCCTCACCAACTGTCATCATCTCTACTACTACCCTATCCTGCAACATCTATAGCCTCAAACATAGACTATAACTACCACTGCCCCGGGAAATCAAGCTCTACCCGTGGAGAGCCATTACATCCCCAGCTGCCAAACATCATCACCCGGAGGTTCTGCAGCAGCGGTGGTCCCCTCACTGACCACAACCCGTGGGTGGCGTCACATCCGTGTGACACTCCAGTCATCTTCTGCAGTCCTGGGCATTGCCTCGGAGTGATACATGGTGTCTACTGGCTGCCAAGCTTATCCTCAACATTAGAGGCACTAGTATAGACCTGGTAGACACTCCAGGGTAAGCTCAGCTCGTGGTGCACCTGTCTACACCTGTCTACACCTGCCAGTGTTACAGGAATATGCTGGCTCTATATACATAAAATAATTATTAATTATTATTACTAGATAATCACACACATTGACAGAAGATTTATTATTTTTTTTACCCTGTCAGTTCCTGAAATGTAGTTGAATGTTGATAATAAACAACCACCGTATTTTTTAAAGAAATGTTATGTATTTGTAATTCGGAGTCTAAAATGTTGATAGATTGAAAGATAAAGTCTACAATACAAACTTTCACACTACTTTTAGACACTACTATGGTAATAAGTAGAACAGTATGACAGGTCTACCTTAGCAGCCCCATATGAAATCTATTACCCTTAGGCAGTATTGGCTTCAATAAAGAACTTGCTACTCATTGTTATAAATGGCTCACATATGCCATATACATATACTGTATCTCAATACTGGAAGTGATACATTTCAATACTAATCGAATAAATCTAGAAATTCAGACATTGTATTATTTCTGTAGATGAGTGAATTATCTTCTCTGGGAAGTCAGGTAATTTCATTATAAATGTACAAATATTCCTGCCTTAACACTTTTTGGGGGGGGATTTGTCCTCCTGTACAGAATTTTTCATAGATGTCTTAGTACAAATGTGATAGGAAACATTCCAAAACTTTTATTAAGAAAGCGTTCCCCTTTTAGATGGAGATTTCTGGAACTTGTTATCATCCATTTTATGGGGCTGCTGGTTTAGCATCTTTGTTCCTGATGCCCTGTGGCTTTGAGTCATACTTAATGCATTTTGAATTTTGTTGTTTTAAGATGGTCATAAACATAACTTATAAAATAGGTACTATACTATGTAATTACCCTAAAAAATAGTGCCCACATTTTGCCTACATGAAAATAATAATGCTCCCTGTGTTCTGCTTTGAGGGTCACAATACTCTAAGTACCCCTATAAAAATAAAGCCCACTTAAAGGGATCCTGTCACCTCCAAAACGCTAGCAAAACATGTCCCTGCATCATCCCATCACTAATCTCACACTCCTTTTGTCTCCTAAAATCATTCTGTGAAAGTGCCTAAAAACGTTTTAATACTCACTCATTAGTGATTATAATTAGCAGGGGCTATATTCTTTAGTCACCAGGGCGGGCTGTTTTGCAGCTCCAGGATCCACCCTGTCTCTGTATTGTAAGAGAGTAAACTGATAAGCTGCTAAAACCAAGCAGACTGCCATTTTGTAGTGGCCCAGGAAAGATAAAGCACAGTCTCTGGTTGCCATGGTGACTGCTCTGTGTCTAGAAAAGTGAAAGCACAGTCTCTGGTTGCCTTGGTGACAGCTCTGTCAGTTGCTCCGGTGGTTGTTGATCTCTCTCTGCGGTGGCCATTACTAGCCAGTGCAAGCTATATGGGCCTTTAAAGTTGTTTGCAAGCCCTGTTGTGTGGACTAAAGACTTTATCTTTTACCGAGCAAGTATCCAGCATCCTGACAAGGAGGCTGAGGAGATGTTCCCCCTGATGGAGCGAGTGATTGGCGTCCAGGAAGGCCATGAGTGACTGCGAAAGGAGAGTCGGCGTCCGGTGCCATCCACATTGGGAGGATCCTGACAAGGAGGCTGAGGAGATGTTTCCCTGATGGAGAGAGTGATTGGCGTCCAGGAAGGCCGTGAGTGACTGTGAAAGGAGAGTCGGCGTCCGTGTCATCCACATTGGGAGGATCCTGACAAGGTCCTGACAAGCCCTGGAAAAGAGTGCTCCACAGATTGCACCCCAAGCTAACAGAACTAAAGTACTGGACATGTGAATCTGGCATTGGCTGGTAAGCTGCCGAATTCTGCTGTTTTTTTTACAATATGTTTTTCTTTTGCGCAAAAGGTTTTTTTCTTTTTACTTTTTCTGGACTTGCTGCAGCCCACGTGGAATATACACCGGTGTAAAGCTACATTTGAGGTTTATGGTACCATAGTTTTGAGATACCCGGGTATCCCTGTGCTAAGTGTATAGCCAGCATTGATACAGTGTATTGTATTGTTATTAGCTGTGATAAGTTATACTCAGTGTGCCATCTCAGAGGTCCCATCAGACCACAGTTGATGTACATAGCCTTTAGTTAAGTTAAATCCTTGATAAGTCTAACATGTAGGTAAATTTGCTCCTGGTTCTGAGTGTGATTTACAGTTAGGGCCAGAAATATTTGGACAGTGACACAATTTTCGCGAGTTGGGCTCTGCATGCCACCACATTGGATTTGAAATGAAACCTCTACAACAGAATTCAAGTGCAGATTGTAACGTTTAATTTGAAGGGTTGAACAAAAATATCTGATAGAAAATGTAGGAATTGTACACATTTCTTTACAAACACTCCACATTTTAGGAGGTCAAAAGTAATTGGACAAATAAACATAACCCAAACAAAATATTTTTATTTTCAATATATTTGTTGCGAATCCTTTGGAGGCAATCACTGCCTTAATTCTGGAACCCATGGACATCACCAAACGCTGGGTTTCCTCCTTCTTAATGCTTTGCCAGGCCTTTACAGCCGCAGCCTTCAGGTCTTGCTTGTTTTCGGGTCTTTCCGTCTTAAGTCTGGATTTGAGCAAGTGAAATGCATGCTCAATTGGGTTAAGAGCTGGTGATTGACTTGGCCATTGCAGAATGTTCCACTTTTTTGCACTCATGAACTCCTGGGTAGCTTTGGCTGTATGCTTGGGGTCATTATCCATCTGTACTATGAAGCGCCGTCCAATCAACTTTGCAGCATTTGGCTGAATCTGGGCTGAAAGTATATCCCGGTACACTTCAGAATTCATCCGGCTACTCTTGTCTGCTGTTATGTCATCAATAAACACAAGTGACCCAGTGCCATTGAAAGCCATGCATGCCCATGCCATCACGTTGCCTCCACCATGTTTTACAGAGGATGTGGTGTGCCTTGGATCATGTGCCGTTCCCTTTCTTCTCCAAACTTTTTTCTTCCCATCATTCTGGTACAGGTTGATCTTTGTCTCATCTGTCCATAGAATACTTTTCCAGAACTGAGCTGGCTTCTTGAGGTGTTTTTCAGCAAATGTAACTCTGGCCTGACTATTTTTGGAATTGATGAATGGTTTGCATCTAGATGTGAACCCTTTGTATTTACTGTCATGGAGTCTTCTCTTTACTGTTGACTTAGAGACAGATACACCTACTTCACTGAGAGTGTTCTGGACTTCAGTTGATGTTGTGAACGGGTTCTTCTTCACCAAATAAAGTATGCGGCGATCATCCACCACTGTTGTCATCCGTGGACGCCCAAGCCTTGTAGAGTTCCCAAGTTCACCAGTCAATTCCTTTTTTCTCAGAATGTACCCAACTGTTGATTTTGCTACTCCAAGCATGTCTGCTATCTCTCTTTTTTTTCAGCCTCAGGATGTTCTGCTTCACCTCAATTGAGAGTTCCTTTGACCGCATGTTGTCTGGGCACAGCAACAGCTTCCAAATGCAAAACCACACACCTGGAATCCACCCCTGACCTTTTAACTACTTCATTGATTACAGGTTAACGAGGGAGACGCCTTCAGAGTTAATTGCAGCCCTTAGAGTCCATTGTCCAATTACTTTTGGTCCCTTGAAAAAGAGGAGGCTATGCATTACAGAGCTATGATTCCTAAACCCTTTCTCCGATTTGGATGTGGGTACTCTCATATTGCAGCTGGGAGTGTGCACTTTCAGCCCATATTATATATATAATTGTATTTCTGAACATGTTTTTGTAAACAGCTAAAATAACAAAACTTGTGTCACTGTCCAAATATTTCTGGCCCTAACTGTACATACCCTGGGAACTCTGAGATCGGTGCATTGATGTCGGCTAACGCTGAGTGTGTGAAACTGTTATTGGTTATATTTTAAGGGGATTTTGATACTTATACATTCTATACTGAACCATACTTTGATCCCCATATCAGTAAAAAATACTGTTGTTTATTTCTGCCTCTGTCTCAGTCTGTGACTCACTGGATCTTAATAGGACCTCCGGTCATTATAGTATGTTTGCTGTGTTTGTGCAGGCATTGCCTTCCCCCCTCTCTATCACTCACAGAATGCAAATCATTAGTCCTGCCTTCAGTTTCAGTTTCACAGCAGCACAGAGAGAGAGAGGGTGGATCCTCGAGGCTGCAAAACAACATGCCCTGGTGACTAAAGAATATGGCCCCTGCTAATTATAATCACTAATGAGTAAGTATTAAAAGGTTTTTCTCCACTTTCACAGGATGCTTTCAGAGATGGGATGCTGCAGGGACATGTTTTGATAGCTTAGGATGCCTACTGAGTCCCCCCATGTTCAGTATTATTGTCTCCTGAGTCTTCCTTAATTACAATAAAAATGCCTCCAGCGTCCCACCACATATAGTGATAATGTTTATGCAACGGCCGCAAGGGCCGGGGGATACTCAGTAGCCTGGCCGGCTTACGTTCTGGGAAGTCACGGTGACTGTGGCCCAGCTCTGTGGCTCTGGCCGTACAGTGATGTGAGTTATTTACAGGGAATGATGAGTTTTTACATGAATCCATCTGTGGTACCTGGTCATGGGTGACCAGCGCTGCTGTTTTTGGGCCTCTGAGGAAGAATGTGCGGCAGCCGGGATTTTAATGCTCCCCATAGGTGGAGTGGGGCCCCAGGATCTGTATAAGAGCCCATGGGGAACAATGGTAGTTGCAGTTGGGATGCAGGTAGGACCGCGCGGGAAATAACCGGAGGACACAAAAGTTGCAGTTCTTATAACTTTACTTGGCAGACTGTGGTGCAGTCCAGGGGTGCTGGTTACCAGGTCTAGAAGGGTCCAGTCAGCCAGGAAGCATTCGGAGTCCAACTCGACAGGTAGGTTTGGAGGCCTTCCTGCTTTGCTCTTGGTTTGGGGTCCTGGCAGCCTGTGAGCTATCCCGCGGCTCTCTTCCTGCTTGTTTGCCCTTGCTCCCATATGGCAGACATCATGAGCCTATAACGGGCACTGCCGTGCTGTTGGTGGCTCTGGGCTCTCACTATGCTGTTGTGTCGCTGGGTCTTTAGAGTGGCCAGGATAATGCAGTCTCCTGTCCTCCAGATTCTATCAGCAGGACATGCAGTTCCCGTCTGACCCAGGACTCTTGCGTCCTCTGCAGTGCCTCTCTGGTGTGAGCTTTCGGCAGCTTCACTCCCCAGAGCTCTCTCTCCTATGTCTTCTCCTCTCCCTCTCCTCAGACTAACTAATAAGTTCCTCCCCATTCCTGCACTTTCCTATTCCTAACCCCTTCTACTTGCCAGAACCAGGGCAGATCCCTTGAACTCGGGTGTAAAGCTTCCCCTTCTGGCCTGGAATCAGGAATGGTGAATGCATGTGTGGGGTTACCTCGCATGGGGATCTCCTCCTGCTTCCAAGCATGATATCACCCCTGGTGAAGGAGGCAATGTCACTGCGGCAACCAGACCGCTGGGGTGCCACATTTATGAGTTCCCTGATGTACAGGTATAATGTTTCCCAAGTCCCCCGACATACATTAATAATGTCCCATGAGTTTCCCCATGTACAATAACCATGTACCCTGAGTGCACACAGCTCTCATATACAAAGTGGGACGCTCCTACATCTCCCCTATTCACAATATATTGCCTCCAGAATTTGCCTATGCACAATATGATAGGCCTAAAGCGTATCTTTATAAAGTGTGATGTGCTTACAGATCCATATATACAGTATGATGACCCATCACTTCCTTATACATAGTATGATGAGCCCTCAACTCTCTTAATCTCACTATAATGTGCCCACAGTTCTTAAATGCAGTATGATGTCCCCACAGCTCCCCTATACACAGTATGTTGGATCCACATCTCTTCAATACATAATCGGATGGCCCTATAGATCTCCAATACATAATATAATACCCTCCACACTGTTTGATGGCCATACGGTAGTCCTCACACTGCGTGATGTTGCTGTCAAACAAGAGTAAAAGAGAGGTAGCCTAACACGCCGATATCATCATGGCAGGACACCTCTAGTGCATCTCCATGATGTTCTGTACACTGTAGGCAGGCCTAAAGCGAACTGTGACCTACGGAATGAAAAGAATGTGTGCAATGAGATAATGTCTACCTGATCTACCACAGAGTATTGCTCACCAATACACTTCAGAGTAGTGGTATCTTAAACTGTTATTTCCAAGTGAGGCGCCAGGGGTAACTGCATGAAAAAATGATGGTGCACCAAATCACAAAGTAGTACCGTATATACTCGTGTATAAGCCAAGTTTTTCAGCCCAAAATTTGGGCTGAAAAGTCTCCCCCTCGGCTTATACACGGGTCATATACGGTACATGGTGAGGTGGGGGCTTTGTCCGGGGCTGTGGAGGCTGCAGGAGGCGGGGGGAGCTGCTGTATGAGCGGCCCCGTCACGTGGGGCCGCTCATTAAATAAGCACTGCTTCCCCCTGTCAATCAGCGGCAGGGGGAAGCAGTGCATATAGCCCCCAAATGCTGGCACTCGCCCCCCCTTGTAAGGGCCCCCCCCCCGCTGGTTATATTACCATCGCGGTCTTCTGATCAGCGCCGCTCCTCGGTGCTCCTCGGTGCTCCGTCCGTCCGTCCTGCTACATCCGGGATCCCGGATGTAGCAGGACGGGAGCAGCGAGGACGGAGCGCCGAGGAGCAGCGCTGATCAGAAGACCGGGATGGTAAGAGAAGCGGGGGGGGCCCTTGCAAGGGGGGGCGAGTGCCAGCATTTGGGGGCTGCTGGGGACCCCCAGGGGGCTGCTGGGGACCCCCAGAGGGCTGCTGGGTACCCCCTGGGGCTGCTGGGGACCCCAGGGGGCTGCTGGGTACCCCCTGGGGGCTGCTGGGTACCCCCAGGGGGCAGCTAGGTACCCCCAGGGGGCTGCTGGGTACCCCCAAGGGGCTGCTATATGTACCCCTGGGGGCCTGCTGTATACCACTGGGGCTGCTGTATACTACCACTGGGGCTGCTGGGGCTGCTATATACTACCACTGGGGCTGCTGTATACTACCACTGGGGCTGCTATATACTACCACTGGGGCTGCTGTATACTACCACTGGGGCTGCTATATACTACCACTGGGGCTGCTATATACTACCACTGGGGCTGCTATATACTACCACTGGGGCTGCTGTATACTACCACTGGGGCTGCTATATACTACCACTGGGGCTGCTATATACTACCACTGGGGCTGCTGTATACTACCACTGGGGCTGCTGTATACTACCACTGGGGCTGCTATATACTACCACTGGGGCTGCTATATACTACCACTGGGGCTGCTGTATACTACCACTGGGGCTGCTATATACTACCACTGGGGTTGCTATATACTACCACTGGGGCTGCTATATACTACCACTGGGGCTGCTGTATACTACCACTGGGGCTGCTATATACTACCACTGGGGCTGCTGTATACTACCACTGGGGCTGCTATATACTACCACTGGGGCTGCTGTATACTACCACTGGGGCTGCTATATACTACCACTGGGGCTGCTATATACTACCACTGGGGCTGCTGTATACTACCACTGGGGCTGCTATATACTACCACTGGGGCTGCTATATACTACTACTGGGGCTGCTGTATACTACCACTGGGGCTGCTATATACTACCACTGGGGCTGCTATATACTACCACTGGGGCTGCTATATACTACCACTGGGGCTGCTGTATACTACCACTGGGGCTGCTATATACTACCACTGAGGCTGCTGTATACTACCACTGGGGCTGCTATATACTACCACTGGGGCTGCTATATGCTACCTCTGGGGCTGCTGTATACTACCACTGAGGCTGCTGTATACTACCACTGGGGCTGCTGTATACTACCACTGGGGCTGCTGTATACTACCACTGGGGAGGCCTGTATACCACTGGGGGGGGCCTGTATACCACACTGCTGGGGCTGTATACCTGTGCTGGGGTCCACCCTCGGCTTATACACGAGTCAATAGGTTTTTCCAGATTTTTGGGGCAAACGTAGGGGGTCGGCTTATACACGGGTCGGCTTATACACGACTATATACTAATTATATCTGTCATTTTTCTAACATGTTGGAGTGTTACATAGATTTAATGATTGTTGTCATGATTTTACTTATTATTTGCAACTTTTTCCATTCATGTGCAGACCTTGTTCTGAGTAACTTTGCTTTTTAACAAATTTGTGTATTTTACTTAGAGATGAATAAACTTTCCCCGAACATGTTCGCCAATTTCAGATTCAGCACCAACATTGCAGATTCTGTTTGTGATCAGAAACCCAAGCAATTTACCAAAAAATCATCGAACGCTGCTTAGTTTGATAAAAAAAAAGTTTGAAATTTAAAATGGCCCTAAAACTTTCCTTGATTGTTTGGGGTCAAAACACTCGCTGGAAGACCTTACGATTAGGAGTGTTCCCAGGTGTCAGGTCTACCTTTTTCTTTCAACCTGTAGAATTTTTTTTGAGCTTTAATTTATTTATTTTTTTAAGCTTCCTGGTCTATGTAGGTACTTTTGACACCTGCAGAGTGTGAATTTTGGATACAGTACCAGATTTGGCATCAGCTGTGAAGTTCAGGAACCCTACAATGTCTTAAAATATCCGTTTAAGAGAGCTTAATACTTTTATTTCTATTTGTTTGACACATATATTATTTATTTCTTATTATCATTATTATTATTACTATTATTATTTTAATTATTTTTTTGGGAGACCAAACCTTTATTATTGCAGAGGTTCAGCACCGTGCAAGACCATCTTTCTACACTTATGTGATAGCAATTCATATAAAAATAGCATATGCCCATTATATGCTTCACATACATGGTCTAATAGGTCTGTTCACACTTATGAAACACCATACTATGGATATTGCTTCTTGAACATGTGCAATCACTTTATTTCATTTCATTCCATATGTTTAGAATACAGATTTTTGTCATGTGCACAAGTGTGTTAGATGTATCATTAATATTGAACTTGTCCTTGAATTGCTGACCACTAGCTTTATTCAGCATTCCAGATGAATTGGTGGTGAGCTGAATAAATTTAATTGTTTTCATTATTTCGCCTCCAAATATGACATGCTTCAATAATCACTCCACCCAACCACAAGCTCAGGCGTTACCTGTGGTGTGAGAAATAATAATAATAATTATAATGGAAATGGGATTTGTAATGTAAGACAGGTGCCTTCTGCAGCCCACCCCATGGAGAGGTTAATGAGAAGCTAGGCAACAAGATTGTGCAAACAATACTATTCTGTAAGTGATTGTGTCCTGGCGCTGGAAAAGGCAGGCCTCTAGGCAAAGCAAAGAGGCATCGCCGTGGAGCCCGGCGCCATCTTGAAAGTGCAGTACAACACAGCTACCCTCTGCTACAGTGTCTGTGCCTGCCAAACGCAGGAAGTTAAATTAATGATGGATCCACTGCAAGATATGACAGCTCTGGGGGATGTCACCTTCCTCACAACCCCAGGTGCAGAGGGTGCTTCAGCGCCAGAACTGGAGCAGTTCACACAGGACACATATGTGAACTGGAGTTCCACCGCACTACCCACCTTGGGTCTCATATGCAGTGAGGTCAGGTTCCAGTGCTGCGCTTGGAGGACAGAGTGGACCTGAGTGGACCTGAGGAGCTCACAGTCAGGAAGTGAGCCGTTCCCCTTGCCAGCCAAGAGCACCAGATGTCACATGCGGAAACGCATGCATTTTTTTAACATGGGCTCCTATGGGAAACGCATGCGTTTTTGAATGGCACTAAAAGGTACTAATTGTACGTGTTTTTGCATGCGTTTTCCATAGGAACCCATGTTATAAAAACGCATGCGTTTTCTACAAAAACGCATGCGTTTTCTACAGAAACGCATGCGTTTTTGGATATGCTCCAAAAACGCATGGGACAGTCACACATGCTTTTTGGCTATTAGGGCATGCGTTTTTTAACATGGGGGCCTATGGGTGCGTTTTTTACATGCGTTTTTGAAAACGCAGGTCTCCAAAAATGCATGTGAAAAATGGTACTGTGACCCCAGCCTAACAAATGGAAAATTAGGGGCTCTGTAGAAACCAAACCACAATCAGGTAGACCAACAAAAATTTCATCCACAACTGCCAATAAAATTAGTTTGGGATGCAAAGAGAAACCCACGAATAACATCAGCTAAAATAGAGGACTCACTGAAAACTAGCGATGTGGCCTTGTTCACACATATCAGCTTTTTTGCCATTCTCTGCGTTTTTTAGCTGTTAAAAAAACGCACATGCGTTAACGCATGGTGTAGCTGTGTTTTCTAGCAACACATGCGGTTTTTTTCACCATTCCAAAAAATGCTGCAATCAGCGTTTTTTTAACATAAGGCCCCATGGGAAATGCATGTGTGAACGCATGGCACATATAGGCACCTGCGTTAACACAGGCGTAAACGCATATGCGTTTTAATGAAAAAATTACTAAGTCCAAAAACTTCTCAAAAACGTTCAAAACCACAGTGGACACTATTTGGCACCCTTAGAAAAACTGATCAGTTTTTCTAAGGGCTAAAAAAACACATTGGTATGTGTGAACAAGGCCTGTGGCTGTTTCAAGATGCACAATAAGGAGGCACTTGAAGAAAAATGGGCTGCATGGTTGAGTTGCCAGAAGAAAGCCATTACTGCGGAAATGCCACAAAGTATCTCGCCTACAATATCCCAGCACAGAGACAAGCCTCCAAACTCCTGGAAAAAGTAATTTGTAATAATGAGACCAAAATTGGACTTTTTGGCCACAGCCCTAAGCATTACATTTAGAGAGGTGTCAACAAGGTGTATGATGAAAGGAACACCATTCTGACTGTAAAGCATGGAGGTGTATTGCTGATGACAAGGAGATGTGTGAGCTACAAAGGCACAGGAAACTTTGTCATAGTTGAAGGAAATATGAATGCAGCATCTTATCAGCGAATACTGTAGGCAAATTAGCACTCATCAACCCGGAGTGCGCATGGGAAGTACTTGGACGTTCTAACATATCAATGATCCAAAACACAAGGCCAAGTCGATCTGTCAGTGGCTACAGCAGAACAAAGTGAAGTTTCTGAAGTGTTCATCTCAGTCTCCTGACCTCAATATCATTGAGCCACTCTGGGGAGAACTCAAGTGAACAGTTCATGCAAGAAAGACCTGGAATTTAGAGAAACTGGAGGCTTTTTGCCCAAAAGAATGGGCAGCTTTACCTTGTGAAAAAAATAAAGAACCTCATTCACAACTACAACAAAAGATTTCAAGCTGTCATTGGCTATGTTCACACACAATTTGCGTTTTTTTAGCACTCTTAAAAGTACTTGCGTTTTTTTAAGAGTGCTAAAAAATGTCCCTTGTGTGTCTGAAAGGATTTGCCACGTTTTTGGACTTAGTCATTTTTTCACCAAAAACGCAGGCAAAAACGCAAGCGTTAACGCAGGGTGCATAAATGTGCCTTTTAAAAACGCATGTGTTTCCCATAGGGCCCCCATGTTAAAAAAACGCATGTGCGTTTTTTCAAAAACACATGCGTTTTTTTAACATGGGCCCCTATGGGAAACGCATGCGTTTTTGAATGGCACTAAAAGGTACTAATGTACCATGCGTTTTTGCATGCGTTTCCCATAGGGCCCCATGTTAAAAAAACGCATGCGTTTTTGGAAAAACGCACATGCGTTTTTTACAGCACCCAAAAACGCTGCATGCAGCGTTTTTTGGACTAGGGGTAAAAAACGCAAATGGAGCTGAAAAACGCAGCTACACTCAAATGTATCCTGCGTTAATGCACCTGCTTTTTTTTTAACAGCCCAAAAACGCAGAGATGGTCAAAAAAACGCATGTGTGTGAACATGGCCATTGATGTAAGAGGGGGCAATGTATGGAATTAAGAACTGGGGTATGTGAACTTTTGATCAGGTTCATTTGGATGTCTTTGGTTGTCATTATGATTTATACACCATGTTCCAAATTATCATGCAAATGTTCTTTTTCTCTGATTTTCCTAAATGGTCGGTGCAAATGACAGTCAGTGTAATAAAAGTCATCACCCGTTAGAGTATACATCGAATTTTATTGAAGAAACCTCCCAAGCATAACAGTTTAATGTTCACAATTTAAAAAACAAAACTCTAACTGCACTGTTCCAAATTATTAGGCACTGTAGAGTTTCCAAACATTTGATACGTTTTGAAAGAACTGAAAATGCTCATTTCTTGAATTTGCAGCATTAGGAGGTCACATTCACTGAAATAAAAAGCTATTTAACTCCAAAACATCCTAACAGACCAAGTTACATGTTAACATATGATCCCTTCTTTGATATCACCTTTACAATTCTTGCATCTATTGAACTTGTGAGTTTCTGGAGAGTTTCTGCTTGTATTTCTTTGCATGATGTCAGAATCTCCTCCCAGAGCTGCTGTTTTGATATGAACTGCCTCCCACCCTCATAGATCTTTTGCTTGATTATACTCCAAAGGTTCTCTATAGGGTTGAGGTCAGGGGAAGATGTTGGCCACACCATGAGTTTATCTCCTTTTATGCCCATAGCAGTCAATGGCACAGAGGTATTCTTTGCAGCATGAGATAGTGCATGTCATGCATGAAGATAATTTTGCTCTGAAGGCACGTTTTTGCTTTTTGTACCATGGAAGAAAGTTCTCAGTCAGAAACTCTATATACTTTGCAGAGGTCATTTTCACACCTTAAAGGGGCCTACCAGCTGTTTCCCAATGATTCCAGCCCAAAACGTGACTCCTCCACCTAGTTGCTGACGTCACAGCCTTGTGGGACATGGTGGCCATCCACCAACCATCGACTATTCCATCCATCTGCACCATCCAGGGTTGCTCGGCACTCATCAGTAAACAAGACTGTTTGAAAATTAGTCTTCATGTATGTCTGGGCCCACTGCAACCGTTTCAGCTTGTGAGCACTGTTTAGGGGTGGCCGAATATCCGGTTTATGCACCACAGCAAGTGTTTGAAGGATCCTACACCTTGAGGTTCAAGGGACATCAGAGGCACCAGCAACCTCAAATATATGTTTGCTGGTTTGTAAGGCCTTTTTAGCAGCTGCTTTCTTAATCCGATGAACTTGCCTGGCAGAAACCTTCCTCATTCTGCCTTTATCTGCACGAACACGTCTGTGCTCAGAATCAGCCACAAATCTCTTCACAGTACGATGATCACGCTTACGTTTGCGTGCAATATCTAATGTTTTCATCCCTTGTCCAAGGCATTGCACTATTTGTTGCTTTTCGGCAGCAGAGAGATCCTTTTCTTTCCCATGTTACTTGAAAACTGTGGCCTGCGTAATATTGTGGAACACCCAGTTTTCCATTTATTGGGCTCAGCTGCCAAACTAATTATCACAGGTATCTGAGAGTGATTTCAGTGATCCAAGGAACCCTGAGACACAATACCATCAATGGGTTTCATTGAAAAAAAAAACCCTATGACACTTAAAACCAATTTGCATGATAATTTGGAACATGGTTTAAAGGGAACAAACAGTAGTTTAACAATAAATGGCTTAACCCAACAACTAACCATGAATGGAAAAAAGTTTTAGCCTTATCATTTATATTCTCTGAAAAAAGGCAAAAAAAGCAAAAAATCTGCCGGGGTATGTAAACTTTTGAGCACAACTGTATGTGTGTTTGAGACTTATTATAGTCTTACTACTTGCTAATCACTAAATTCCAGTCTTACTGAATCAAGCCATAAGAGTCTAAAAAACCTCACGTGGCCAGTGTGAAAAAGGCAAGATTTCTGTTTTTATTTGTAAGACAGATTGGAATATATAACGTGTAACTCTAAAAGCTGACTATACAGGTCCTTTTGTGATGATAGCTTCCCCTTTTATTAATGACAATCTCTGTACAGCACTATGCAATATGCTGTAATGAGAAACAAGAACACTATTTTAGTTCATATTTTTTATTTATTTTTTCACATTTTTAGGATAAGAAAGTGATATTATCCGATGATAACATTTTCATATATCTGTCATTTTTAGGTCCCTATTTTTTTTATATATATGCATATGTTAGATATACAATAATCTTTTAAAAACACAGCAAAAAAGGTTTGTCTTGTGAGCTAACTTTATCTTAGCGTGCGATATGAAAACCACATGTTTATCCTGTTCCTTCACAAGCAAAACAACCTCAGCAAATGAAAAAAGTTCCTACCGCTAACACAAGACTCTCGCTTTTCTTTACCATTGATCCTTTTGTAAATAATCAAGCTCACCACTATAGGTTAGGGCTTTAGGTTACAGTGGAACTGGTGGTTAAAACACAATGCACTTTTTGTTATTGTTTGGTTTTGCTATAGTGCTTTGTTTTTTTAATGTAACTTTCTGGCAGAACGATGATTACAGACTTGCTGGATGCACTTTCCTTATTAGCCAGGTCCTCTATTTTCCATTTTTTATGGAGCTAGACTTTTTCCTTTTTTTGTAGAATGATGTAAGATAAGAATATATACTTTGACATTTTTTTGTTCTCAAATAAAATAGAAATGGAATCCTTTATGGAAAATTTTGTAGGACTGAAAGGAAGTACGGTATCACAAATGTTAACCACGTTTAACAAAATAACAAAAATAATGTACTTCTTAACATGATACATAGTGATGAGCGAGTACTGAAATGCTGGAGTGCTCAATACTCCAATCAAGCAGGTCAGATACACAGATGGTCTCAACTCGACTAACGAGTTTAATAGAAGTCAAAGGGAATCTTGAGCATTTTTCCAGAAGTCCCTAACAAGAGGGCTCAAATACAATGGGAACAACATGGGGAGGATGCCTAGATGCATTCCTGACTCCCAGGTAAATGCTGAGAACAATGTTGTCAGAGTATTAGACTGTGTGAACATTCTAAAGCCCCTGTCACACTAAGTGAGCTCGCTAGCGAGATCGCTGCTAAGTCACAAGTTTGGTGACGCAACAGCAACCTCGCCAGCGATCTTGCTATGTTTGACACTTAGCAGCGACCAGGCCACTGCTGTGAGATATCTGGTCATGTCAGAGTCGCCTGGACCATTTTTTGATCATTGGGGTCCCGCTGGGCAGCATGTATCGGTGTGTTTGACAGGTTCAACAACCAAACAGGGTCCCAATGACCTCCGTATCATTCCGGATTGTTGTTGCATCGTTCGTGAGATCTGACTGTTTGACATCTCATCAGCGATCCCTACCAGGTCATATCGCTGTCGGGATCACTGGTGCATCACCAAGTGTGACGGTACCTTAAGGGACAGTGCTGAGCTCCATCAGGCTGTCAGCACAAGCTCCTGTGATCTTATCTGACTTCTCTGCAGTCACAGTGGCTCTGATCCTTTTCTCCTTGGATCATCTGAGATGGAATCTGATGCCATCTTTCTTGTATGGGGGCCATATTTCCCATAGGGATCTCATGCTGGATGGCATCTAGGCAACCCAAAGTCTTCATTGTGTCAGGCAAACACTCCCTAGTATTTCCCCAACAGGTATTCTACTTGTCCTACTTTCTGGGGGGAGAACTCAGACAGATTTTACTTCCATCTGCTCCATGATCTTACGACCACCTTTTGTCTAGCACCTTCTTTCCTTCTACCTATGGATACCAAAAAGGTCCCTGAATCTCCAGAAATAGCAACAGCATCCAATCTTGTGAGAGTCTCTCACATCACATAGACTTTAGAAATTAAGGCATCTTAATAGCACACATTCCTGATGAACAGTCGTTAGGGTATTGAGGACCAGCAGGATCAATTTGTGAAGCACCTGGGCTTTCAAAGTGCTCATTATGCATCTAGATACGTTCCTTGGAGGGTCTAGTTTCAAAAATTAGGTCACTTGTGGGGAGCTTTAATGTTTAGGCATACAGGGGCTCTCCAAACGCAATATGGTGTCGGCTGACAATTTGAATGGAAAATCAGCTCAAATTGTTAGAGGACACCATGTCACATTTGGAGAGCCCCTGTGTGCCCGAACATTGGAGCTCTCCCACAAGTGACCCCATTTTGGAAATTAGACCCCCCAGGGAACTTATATTGATGCATACTGAGCACTTTGAACCCCCATGTGCTTCACAAATTAATCCGTAAAAATTTAAAAATAATTTTTTTGTGGGAAAAAAAGTATTTTTTCATTTTTACGGATCGATATGTGAAGCACCTGGGAGTTCAAAGTGCTCACTATGCATCTAGATAGGTTCCTTGTGGGGGTCTAGTTTCCAAAATGGGGTCACTTGTGGGGGAGCTCCAATGTTTAGGCACACAGGAACTCTCCAAACGCGACATAGTTTCCGCTAATAATTTGAATGGAAAATTAGCACAAATTGTTAGCGACACCATGTTGCATTTGGAGAGCCCCTGTGTGCCTAAACATTGAAGCTCCCCCACAAGTAACCCCATTTTGGAAACTAGACCCCCAGGGAACTTATCTAGATGCGTGGTGAGCACTTTGAACCCCAGATGTTTCACAATTTTTGTGCTGAAAAGTGCCCCCTTCAGCTTATACTCGAGTCACTCTGTATTTGCTTCGGGGGCTGTGACCGAGAGCTGGAGGAGGCAGGATGGGGCCGCGGATGGCGGAAGGTCACATGGGGCCGCTCATTAGTTTAATGAATATGCACTGCATCCCCCTGTCCATCAGTAGCAGGGGGAGAAGTGCATATTGCACAACACTGGCTCCCATCAGTGATATACAGGCCCCCTCCTTAGTATCTGGCCCCCAGGCTGTGGCACACATTAAAATAACAAGCATTGTATACATTACCTTTCCGGCGAGTCCTTGCTGGCACCGCCGTGTCCTCCGGTCTCCCTGCTTATTCCTGCTTGTGCCGGTGTCATGTAACCGGCGCAGCAGCGATAACATCATCGCTGCTGCGTCAGTCACAGCAATAGAAGCCGGCACAAGCAGGAAGAAGCAAGGAGACCGGAAGACGTGGCGGTGCCAGCAAGGAGTCGCCGGAAAGGTAATGTATAAAATGTTTCTTATTTTAACAGGTCCCGCAGCCTCGGGGCCAGATACTAAGGAGGGGGGGCTGTGGATCACTGATGGGGGCCTGTACATCACTGCTAGGGGCCTGTATATTACTGCTAGGGGCCTGTATATTACTGCTGGGGGCCTGTATACCACTGATAAGGGGCCTGTATACCACTGATGAGGGGCCTGCATACCACTGATGAGGGGCCTGTACACCACTGATGAGGGGCCTGTATACCACTGATGAGGGGCCTGTATACCAGTGATGGGGGCGCTATATACCAGGATGGGGGGCTATATATTAGTGATAGGGGCTATGTAACAGGATGGAGGTCTGCTGCATTTCTCACCCTAGGCTTATACTCGAGTCAATAAGTTTCCCTAGTTTTGGAGGGTAAAATTAGGGACCTCGGCTTATACTCGGGTCGGCCTATACTCAAGTATATACGGTATTTAGTTTGTCACTATGAACGTTGAATTTTGATTGGATCTCTTGAAAAGAGATTCATACATTGTCGTGGATTATGTTCATTAGGCTACGTTCACATGCTGCATTTTTTCCGTTTTTTTGCGTAGGCGTTTTTTCCTGCGTTTTGTGGCCGCGTTTTTTAGTGACACGGGGGCAGGAATAATCCTGTTCTCATTTGACTTGTGTGTACTTTCACTTTAGTAGTGTTATGTACATACACTGCTAAAGCGAAATAAAAGAAAGCAATGGTTTAAAAAATAAAAAAACTAAATACTCACCTCTCCACTTACTGTCAGGTAAGGCATCCAATCACTGCAAGGACCTGAATCAGCTGACCGGCGGCAAACCAATCAGCTGATGTGTCACCTGACAGCATCAGCAGAGCGGTTTAAATCGCTCAGCTGATCCTGTCAGCTGACACATCAGCTGATCGTTTTGCTGCCGGTCAGCTGTTTAAGGTCCTTGCAGCAATCAGACGTGGACGCCTCGCATCCTGAGACAGTCTGTGGAGATGTGAGTATTTTATTTATTTATTTTTATTACCATTGTTCACTTTTATTTCGCCTTAGCAGTCTATGTACATACACTGCTAAAGTGAAAGTACACACATGTCACACGGGAACAGTATTCTTCCTGCCCACATATGACATCACTTCCTACTGCACCTGCGCTTACAGGTGCTGGAATAGAGCATTGTCTGAACGACAATGCATATTCTAGAGCTTATAATGGTGCCTATTGAGAGAAGTGCGCGCTATTAAGCACAAAGAATTAACACGTTGTTTCTTTTTATGCACGCGCTTTTGGCCTAAGTTACACAGCGTCTGAACGGCAAACATGAAAGTCCATTCACTTTGCCGAGAAACGCAGACGCTGTGTGGGAACGTATCCTTAAATAAATGATACCTACCTTTTTCCAAGAAAGTAGTTTGATTTTGGGTGTAAGGATTTCCAAGACATCTAGGGTATAATTATTTTAATTGGAAGATGCTGAGTTTTTTTAGATTGACAGAAGCTATCTCCAAGTCGAGATTGTGGATTGTAGAAGAGGGTTGTAGGAAGTCGCAACTTCTTAGGCTGCTGCAGCCATGTCAATGCTTTAAAAGTGGTTTGGGCTTCTCACAACCAGGTGAGCCTATTGTACACCTTTCTTGACCATTCATCTCCCCAGATAAGAGCCTATTGCTCTTCTAATTGTTGTTACAGCTTTCTCTTCATTTTTTCACTAATAGATATGAATGAATCTGTTGTCGGGTTACTCATGTTTGGCGGGACTGTAAAAAGACCATTGAGGAGACCTTTCAGAGGTTGCAGAGCAGGCAAGAAGATCAAGTCCTGGAGGAGAAGGTTTAAACCTGCGGTCCCATCCATCATCATGGGTAATGTACGATCAATTGGTAACAAGTCGGATGAACTGCTGGCTCTGAGTAAGACCCAGAAGGAGTTCAGGGAATGCAGTCTCATGTGCTTTACAGAAACCTGGTTGCATGAGGACGTCCCAGATTCAAGTGTATCGGTACCAGGGTTTCAAATGGTTCGGGCTGACAGGGACATAGTGAAGTGCGTTAAGAAGAAGGGCGGAGGTGTGATACTGTACATTAACAACAGATGGTGTAATCAGGGGCATGTAACAGTTAAGGAGAGACATTGTTGCCCAAACATTGAACTATTAGCAGTGGGCCTCAGGCCTTACTATCTGCCTAGAGAATTCTCTCTTGTTATTGCAGTGGTGTCGTATATACCACCATCTGCAAATCCAGAGGCAGCTGGGGAAGTACTGTCTGGGGTGATTGCCCGGCTTCAGACGAAACACCCTAACTCTCTAACTGTCATTTCTGGGGATTTTAATCGAGCCAAGATCTCATTACCAAAGTTCTATCAATATGTCAAATGTTCTACACGGGACAATTATATATTGGATCTCCTCTATGCCAGTGTTAAGGATGCTTACTCATCATCTGCATTGCCCCCCTGGGGAAATCTGACCACAACCTCATACTATTGTCTCCAGCCTATCAACCAGTTGTCTGCAAACAACCAGCGACAATTAAACAGATAAGGAAGTGGTCTCCGGCGGCAGAGAAGGGGTTACAAGACTGCTTTGATTGCACAGACTGGGAGGTGTTATGTGCCAGGGAACCTAATGATGATGTTAATGAGGTTACCGGGAGAGTTACTGATTACATCAACTTTTGTACTGACAATATTGTACCTATTCATGAGATTCGGTGTTATGCAAACAATGAGCCTTGGATTACAAAAGAATTGAAACATCTACTAAACAGGAAAAAAAAAGCTTTTAAAAGGAAGGACAAGGAGGAAATGAAAATTGTACAGCGAGACTTAAAGGGGAAAATTAAGATTGCCCGTGAAGCATTCAGAATTAAATTGGAAAATAAATTGTCACACAACAACTCCAGAGAAGTGTGGGCTGGAATGAAGCTATTGACTGGGTTTAAGGCAAGGTCAGATCAGGGGGGTGGGAGGCTGATCATGGCTAATGAAATTAATGAGTTTTTCAACAGATTCAACAATAAATGTGCGATGTCAACAGGGGAGAGGGCCGGGGAGCGACAAGCAATATCAACTGGGGGGAGAAAGTTAGAGACTTTCTTGATCTCCGAAAATGATGTGAGGGAACAGTTTATTAAGCTGGTCAGTGGTAAAGGAGCAGGGCCTGATGGTATCTGTCCACGTGTCCTCAGAGTGTGTGCAAATCAGTTGTGCACTGTCTTCCAGCACCTGTTTAACTGGAGCTTACAATCACAGAGAGTACCAGTTCTATGGAAGACTTCTTGCCTGGTGCCGGTTCCCAAGACTACCTTCCCGAGCTCCCATAACGACTATAGACCGGTGGCCTTAACATTGCATGCGATGAAGTCCTTGGAGAGAATTGTACTTGCATACTTGTGTCCGAGGATGTCTGCTTTTACGGACCCCCTTCAGGTTGCGTATCGGCAGAGTCGGGGGTGGACGATGCTGTAGCGTATCTGCTACAAACAGTACATTCCTTTTGGACAATGATGAAACCACTGTGCGTGCCATGTTCTTCGATTTCTCCAGTGCATTCAACACCTTACAGCCACTATTATTACGTAAAAAGCTGGTTGAAATGGCGGTTGATGAGGGACTAGTGAATTGGATCATTGATTACCTGTCGGACAGGCCACAGTTCGTAAGGTTGGGGGCGGCCGTATCGGATAGTGTTCGGAGCAGTGTTGGAGCCCCTCAGGGAACAGTGCTGTCGCCATTCCTTTTTACGTTATACACAGCTGATTTTCAGTATAAATCAGACCTTTGTCACCTTCAGAAGTACTCTGATGACTCAGTGATAGTCGGAGGTATTGAGAGAGGCCGGGGGGAGGAGGAATATAGAAGGGTGGTTTTGGACTTTGTTGACTGGTGCCAGGCTAACCATTTAGAACTCAACGTAAAGAAAACCAGAGAGTTGGTGTTGAGTTATGGAAGATGCATGAAGGATTGTTTACCTATCACTATTGATGGTCAGGATGTGGAGATTGTGGAGAATTTCAAATATTTGGGGGTTCACCTGGACAGCAAGCTTGATTGGAGGTGCCATATGGAGAAGGTTTGCAAGAAAGGGATGAGTAGACTTTACTTCCTAAGGAAGTTAAGGTCGTTTAATGTGTGTAACAAAATGCTTGAAATGTTCTACCAATCTATTGTGGCGAGTGCAATCTTTGCTGCAATAATATGCTGTGGTAGTAGTGTGCGCACAGCTGACGCTAATAAGCTGAATAAACTTATCAAGAAGGCTAGTGCGGCGGTGGGTCTACAACTTAGGACTTTCGAGGAGGTATTAGAGGATAGAATTAATAAGAAATCCAAGGCTATAATGAGCAACAATACACACCCGCTCTCTGAACTGTTTGCGAAGCAGAAGAGCACATTCAGCAAGCGTCTAATCCAACTAATGTGTAAAAAGGAAAGATACAGAAAATCATTTGTTCTGACAGCTGTGGGGATGTTTAACAAATGTATAAGTGTAAAGCATCCCAAGACTAAGTGAAGTTCCAAGTGTATGGGGGGAATAGGTGAGGTACATGTACCAGTCTACCCTCATCTGCTGTCCATATAGACTTATTTTGTAAAGTGTGTAATGTTCTTGATCTTTGTTGTGCTGCTGTAATACTGTAATTTCCTCCGGGATCAATAAAGTTTATCTTATCTTATCTTATCTTATCTTATGATCCCGAACCACATATAAGTCAATGGGTTCCCAAATGTAAGTGCTATAAAATGGTGGTAGTAAGAGCTAGGAAACAGCAAAAGGAAGCAAAGTAGGATTAAAGCAGAACAATTATACATACCATGTTTCTCCAGAAGATAAGACTGCTGTCAGACTGTTTCTTGGCCCGCTCAATAAACCTTATGAAAAGCCTGATATCAGATCCCAGCTGACCGCTTTTATTTGGCAGGTTAGCAAACTAGAGGGCACCCCATATCATTTTTTACATTTATTTAGTTTTTTTATACTACATTTTGGGTTAGGACACAGACAGCTTGTGAGAGGGCAACCAATCACAGACAACAGCACAGAGGGTGGGGGACATGTATAGCAGTCTGATTGGAATTAATCACACTGTCACAGAGGGTGGGGGAAGCAGTGAATATTCATAAGGTTTAATGAGTTGGGCAGGAAACAACATGAGTTGGGCTGAAACCACCATCCGGTAACCGGATTGCTCTGGATGTGTAATCCGGAGCAATCCGGTTACCGTACAGTTTGCTCATCCCTGCTGCCGCAGGGATGATCAAACTGTTAAGACTGTACAAAAAGCTAAAATATTAATAATAATTGTGCCCATCATGTCTCTAGGGGGTGCCCACCCCCCCTAGAGACATGCTGCCTACTCACGTGGGCATGTAATGTGTTAATAACTCCTGTACAGTAATCCGGCTCCTGTCGGCTCTGTACAATTTTCTGAATGAAGCCGTGGCTCCACGGACAGCTGTGCGCATACTATACGTAATGTACATATAGTATGTGCTGCTGTCCGAGGTCCTGTAGGCTTTTACATTAGATCTATGGGCAGCGCTCCTAGGAGGAGCGTTTCCTGCTCCGGTTTTGAGCTTTTTAAAAGCTCTAAACCGGATCAGGATTTGAAAAAAAAACGCATGTGTGACCCATGCCTTACAGATAGTAGTTAGCGTTGGGGTTCACTCATCCCTATTTACTAATAGAATTTATTTGAAAAAAATCAAAACACGCTGCAATTCCAACTAAAGTTGGATGAGATTCACCCATTCAAGTCTATAGATGTGACAATGAAATTGGTTTTCACATTGTGGCATGCAATTTTGACAGATATTTGACAATTCAGTAGGAAACTGTAAATGCTCCACTAAATGTATAATATCTGCTGAGTAAAAAAATTTGGATTGCACATGAAGACAAGTGAGAAAAAAATCATCCGAATTTTCTGGATGAAATTCAGACTCATTTTTTCTACTGTCATGTGAACCTACCCTTTATCTATTACAAAGTCAATGGAAGAAAAGTTCATTTTTTTCCCTTGTGTTTTTAAAACACATGAAAAACAAAACATGCAAGATGGATATAAATGGATGCAAGTTGGAAACACTGTAGAGGAGAAAATATTCAGTTTTTGTATAACGTAAAAACGGACGTGGATATGTGAATGTAGCCTTATTCCAACAAACTTTTAATTGTGATCATTTAAAAAAAAAAAATAATGAGTTGTTTTTTTATATTGCTGCTATATACTGATTATATCCACCCTTTTTTTTTTTTGCCTTTTTGAACATCCACCTAATATGTTTAGTAGTGTTGGTCGCACATGCTCAAGCTTTGTCCCATCAAAGAATTCATTAATACAAAGGTAGGTGAATAATACCTGCTACTGTGCAGGCCAACCAATAAGAATATGTGCATGTGAAGCGGCCTTCTGATCATTCTGGCCATGATTCATCAAAGCAACGATGCCAGGATTCTGAAGTTGAGGGGAGTTGCACAAAATTTTGTGACTTTAGGCGCTTTCACACCAGTTTCATTCTCATTCAGCTCCACCAAAATGGGCAAAGCAGTGGTGGGATGTGGGAGCAAAGGAGACCTGATACCAAAGCTCCAATAATTTGCGATAAGCTGTGGCGTGCCTTACTCTGGAAAACATACTCCAGTCTCTGACTAGAGTAAGATTTGTGTCAAGGTGCATGGAGGTGTACATTACTTGTCAGACAATGTGGATTCATTAAAAGCAGAGCACCTCCTCCAGCATTGCCAATTTTAATGAAACGGAGCACCTGAGAGTAAATTGAAAGAACACTAAGGGCGCTAGATCACATACATAAAGCAATATACACATAAGGGAACATTTTTAATAAAAGTATTCCAATTGAAAACTTGCTTTGTTTTGCATAGTCTAACAGAAGAAATCCATTTTTAATTGAGGGACAACTAATGTAAATCATTAGTTTAATATTAGTTTAATGGGAACCAACCAGCGGGATTTAGGGCTACAAAATGAAGCCAGTGCTTTATAGGCACTGGGATGCTGAATGCAATCATACATTTACTTGAATGATTACATGTTTGATTGCAGAGAAAAGTGTCATAAAACTCCTGGAAAACAGGGCAGCAGATGACTGATGTGTGCAGCACTGCATCACCATTTGGAGCTGTTGTTTTGTTTATTACTCCACTGTAGGCGTGCCTTTCGGCTGTATGCAAAACCCACCCGCCAACTTGTGAAAGTAAGGATGAGAGGGAGGTGCGGGTTGGACTTATAGATGGGAGTAATAAAAAATAACAACCCCAAATAGTCACAAAGTGCAGCACACATCAGTCATGTGCTGCACTGTTTTCCAGGAGTTTTATTATACTTTTCTCTGCAATCAATGCAAAAAAGAATGGAATGATTCAAGTAAAGGTATGATTGTATTTAGCATTCACTTTATAGTCCTAAATCCTGCTGGTTGGTTGCCTTTAAAATGTGCTGAGATCCTGTATTGATGACAGACTGCACAAGGTGGGAATGCTATGAATGATGGTGAAAAATGATGTATCCCACCGTAAGACTAAATCCACGATTTTACTATTTCAATGTACAGATCTGTTTTGTTTATTGTTGAGGGTATCTTCACTACGATGATTGGAGTTTAATTAAAAAGTTAGTTGTTAACAACATTACATGCTCTTGATGTGCTTTGTTATAAGTAAAAATTCCCCCAAAAATCCAAATACATTTCTTTTTAAGTCATTAATGTCAGAGATGAAAAATGTTTTGGATTTTTATTAAATAATTAATATCTTAGCTAAGCAGCCCACAAAAACTGATCAAGCAAACATGTGTTTCATAGTTTGCTTTGCTTTGATTTATGTCTTTATTTGTGCCACATTTTTGAGAGCAATGGTGACAAGGAAATAAACAAGAAGAGTGTGATTCAATAAAATCTCACAGAAAATCCAGAGCGACTTAAAGCCAGTCATGTGCTATGCTTCAATTGTGGTGGTGACTTCAGTCACTGTAGCAGAATGCGCCATGATTGTGGTTTTCTGCGATGTTTACTATCGATAGAGTTCAAGAACACAACATGGAAAAAATATGAAGTCAAAACATCTGTGTCAGCTTAATGAATACGAGAAAAATAGCAAAAAATACTTACAGAATAAGAACTGTAGCGTTACATGGGTTATTTGATGTAGGGAAGAGATTTAATTTTCCTGTACGTAGGGAACATTTCACTTTCGTGTCCATGACTGATGAAACAATTATACCTTAGTGGATGTAATGCTGATACTAATTACTGCGGTGAACAGCTTGCATGGATGGAAAGAGAACGTCCTTTCAAGACGGTCACTGTATGATCAAATCATCCATTTACATCTGTTTTCTCTTAGTCATGAAAAGATTAATAAAATATATACACATATATATGTATATACTGTATTTACAATATATGCAGTATATTTAAGGCCATATGGTTGTCGGGCCCCACGGGACTGGGGTACTCGGTGCCGGACCGGACGGTAGTGGGGATGTCACAGGTGGCTTGGTCCGGACCGTGTCCCTGGCTCGGCAATGGAATATTTACAGGGGAAATGTCACGGGTGATGCCACCCACTTGGTGCGGCCAGTGATGGGGCCGCCGCTGCTGCAGAACCTCTGGGGGTGATGGAGTGGCAGCGGAGATGGTATAGTTCCAGTGGGAAGAACTGTATCCCCCGGGGCAGTAAGAGTTAAAGTCTTTTGCGTGTAGTTGTAGCACACTTACTTGCAGGCTGCAGGGATCTCTCCTCCTGGCTGGTGCTGACAGGCTGGATCTGTAGGGAGGAATGGTCTGCAGATAGAGACTGACAAAAGAGGCAATTCAGAGTTTTCCAAGGCTTTACTCGTTGTTTCCTTCAAGCAGTTTACAAGTCATCTGCAGTTGGTACACAGTTCAAGTACACGGGTTCTTTCTACTTCTGCAGCCAGGCCTCTCTCTCCCTGTGACCCCTCACACAGTCTGTTAGTGTCCCTTTCCGGGCTGTTGCATTCTCTTTCTCTGTGTTGTGCGACACTGGACAGTATGGCGGTGACTCGGGCTTCTGTGAGTCCTAGTATGTCACTGAGCTGCCTGTCCTTTGGGTTAGGGATCTCAATCTGAAACTCAGACCCCTCGTCGTGTTGTCTGGGGATGCCGGGTGAACTACGGTCCCCTTTAGAGCCGACACTCTACTTTAGCCCAGCCTCCAGTAATCCTCAGCACTAGGATACCAGGCTCCTTCTCTCTGTTCCTTTCTGTATATAGGAGGGCTACTCCGCCTGCAGTCGGTTGCTTTAGCTGTAGTTCTAGGGCCCGGGTTACACCGTCCCTCTCGGCTCTCTCACACTCCTGGTGGCTTTAGCGTCGGACGGGCTTTCCCCCCATCTGGCTCGCACTGGCTCAGTACGGGTCTGCACTCCTCGGCCTTGCTCTCGCAGGACGTGTGGCTCTCTCCTGCTCAGCTTCAGCTCAACCTGCTGCTGTTCTCTGGTCTGCTTCTGGTCTTTGCATCTCAGTACCATGGCTTACTGAACTCCTTCACTCCTCCCCTCACTATATACTGTCAGTCACCTGACCTCTGGTGTGCCCAACCCACTCCTCTGATCCACCACCCCTCTGATCTCATATAGTTTCTAATCTCAGGGCTGGATGTAACCTTCTCTAACACGTGGGTTGTGTGGGCTGTGAGGGTGTTAGTGTTTAACAATGTCCTACCTGCCTGGCTGCAGTTCCCTTTGTGGCCTCCTGGACGCAGGGGCGCCACATATATAGCACATATAAAGGTATAAAGGGAAAAATATCATGATCAGCAAATGCTCACATATTTACCACAAATTAACAGTGCGCTCCTCTGCTGACCATGACGTTTTGCCCTCAAAAAGCCTGGTCTAAGAGATCATGAAACTGTATGATGCAGATGCAGTGTTTGACTTCCGGGGAAGTCTCAATCACTTGATGTACATGTGCATTAACTCCCTGAGGACACCAAGTGTGGTGTTCAACTACACTAGGGTGCCTTAACCTGTGTCTCACAGACCCTTAATATTTGACTCATAGCTGTCTGCCAGCCTTTTGAATTAGCACCTGGTCTAGAGAGCAGGTATCCAGATGGTGATTTATTTGAGTAGCCTCACATAGAAGAGCAAATCTGGATGTCATGGGGGGTTTAGGGATAATTTAAGTATGATCAGTGTGGCGCCCCACCTGGTCAGGCGTCACAATTGGGGTACTGCACCCATAAATGAGTGTGTCACAGTGGAAAGCAGATGTCTGTGGGAGGCTCCCAACCTAGTACTCCCACACACCCACCTAGAATAGATGGTTTTGGGCCCGTACGCTATGGTGGAGTTAAGGGGAGGAGGGAGGACACACAGTGAGTTCTAGACGGCACTGAGGAAAGACGGAAAATGGGGAGCCTCCGAGTGAGAAAAGGAGACTTCCAAGGAGGGGGCCTGAAAGGAGAACTGGCAGCCCAGACTGAAGGAGAGGACCCCACGAGCGTCCATACTCAGGGAGGGAACCCTGGTCCACCAACACCAGAGTACCGGTTCCGAAGACGGTCAGGGAGTCCAGCCACTGCGCCTAGATCGAGATCTGTACCAGGGAGACCTGGTCACCTATGAGCAGCATGCAGGATCCATGGGATGGTTCGCCATTAGGGTGTCCACCTATAAGCAACCAACATTGAATGTCAACAGGAACTGTACATAGTTTTATTCTTGTTTTGCTTTGAGTATTGAGTGCTAACTTTCCTTTCTGCCTATTGAGACTTATATACTTTCATGAGAACTCTTACCCCGTTTAATGATAATGTTTAACCCCAAGCAGCCCAGCGGTGATAAGACACACTGGACTGTGCAGGACAAAAATTACCGCTGGGTTCGCGCAGTTACCGATCCCCGTGAGGCCGAAGAATCACCTTGTTAATATTTTTTTTTAATTATCCTTTTATATATTATGCAACGTTTAAGTATGGTGCCTCTCATAAAGGGAAGAAAAATAATGCTTGAACATGTAAATATGTTACTCGTTACTGTCATTGTTTACTGAAAAAGAAAAATTCACTATACCTGTACCAGTTTAACCACACTCGCGGACAAGTGTATTCCATCAAGGGGGAATGTGGCGCCCCACCTGGTCAGGCGTCACAATTGGGGTACTGCACCCATAAATGAGTGTGCAATGAGTGTGCGGTGACCCCTGTCACAGTGGAAGGCAGATGTCTGTGGGAGGCTCCCATCCTAGCACTCCCACACACCCACCTAGAATAGATTGTTTTGGGCCCGTACTCTGGGGGGGGTTAAAGGGAGGACACACTGTGAGTTCTAGATGGCACGGGAGGGAAGACGGAAAACGGGGACCCTCCAAGTGAGAAAAGGAAACTTGCGGGGTGGGGGCCTGAAAGGAGAACAGGCAGCTCAGAATGAAGGAGGGGACCCCCCGAGCGTCCACATTCAGGGAGGGAACCCTGGTCCACATACACAGGAGTACCAGTTCCGAAGACGGTTAGGGAGTCCAGCCCCTGCGCCGAGAACACAGGAGGTCGTAAGTCTGTTTACTGGCCCCGACACCCTGTCAGGCAGGCTCAGTCTCAACAGATTAACCCACTGTGGTCAAATCCCAGAGCAGGAGAGGGAGAGAGTGGAAGCCGGGATCGTCAGAGCACCTCAACGGGCCTGGTATTAAGCAGGCTACCCCAGGACAGCCACTAGCAGCAGGACACGGGGTAGATCCAGGAAGGCATACCACGGGAGACTTCTAGAGACTCTGCAGCCCACTGTGACTACCCAACTGGATAAAGACTGTTTTGCCACTGTGAACTGTATCATTATCTGTATCGTTCCAGTAAAGTACCCGTGTAGAGTGACTGAGTCTCCGTGTGCTTATTCACTGCTGCAATTATTGTGAGAAGTGAACCGGGCACTAACCTGCTGCAGATTCCTTGCGGAAAACGGCGGTGTCTGGACTCCGGTGCTCTGCTGGAGAAAAACTCTTGATATTTGTAGAAAGTAGCGGCACACGGATTGGATCCAAACATTTCCGGCTTTTATTGGTGCATCAAGTTACAGATGGTGCAGGAAGGGGGGGTGCTGAAGGTGCTACTAGCCCGTGGAAGAGGAGTACCTCGAAACGGTCCGTTGCACCTTCAGCACCCCCCCTCCCTGCACCATCTGTAACTTGATGCACCAATAAAAGCCGGAAATTTTTGGATCCAATCCGTGTGCCGCTACTTTCTACAATTATTCACTGCTGCGCTGCAACTACTACCTCCATCATCTGCACCTTTATCCCTATAGGTGCATCCCTGCCCCGGAGGGCCAGCTCCACCTGCAGGAAGCTATACCATCTCAGCTGCTGCACCATCACCCTCTGGAGGACTGAAGCAGTGCTGGTGCTCTTTCACCAGGATCTGTGGGTGGCGCCATGATAAACTTTATAAACTTTTATATCCATTCCAACACCAACTGCACCTTTTGTAAGTAAGACCCCACGGGTCCGTGCAGGCCACTAGTGACATCCCTACCGAAGCAGAGGGCCCAGATACCTGAGTCCCTATACCCTGGTCGAGTCAATAAGCTGGATGCAGGATGATACTACCTAGGTGCACGCCCCTCTCAGCTTGATGCCTTGGTAAGAGCCTGGCCGCATCATGAAAGGGGGCGGGGCTAATTTGTGTCATACCGGAGCCCCGCCCCCTTTCATGACGTGGCCATGCTCTTAGCAAGCAGAGAGGGGCGTGCATAATTACAAGGCAGCAGCAGACAGGCGGCCCTATTGCGGCTTTCTCAGAAACAGAGAACCCACACAGGACGAGGTAAATATAAACTTTACTTTACAAAATTGATTTTTTTCTGCAAAAGGGATTGCTAGAAATGATAAGAGGGGGTGCAGGGACAGGTACAAAGATGTGGGGGGGGTCAGCTTGTGGGTTCAGGATAAACCCAAATCCTGAAAAGAGGAGTCCACATTAAATAAAACCTGAAAAACGCAGCAGGGAGATAACAATTTTAACCTGCTGAACGGAATCACCAGAGTATCGAGGTCTCAGAGCAAAAAACAATTTACAATTGGTTTTGAAACTCAAAAATTTGGACCTGTCACCAAAAAACAAATCCAGAGTAGGAATTTTCAATTCCAAATCTAGAGTCAGAACAATATAATCAGAAGTTCCCTGTACCCTAGCAGCAAGCTGGTCTAAACGAGAAGCTAGTTCTTGGACATTCATACTGGCACAAGACTCCACAGTCACCCAAAGAAAAAGAGGGAAGAAAAAGAACAAACTACAGGAAAAAAAAACTGCCTCAACACCTCTCTTCCCTTCTTCTGAGATGCACGTAACTCATTAGAGCTAGTTGTACTGTTATGATTTGATGACCTTGGAGTAACATAAAAAGACTTCACAGAAGTAGTTGGCAACTGTACTGACTGCAGTTCCTGATTAAATACCGCAACTAGAAGTAGCCGTAGCCGTAACCATACCCTAGACACCTCGACACGGCTGGAGAACTAGCTACTCCTATAGTTGGAAACAGAAAAGTCTATCTTGCCTCAGAGCAGAAGCCCATAAGAATAGCAGGCCCTCCACGGATATTGACTGGGAAACAGGAGAGGAAAAACACACACAGGTAGATAACAGAGTTTAGCAAAAGAGGCCACACTAGCTAGATAGTAAAGACAGGATGGAATACTATTGCGGTCAGTATTAAAATACTATCAAAAACCTCCAACAGATAGTGCCCACAAATTACCCTGAGTCTGCTAAGACTCACCGCCCTCTATATCTGCAGGAACGTCTGTGAATCAAACTAGAATATATAGGTACTAACACCAGCAGAACTGGAGGTAGCTGACAACAGTGAATAGCAATTCTTATCTAGGAAGAAAACTTTCTGAGAGCAGGTAAACAAATATGCAGACTAAATATCAAACCCACAACTCAGAGCAAAACAAGCAATAAGCAGATCCTCAAGCACACAACATGTGTGCTACAAAATAGCAAAAAACATTCACATAGCTTGCAAGGATTCAGCAGAGCAGGAAGAAACCCGGGAGAGGTGTGGAAACCTCCAGGAACTATTATAACTGGTAGAGGTTGATCAGCTCCAAACCACCTATATGCTCCAATCCAAAGCAGACTGCCAATCATCAGGATCAGCTGTGGAACTCTCCAAAACACAGCCAATTGCATCACCAGCAATAACCACAAGTGGGAGCTCACAACCAGAATTCGTCATCAATGAATTCACAACACCCCCCATCCTAGATATTGCCCCCAAATCCTGCATATGCCCCCCAATCTGGTATATAGCCCCCTTATACTGGTAAATGTCCCCCTATCCTGGTACATAGTCCCCAAACTGTTACATGCCTCCTGCCCATCCTGGATAACACCCCTATACTGGATAAGGCTCTCCCCCTTCCTGGTGCATAGCTGCCTTGTCCTGGTACATAGCCTCCCTATCCTGAATATGGTCCCCTCATCCTGGTACATAGCCCCTTTGTCCTGGTACATAGCCCTCTTGTCCTGAATATGGCCCCTATCCTGAATATGGGCCCCTTGTCCTGGTACATAGCCCCCTTGTCCTGGATATGGCCCCTCATTCTGGATATAGCCTTCTTGTCCTGGTACATAGCCCCCTTTGTCCTCCTCATTCCGGTATATGCCCTCATGCTGCAGCATACACACAAAATAATACCACTGTTAACTTACCCTTTGTTTCTCTGTGCTCCCAGTTTAGGTGTCTTCCTGCATGTATGGGCATTGGATCATGTGATCGGGGCACATAGTGAGATGACATCACTGTGCTGTGCTGGTCACATGATTGGATGCCAGGCACAGACTCAGGAAGATGGCAGTGATGCTACAGGCAGTGGAGCTACGGAGGGTAAGTTAACAGCGTTTATTATTTTGTGTCTGCGGCAATAGAGGAGCATATACTGTGACGGAGGACCATATCCAAATGAGGGGTATAAAACATGCGTTTTATAATCCGAAAAATGCGGTACCTACTCTATTTACAGTTATGCTCATATGAAAAATGGTAAACTATATCATGGAGCAGTGAATAGAAATACAGAAAGCGTAGAATAGAGGAACATAATAGAGAAGAAAGAGGACCAATGGTGTAAAGTTTGACAAAGATTTAGCCTGTAGAGCTAATCAGACACAATATGCATTGTGCTCCGTAGGTACACACTGACAGTGCAGTGCTACAACTGACACGCGTATTGTCATGCTCAAAAAGATTTGCAATAAGAGAGTAGGTAAACATAAAGGTACAAATTAGGAATTACATAGAGGCTCACTGAGAGTATTCAGCTGATATACTCCATTGGGAATGGCGTCCACCCACTTCTATGGATCATCGGTACATCAAGCAGGGCAGAGCCAGGCTGAATAGAAGCCGTAAAGTACACCATCCAGGTGTGATTGACAGTGCTTTGCACTGATGGGAAGGTGGTACTGAAGGAGTGGCAACAAAGCTGATGGCTGCACTGGTCGCTCTTGCTCAGAAGAGGATGGAGATGGTCAGGTAGTTGGTTCCTGCTGTTTAGTTCCCTGCGGTGGTGGGGCGGAAAACCATTGTGAATGTCTCCTCTCTAGGTAATGATGGGGCCTCAACCACTGAGGCAGGTAACTCCAGGTTGCAGCAGTCATGTGCAGCACAGGCTTAAGCCTTGGTCCCATGACCCATGATCATGTTCCTTGAGTAGAAAAAGTAGCAAGATGAAGTGACAGGTGTAGTTTCCACTCCCTTCAGTTCAGTAATGGTGCTGAGCAGTCACAGACAGCGCAGTCTTTTCTTTGGCTTCTCCTCTCAGGAGGTGGCTTCAATTAATTCTGTTTGTTCTTTATATAAATAGGCAGTACTCTTCTTCAGGAAACATAATTTTACAAATAAGCTTCATTACAGTAGGCTATTCTTTGCACTCTTCTCCGGCAAAAAACCCATGATGGCTGTCTTTTATTTTCAACTGCGCAACAGGATGCCATTTTACAACAAAAATCCATCATTTTAAAGCACATAATCACCATCATAGTTCACTTGTCAAGGCACACACAGGATTCTGCTTGTGGCTTCAATTTTGTGAGACATAGAGTATAGTGAAACCCGGAATGCTGGGCATGTGTTGGATCTCTTACATGCCATTGGTGGTGGTGGCCATGCCAGCACCTTGCAGTCTGGTGACAGTGAAGAGCATGTGGCTGTGAATGTGTGGTGCCCCACTGGTCAGTGGCCACAGTAGGGGTACTACACCCACAATAGAGTGTGCAGTATTCCTGTCGCAGGGGAGTGGAAAGTCAACATGATGTTCCCATCCTAGCACTCACGCACACTAGCCAGGGATGATGGGATTAAATCTTAGGACAAAGACCCAGTCCCAGAGGGCGGAGTTAGGTGAGGCAGGAAGACACACAGACATGTTTTAGTTTGGTCTGAGGAAGGAAGCAAGGTGGGAGCCCGAGAGAGAGAAGGGTCTCAAGGGAGGGGTCCTGAGAGAAAAGGCAGCCCAGGAAAAGAATGAGAAAACCCCATATTGGACCGTCTTTAGTCCGGGGGAATCCTAGTCCACCAACGGAGTGCCGGCTCTGAGGAACGGTACAGACGAGTTCACCCCATGAGACTTCGAACCCGTCCATCATGGGTTTGTTCAGCAGCCCCGACATCCCTGCTCAGAATGTGCAGGGCAGCGCAAGGAAAGTGAGGAGGGCAGACAGAACAGCAGGACGTGGGATTGACAAAAGAGGGTATACTATAGGGAACCATAAAAAAGCTTTACCCTCTTCTGCGACTACCCGGCCAGCTACCCGTCTAAAGACTGTAAAAGCTGTAACCTAAACTGCCATCTGAACTGGTTCCAGTAAAAGTACCCGTACAGAGTCATACAGCCTCAGTATCTCTTTTCATCCGAACCGCTGCACTACTCCATTATATCATCTCCAGCACCACCACCACAAGTGCTGATCTGCCCCGAGGACTCAGCTCCGCATGCAGGGAGCTGCAACATCCAAGCTGCAGTACCATCGTCTCTGGAGGTCTGAAGCAGCGCTGGTGACCATCTCCAGAATTTGCAGGTGGCGTCACGATAAACTTTATTCCCTTTTCCACAACTCCCCCAATTTTTAGGCTGACAACTAGGGCAATGGGTCCGGGCCAGCCACCGGTGACATCCCTGCAACTCCACGGCCGGGTACCGAGTCCCCATAGTCCCTTGGATGAATCAGCTTTCTGGCGTCATGAACAGGATGGCGTGCCTGGTGTAACCGGATACTGGGAGCCTTATAAACTCTCGAAATTGGCTAAAAGAACTGTTCCCACCATTTTACCGGGAACCCCAATATGTCGGCTTAACCATGTGAAAGGACAATGTGCTAGCCCAGGGGTGTACCTCAGCCCCTTACCATGGGAGGAGCCAACCAGAGGTGCAAAACTGTTTGCCCACCCCAATGGCCATCAATCAAGCATGGGGGTGGACCATAGCAAGATGGTCAAGAAGCGGCGCTGGTGACCATCACCAGAATCTACAGTTGGTGTCACGATAAACTTTATTCCCTTTTCCACAACTCCCCCAATTTTTAGGCTGACCACTAGGGCACTTGGTCAGGGCCGGCCACCGGTGTCATCCCTGCAACTCCACGGCCGGGTATCGAGTCCGCATAGGACCTTGGGTGAATCGAATGTGCCATGGTTGATGCTTCTGTGTTATTGTCCCCTTTCTGTAATAATATTTGGTTGCATTACCCCATGGTGTTAATATGGTAGAGGAAGATAGGAGAGTTAGGAGACACTTTAACAGTAAACCAGGTGAACATTATGGAAATAACATGCTTAGGTGGCAGCCTCGGACTGCTCTGCCGGGTAACCGGGCAAAAGTGATGGGAGGCCCTCAGGTGTAGAGGCTCCGCCCACCTAGCCCCGCCTCTCAGTACCCCCTGACTGTGCAGCTGTGCAGAGATCTCCTCCGGGTAGAGTAGAGCCGGCACTGTGATCTCCTCCCCCCTCCCATGTGACGTCTTTTTCCTCCAGTTCCTGCTCCTCTTGGAGGGAGCAGAGAGGGAAGCCTTCAGTGACCCTGAGAAGCAGGATCACAGCCATGGCTGCACATTGCCAGCCCAGCAAGAGCACAGGCTGAGACACTGCAGCTTGAAAGAGAGGGCAGACAGGTCTTTCTGCAGGGGACACAGACTCCACAGCCCCCAGACTCCTGTGAGTAAACTATCATTGTCTCCTGAGTTGATCTGCACCTGTCCTGTTAAACAATCATCTGGGGCTTGAACTGTGCTGAGGAGCTGCTCTGACTCACTACTTAGCTTTATATCACTGCAGCCCGTCTATTTCCTGTATCTCTGCACACAGGAAAGAGAGCAGCTGCAGGCAGCTCACCCTACATGACAGGAGAGGTCTGAGAGATCACTGGCTGCAGCCTTAAGGTTAGAAGGGAGACAGCTCTTAGTGGACCCTGAGTGTCCCCCTGGTGTGGGTGCAGCGCTCAGGGCCCCCCAGTGTAAGTGCAGCGCTCAGGGGCCCCCCAGTGTGGGAGCAAAACTCAGGGGCCCCCCTGGTGTGGGTGCAGCGCTCAGGGCCCCCCCAGTGTAAGTGCAGCGCTCAGGGGCCCCCCAGTGTGGGAGCAGCACTCAGGGACCCCCTGGTGTGTGTGCAGCGCTCAGGGCCCCCCCAGTGTAAGTGCAGCACTCAGGGGCCCCCAGAGTGGGAGCAGTGCTCAGGGGCCCCCCGGTTTTGGGGGAAGCGCTCAGGGCCCCCCTGGTGTGGGGGATGCACTCGGGGGGGCCCCCCCAGTGTGGGGGCAGTGCTCAGGGGGCCCCCCGGTGTTGGGGGGGAAGTGCTCAGGGGCCCCCTGGTGTGGTGGATGCGCTCAGGGGCCCCCTGGTGTGGTGGATGCACTCAGGGCCCCCTGGTGTGGTGGATGCACTCAGGGGCCCCCTGGTGTGGGGGATGCGCTCAGGGACCCCCCCGGTGTGGGGGATGCACTCAGGGACCCCCCCGGTGTGGGGGATGTGCTCAGGGGCCCCCCCGGTGTGGGGGCAGTGCTCAGGGGCCCCCCTGGTGTTGGGGGGGAAGCGCTCAGGGGCCCCCTGGTGTAGTGGATGCACTCAGGGGCCCCCCCGGTGTTGGGGGGGAAGCGCTCAGGGGCCCCCTGGTTTAGTGGATGCACTCAGGGGCCTCCCGGTGTGGGGGCAGCACTCAGGGCCCCCCCAGTGTAAGTGCAGCACTCAGGGGCCCCCAGAGTGGGAGCAGTGCTCAGGGGCCCCCCGGTTTTAGGGGAAGCGCTCTGGGCCCCCCTGGTGTGGGGGATGCACTCGGGGGGGCCCCCCCAGTGTGGGGGCAGTGCTCAGGGGGCCCCCCGGTGTTGGGGGGAAGTGCTCAGGGGCCCCCTGGTGTGGTGGATGCGCTCAGGGGCCCCCTGGTGTGGTGGATGCACTCAGGGCCCCCTGGTGTGGTGGATGCACTCAGGGGCCCCCTGGTGTGGGAGATGCGCTCAGGGACCCCCCCGGTGTGGGGGATGCGCTCAGGGATCCCCCCGGTGTGGGGGATGCGCTCAGGGACCCCCCCGGTGTGGGGGATGCGCTCAGGGACCCCCCCGGTGTGGGGGATGCGCTCAGGGACCCCCCCGGTGTGGGGGATGCGCTCAGGGGCCCCCCCGGTGTTGGGGGGAAGCGTTCAGGGGCCCCCTGGTGTAGTGGATGCACTCAGGGGCCCCCCCGGTGTTGGGGGGGGAAGCGCTCAGGGGCCCCCTGGTTTAGTGGATGCACTCAGGGGCCTCCCGGTGTGGGGGCAGCACTCAGGGGCCCCCCTGGTGTGGGAGCAGCACTCAGGGGCCCCCGAGGGTGAGGTGTGGGGCAGCGCAGGGCCCCCAAGGGTGCGGTGTGGGGTAGCACTCGGGGCCCTGTCAGGGGCAAATTACACCAGCGGGGAAGACAGGCACAGGGAGGAGACACAGCGTACAGGGAAAGACAGGCGCGCAGGGGGAGATAGGTGCGCAGGGGGGACACAGCGCACAGGAAAGAGACAGGCAAAGGGGGAGACAAGTGTAGGGGAGAGACACAGTGCCCAGGGGAGAGAGACTGCACATAGAGAGGAGAGACCGCTCAAGGGGAGAGATATGCACAGGATCGGAGAGACAGCATGGTAGGGAATACATTTGCGAGGAATATATCTATATATACATATATATAGGTTGCGGACTATAATATATATATATATATATATATATTTGCCTGCTCAGCGGCTGTTTCTACGGGTCCTGTGGAAGCGGCCGCTGAGCCGCGAAACGGTTGCCGTCGTCCTCGCTCCCGCACCTCCCTCCCCCATCGCTTGCTTCTCTGGAATGCCTTTTTGGAAACCGCAATAAATTGATAAAGATCGTTATGGTGAGTGCCACTGTCTTTTTTTCCTGCTACTTATATTTGGTCACTTATGCTAAGTGTGCACCTCCATTTGCCTAATACCTTCGGTCAGAAAGCATTACCCTGGATTTCACCGGTTGTTGTACACGGATAGTGCCCAGTTCTTCTACTCTTTTTTGAGATAGATATATATATATATAGAGATAGAGATAGATATATATATATATAGAGAGATAGAGATAGAGATATATATATATAGAGATAGAGATATATATAGATATATAGATATATACATGATGCGGCAGTATGTATTAAAGGGGTCCACTGAGACTCTTTCGCCCGGGGCCCTGGAGCCGGCCCTGCCCCCAGCAGCAATATGTCTCCACCAGCAACAGCATAAAGTGTGCCCCCCCTAGCAGCAGCAATATGTGTGCTCCCCCAACAGCAGCAGCAAAATGTGCCCCCCAGCAGCAATATGTGTGTGCCCCACAACAGTAACAGTGTGTCTGTGCTCCCTCACCCCCAGCAGTAGCTGTATGTCTGTGACCCCCCCCCACAGCAGCAGCGTGTTTTTTCCCCCCATAGCCTGGTGCCGGAGACCAGGAGCTGCAGAGGAAGAGGCTGCCGGGTGCCTGGTGCCGGGTTCCTGGTGCCAGCGAGTGGGAGACTGGGAGCCGCAGAGGAAGAAGCTGCCTGGTGCCGGCGAGCGGGAGACCGAGAGTCACAGAGGAAGAAGCTGCCTGGTGCCAGAGATCGGGAGCTGCAGAGGAAGAAGCTGCTTGGTGCCAGGTTCCTGGTGCCGGTGACCGAGAGAACGAGCGCTGCAGAGGAAGAAGCTTCCGGGATCCGGGATCAGAAACGTGGAGTCAGGTAAGGCGCTGTTACAGCCGAAGATAGTAGCCTGGGGGGGACAGAGTGGGATAGATGGATGGATGGTGTGGCCTGGAAGAGGGGGCAGAATGGGATGGATGTGTGGGGGGCATTATGGAAAAGGGGAGAGAACGTGATGAATGGATAGGGGGGCGGCATAGAAAAGGGGGGAGAACGGGATGGATGAATGGATAGGGGCGGCATAGAAAGGGGGGAGAACGGGATGGATGAATGGATAGGGGCGGCATAGAAAGGGGGAAGTAGCTGGATGGATGGATGGGGGCCGGCATGGAAAAAGGGGGAGAAAATGGATGGATGGGGGAGAAGGTACATGGATGGAGGGGGGATGGGGAGAAGGTACATGGATGGTTTGGTGGATGGGGGAGAAGGTACATGGATGGATGGGGGAGAAGCTACATGGAACGTCGGGGGGAGAAGCTACATGGAATGTGGGGGAGAAGCTACATGGAACATGGGAGAGGGGAGAAGCTACATGGATGAGGGATGGGGGAGAGGCCGCGTGGAACAAGGGAGGGGAGAGGCTGCGTGGAACATGGGAGGTGAGAGGCTGCATGTAACCTGGAAGGGGGATGGTGGGGAAGGATGAGTGCTCAGGGGCCCCCCCGGTGTGGGGGCAGTGCTCAGGGGCCCCCCCGGTGTGGGGGCAGTGCTCAGGGGCCCCCCCGGTGTGGGGGCAGTGCTCAGGGGCCCCCCCGGTGTGGGGGCAGTGCTCAGGGGCCCCCCCGGTGTGGGGGCAGTGCTCAGGGGCCCCCCCGGTGTGGGGGCAGCGCTCAGGGGCCCCCCCGGTGTGGGGGCAGCGCTCAGGGGCCCCCCCGGTGTGGGGGATGTGCTCAGGGTCCCCCCCGGTGTGGGGGATGCGCTCAGGGGCCCCCCCGGTGTGGGGGCAGTGCTCAGGGGCCCCCCCGGTGTTGGGAGAAGCTACGTGGAATGTGGGAGAGGGGAGAAGCTACATGGATGAGGGATGGGGGAGAGGCCGCGTGGAACAAGGGAGGGGAGAGGCTGCGTGGTGCATAGGAGGGAAGAGGCTGCGTGGTGCATAGGAGGGAAGAGGCTGCGTGGAACATGGGAGGTGAGAGGCTGCATGTAACCTGGAAGGGGGATGGTGGGGAAGGATGAGCTGCATGAGACATATTGGGGGAGGATAAGCAACATGGGATTCAGGGGAATGGGGGTGAGGATGAGCTGTATGCAACATATGGATGTAAGATGAGCTGCGGGGGGGGGGGGATGCGCTCAGTATAAAGTACAATAATTGTACATCGCAGTTCTGATGAGCGCAGAGTGATGTGCAGGAGCCGCCAATATAATGGGTGTAATAACAGCTACCAGGTATTTACATATAGCTGAAGGGTGGGTGGGCCCCTGAAATCAATTTCCCTGGTGGGCCCGAGACACCCCAGTCCGACCCTGTTAGGTGGTAATGCTTCGCAAACAGATAGATAGCTATGGATTTAGGAAAACAGTCACATTGGAGGCATGAAGACAGCATGTACAGACAGAGCCTATCTTGCTGACCAAGCTGACACAATAGAGGTTCATTTTCTCTATCCCACGGAAGAGGTATTTCTTCAGCAGCTCTCAAGTCCCTCTAACCTTCATATGCAGTAACTACTCCTGTGTGCCTATTTCCTTTATGGGAGACCCCTTCTAGGCCCATACTCCTCCTGTGTCCAACAGCTCTCTGCTTTGAGTATGCTAAGGTGCTGTGCAGACCAGGGCATTCCATCTACATCAAAGGTATGCAAGTCCACAGAGATTCAACATGGGCTTCAGGTCCATCTGTTCCATGCAGCCCTGTATAGTAGGGGTTAGAGTTCCAGGAGAGCTCTCATTCTCCTCTCCTGGAACTTATACTTGCAAAACTCACTGCTGTAACTTTTTTGCACTAAACTTCACCCACCTAAACTATTCTGGTAGGTACTAGGTGAGGAGTGTTAACTCTTGATGTACCTGCTGCACATCACTTACAAAAACATTACAAAAGTCCAGTAGTCACAGCATAATAAAAACATTAATCTAATCCCAAGTTCGGTGGCATTACATTTCATTCCATCTTAGCGAATTCCGGCCTTCCCAGCCCTCTTAGAAGAGACTGCCAGCAAAATGCTTGAGTTCCTCATAGTCTTCCTTTATACCATTATAGTCGTTACTCAAACATAGCCCATCCGCAAAAGAGAAGCTGACACAAATTAACTTCTGTGCCGTCTCCAGAGGATAGAATATTTAAACAAAGCCTCTCCTACCCCGGCTCTCTCTACAGAATTGTATAATATTACGTTCAAATTAAGAGAAAATATGTTGTCTGCGTATGAATATAACCTTAAAAACTTAAAACTAATTATTACGCAACAGGGGACAGAGCAAGTGCGTTACTGGCCCGTAGAGTTAGGAAAAGAGAGGGACGAACCAGAATAGACCATCTAATGGATCATTGGGTGGGTTGCGTTAGGAATCCCTAATAGTACCTTCACACGCTGCAGTATCGGCTGGCGATATGAGTCGATCTAACGTGCGCGTGCACGTTTTTCATGCTCGCCTCAGATCGAGCATGCCGCAATCTCGCCCTGAAAGTAAGGGGATGTGTCGCTCCGGAAATCGCCTCACCTGCAGTGGAACCAATTTTGCCTCATTCGATCGCCGCTTCACACGCCGCAATTCCAAAGGCAATGTGGACGTACATGTTCAGCGGTGCGAGAAGATAGGCGTGCCACAGTGGTTTACACCGCGCCCCATACGCGCTCATTGGACAACGCAACAGCGTTACAATTTGTCAGCCTGCTCTAGAAGGCTGGCTAATACATGACGCAATTGAAGATGTGTGTGTTGCTGAACAGACAGCTCTTCAAATATGGCGCCCTGTCAACTGTCAGCCAATGGGAACACAATAGCCAACACCAATCATCACACACGGGGCGTAGACTACAGAATGGTTGAGGCACGCTTACGCGAAATCCTAGGCAACACTGTTTCCATCACTATCACCCATTCACACGCCACGACACGGAAATATCGCCTTCATGGTTGAGGCTGATTTCAGAGCAGTGCTCAGAAATCAGGTGACAGGTGAGAGCCGATTTATCGCCACGAAATTCCCCAATCACAAACTGCAACTGTGAGGCAATTTCACGGCGATTGTTCCGGGGCGACATATCGCCTTTAGGATTCCCAGCCGATATTGCGGTGTGTGAAGGTACCATAAGGGCTCTTGAACTGCATATCCCCTTCATTGATTTAGAAAAATGGATTAAAGCTGGAGTAAAATCGCTCCAAGATATGATGGAAGGATCCTTGGTTATTCCATTTGACCAATTATGTTTAAAATTCCCAGGTGTTAGGCGCCTTTTCTATCAGCTCAGACACCTAATTCAGTCTTCAGTAGAATCACCCTTTTTTACTGCCCCTATGGGTCATAAAGCCATTGGATTTTTTTCTGAGGCCGAATCAGGCCCTAAGGTAACCTTAATTCTTTATAGTGCCTTAAATAATCCGAAAGTTGATGATAAATTACTATATGTGTTCCATTGGGAGGAGGAACTGGGAGCTTTCTTGGAGCTGGAGGATTGGAGGGAGGGTCTGAGAGAAGTACATAGAGTGTCCTCCTGCAGTAATCACCTAGAACAACTTTAAAAAGTACACCTATGATGGTATATATGTCTGGAACAGTTAGCTCACTACGGACCCAATCAGACTTCTGTGTGTTGGAGAGGTTGTGGCAACTTGGGCATATTTGGTGGTCGTGTCCTTTGGGAGTTAATTATTGGAACAAAGTTGCTGGACTTATAAGGGAGGTGACCGGGCTGCAGATCACCTTGGAACCCACTCTGGGAGTTTTGCACATTGGGATGTATAGCTTTCCTTTTGACCTGACAGGCATGGTGTCACAGATTTTAATTGCTGCTAGGCTCGCTCTTGCTTCTAAGTGGAGAGGGATGGGAGTGCCCTCCATTAGGTAGGTAATAGAGAAAGTTAATGTACACTGTCAACATGAAATGGGTCTGGCACATTCAAGCTCGGACAAAAAAAAGAGTTGACAGTATATGGGAACCATGGTTATTTTCCCACCTGTCCTCTCCTCTGCATTAAGTACAGTGGGGTGATTGACAAGGACTATGTAATGCCTTTGTGGTTTGTTCACTTCTAGCAGACCATCTACATCGAAGAAGGAGATAGTATTGTGCCTGATAATTATGTACATGTCTAGTACAAGTGCTAATGTAATTTTCACTGTAATTCTTTTGTTTCTTTTGTTTGTCACCCTCATGTTGGGGGTGATGTTTTTGTTATCTAATCTGTTGAAACTTTAATAAACAACATTGTTTAAAAAAATAAAAATAAAAACTTAGCCCATCCGAGCGTCGGACCCCCTCGATGTAAGTAACGAGCACTCGAACACTTTATTACTTGCACATCACCTATCGTGACCTGACTAATCACGTTTCCAGTCATTTTTGCAAAGCAGAGTTAGGCTGCCTTCAGACTGCGGCAGCGTCCGGTCAGAAGTGACAGCCTGGAGCGGAGTTTTCCTCCATAGAATCCTGTCGGGCTGCACGGAGCTGGATCCCGGCGGGTGTTAATTAGCTGCTATCCGGCTGCTGTGTCGCCGGATGAATCCTGCAGAAGTGGGGATTTTCTGCCGATTCCAAAAACGTTGCATGCACCGGTTTTGGAATCGGCAGAAAATCCCCACTTCTGCACGATTCATCCGGCGACACAGCAGCCGGATAGCAGCTAATTAACACCCGCCGGATCCAGCTCCGTGCAGCCCGACAGGATTCTATGGAGGAAACTCCGCTCCAGGCTGTCACTTCTGACAGCCCCGGACCGGACGCTGCCGCAGTGTGAAGGCAGCCTTACTTTTTTTCACAATTTAAATTTCATTTTTTTTCCCATTTTTCAGTATATTGAATGGTAAAATGGACAGAGTAGTTCAAAATTACATTTGGTCTGGCAGTACACATGTCTTACTACATAAAACAAAATAAAAAAGTTACAGGGGTTGTAAGAAGGAAAGGACAAATGCAAACTTAAAAACACAGAGTCGACACAGAGTCAAGGGGTTAAATTGTAAGTCACAATTCCTGATCATAGCTGTATCCTGAGGTTATGTTCAAATGGATCTGATTTTACACAGGCTGAAATCTGTGTGAAATCTAACAATAATCTGTATCCTATGCTTTGGAATAGGGTTTCCACAGTAGTTCATATGACCATAAATATTCTTAGGCTGGCTTCACACCACGGTGTGATCAGATCCGAGGGTGTCCGATGTGAATCGGACAGCCCTGGACCCTATTTGCAAACAGAACCGGAGGGCAAATATGCCCTCCGGTCTGGTTTGCAGCCAGCTTCCGAAGATCGCAACTGAAGCTGCTGATTTTTCAAGCTCCCCGCTAGCCGCGGTCCTGAAATCTCTGCAGGGGACAGCTGGTGGTGCTAAAGTTTAGCAGCGCTTGCTGCTAAACTTCAGCCGCCGGTGTCCGGTTCCCGAATTCGATGTTTTTCTCGGATTGGGGCGATCCAGTGCCATAGACTCCCATGTTAGGGAGCTGCGGATTGCCCCAGATCCAATTTGGGCAGATTTTCGCCCCGGACACAAAAACGTTGCTTGCAAAGTTTTTGTGTACAGGAGAAAAATCCATATTGTCTCGAATCCTCCACATAGCTGCCATCCGGTTCCATCCGGCCCCATAGAGCTGTATTATGTCAAAATCGGGTTCGGGTTCGGGGCTGAAGCCGGTCTTAGTGAAAAATAATTAGCAAAATCAATTCTCATATATTCTGCATGGAGAACTTGTGGGATTAAACTGATGCAGAGAAGCAATATTATATGGGACAAATCTTTGGGTGGATCCATGATGATTTCTGCCACAGATTTTGTAACAAAGTACCTGGTAGATTTGTCATATGCAAATTGAATAGTGTGAACAAAGCTAAAATAATCAGCTAATAATTAATGAAAGAAAAGGTAACCTAGGGGTTTGAATTTCATTCTGCTTTAGTTTTTTATTTCATTTGGGAAAGTAGAGGTGCTGAACTTGGACAAACCTTCTACCTTGAGTTATAGTGTAGATTGGACTGTATTTTTACAATGGCTGAAAATCATTGACTTGATTTAAATTACAGTAGACCGGGGGGTGATCATAGGATGCTTTGCTGCTCAGGTATCCAGAACACACTATTATAACCACCTGTATTTCAGGCACATATTGTACCCATTCACACCTAATGTGCATAAACACAACATAAATGACTTTCATCCATAGATCTCTTAAACCGTAAAGTGTCAATGTAATGGATTTGGGAAATAATTTCTGTAAAATTTGAAACAGACATTTGCGTTATCTCTCTTTTGATGAGAAAAATATGTTCTGTAGACAATAAAACGTAAACAGTATGCATGTGTGGCTAAAAGAGGTATTTATATTTCAGCAAATAAAGTCTATTCATTGCACTACAAAATGTTATGCAATTGTCCAACATGCTGTGCGCATCAGGTAGTCATGGATTTCAATACATCTGAACTCTAATGGTACCTTTACACGCCGCCACAGGAAGGCAGAAACCGCCGGGCACTGGGGACAATTGTGCCTGTTGCCATGAAATCACTACGAAATGGCGGCGTTGTAAATAGGGAAATTGGGAAATTCCTACCTGTTCCTTCGAATACCTGTTTCTGAGCCGTGCGCAAAACAGGAAGGCACAATTGCTATGGTGGTGGCGTGTAATCGGGGCACAGGCAAGGTATTTGCGTGACCTAGCGAATTCCCAGGGGCATGACACAGCCTCATGGATACCGCGCCCCATCAGCGATCATTGGTTGAGGCTCCTGCGTTACGATTGGCTCTCCCTTCACAGGTCGCCATATTTAAAGAGCTATCCATTCCCAATCCACAATTGCAATGGCGTCTTGTATTAGCCAGCCTTCCTGTGCAGGCTGGCCAATTATGATTGATGCTTTTGCGTTGTCCAATCAGCGTACGAACGTCACGGAATACACAACTCTGTCACGCCTATGTGCTTACGGCGCAAAATATGTACGCCCATATTCCTTTGTGGTAGCGGCGTGTGAAGTAGCGAAGGTATTCCACAGGAAGTAAGCCGCGGCACCCGTCAGCACTTCCGGGGAACAAAAATGCCTTCAGTGGAGGACATTGTGGCGGCGTGTATATGCGGCATCGGCGATCGGTATCCACCGTTAAAAACGTGCGTGTGCACGTGCGTTTCCTGCCTGTTGCTTCCTCTTGTGGCGGCGTGTAAAGGTACCATTAGGGTACCGCAATATCGTTCTGATATCGCCCACAATTTCACGTGAGCGCCCACGTTTTTGGCACTTGTCCAAGGTCGCATAGGAGATGTTACATGTAGCAATCACATCTTCAACCTCCGACGATCCGGCGTCCCGGAAGTCGGGTATCCAATCGGCAGCCGATTTTTCAGATCGTAGTTGCACCATCACACATCACAACCACATCAGCAATGTTGGCGTACTTTTCACCCAGCTTAGGTCATAGGCATACCTGAGTTTAATATTAACCGCGCCCAGAACACTCCAATTGGACGGCGAAAGAGCGTTACCATTGGTCAGCCATCTCAAACAACATGGTGGCGACATGGATGCTATTGCCCATTCTATCATCTTGAAACTTATGTCAGATGTGATGCATAGCAGCTCCAGCAACACACTGCGGCGTCGCCAAACTGGCAGACAGGAACGCTAGTGTAGTGCAGTGTGTTTGTGCCAAATGTATGGACATACTGTCTGTCTACTGTAGAAGTTGGTAAGCTACACACAGGAAGTATGGACATGTCTATGCACATTACATAGCATTTCAAAACTATCTGTGCCATGTAGTATGGTTTCAATACACTGAACTCAATGGTACCTAAAATAGAAGCGCACATGTGTAGGCAAAACCCCGTTTCACTGCACAATTGGACATGTTAACCCACAAATCACAGAAATTGTGGCTCCGCACACATAGGGATTGGAAATTCCTACCTTCTTGAAACGCTTCTGAAACATTGTTCTCAAACAGGAGCACAATTGCTATGTGCGTTGGCGTTAACGGGGCACAGAAAGTAAATGGCATTCACACTACGAATTCCAGGGTGCGATGACACAGCCTCATTGGTACGTCGCCCATCACAATCAAATACAGACTCCATGCGACAACTACCCAATTCATGGTCACCATATTAAAACTATCCTCCAATCCAATTCATGGTCTTGTATAAGCCGACCTTCTGTGCGGCCCCATTTTGGCCCATCTTGGGTAAACCTATAGCGTGTATAAGCGACGGAGAACACAACTCTAGTATAGCCTATCTCATACGTGCGTAAAACATGACGCCCATATTCTTTCATGCGAGCCCGTGTGAGTAGCGAAAGTCATTCCACAGGAAGTAAGCTCGCACCGTCGCACTCCGGGGTAATAAAATGCCTCATGAGGACGTTGTGACGAGCCGTGGTAGTATGACAGCATCCGAGAGGTCAGTATACGCAGCCCAGGTTAATAACAGTGCCGAGGGTAGTTTCCGCCATGGTGTTCACGGCTCTCCATGTGGCGAGTGTAAGCAGCCCAAGTTAGTTACGCAATGTGTAGTTAATCGCCCCAATTTACGTGAGCAGCCACGTTTGGATTGTCCAAAGCGCATAGAGTGGTAAAATGTAGCCACATGTAGTTACTGACGATCCGCGCCGTGGTAAAGTCGGGTATTAATCGGCAGCCCGATTATACTAGTGCCCACAGCTGGATAAACCCAGGTCAGCACATTGGTATGTTAACATGGTCAGGCCTACCTGAGTTATATTAACCACGCCCACACCTCCATTGGACGGTCGACGAGCCTAGCTTGGTCAGCGTCAAAAAACAACTATGTGACATCGAGCTATTGCCCTTCTATCACTTGACTTCTTTTCGTCGTGTGTGTCCAGCTCTGAGACACACTGCGGCTCGCCAAATGGCAGTCAGTAACGCTGCGCTGGTACATGATCACGTTGATGCCAAAGAATGGACGAACCGTCGTGTCTGCGCGAATGGTAAGTTACAAGGAGTTTGACATGTCTATGCACATCATAGCATTCCAAACTATGTGGGTGCATAAATGGAGGGGGGGTGTTTATACTAGTGGGACCTAAAGGAGGAAAGGTGATGTGTGATGATCACCATCCCCTGTCTACATGACAAGCGGGATCAGGTAACAACCATTACAGTTGTTGGCTCCCGCCACATGGTAGTGTACCTGTGCCACCATTGCAGGCCCTCACTCCATGTCCATCACACCAGAGACCCCCTCATGCTATACCGGTGGTACCTAAATAACAGGGACCAGATTTGTCTGACCAATTATTTAAGAGTCGGGCTTAACACGAACATAATACGAAACAAAAATCCAAAAAAGTTTATTCAGACAAAAAATAAAAAATTCTATTTAGGATAAAATAAGAAACAAATAGAAAAAATAATGTGAGACAAAAATAAACCATTCCAGACAAAAAAAATGTAGCAAATATAACCTTAAAAAAAACATTGGGCAGTGTGGACCCATGACACACCCCTTACATCTGGTGGCCCTGTCAGGCCACCGACCCAGGGCCATTGAAATGGAGCAGTAGCTGTCTCTGCTGCTCCTGCCATCCTGCTGATGTCGGCCCTGGCCCAACGGCTGGAGTGGGCTATGCCAGGGTCATTTGCACGCCACTCACCTGGAATGAGTTCCCCAGTTGTGGGGTACACTATCCACATAACTTGCTGGTGTGTATGATTGAGTATCCCTACGACGCAGAAAGTTATGCAGCACACAACACGCCATCACTACCATTTTGATAGATTCCAGTTTCATAGTTAAAGCACTATGAAACACGCGGAATCTATTGGCCATGATCCCGAACGCATTTTCAACCACATGACGTGCCTGGGATAGCCGGTAATTGAAAAGGCGTTGCTCAGGGTCAGAGTCCTCTGGGGATATGGCCATAGTAGGTTTGCTGAAGCGCGAAGGCCTCATTCACCCACAAAGGCAAAGTTAAGATGTTCAGTGGTGTCATCATTTGGGGGTAAGTTCAGGCGCCCACTAACAAGGTCTCGACCAAAGGAGGTCTGTGCCAAAACCCCCCCATCAGACACACGCCCGTTCATCCTCACATCCACAAGGAGGAACTCATAGTTCGCATTGACGAGGGCCATGAGGACCACACTGAAATAACCTTTATAGTTAAAATAATATGAACCGCTCTTGGGGGGTTGTGTGATCCTCACATGCTTGCCATCCAATGCCCCCCCCAGTTTGGGAATTGCCACCTCTCCTGGAAGCCAGTGGCAACTTCCAACCATTCCGCGGGGGTTGTTGGAAACCGCATATAGGTTGGCAAGAGACACCTCACAATGGCCTCACACATCTCAGGGATTAGGCTGCTCAACAGTGCGCGTGAGACTGCAGCAGAATACTGCAGGTCAGTCATTGTGCGCCCTGTTGCCAGGAAACGCAGAGTCACAGCCAACCGCTCCTCTGCTGGAACAGCTCGACACATCACAGTGTCTCGACACATCACAGTGTCCTCACGGGCAATATGTGGTGTAACCAAGTCCAAGAGGAATTTGAAAGAGTCCTCAGACATCCTGAGATAGTTCCTGAAGTCCTGCGGATTCCTGTCCTCCAGCTTATGGGAACAAAGCCCATGTGACTCAGGTGGCGCCTTTGCAGGAGCCAAGCCCGAGACACACACGCTGTCGTCTATGCCTCTGCAGTCTCTCAGTCCTCTCATCCGTCAACAAGGCATCCTTCACCATGGACACAGCCACTACTGCCATTGCGGCACGATGCATGACGTCCAATGTCTGTTAGCAAGGGTTTGGGAATGTGAAAGGAAACAAAAACAATATAAGCACATGGAGGCATAACAAGAACAAACTTCATCAACTAGCCCATGGACATAGTCCTGTCATACCCCTCCAATACACACTTACATGTTTGGTCTGTTATGTTGCACGCCATATAATTAATTTTACACCTTGCCTATAGAACCCACTATAGTATTGACTAGGGATGAGCTAGTACTGAAGTAGTCGGACTTGCTATACTTTGCAACGAGTAGGTCCTCGGTACTCTTTGCGAGTATAGCGAGTCCGATTGACATGCGAAAGTACACTAAAAGTGAATAGAAGTTGTTAAAAAATAAAAAAAACATCATACTCACCTTCCGACGCCTGCACCGGGACCCGAAAACCTCTCCTCCGATGTGCGGCAAGGACCTGCCAGTCTGATAGCCAATCAGATGGCTGGGAGAGATCTGGCCAATCAGATGGCCGGACGTCACAAACCATGTGATCGCTACCAGCCAGCTGATTGGCCAGATTGCCAGGTCATTGATGCACATTCAAGTCCCGGTCCGGTGCAAGCGTCGGAAGTTGAGTATGATGTTTGTTTTATTTTTTAACAACTTTTCTTCACTTTTAGTGTACTTTCGCAGTGTATATATAGATACACTGTGAAAGTGAAAGGACTACTCGCTACTCCTGTGTAATCACATGAGACTCGGCGAGTAGCGGAATATTGTTACTATTCGACGAGTACCGAATAGTAACCATTATACTCGCTCATTCCTAAGTATGACATTGAACATAACACCTAGTACACATATGTGAACCCATACTACTCATCATGTACAGGCAGCACATTATGGCCATCCCCAAAGGCAGTACAACAGCAAGATGTGTCGCATGGCTGCCAACACTCATTATGTATGAAAGCAAAGTATTTTGCCCTCCACAAACACACTGAATTGGGTCAACTACATTACACATCACAAGAGGGTAATGCTTGCAAATGCATTATTGTGTCTTCATATAAATGACAGATGTGCAATCCCCAAGGCTGCATGTACTGGGCTCAGTTAGCATGCAATGTGTGTGGGCAACCGATGTTGCGACATTTCCTGCCATTTTGGTAGAGTCCATATTTGAACTTACCCACATTCTTTTTGTCAAGACAGGGTTACTGACACAAAATGGGTGCTCACTGACTATGCACAAAACAAAATGTTGCTACCACCCACAAAGTCCCGAGTATGTAGCCTATAGCCTAAAAGGAAGTGGTAACAGTGGCAGAATGGGCCAGGAGTTCCTGGTCGTCATTAGCGTCTACTGCAGGAGCAGGAATATTTACAACACGCAGTTAAGATGCACGAATATCCCCAAATAGTTGTGCACATCACTTCTTACTCAATGGCTCTGGGCAGCAAACACAACACCGTTCATCATCCATTCCCCATTTTTATGTGTGAAGCCACCAATCACAACCCGCTTGCGTCGTCCAATTGTATCTTGCCTTGTCGTTGCCACGCCCGACGTCGCCGATTGGACGATCTCTTCTGCGATGTCATTGGTTGAGCGCCCTTTAAAAGATGGATGTCGCACATCCGGCCTGTTGCACATGGAAGCACAACGTGGTAGCGTCTCCTCTTCTGACACTGCAAGGCTGACAGTATGTATTGATGACTCTGCATCGTCTGCATCTCTTCTATCTGTATGGGCTGAGATTAGCACTCAATCCTCTACCATGTGGTAATGTTGTTGGTGTTAGGTTATATTAACTAAGTGTCCTAATGGGCCATGTAGCCTTCATAGCTGCTAGGAGCATCCCCTGATTGGCATATTCCTCATAATGTACAGTACCACAGAGTTAACATCATATATGTTGTGGGCCACACTATTGATGCATGTACGTATAAAGGGCATGTGATAGTAAAGTATCAGAAACCAAATCATAGTTCCCCTTGGGTGATATTACACATCATACATACAACAATGGCCATTGCCTGTGCGGCTTTGAAGAAGTAATGGTAAGTTCACATTATCCTCCTCCAGCAGCCTACAGCCCTATGTACGTATTGTAGTGGCATTTATGTTAATGTGTGTTTTCTTGCCTGGGTAATGTGTTTTATTATTTTAAAATTAGTGGTAGCCAATTGATGTAGCCACAGAACCACATTTAGCCAGGATTGCCTAGCTGAAACAACATGATACATACATATGTGTGTCTTCATGTCTGAAATTAGATTTTTCAGATGGCTGAGAACGAGGAGTTTGTCCAGGCCTTCATAGCCAAGTACCAGGAGCTAGAGTGCTTGTGGCGGACCATATCACCTGATTACAAGAGTGTTCAGGTGAAGGGAGTGGCGTATGACCAGCTCATCACCTCTCCCAGCAGCACAACCCTGGGGAGAGGGTGGATAAGGCATTTGTGCTGAAGAAGATCCGGAACATGCACACAGTGTATAAGAGGGAGCTAAATGAAGTTGATAAGTCAATGCAGTTCAGGAGTGGAACGGGGGAGGTGAATGTGCCATCAGCATAGCGGCGCTGACGTCAGAGGCAAGCGCCGATGATGCTTGCTTGAGCGCCGCTATGCTGATTGGCCCACGCTATGACCTGGGCGGAGCTAGGCCTGAACTCCGGAAGAGCAGGGACCATGGAGCCTAGGACCGGCACCGGAACACGGCGGACGGCAGCGGATCATCTCGGGGACCGGACCGGAGCACAGAGGACGGCACAGGACCATCGGGGACCCCACACCGGACCCGGTAAGAAGCGGTGCTATGTGTGTGTGTGGTGTGTGTGTGGTGTGTATGGTGTGTATATATGCGTATATATGTGTATGCATGTGTCTGTCTATATGTGTGGGAATGTGTGGATGGATGGCTGCAGTGTGTGGATGGATGGATGGATGGTGGGGCCTCCAATGTAAGGCCCCCCCGAAAGTAAGACAGGGGGCCACTTTTGGCCGCAAAAAGAATGTAAGACCCTGTCTTACTTTAGGGGAAACACGGTACCTCCATTTTCTGGTTTTCTGAAAAATTTCTTCTGTCACATGTTTTTTTGGCAGTGTCTTTGACATCATTCCCAGTCTTGGGAGTTATATTTAATACAAACATACCCTTGAGCCATGACAAGCTTGATTGATTGACATACTGTTCAGCGGTAATTTTTGAAGCCACAATTAAACCTCAGTCAGGATATCACATCCTGAGACATTATTTGTATTACGCTGTGCTGCGGTTTTGTAAGATGTTTAAGTGTTTGTATACACTTTTTTAAATTGTTTTTATTTTGTAAGTCCTTTTTCAATAAAGATAATACATTTTTCAGTAACATTGTGTTAGAGCATAGTTGATACTGGTTATACACACGCTCTTTTCTCTTGTTCATTAATCTATATTACACGTGTGTCCGGTTGATCAACACGGTTGTGACACCCACCCCTCTTTTGAAAAGATAACTTACCCACTACATCAGAGACACCATTCTCTGGTGAGGGTGAGTGGCTTAGGGACCACCCCAGGCACATACAGAATAGGACAACATAGATGTGATGTACTGTATATACTCGTGTATAAGTCGACCCGTGTATAAGCCGATCCCCCTACTTTTGCCCCCAAAACCTGGGAAAACCTATTGACTCGTGTATAAGCCGAGGGTGGACCCCAGCACAGGTATACAGCCCCAGCAGTGTGGTATACAGCAGCCCAGAGGTATATACAGCAGCCCCAGTGGTAGTATACAGCATCCTCAGAGGTAGTATACAGCAGCCCCAGAGGTAGTATACAGCAGCCCCAAAGGTATATACAGCAGCCCCAGTGGTAGTATACAGCATCCCCAGAGGTAGTATACAGCAGCCCCAGAGGTAGTATACAGCAGCCCCAAAGGTATATACAGCAACCCCAGTGGTAGTATACAGCAGCCCGAGGTGTATACAGCAGCCCCAGTGGTATATACAGCCCCAGTGGTAGTATACAGCAGCCCCAGAGGTATATACAGCCCCAGTGGTAGTATACAGCATCCCCAGAGGTAGTATACAGCAGCCCCAGAGGTAGTATACAGCAGCCCCAAAGGTATATACAGCAGCCCAGTGGTAGTATACAGCAGCCCCAGAAGTAGTATACAGCAGCAGCCCCAGAGGTATATACAGCCCCAGTGGTAGTATACAGCAGCCCCAGAGGTATATACAGCCCCAGTGGTAGTATACAGCAGCCCCAGTGGTAGTATCCAGCAGCCCGGAGGTATATACAGCCCCAGTGGTAGTATACAGCAGCCCCAGAGGTATATACAGCCCCAGTGGTAGTATACAGCAGCCCCAGTGGTAGTATACAGCATCCCCAGAGGTAGTATACAGCAGCCCCAGAGGTAGTATACAGCAGCCCCAAAGGTATATACAGCAGCCCCAGTGGTAGTATACAGCAGCCCAGAGGTAGTATACAGCAGCAGCACCAGAGGTATATACAGCCCCAGTGGTAGTATACAGCAGCCCCAGAGGTATATACAGCCCCAGTGGTAGTATACAGCAGCCCCAGTGGTAGTATCCAGCAGCCCCAGAGGTATATACAGCCCCAGTGGTAGTATACAGCAGCCCCAGAGGTATATACAGCCCCAGTTGTAGTATACAGCAGTCCCAGAGGTATATACAGCCCCAGTGGTAGTATACAGCAGCCCCAGTGGTAGTATCCAGCAACCCAGAGGTATATACAGCTCCAGTGGTAGTATACAGCAGCCCCAGAGGTATATACAGCCCCAGTGGTAGTATACAGCAGTCCCAGAGGTATATACAGCCCCAGTGGTAGTATACAGCAGTCCCAGAGGTATATACAGCCCCAGTGGTAGTATACAGCAGCCCCAGAGGTATATACAGCCCAGTGGTAGTATCCAGCAGCCCCGGAGGTATATACAGCCCCAGTGGTAGTATCCAGCAGCCCCAGAAGTATATACAGCCCCAGTGGTAGTATACAGCAGCCCAGAGGTATATACAGCCCCAGTGGTAGTATACATCAGCCCCAGAGGTATATACAGCCCCAGTGGTAGTATACAGCAGCCCCAGAGGTATATACAGCCCCAGTGGTAGTATACAGGGCCCCCTCCTTATCATGTTCCCCCCCCAGGCTGCGGCAGCTGTCAAAATAACAAACACTTTATACATCACCTTCCGGCGCAGCTCCTCCGGTCCTCCGCTCCTCCGGTCCCGACTTCTTCTTCTTCTTGTGCCGGCTTCTGTGACCGCGCGCAGGAAATGACGTCATCTCCTGCGCCCGGTCACATGACACCGGCACAAGCAGGAAGAAGAAGCCGGCGAGCGAAGGAGCGGAGGACCGGAGGAGCTGCGCCGGAAGGTGATGTATAAAGTGTTTGTTATTTTGACAGCTGCCGCAGCCTGGGGGGGGACATGATAAGGGGGGGGCTGTTTATTACTACTGGGGGACCCATAAAAAGGAGGGGGGGCTGTGTATTGCAATATGCACGGCATCCCCCCGCCGTTGATGGACGGGGGGATGCTGTGCATATTTATTGCACTAATGAGGCGGCTCCACGTGACCGCCTGCGGTCACCGCGGCCCCCTCCTGCCTCCTCCAGCCCCCGGTCACAGCCCCCCCCCACAGCATACCGTATGACCCATGTATAAGCCGAGGGGGGACTTTTCAGCCCAATTTTTGGGCTGAAAAACTCGGCTTATACACGAGTATATACGGTATGTATTATTTGACACATTGGTGATCTAAAAACAAACATTCCTAGCAATTTGGTTTGGGGGACTCTGTGGGTGATGGGGTGTGTTGACCCATTACAGAGTGGAAGCCAGAGGGTGAGGCCAGTGTTGAGGCAGCTTGGGATGCAGCTGGGGAGGCCGGTAGTGAGGCTGGTGTTGATCCAGCTTGGGATGCAGCCGTGGAGGCTAGTGTTGAGAAGGCTCTTGAGCCAGCTTGGAATGCAGCCTGGGAGGCCGGTGGGGAGGCTGATGCAGCAGGAGAAGAGGGTCGTGAGGCCTCTGCTGGCTCTTCAGCATCTGTTGTGGGATGTATGAAGTGACATACACATAAACTAATGTCTGGCTAATGGCCTTTGTGTACCTATGACATCATGTGCCTGACATTTTAAGCTGGGGTACAAGGGGACTGCAAGATCATCTGCACAATGGTAGCAACGTCATATATGTATATGTTGAAAGAATAAAGGTGTCCTTGGCACGCTGCACACACAGGTTTTGAATGTTGCCAAACTACGTTGTTGTGACACACAATTGGGTCATGAAGGTTTGTCCCCAGCACTTTTGGACATTCCCTATACCATACACATGGGCCGACAAGCACAGCCCCACACTGATAGGATTTTTGCCAACATAGGAATCCATCATTTCTTAGAGGACCACAGCATATGTAGAACATGACGTGACAGTGAGTGTGTGTTTGGTTGTGGCAAAGGCACACAACCGGGGAGTTATGGGGCGTAGACTTATGTGTCCAATAACCAGAAGGGTATGTGCTGCGAGATGTAGGGCTAGTGGGACAGTGTAACATTTTCTGTGCTGTGGTCCATGACATCACTGACAATGTGCACATGCTGACTTCAAGGTTTGAGTCACACCTATGTGTGTTGTTAGTGAATTGGCCACAACAATCTTGAGTGTATGCCATGCTACACACATTACTGTGTGATGTCCCTTGTGCATGTATCTGCAGGTCCAACACATGAACACCCATCAGGCATCAGCATCAGGAGTTCTTCCATACTGACAGGGTGCACTTCCATGTAGGCAAAATCATGTATATTGTGGTGTGAGTAAACGTGTGTATGTGTTAAGACATCATACTCACCACGCAGAGTCTGGATTTGGGCGCGGATGGCGGCCATGTGGTCCCTCGCCTTATACTTCATGTCCGCCACCTTTTTTATGATCTGCTTAGGCGTCCGCACCACTTGCAGTCTCCTAAGCAGGGCCCTCTGTACTTTGCGCACAATGCACATCTTATGCAGCCGCAGGTGCTGATGCGGGAACTCGCACCAGTAGTCCAGCCTGTCCAGGTAGTCAAAGAGCAGGAGTAACTCGGGCTCCCCATGCTGCAGAGCACTGTGCGGCAGCCATCTTTAGGGACTGTAAAGCACCTATAAGGCAGGGCCTGCCGCAAAACGACGTAATGACGTCATGGCGCATAGTATTGACGATTGACGTTGTGTAAACTTCTCCGTCCACAAAGGAGTTGCCCTCACATAGTGGATGACCACAGTGAACGCCACGGAGTTACATAAATTTAAACCGCAATGCTCAGGTGTCGCACATGGCCACACATATCTGGCCTATTATTGCAATAAGTGGCTAGACTTGTGTTAACATTTTAATATATGTGCAACATGTGGGATGGGAGATTGTAGCTAGCATCAATGAGGGCTTCACATACTGACATGTCACTTTTGGCCAGTAATTTTTGTATTTGGCGATGCTATGTTTGTAGTGTCGTCAATAGGCACCTTAAACGTCATCATGATTAGTAAAGGAGGTGTTTGACAACGATTCGTCTTCGATACATGCATTTTCGCAACATTGACGAGATGCAGAAGTCAATGAATGAAGTGATGTACGCACAGATAATCCAATATGGCTCCTTTGCCAGGGCCATCCAATCGGCATACAAATACTAGCCACCAATTGACGTAGATGGGGCGTGGAAAACAACCCACAGGCACGCCTACGGGCTTCCTTGGGCAACCTGTGAAATCGCAAACAAAATCGTAGTTGCGCCGTCACACAGCACGATCATGCCAGATCGTATATGCAACATTGTACGGTTGAAGGGCTAGCACAAACCTCTTGCAATATTGTCTCAGCGATTTATTGCAGTCACATTGCCGTGTTACACGACACAACGCACGAACGATATCAACTGCAACTACCACACCACGTGACTTTTTGTCGATGTTGCATTGCGATATTGCGACGTGTAACGATACCCTAACAGCAAGCACTTAGTTATATATCAATACTGAATATACAAATTTTGGACTGCATTACTGCCATATAGAGTGTACATATATATTTGAGGAACTTGGCTTGTATTTTGACTTAATTGTCACTCGGTACTTGGCCAGTTCTTGCGGGTGCTGGAGCAAAAGCTTGAGTCACTGTCACACATGTTTTGTGACTGTTCTTCAGCTACTAAACATGTATTAATTGCCTGCCTACATAGATGTGGCACCCCAGGGTCCTATCACCACAGTGTCATTATCGCCCCGGGTGATGGTGTCACTCTTGAGAGGATCAGAAGGGTATGCACACCAGGCAAGTAACCGCACACAACACCTTCTGCCTCCAGGCCAGAAGGGGGAAACCTAAACCTGGGTTAAGGGTCAGCTCCCCTATAAATTCTGATTTGGGGTGGAGCTAATCAGTTCAGTTCCTAGGAGGACTGAGGAAAACATCCTGGTGGACTGGTAGCTGCCTTAAGTTTGTCCCAGGATCATCAACTCAGCGGGAGACCTAAGGCAAGGGTCTGAGGAAGTGGAAGGTAGCCTAGGAAATGGAGCAACCCTGTGCTCACCCCAGAGGAACAGGGAAGAGAATGGACACCGGAGTCCGAGGCTGTGCAGGGTCTAACGATCCGGCAGCCAATACCGGAAGGTGGGGGGTTCCAAGTTCCCAAGACACACTGTGCCGGGAGGCAAAGCAACATAGAGAGTTCAGGAGCCGTCACCTGAGACGAGGGCTAATAAAGGACTCGAGTTGCCTGCCATACAGGCACCTCGCAGGAGAAAGAGAGGGCCAGCACCATAGCTAAAGCAGCATCAGGAGCCTACAGTAGTGCAGGAAAGAGGCCTCAGAACCTGCCGGGTGAGGAGAACCCCAAGTTGGTCTCAGGCAAGGACTCAACTAAGAATAACTCAAATTACAGAAGCACCAGTAAAGGAGTAAGGAAGTACAAAACTGTGAGTCTGTCTGTTGCTTTGCGCCCGCCATCCTGCATCTTACACCTTTACTACATCCACTGCTCCGGGGATCTGCTCTGCCCGTGGAGAGCTGCTCCATCTCAGCTGCCCGTCCATCAACCTCGGTGGCCACCAGTAGCAGCGGTGGCCACCTATAGCCACATACCACAGGTGTTGTCAGGTGGCGTCACGAATAACTCCCTTAATCATCACTCCCTTCCCTACCATGCCAGAAGTATCCCTTTCAGCTGAACCCAGGGTCACGGAAGCCGGGTCTCAACCCCTGTGACTCCCCAGAGACAGTATTGCCCGGTTCCGAGTGCCCCACGGCCCTGGAGGTGGGTCATAGACATGTTGGCTACTGGCATTACTGTGATTGACCGACTACATTACATCATAAAATCTTATATGTGATCTGGGGGTGCGATGCATTAAGCCCTGGTGTTAATAATGGAGAGAGGTCTATCAGACACCCCTGTTAATTATCCATTAAATGCATGGCACCCCAGGAGTCCGGTTGCCACAGTCGCATTACCTCCCTCACTGCGGGTGATATCATGCCTGGAGGCAAGAAGGGGTCTCCTTGTCAGGTGACACCAGAAACCAACACTTGTCCTGACTCCAGACCAGAAGGGTAAGCTCTGAACCCGGTTTCAGGGGAGTTTCTCTATAAATTCTGGCCTGGGGGAAGGGTTAGGAAGAAAGTATTAGAGAACAGGGTGAAGACAGACATCCTGGGGACTGGAGACTGTGGAGCTCGTCCCAGGAAAGGGGAAGGCTAGTCGTCACATTGCGTTGTACTCGGTGGCTGGTGTTCCTGCCCTGGCCACTGGGAGGCGCCGGGTTCCTTTGGCTGGTGGTGGCGGGGATAGGAGTGCCGGGTCCTCATATGGACTTGCTCCTTTGACACCTGCCTCTGTCGCTGGGCATCGTTGGTACCAGAAGAGAGGTTCCTACAGAGGCATCAGGTAGGCACAGGCTTTGCTCTTCTATCAGATGTAGGGTGGTTGGTACCAGTCTGCATCACCATCTGGCCTGGTTCTAGAGCGGTCTGGATGAGGTCCTCAGGCTGTGAGCTCCAGCCTATTACAGGAAACCGCGCCCTTCAAATACCTTGGAGCCTATCCTGCAGGCTGCCAGATATAGTCTTGGTATCCCCAGTGATCTAGTGTGTGTTTGGATTTGACTCTGACCTTTTGCCTGGATTTTTGACCGTTCTATAGCCTGACGATTATGTACCTTTGCTTCCCTCCCAGTTTTTTACTCTGATCTTTGCCTGGATTATTGACCCTTCTATTGCTTGATGATTTTGTACCTTAGCTGCCCTCCTGGTTTTGACCCTGACTCCTGACTACGCTTTCGGGTCCTATTTAATATTCCCTTACTGGCAACCTTCCTGTTCTGGTTCGTTGATCATCATAGGAAGCTACCTCCTGAGCTTCGCTGTAATTCCAGATCCCTGTATATGGGTAAAGGGTCTCAGGGGTTTCTCGGGGTGCGGTCTTACCAGCAGCTCAGCCTCATAATGGATGGTCGTCACACCAGTGAGACAGAGGAGTCGAGGAGAACTTGGGGAGTGGAGCCATCAACGAGCTCACCCCAGAGGAAAACGCTAGAAACAGGACACCAGAGTCGGTGGTTGTTCGGGTACTGAAGTCCCGGCAGCCAAATCTGGAGGGTGGAGGATTGCAAGTCCTCTGGCCCTATTCAACACCCGACAGCAATGCAGCATATCAGAGCCGCCACCAAGGAGCGACACATGTAATAGGCTTGAGCTGCCTGCCATATGGGCAAAGGTTAGACAGGGAGGAGGAGGGCTGCAGCATAGCTTTAGGCAGTGAGGTCCAAGTAGCACTGCACAGAAGGAATGCTTCTACAACCACCTGGCTAGGTGGATCCCCAATTGCTTCCCAGCTGGCCGGACCTCCATTACCATCTGTTACAAGTACCCCAGTCTACCCCTGCAACCACTAAGTAAAGGTAAAGGGAAGTTTCTTTGTTGTGTCCTCCAGTCATTTATTGTGCCCTCAGTCCTGCACCCCACCGTGTCCTATTTTCAACATAGACTGTGTAAACTGCCCTGGACCCTTGCTGTACCCGTGGAGAGCAGAACCACCTCAGCTGCATTGCTAGCGGCCCCAGAGGATCTGATTGTAGCATCGGCCAACCATCCCAATTGCCAAAACCAACGGGTGGCATCACGTTAAATCTCATAAAATAATTACCTTTTTATTCACACAACCAGGGTCACGGAACCAAGTCACGACCCTGTGACCTCCCCAAAGAACTCCCGACTCGGTTCCGAGTACCCCACGGTTCCGTTGGGTGTGTCAACTTGGCATCACAAGCAGGATTTCGTGCCTGGTGTCGACGGGGTACTATGTGCCATAGACTTTATTGAACTGTGTGATAGTCGCCATTACCGCACCATGCGGGAAGCCGATGGAGTGTGTCCTTGTGGGCAGAATCCTAGATAGAGAGCAAAGAGAAACCCTGCCCCGCTCCAGACCTAGACTTTGCACAGTTTAATGACCAGGCCATTCGGGTACTGCGAGAGGTAAACCTGAGCGGCACTGCATCCAACCGGCGTCCCACAATCACCTACCACAAGGAGGCGGCGCCCTTTTCCCCAGCACCCATGGGGGCTCAGGAACAGACTTTTGATGATAGTTCCTCTGTAGATTTACGTGCCCAGATCCAGGAGTTGACCAAAAGTATGGCTGTGCTAACCAAAATGGTGTAGTCCATGCAAACTTTACCACGGAAGGAAAAGATCCAACTGGCCTCCAGTCCAAATGACGTCCCATGGAGATGGCAGAAAAGAATCCCACTGATCCAGGGAAGAGAAAGTGATCACAGAAGGGGTGGGACAAGTTTGTTGGGAGACAACCAGTCCTCCCACTCGTGATTGATGATATCCCGCTGAACGCTTTATTGGACACTGGTACCCAGGTGACAACGATGCTATATATCCTTTATAAGCGTTATTGGGCTGACTCTGACTTAACCCGCAGCCCAGATGATGACTTGAAAATAATTGCCAGCAATGGTCAGCCTCTACCACAAGTGGGTACAAAGAGGTGACCATAGAGGTTGGCTGAGTAGAGTTAAAATCTCAATTTTAATTGTTGTAGACATTGATCGTCGGGAATGTAATCCCATGATGACCTTAGGTACCAATGTGATAGAAAAATGTCTTGCAGAGATTATTGTTCTATTGCAACAGGTAGCCGAAACTGCCAGTTCCGGTGAGCAATGAGTCCTGCAGAAGGAGATCAGGGCTGTGATGCAGAGGCAGCAGGTGGATCTGTCTGGTGGAGAAGTCGGCAGTGTAAGAGTAATGGTACCTTTACACGCCGCGACGGCAGGCTGGATACATCCCGCTACAGGCTACAAATGTAGCTTGTAGCGTCAATGTAGCCCGTCGTAGCGGCGTCTGAAGACGCGACGCTACAGCTGGCGACAGATACATCTGTTTATGGGCTCTGCTCGAAAACAGATGGCTATATCGCCGATGGTAGCGAGCTGTATCGGCGTGTAAAGAAGCAACGGAAGGGAACTCTGGACACCCTGCGCTGTAGCTGCAATGTAGCTAAGGCGTCACCTCGGCTCCGTCTTACCGCGCCCCATGTGCGATCATTGGTGGAAGCCTCTGCGTGCCGATTGGCCCTTGGCGCACAGGCCTCCATCTTGGATGAGCTGTCCCTTCAGCACTACACATACGCGCCGTATGCACGATCATACCTTAGTACAATTACGCGGCCCACAACTTACGGGAAAACAAACCAAATGGCCCATGATTCTCATATACAGTGTGCACATCCTGTGAACACATAATGAATAATGCTGGACACAGCGGTGAACAATGTGTTACGGACCGGCCTGCCTTTTTATTGAACTGCAGATGCCGCATAAAAGTGTCCCTTAAGTGTCTGCGCGCAACTGAAACACTGATGCACGTATACAGACACCGCATTGAAGTCGAGTAGTCAGTACACAGCGCACAGGCTTGCTGTACGCATCGCTCTGTGGGTGTTGTACAGTAGGTGCCGCAGAAGTGCTTCACCCGTGTCACTGCGCGTAGGACTAGTTCAAAGGGTGCGTGACCCGGAACGTGGCCGTAATGACGTAATTACGATAGTTTCGTTTTCACTCTGCCTGCAAGGTGCCAGCCCCTCCTCTGCACACACCATTGCAGTCATGGCGGCCGTTCACCGCGCTGCCACGTGGGGGATGGCAGAGCTCATCATCTTAATTGACCACTGTGACCGGTATGATTACTGGGGTAATCGGCACCACCGTCACCCTAGGCTGCGCAATCGCGCCACTATTCGGCGGATTCAGCGGGCTCTGCTCAACCAACTGGGGGTGCAGAGGACCGCTAAAGCCGTCCAGAAGAAGATAGCGGACCTGAAGCACAAATGCCCAGGCCGCATACTCGATATCCGTGGCAGGATTGCCAGGCTGCGTGGTGAGTACTTCAGAGGGCCACACATGATTTGTATTGTATGTAAGCACAACAAAAACATAAAAATTCGTTGACACACATCCTAGGTATAGTGAGAGGGACACCGGCAGACAGCACATTGATGCAGGACATATTCTTCTCAGGTGTTTTCTAATACACTGTCACACAGATCTTTCACAGGTTTGCTACGGAGCAGTTCCACTACATTCACATCTGTTGCCAGAGATAGATACATACAGTGTACACAGAGAACGCACATACTGTGTGTTGTAAGCCGCTCATGTGTGTCGCAGAAACGCACCTCGCCGCTATCTACACACGCCGCTGTCACAAGCGCTGATCATGCGTGACAGGGCAAACACTTGTACTACGTACACATAGCCCCGGCACCGCTACTTTTATGCACACTGGGTAGATGACTTGCCACCGCTCCTGGGTGACGCTTTACCATCGGTTTAGATGCATTCGCCACACTCCGCCATGTCACAACCGCTTATTCCGTGCTTCACTCCCCTCACTGGTACGTCACGTCTCGGCCATCCGCCCTTTCCGTCGTGCCCAATCACAACTCCGTAGTGTTGGCCAATGGTTGTGGTTTGGGCGCGGCGTACAGGACTGTGGCACGCCTATTGTGTTTTACGTCCTGCCTTTGTTGCTCCCACTCACCCTGTGGTGGCGGCGTGTGAAGCGGGTACACTAAGCTACAGCTGGCTACTTGAGATACCCGGCGATGTAGCTAGCTATAGATGTAGCGTGGCGTAGCGCACCTTGTCGCGGCGTGTAAAGGAGATGCGTTCACCGTTTGTAGCCGTTTGAGCGTGCTCGTGCACGTGAAGTAGCGTGATGTATCCAGCCTGCCGTCGCGGCGTGTAAAGGTACCATAAGTGATCCATTTCCCATTGCAATACCCCCAAGGAGTGAAATGTTAATCTGGTGTCGGGCAGCAATAGGCTTCAGAAGGCAGGATTATGAAGCCCTGGTAAAACCCATGTATTCAGATAGCAGGCCCACCATCCGGACAGCCAGGGGGGTAGTTGATGTCAGCAAGAGGAGAGTACCAATACTTATCCTGAATTGTGGGGAGGATGAATTCAAACTACCCTGGTATGCTACAGTTGCTAAACTGTTCACTGTCAGTAACAACACCATAAAGGCAGTGGAACCCTTAATTCCATCTGACCAGGTGGAGGACAATGGCAGCTAGAGCAGCTAGAGGATTGGTGTCAGAAGCTACATGTAGGCACTGATTCCACCCCTTTACACCAAATGCATGGAGCTTATTGGGTAGTCCAAGAGTGTGAGCAAATCTTTAGCAAACAACCACTAGACTTTGGGCAGGTAAAAGGAGTTAAACACCATATCCCCACCAGAGTCCATCTGCTAATTAAAGAGAGGTACCAGCCTTTGCCTGCACCTCACTATCAATGTGCCAAGGGAATGTTATGGGAAATGAAGGAGGCTGTCCTGATCAGAGATAGTTGTAGCTCTTGGGCAGCTCCATTAGTACTTGTAAAGAAAAAAGATAGCACGATGAGAATGTGTGTTGATTACAGGCAGATTAACCACATTACACATAAGGACGCATGCCCATTACCCAGGATTGAGGAATCATTAGCTGCCTTGAAATCTTCTATTTCTCCACTTTAGATCTTACCAGTGGGTGTTGGCAGTAGAGATGAGCAATGTTCGATTAGAATTGTTTGCCAATTTCAAATTCAACCTGTCTTGGGCTATATTTGGTTCATTCGACGAATTCGAACAATTTGCTAAAAATCCAGTAATTCGAAGTTATGTTCCTTAACGCTTCATTGACTAAAAGCATTAATGACTTTAAACAGTAATGCTTTTGTTCAACGTTATTATGAGTTTCAGTGTCTAGAAATGAATAGTGGGCGGGCGGGAGGCTTTGGAGACGTGTGTGCTGAAATAATGCAGATCTCCATTTTTTTTTCTTTGCCGCTCTTACTTACTGTGGGTGGTCTGGTCTGTCAGCCTATTAGCATGCATAGAGCAAAGTGCACTTTTTGCAGACAAGGGTTTGTATCATTGGATGGGCATGTCACATGTCCTTGCCATATAAGACCCAGATATTTTAGTCTCCTCGCCATTTTCTCAGTGCTGTAGCTCAGTGTCAAACGACACCGTTGCTGTGTTAACTACAGAGAAAGCTAGTTAGATGGCGATTCAATTGCAAGTTAGATAGAGAGATAGTTGATAGGTTTAGGGACTACTTCCAAGAACAGCCCTTTTGAGGGCTTAAAAGCAGTTTTTGCCAGGCAGGTCTCAACAGAGAAAGCTAGTTAGATAGCGATTCAATTGCAAGTTAGATAGAGAGATAGTTGATCGGTTTAGGGACCACTTGCAAGAACAGTCCTTTTGAGGGCTTAAAAGCAGTTTTTGCAAGCGTTTTACAGCATCTGGCCAAATCTAGCCCAGTGAATCCATTTTGGCTAGTCGTAGTGTGTGCCAGGCACTGGTGTAGCACTGTTGTGAAGAAAGCTACACTGCCTGTCTGTAATAGCCATTTTTTACTGCATTTAGCCAAGCAAATCCATTTTGGCTAGTACCACAGTCTTACTAGGTAGCTGTACTTCAGTGTTCTTTTGATACGTACCGCCACACAGGACAGAAAACACTTTTGTATTGCATCTGCCCAAAGTTACTTGCCAAAACTATTTAGGCTACTAGCACAGTTTGACTAGGTAGCTGTACTTCAGTGTGCTTTTGAAAAGTACCACCACACAGTGCAGAAAACACTTTTGAATTGTATCTGCAAAAAACAACTTACCAAAACCTATTTTTGACTAGTACCACTGTTTGGCCACTCAGCTCTGCTAATTTAGCATCCATTGTTTTTTGTACCAACAACTACAGAGTTGCCAATTAGTTACCCTCAAAAATGAGTAGTAAAAGGTCTGCTGAGGGTGGAAAGGGGAATAGGCATGTTGAAAAGGATAAAAATCTTTGTGTCCGTGGGGTAGGTGCTAAAGTAACAGAAACATCTGCTGAACAAATATCGTTTTCAAGCCAAACTAAAATGTCTACTTCTTTTCGTGGATGATCTGATATCATCCCTTTCTTACGCAGCAGAGCATCGCTAAAAGTTGTAGATTAGGCCCAAAAATAGCAGGTGCTTGCATGGATATCAAGCACTCCATCAAGTGGGTTCTACTCCATCTCAACTTCAACATCACAAACACTCCAGTCCTCAGAGGTGTCACCCCAATTACTCTTGCTTCCTCACAGCTCACAAGTCTCCAGCCGCCCAACTGACTATGGGTAACACAGATCAGTGAGTCTGCAGAGCTGTTCACTCATACTATAGCCTGGGAATCAGACTATGCTCCAAAGCTTCATTGAGTCAAGATGAGGAAATGATCTGCACTGATGCTCAATATGTTTGTGAGTCAGATCCAAGCCCAGATGAAGAAGCGTCCGAGCATAATGTAGACCCTTATTCCCAAACTATAACCCCTGTTGGTGGAAACAATGAGGCAGATGATGATGAGACTCAGATACCTGATCGGACTGACAATTTGAGTTTGTGCTCAGGGTAGGAAGTCATTAGCTCTGAGGATGACGAGTGTGAGAACATACAGGGTGATGATGAGATTAGAGATACCACTTACTGTCAAACCACAGGCAGGCAGTTGATGAGCTCATCAGAGGAGGTGGAGGAGGATGCTAGTGACAAGGTTAGGTTGCAGCTTCGTGGACAGGGATGAAGTCCTGTAAGAACGTCAACAACTGCGTCTTCAGCCACAACTTTGCCTCTGTGCAGAAGTCGTAGTGGCTCTGCAGGTCATATGGGCGCTAAGCCTTGCCTAGCCTGGGCCTTTTTTCAGATTGCAAAGGATGACCCAACTCATGTTATCTGCCAAATTTGTAAACAAAAACTGAGTAGAGGTCAAAAATCAATAGTTTGAGTGCTTCATGCATGAACCGTCACATGGACATGAAACATAAGTCACAGTGGGAAGCTCACTGTGCTACAATGCAGCCTAGCGGGCCTGGCCAACCACCGTCTGCCCTATCAAGTGCATCTGGGGCCTCTTCATCCTCTGTGACTGTGAAGACAGCTGTTAGACAGGCTTTCGGCCGCAGAACTTCCACCTCTTTACCCGCAACAGCCAGTATGATTGACAGGTCGTCAGCTGTTTTGGAAGTGGAAACACTTGGTGATGTTGAGCGCTGTAAGACATTCGGAGCACCACCTTTTCATGAATGTGACATAATAAGTCCGCCTGCACGTCCCTCACAGACCAGCAGTTCATTTGGGACACCCTTCTCAACCCTGTCTCAGCACAGCAGCCAGCCATGGGTCCCTCAGTTGTGGACAAGTAAAAGAACATTTCCTTCTACCCATGCCAAAGCTAAGAGGTTGAATTTCACCATCTGCAAGCTGTTGGCTACGGAAATGCTGCCATTCTGTCTGGTGGATACAGAGGATTTTCGAGACCTTATGGCTGTCACAGTGCCCCAGTACCAGATGCCCAGTCACCACTACTTCTAGAAGAAAGCTGTGCATGCGCTATACCGGCATGTTGCAAATAACATCACCACTTCCTTCAGAAACTTGTGTGTGACAGGGTGCATTTTACCACAGACACTTGGATGAGTAAGCATGGGCAGGGGCGTTATATGTCGCTGATTGAGCACTGGGTGACTATGGTGACAGCAAGAGAAGGGGCTGCTGTATAAGTCTTGCCATCCCCATGGGTTTTATGTCAAACCTCTGTATCTAGACATTCCTCCACTGCTTCTGCCTCCTCCACCTCTTCTAGGTCCTCCACCTGCGCCCAAAGCCTGTCTGGTAATGTGATCCGTGTTGAAACTGCGCAGAAGGAATCCAGCACACCTCCTTACTATGCTGGCAGCAGGGCTCAACAACATCAGGTGGTGTTTGCATTAAAATGTCTGGGAAAATGAGTCCCACAGCTGAGGAGTTGTGGTTAGCTTTGGAGACAGAGTTTACTCACTCGTTGTCTCCACTGAACCTGCAACCAGGGAAGGCTGTGTGCAACAATGCTGCAAACCTGGGCACGGCCCTTCGCCGGGGCAAGGTGACACACGTGCCTTGTATGGCTCAAGTCTTGAACCTGGTCGTCCAGCAATTTCTAGCCCACTATCCCAGCCTAGATGCACTTCTGCTGAGGACACGGTCGCTGTGTGCTCACTTACGCCGTTCCCATCCCGCAGCTCAACGACTTGCATCGCTACAGAAGCAGTTTGGCCTGCCAGTTCACCGAATGAAATGCGATGTGCCGACGAGATGGACTTCCACTCTGCACATGTTGCAGTGACTGTGGCAGCAGCGACAAGCCCTGGTGCAGTATGTTATGACGTATATAAAAACAGGAGAAAAAGAGGAGTCTTTTTTCTCCTTTAAAGATATAATAATTTTATTACAAAATAATTCCACAATGGGAATCGAGTCTGTTACCCGTACACTACTAATCTCACCACTGGTCAGTTTTACCTGTTGTTGGTGCAGGAGGGCTCTGATCTCTCACTGAAGAACTCTCGGCTGCCCGTGTTTGGCAGTGTCCGCAAGCTGTTGGAGCAAGAACAATACTTCCTCGAAACATTTGCTAACAGCATTAGTACCAACAATGATATATGGATCTCTTTCATTAAGATTAGTTTCCACCACAATAAGTCCTTGGTCTTTCAACTCCATCCTCCCCATTTTTATTGTTACCTCTATAACCCAGACTAAGTTAAGTGGTAAACCATTAGAAGCATAAATAGTGAGGCCTGGATTTGGTGGGTTAAGTTTAGCATTAGACCAAAATCTTTTGTAAAGGATATGAGGTATTGTGGTCACCTGAGACCCAGTGTCCAGCAATGCATGCGTGGGGATGCCTTCTAGGATAATAGACAGGAATGGTCTCTCTCCAATGTATCTATCATACCAGTCTGATGGGCCTGGTCGGTCTACTCCTGGGATTTGGCCCCCACCCCCAGGGGTTGCTTGTTTAAAGGACAGTGTCTTGCAATATTGCCTGTCTTGTTGCAGCGACGACAGATGGGTTCTCCTGAGGAGCTTTGGTGATCGGTGGTCCTCCAATGGAGCGATGTGGTCTTCTTGCTTCTCTTCCATAGGTCCCTGAGGAAGGCGCCGGGTGTGGCGCTGAAACGCGTAGGAGAGAGGAGGAATAAAGGATGAAAATACTTTTGACTCTTTGGTGAGTTTATCCATACCACAGCAGCGCGGACCGTGACACACCAGCACTCCCATCATTTCTTGGATTCAAACCACTATCTAGTGGTCGGTGGAGGTCCTGCAGCAGCTGGAACATAGATTCCAAAAACGCCTTCAAACCAGTTGTGGGGTTCACAACTGGACCAGGTGAGCAGCTTCACAGCACCACCATCATACAAGAGTGTCACTAGTGATAGGGCACTATTGCGCCTCTTGTCCCCCTCCCTATTTTTGCTTCTCTTCCATGGGACATCCTACAGGCTGTTGGCGAGCTGTATCTTCCCTGATTACTTTGGCTCTGCCTGTAACTGCAAGGCTTCCATGACTGTGGCAAGGTTCTTACTCATCTGGCGTACCTCAGAGCACAGCTTGTCAAACTGATTGGGTGTGGCGGCTTGCATATTTGTTTCAGCTGCAGGTAAAGTAGCGGGTGGCGCTGTGGGTACAGGAGCGGCATCACCCTACCACTGCTGTATGGCAGAGTCTGGGGTTTCTGAAGGCTGTAAACCCTTGATAGCCATTTCTTTTAGGGTGTTAAAGTTGGCATCTGGGTGATCCAAAGCCCACCAGCGCACAGTTCTGCTCTCTTCGCGTGACAGTAGTCCCCAGGTAAATTGTTCAATGAGCATTTTATCCTCATCCTGTACACTAGCTGGACTGACTTGTCTCAGGGCCCGCAGCGCTTCCAGCAGGCGCCAGGCATAGTCTCTGATACTGTCCTAAGGTTGCTGGTAACAGTGATAAAAATCTCATGCGGAGGTCTGTCTCATTGCGATTCTTGAAGCAGTCTTCAATTTATGAAAGATAATAGTCACTGATTGCTGATCTACCTCTGACCAGGTTTCAATCTCCCGCTCTGCTGCATCGGTTAACTGTCCCAATACAAAAGCAGCTCGCAGCTTGCCAGTCATCGCGTACATGTCCAGCACACTGCAGATTTTTCTATTAAATGCAGCTAAGGTGTCTGGCCGGCCATCGTACTAAGGTAGCCACTTAGCTCCCGGAACTTATGGTAGAGATATTGGCATTATTGGTGATACAGCCCCTGCCTGTGCGGGTACTCCACCGGCTGGAGGAGCGTTCAGAGCTGGCTGATAGGCGGGGTCGACATCTGCGGGATTCCTCATGTTGGCGCCCCCCAGTCTCTTTAATGGAAAACAAACTGTAGCTCTGCAGGCGGGGAGCTGAGCACTCGGGAGTTTCCGGATTGGGTTGTGGCGCTTGGGAAGTTGTCGGCAGAGTGCGGGGCGGGATTCGGCTTTGCACTCCTTTAGCCCTTATGCCCCCTTCCTTTCCGCTCAGTGGCGCAGTAATGGCGGCCAAATCTTACAGTTCACAAACCACAGTTAATATACACGGCACACAGTACCCGGTTGCATCGGGCACGGGATCCTGTTTGTGACGCCAAAACTATGACCCGCCCAGGGGTCTATGGAGACTCGGTACCCGGCCATTGAGATGCGGGTGCTGTCTCGGTGGCCGGTGTCCCGGCCTGTAGCTGAATAAAGGGGGGTCAGCTGAATAAAGAGTAAAATAATAAAGTGTTGTGACGCCACCTGTGGATTCTGGTGATAGCACTAGCACTGCTTCAGACCTTCGGGGATGATGGACAGCAGCTTGGGTGGTACAGCTCTCCACAGGTGGAGCAGGGTCCTTGGGGCAGTGATGAGGTGACAGGGATTTGCACAGGGAATTGATTAGGCAGCCAGACCGCTGCAACAGTCTCTAGGCTGGACGGGTTCAGGGATGGACAAACTGACACATACACTGTGGATCGTTTCTGTATCTTTACTTATGGTATTGCAGGCACTGTGCAAGGTATGGTCCAGGTGGTCGGGAGGCACTTCTGGATTCCCACAGTGAGTGATGCATTAGGCCTCCTTGTCTCTTTTCCCTTGTTGAAGTCTCTGACCCGTGTGAAACTAAAGGTACCGTCACACGCGGCAATATTGCTAGGCAATTTCACTGACAATTTGCTGGTTGCACTGAAATCATGGACATATTGTTCCATTTGTACACAGCAACAAAATAGAACAATGTGTCCATGATTTCACTGCAACCAGCAAATTGCCAGTGAAATTGCCTAGCAATATTGCCGCGTGTGACGGTACCTTAAGTCTGACCTCCTCAGTGACTTTCTCTTACCCGTTCTGTAGTGTCGAGAACCTTTGTGTGGGCTACCGCTATGATTTCCCCTGCGGTTCCTGGCTCCCCTATTGGTTGTGTGACAAGTGTCCGGGAGACTGGAGTCTCCTCGGTGAACCGGTATTTCTGCTGGGCTTGATGCTCTCCTGCAGACTCGAACCCCGGTGTCCAGTTTGGTTCCTGGGGTGTACCGGTATGGCTCCTCCGCCCCAGTCTTCTTCTCTACTCCTTAAGCCTTGCCTTTGACCTCACTCGCAGGCCCTCACACTGTCTAGTGCAGCGCCCCACTAGTCAGCGGGTTACAAAAGGGTACTGCACCCCTAACAGAAGGTGCAGTAGGCTTTGTTCTGGTAAGGAGTAGTAGAAGCCTGAAGCTCCAGCACCACACACACACACAACTAGTGATAGGGGGATTAATCAGACGCCCGTTACTGGGGTAACCGGTCCTGGTGGGAGGAGAGCTAGGCTGTATAGTGAGTGGGAAAAGTAGAAACAGTGGTTAGAAGAAGTAGAACACAGAAGAGTGCAGATGTTGGAGAGAGAGAACAGCACAGTGAACAGAACAGCAGAGGAGAAGTAATGGGGAGGGCATTTTAACCTGGTGACCCAGAAGAGAAAGGGGCAGATAGAGGGTAACCAAATACCCTGGCCGAGTCCGAAACGAAGTACCAGCTCCGACATGGATCAGAGGTCCATTGTTATGATCCGATGACCTAGGACTAACATAAACAGACTTCACAGAAGTAGTTGGCAACTGTACTGACCGCAGTCCCTGACTAAATACTGCAACTAGAAGTAGTAACTAACCATGCCCTAGACACCTCGACACGGCCGGAGAACTAGCTACCCCTAAAGATGGAAACAGGAAAGTCTATCTTGCCTCAGAGCAGAGCCCTAAAAGAATAGCAAGCCCCCACGGATATTGACTCAGAAACAGGGGAGGAAAAACACACACAGGCAGATAATAGAGTTTAGCAAAAGAGGCCACACTAGCTGGATAGTAAGGACAGGATGGAATACTATTGCGATCAGTATTAAAAATACTATCAAAAACCTCCAACAGCAGATAGTACCAAAAAATAACCCTGAGTTTGCTAAGACTCGCCCCCTCTCTATCTGCAGGAACCTCTGTGAATCAAACTAGAATAAATAGGTACTAACACCAGCAGAACTGGAAGTAGCTGACAACAGTGAATAGCAATTCATACCTAGGAAGAAAACTTCCTCACTGAGAGCAGGTAAACAAATATGCAAACTAAATATCAAACCCACAACTCGGAGCAAAACAAGCAATAGGCAGATCCTCAAGCACACAACATGTGTGCCACAAAATAACAAAAAAACATTCATTTAGCTTGCAAGAATTCAGCATGGCAGGAAGAAACCAGGTTGAGATGTGGGCACCTCCAGGAATAATTACAACTGGCAGAGATTGATCAGCTCCGACCACCTATAAACTCCGATCCAAAGCAGACTGCCAATCATCAAGATCAGCTGAGGAGCTCTCCAAAACACAGTCAGCTGTATCACCAACAACAACCACAGGAGGGAGCTCACAACCTGAATTCTTCATCAATAAATCCACAACAGTCCATCCCTGCACCGCAAATTACCGACGTGGTCGATAGCTTTTTAGGAGCACAATCCAACCGCCCAAATCAAGCATGGTCTCGACCAGAAGTACCAAGTCGGGTTTAGCTCCCTTCAGAGCACAGTGGGGACGACTCATCAGGGCTGACAGGCTAGTAGTAAGCGGGATCCGTGCAGGGCAGCATAGGACACAGAAAAAGTGATAGAGAAGGAACACGGAGGACACTGCTCACTACGAGAACTACCCGGTCCACTACCTTAGCTGAAAGAACTGCATTACCCTGTAAGACTGCAGATTACTGGAGTAAAGTACCCGTTCAGAGTGAGCAACGTGTCTGTGCTTCTTCTCAGAGAACTGTGATTTACCTGCTTTGCTTCACAGTGACTACTTCCAACACCCTGGGGACTCAGCTCTACCTGTAGAGGGCTATGACATCTTGCTGCCGTACATTACCCCGAAGGTTCCAGCAGTGCCGGTGCATCACCGGACCTACAGGTGGCGTCATGATTGACTTTATTTTATTATTTTTCCCCTTTTCATTGTCTGCGTAAGGGCACGGACTCGGACACCGACCACCCTTGACATACCTGTACCAGTACGCCCAAGATCCGAGTACTCCAAGCCCTTGGCGCCAGACACTAGGCTGGTCAACTGGCTTGGGCCTAGCACGGCTCCAACACAACAGGACGTCTTCACAGTTCTCCTAGCAACTGCACACTCTAGCAAACTCTACCCCCAGCACCAGTATTTATAGCGGATCTTGCTTAAAAGCAGCAAGTGGCGCTCCCCCTACTGTTCTGGGGTGAAAAGTGTTGTATGTATGAGGGTTAAATGTTGTGGAAATCCATCCATGCCGTAGGTGGTCCTGTGGCTTCCTGTAATGGCAGGGTGCCACAGTTAAAGATAGGAGCTGGGATGCAGACAGGGAGATGGAACTTTTTAGGGATGTTAAAGTCTCTCAGAATAAGGGTTGGTAATTCTGAGAACATGAAGTGGGGCAGCCACGTGGAGAAATTATCGAGGAACTGGGTGGGTGACACCCTTGAGGGTTCAGTCGCCAAAGAGGTACTGTACCTCAGCCAGAGGTGTGGTACCCTACTCTCTGGTAAGGAGGGGACACTACCCACACACTAGAATCCAATAACACACCACTCCAGGCCAGGGGATCTAGGCAGACTCTATTGAGGGAGGGCCCCGTCTCAGGCTGGAGGGAAACTAGGTAGAGGGTGTGGGTGGAGGAAATATATAGGAGAGCACCAGGAAGTAGTGAAGCGAGTGGTGACAACATAGAGGATGTAGAGAATGTGAATGATGTAGAAGACGTGCAGAACAGTCTAGAAGTTAGGCAGTTGGTGAAAGGAGTCTATCACGGGTGGAAAGACAGAGTCGTCCTGGGGATTGGAGCTGGTTGGAGCTCATCTCAGGACAAGGAAATGTGAAGATGAAGGGAGGAGCCAGTGAGGGGCTTAAGAGATACTCAAAGGGTCCCACGGGCACAGGAAGCGAATAATCCACCCGTGACACCCGTATCCACGCCAAACGTGATCGGAGGGACCGGCAGAGAGGACCAGAACCAGAGCAGTGGAGAGACTGTAGGACTCAGCTAGCTAACCGGAGGCTCTGGTATCTCCAAGTGCAGCAGCCAAAGCCACACCTAATAACTGAAAAGGCAGCCACATAGGGTCAAGGGGACTGAGAGGATGTCGCCCGACAGGGCCCGTGGCTGCTAGCTTGGGACACTGAATGTGAGGCACAGGGTAGGAGAGCGAGAGTCAGTGCAGGGAGATGACTCGGGAAGCTACACCAGAAGGGGGTCCCAGTAAAGTGAACCTAAGTTATCCGAGAGTTGGCTGGATCCCTGACCCGGCTGGTTGTTAAAAACCTGGAAAACTGTGAGAACTGTGAGTAAAATGTGAAGACTGCACCCCACTGTGTCCTCAAATTATTATTGCGTCACCTGCCTTGTACTACATTGATAACATCAGCTAATAGACTTTATAACTGTCCTGGGGCCAAGCTCTACCCGTAGAGAGTGACAACTCTTCTGCGCCACCAACCACCCCAGTGGATCTGTACCACAGTGTCAGCCATCCATCTAATTGACGAATACCACGGGTATTGTCACAAATTAATCTCCTTTAAACTTTCCCCATTTTTATGACACTGCCAGGGTCACGATGCTGGGTCACGCCAATGTGACATTTCCCAAAGGAACCGAACACAGCCCAGTTCTGTGTACCCCAAGGCCCTGGAGTTTGCCAAAACGTACCTGAGAAAGCCTAAAACATTTTGGAAGAATGTTCTCTGGTCAGATGAGACAAAAGTAGAGCTTTTTGGGCAAAGGCATCAACATAGAGTTTACAGGAGAAAAAAAGAGGCATTCAAAGAAAAGAACACGGTCCCTACAGTCAAACATGGCGGAGGTTCCCTGATGTTTTGGGGTTGCTTTGCTGCCTCTGGCACTGGACTGCTTGACCGTGTGCATGGCATTATGAAGTCTGAAGACTACCAACAAATTTTGCAGCATAATGTAGGGCCCAATGTGAGAAAGCTGGGTCTCCCTCAGAGGTCATGGGTCTTCCAGCAGTACAATGACCCAAAACACACTTCAAAAAGCACTGTGGAGAGATCTAAAAAGGGCAGTTTGGAGAAGGCACCCTTCAAATATCAGGGACCTGGAGCAGTTTGCCAAAGAAGAATGGTCTAAAATTCCTGCAGAGCACTGTAAGAAACTCATTGATGGTTACCAGAAGCGGTTGATCGCAGTTATTTTGGCTAAAGGTTGTGCAACCAAGTATTAGGCTGAGGGTGCCAATACTTTTGTCTGGCCCATTTTTGGAGTTTTGTGTGAAATGATCAATGTTTTGCTTTTTGCTTCATTCTCTTTTTTGTTTTTTCATTTAAGACAAATTAAATGACGATAATAATACCAAAGAATTTGTGATTGCAATCATTTTCAGGAAGAAACTGAGTATTATCTGACAGAATTGCAGGGGTGTCAATACTTTTGGCCCCAACTGTATCCCGGCTATCCCTTTCACACAAACATATGTTTAATATATGGTGCAAAAAAGAGCCCAAAGAATCAGCGTGTGTGAAAAAACTGAACGTGATGGAATTTTATCGATATTTTTACTCAGTTCAGAGATCAAAAATGTACAAAAAGCATGTCTTACTTTTCAAACAATTTTACCCTTGCAGACCTGTTATTAGATTAGTATGAGTACTGTTCCTAATGGCAGTGGCTACCAAATCAATAGTCAAACTACTGACCCATTGTCTGGATGTCTTAGAAGTTCATAAACGTCTCCAGGATTTTTGTCATGTTTAGTAGTCCAATCTATTGGTACTTAATCTCTTCCTGTGCCCAGACTCTAAAGGCCCCCATAAACATTAGGCTAATATTGGTCAAACTGCTCCAGCTGACAGTTCAATGTATATGGGGGCGCTGGCCGTCTGATGGTCAGGCGAGATGTCAATTTCGTGTACTGGAATTAGGACTGCTAACCATATTGTTTTCCCAGACATAAGCACCAAGCTGACGTTTTTGGCTTTCTCATAGAGGGCACTAGAGTACACAGCCGAAAACGCACTCCGGTGTATGGAAGAGTCAGCTGAAATTAATGTCGGCCAAATGTTGAGTCAAAGCATTGTACAGCTAACAGCTATTAAGTGTGTTTGGCCTGCTTAATACTCTATTAGTTGACTTTGTTGCTTTCTTACTAGTCCTCACTCATCTTCTTATTTTCGCTAATAAGAGTAGACGTTTTTCAAGAATATCATGGTATCATGGTTAACAATGTAGTTAGGCTAGGGTCACACTTGAGCCTTGGATGCGCTAAAAGCTAGTGTGTCGCCCGGCGCAGTGGGATACTCGGGTATCCAGGCCCTTGCTGTAGTCGGGGATATCACTGGTGGCCTGCCCAGACCCGTGGCCCTAGGAAACGGACTTTTGAAAAAGGGGAATACAGTTAGGGCCAGAAATATTTGGACAGTGACACAAGTTTTGTTATTTTAGCTGTTTACAAAAACATGTTCAGAAATACAATTATATATATAATATGGGCTGAAAGTGCACACTCCCAGCTGCAATATGAGAGTTTCCACATCCAAATCGGAGAAAGGGTTTAGGAATCATAGCTCTGTAATGCACAGCCTCCTCTTTTTCAAGGGACCAAAAGTAATTGGACAATGGACTCTAAGGGCTGCAATTAACTCTGAAGGCGTCTCCCTCGTTAACCTGTAATCAATGAAGTAGTTAAAAGGTCAGGGGTGGATTCCAGGTGTGTGGTTTTGCATTTGGAAGCTGTTGCTGTGACCAGACAACATGCGGTCAAAGGAACTCTCAATTGAGGTGAAGCAGAACATCCTGAGGCTGAAAAAAAAGAAAAAATCCATCAGAGAGATAGCAGACATGCTTGGAGTAGCAAAATCAACAGTTGGGTACATTCTGAGAAAAAAGGAATTGACTGGTGAGCTTGGGAACTCTAAAAGGCCTGGGCGTCCACGGATGACAACAGTGGTGGATGATCGCCGCATACTTTATTTGGTGAAGAAGAACCCGTTCACAACATCAACTGAAGTCCAGAACACTCTCAGTGAAGTAGGTGTATCTGTCTCTAAGTCAACAGTAAAGAGAAGACTCCATGACAGTAAATACAAAGGGTTCACATCTAGATGCAAACCATTCATCAATTCCAAAAATAGACAGGCCAGAGTTAAATTTGCTGAAAAACACCTCAAGAAGCCAGCTCAGTTCTGGAAAAGTATTCTATGGACAGATGAGACAAAGATCAACCTGTACCAGAATGATGGGAAGAAAAAAGTTTGGAGAAGAAAGGGAACGGCACATGATCCAAGGCACACCACATCCTCTGTAAAACATGGTGGAGGCAACGTGATGGCATGGGCATGCATGGCTTTCAATGGCACTGGGTCACTTGTGTTTATTGATGACATAACAGCAGACAAAAGTAGCCGGATGAATTCTGAAGTGTACCGGGATATACTTTCAGACCAGATTCAGCCAAATGCTGCAAAGTTGATTGGACGGCGCTTCATAGTACAGATGGACAATGACCCCAAGCATACAGCCAAAGCTACCCAGGAGTTCATGAGTGCAAAAAAGTGGAACATTCTGCAATGGCCAAGTCAATCACCAGATCTTAACCCAATTGAGCATGCATTTCACTTGCTCAAATCCAGACTTAAGACGGAAAGACCCACAAACAAGCAAGACCTGAAGGCTGCGGCTGTAAAGGCCTGGCAAAGCATTAAGAAGGAGGAAACCCAGCGTTTGGTGATGTCCATGGGTTCCAGACTTAAGGCAGTGATTGCCTCCAAAGGATTCGCAACAAAATATTGAAAATAAAAATATTTTGTTTGGGTTATGTTTATTTGTCCAATTACTTTTGACCTCCTAAAATGTGAAGTGTTTGTAAAGAAATGTGTACAATTCCTACATTTTCTATCAGATATTTTTGTTCAACCCTTCAAATTAAACGTTGCAATCTGCACTTGAATTCTGTTGTAGAGGTTTCATTTCAAATCCAATGTGGTGGCATGCAGAGCCCAACTCGCCAAAATTGTGTCACTGTCCAAATATTTCTGGCCCTAACTGTATATACAGAGGAATAAAGTTTTTAATATAGTAGTTCTTATGACGCAACCCGCAGCTTCCGGTGATTGAGCACCAGCGCCGCTTCAGTCCTCCGGAGGGCGATGCTATAGCAGCCTTGATGGTACATCTCCCTGCAGGTGAAGCTAACCCCCTGGGGCAGGGATGCACCGTTGATGACAGGGGTGCTGGTGATAGATGGATGGATGCATGGCAGGAACACGGTGCAGCAGAGAAACAAATACGCGTAGACTTAGTCACTCTACCCGGGTACTTTACTGGAACGGTGCAGATGGTAATACAGTTCACAGCAGGTAACAGTCTCTGGACGAAATAGCTGGCCGGGTAGTCAGAACGGGCTGCAAAGTCTCTGGGAGTCTCCCTGGAATGCCTGCTTGGATCTGCCCTGTGTCCTGCTCTAAATACCTGTCTTGAGGTGCGCGCTTCGTACCAGGCCCATTGTAGATGGGAATCCTAGTGTGACAATTCCTCTAGATAGGTTGTCGGGGCCGGTAAATGGTCCGCGACCTCCAATGTTCTCGGTGAGGGGCTGAACTCCCTCGCTGTCTTCAGAACCGGTGCTCCGGTAAAACAGACCAGGGTTCCCTCCTGAGTATGGGCGCTCGGGGGGGATTCCCTCCTTCCGTCTAGGCTGCCCGCTTGTCTCCCTATGGGCCCCCTCCTTGGGATTCCTCCTTAACTCACTCAGAGGATCCCCGTTCTCCGTCTTCCCTCAGTGCCAACTGAATCTCATTTTGTTTCCTCCCTTCTCCCCTAACTCCCCCCCAGGGTATGGGACCTCTGCCATCTGCCTAAGTGGGTGTGTGTGGGAGTGCTAGGATGAGAGCCTCCCAATGACATTTGCATTCCGTTGTGACAGGGGTAACCGCACACTCATTTATGGGTACAGTATCCCAATTGTGATGCCTGACCAGGTGGGGCGCCACACTAGCGTTTGTCACAATTGCAAATTGTGAAAAACGCTAGTGTTAATGCTCCATAGGTTGCCATGCAAAAAACGCATGGTCAAAATGTAGCAAAAGCACCAAAAAACATGGTAAGCAGCACTTTTGGGGGCGATTGACAAAACACATGCTTTTTTTAACATGGGAGTCTACGGGAAACGCATGCATTAATGCATGGTCCATAAGTGTACCATGCGTTAACGCATGTGTTAATGCTAGTGCTAAAAAGGGAAAAATATGGCAATTGAAGAAACTGCCTCCTTTAACACATCCTTGCAAAGGATGGATACTCCAAATGTGATCCTAGCCTTACCTCTCTCTGTCTGTGCTGCTGTGATGTGGAGCTGAAGGCAGGACTAATGATTTGCATTCTGTGAGTGATAGAGAGGGGGAAGGGTAAAGCCTGCACAAGCAGAGCACACAGACAGAGAGAGGGTGGATCCTGTAGCCTGCAAAACAGCCCACCCTGGTGACTAAAGAATGTAGCCCCTGCTAATTATAATCACTAATGAGTACCGTATATACTCGTGTATAAGCCGACCCCCCTACTTTTGCCCCAAAAATCTGGAAAAACCTATTGACTCGTGTATAAGCCGAGGGTGGACCCCAGCACAGGTATACAGCCCCCAGCAGTGTGGTATACAGGCCCCCCCAGTGGTGTACAGGCCTCCCCAGTGGTAGTATACAGCAGGCCCAGTGGTAGTATACAGCAGCCCCAGTGGTAGTATATAGCAACCCCAGTGGTAGTATACAGCAGCCCCAGTGGTAGTATATAGCAGCCCCAGTGGTAGTATATAACAGCCCCAGTGGTAGTATATAGCAGCCCCAGTGGTAGTATACAGCAGCCCCAGTGGTAGTATACAGCAGCCCCAGTGGTAGTATACAGCAGCCCCAGTGGTAGTATATAGCAGCCCCAGTGGTAGTATACAGCAGCCCCAGTGGTAGTATACAGCAGCCCCAGTGGTAGTATACAGCAGCCCCAGTGGCAGTATACAGCAGCCCCAGTGGTAGTATATAGCAGCCCCAGTGGTAGTATATAGCAGCCCCAGTGGTAGTATACAGCAGCCCCAGTGGTAGTATATAGCAGCCCCAGTGGTAGTATATAGCAGCCCCAGTGGTAGTATATAGCAGCCCCAGTGGTAGTATATAGCAGCCCCAGTGGTAGTATACAGCAGCCCCAGTGGTAGTATATAGCAGCCCAGTGGTAGTATATAGCAGCCCCAGTGGTAGTATACAGCAGCCCCAGTGGTAGTATACAGCAGCCCCAGTGGTAGTATATAGCAGCCCCAGCAGCCCCAGTGGTAGTATACAGCAGCCCCAGTGGTATACAGCAGGCCCCCAGGGGGTACCCAGCAGCCCCCAAATGCTGGCACTCGCCCCCCCCTTGCAAGTGCCCCCCCCGCTTCTCTTACCATCCCGGTCTTCTGATCAGCGCTGCTCCTCGGTGCTCCGCGGTGCCGGAGATCCCGGATGCAGCAGGACGGACGGACGGAGCACCGCGGAGCACCGAGGAGCAGCGCTGATCTGAAGACCGGGATGGTAAGAGAACCAGCGGGGGGGGGCCATTACAAGGGGGGGCGAGTGCCAGCATTTGGGGGCTATATGCACTGCTTCCCCCTGCCGCTGATTGACAGGGGGAAGCAGTGCATATTTAATGAGCGGCCCCACGTGACGGGGCCGCCCATACAGCAGCCCCCCCGGCCTCCTGCAGCCTCCACAGCCCCCACCACAGCCACCACACCATGGGCCCCCGTATAGACCCGTGTATAAGCCGAGGGGGAGACTTTTCAGCCCAAATTTTGGGCTGAAAAACTCGGCTTATACACGAGTATATACGGTAAGTATTAAAACGTTTTTATGCACTTTCACAGGATGCTTTTAGGAGACAAAAGGAGTGTGAGATTAGTGATAGGATGCTGCAGGGACATGTTTTGCTTGTTTAGGAGGCGTTCTGGAGGTGACAGGATCCCTTTAAACCTCTGCACCAGCTTGATCCCCACCGTTTCTTCCATTTTCATACTTTGAATTTAACACTTGATAGCCATATACTTGTTTGGATGCACAATACATTTCATTACTTACAGAGTCCAAGATTTGTGCTGCAACAAACATAGTTGCATCATACTTGGAATACTACCCATCCATGTTATTTCTGGTTCCTTTGGAAACTTGCACGTAACACAATAAGATTTTATTTCTTATCCATTCATTTCTTTTAAATTAAAATGTTGTGCTTCAATTTGGCTCTAAAGTGACATATCTTGTGATGCTGGAACTCGCAGCCCATACCTTGAGCAAGAAATCATGCGTAACAAACAAAGCTCTGTGTACTATGCTGCTATAATAGTAAAGCCATGTTCCTTCAGGGTTTGAACTAAAGGTGCTCGGACACAAATATCTGTCACCTGAATGCTAATTGGGCCAATGTTTCTTTTTTACCCCCAACTCCAACATAACATGCAAAATTAGCTGAGCATGCTATTTTATTAATGAAAGAGAATTCTTTAGCAGCCAGGGACAAAACAACAAGCATGTTGGATACATGACTACCTTGACTATGAAAAAAAGGAAAGTAGGGCTCACCACTGCTGTGCAATGTCGTATTGGAGTCAAACTTTCCGCAAACCTTGACAATTTTCCGCTGGTGTCAACATGTAGTCCAGATCAAATACAAAAACCTTTTTAAGAAAAATAGGGCACTGACAGTCACGGGCTTGATAAAATAGATTCTTGCTTTATTGTTTCTTCATTTTTAAAGATGGTATAGGTCATATTGCATGTATTACAACTGACGCGTTTCTGATGTTTCACACATCCTTAGTCATAGTAGGATCATACTATGACAAAGGATGTGTGAAACATCAGAAACACGTCAGTTGTAATGCATGCAATATGACCTGTACCATCTTTTAAATTGAAGAAATAATAAAGCAAGAATCTGTTTTATCAAGCCCGTGACTGTCAGTGCCCTATTTTTCTTAAAAATGTTTTTGTATTATGAGGGTGACCATTCTTTTATTCCTTTGATCCTAGGTAGTACTTAAAGATGTCTTAGTATAGACTTTTTGTGCCTTGTTCTATAATGCATCCTGGAAACATCTGGGCTTCTGTATGGAAATTCTAGTGACTACCTTAATAATTGGAATTGTGTAAAAGGGTGGTAGTTGTGGGCGAGATTTGTCTCTCTTGCACCCCAGCAGATTACATAAAAGAAAGGGTCCTGGCTGGGTGTATGGACTTGGACTATTGAGATGATGACACTGATTTCAGCTGGCCAGGACCAAATAGTAACCAGTTCAATGAGAGAGACCACCACTACAGATGAGCGAACCTTTTGAAGTTCAGGTCCGACTTGGTTCGCCGAATAGATCAGCGAACAGTTTGCTGAATTTCCGAATCCTGTTAAAATCAATGGGAGACAAAATAAAGGGCCTAGAAAACACCTACAAAGAGGCCGGAAAGCTGTAAACAAAGCTCAAACCGTTTTACAGTGGAGCCCTGTTGTTTTGGCACAGACATTAACTTCCTGCACTATTACTTAGCACACTGCAGCACCACGGTCACACTCACAATGTTTCAGGGCACACTCATGAAGCTCAGACATTCGCATGACATTCCTGAGTTGTCTCAAGTTACACAGTAGGTTTTATGCAGCAGATAATCCTGCTGTGTGAACTGAGATAACTTCAGTGGTGGCAGCGCTTGTAACACTACCTGTCTCGTGAGAGCTGCGATATCGCACGATATGTAGCATATATATCTCGCCGGTATCTTGAGACAGCATGTGTGAGGAACGGTGGCATCAGGGAGTGCAGCGCAGATCAAAATTGTAGGATAGACACTGTGTGACTCCTTGTGTCTGATAAACAGTAAAGTTTATGATGACACCGCCTGTCACACACTCATGCATGCCTTCTTGCCTGCTGTCACACCATACAGGGGATGATTTCTGTAAATGTGACTAGAGATAAGCAAACCTTTGTAAACTCAGTTTCCCATTTTAGTTCTCCGAATGGTCATATGTTCATCAAACAGTTTGCTGAACAACTTAACCTCATTCAAGTCAATGGAAGGCAAAATCAAGAGTCTATAAAACACCTTCAAAGGGGTCCAAAAGTTGCCAAACAGCTCATATTGGAGCAGATACCAGGAAAAGTGCCTTCTATTCCCCAGAGTTAACATTTTTATCATGGTGCATTACGAATGCATGGGGCAAGACCTCACCCAGCATTTCAAGCTTCAGGTGTTAGCATGGTGCTGAAAGAGACCTGGTAAATTCACAAAACGCACAACAAACACACTCCAAGAAGAGTCTCCATATTTCAAATAATTAGGACCAGATTCCACCAAACTGACATCAATTGACCCAGAATATAAATTGAAGAATGGCACAATCTGCATGCATGGATCTGGTTTAGCATTGAAAAGTCAAATATTCATTAGCAACAGGGCAATGAATGACATGTGTAGGCATCAAACTCACATAGCCCTGCTAAATTCAGGAAATAGACAAGGAGACCCCAAAACAAGTCTCTACATTTAAAAAAATTAAGGCCAGATACCACCAAAGTGGCATCAATTGACCAGAATAAAAATTGGAGAATGGTGAGATCAATGCAGCATACTGAAAATATTTATTGCCTAGTCAGAGCACTCTGCCACAGGGGTGGAAAAGTCCTTGGAGATCCATGACTTTATCTTGATAAATGTTTGGCAGTCTACACTTTCAGGGGACATCTGGACACCATTATCCATCAGGACACCAGCAGCAGTGCTGAAGACACATTCTGAGACAACTCTGATTGCCGGACATGATAAAACCTCCAAGGCGTGACTGGCGTGCTTAGGACACTCTTCCATTTTGAAGCCCAAACAGCAAAAGAGTCCAAATGCTCCCTGATAGCATGGATATTGAGCTCTATATACTCCTGTAACATCTTCTTCAGCCATTCACTATGTGTCAGACTTGGACTGAGTTCTGGTGGACGGGCTGGTTTAAAAAATGGTGAAAGAACTCATAGAAATTGCTTCTGACAATTACATTGCTGCTGCTAATGTTTCTAAGCTGACGACTTAATGTCCCCCGAGTTGGAGGTGTAGATCTGCGATGAGTACTGTGTCTACCAGCTTTTTTTGATACTCCAGCATATGTGTGGGTTTCCACAGCGGGTACACAGACACAAACAACACCTTCCACCCTGGCACAGTAGGGGAAGCTGAACTTGTTGCCCTTAGGCAAGATCCCCCTATAAATACTGGTGCTGGGGTTGGAGTTAGTTGGAGTGTGCAGACGCTACAAGAGCCATGAGGACGTACTGGTGGTCAGTGCTGCGTTAGGCCCAAGCCAGTTACTCCAAACAGCCTCTCCAGCAGTCCTGCAAAGCCCAAGAGTGGGGGTGGAAGGCAAGGAGAAGAGAAAGGAGACACGCTGCTGGACTCTAGAATTGTTGAGGTTGAGTACTTGCCCCGGGTCATCTCTGATCATGGCCCTTTGCTGGTGGAGTTGCAGATGGGAGCGGGTGGAATGCGATGAGGTGGGGAATGGAAGGTACACCCGTATGGTTGGATAAGATAGACATGCCCAAAATAGCTGAGGAGGTGGAAGAATTTTTTCTACACAATGTGGGTAGTGCGGGGGCAGGAATGGTGTGGGACACTGCCAAGGCATTCTTGAGTGGGTTATTGATAAGGGAAATATCAAGATGTAAGACCCGAAGTAGAGAGGCAGAAGCTGGAGTATTGGATACTCTGAGAAGAGCAGAGGAGGAGTTGATGGTGGGGCCTATGCGAGGCACAGCAGAAAATGAGGAAAGCTCAGGAGGAGGTAGGACAGCTTGTTTTTGGCTAAGGCGGAGATGAAACGAGAATTTCAAAAGACAACCTTTTTTGAGGAAGGGGAGAGGGTAGGACACCTGCTGTCCACTATAGTGGCGGCTCAGAGAACATAGAGCTATGTCTTTGGGCTATCTCGTCCGGACGGTCCTCTGACAACGGACTCGGAGGGGATCCTGCAGATATTTGAGGAGTACTACCGCGACTTATAAACATCCAAACTTGGGGTACCTAGTGACGCCATTGACAGTTTTCGCATAGCGTTGACCTGTCCAGGCTGAGTGCCCGGGATAGTTTAGAGGGACCACTGACGTTGGAGGAACTAGAGGAAGCCATGGCATCCATGACTAATAACAAGGCTCCTGGGGCGGATGGGTTGCCGGTAGAAGTATATAAGCTTCTGGGGGAGGTAATGCTACTCAGACTGCGGGAGGTTCTACTGACGGCTATGGAGGAGGGACAATTAGCCCCAGTCTATGAGGGAGGCAAACATAGTGGTTTTACCCAAGAAAACAAGGATGTCACGAAGCCAGACTCGTACAGACCCATATCTCTACTGTCGACTGATGTCAAGTTGTTGGCCAAGGTATTGTCGGGCCGGCTGACTCGGTGATTACTGGTGTGGTGCATCCGGACCAGACTGGGTTCATGCCGGACAGATCGACTGCCGTTAACTTACGTCGGCTGTTTCTGAATATTCAGATGGCTGCTGATATTTCTGGCCACAGAGTGGTGGTGTCCCTTGATGCGCACAGGCCTTCGACAGTGTGGAGTGGGAATATCTCTGGCGGGTCATGCATCATATGGGTTTTGGTCCGGTGTTCACAACATGGGTGCGGTTGCTGTACTCTTCCCCGCTGGCCCGGATTAGGTGAACGGAGGTAGGACGGATAGATTCAGTCTGAAGAGGGGGACCAGACAGGGCTGCCCTCTCTCCCCGTTACTGTTTGCCCTGGCCATTCAGCCGTTTTAGAGATATTCGATTCCGTGTTGGGTAGGAGAGGGTATCCCTGTATGCTGACGACATTCTACTATTCTTACACGACTCGAAGGACTCTCTACTAATGCCATAGACATAGTGGATAGCTTTGGACGTCTGTCTGGTCTCCGGATTAACTGGGGTAAGTCACATCTGATGGAGGTGGATAATGTGGAGGATCAAGGTGTGGAGGAGGTGGCCCATATGCTTTTAAAAAGAGTGAAAGTGTTTAAATACCTAGGTATTCAGATTGCAGCACCGATTAAGGAATTTCTGGATCTTAATGTGCGGCCAATCATTGGGCTTCTGAAAGCTAAGGCAGACATGTGGAGTAGGCTGCCCCTATCGGCGGTGGGTCGCACCAATCTGATTAAGATGGTGTTAATGCCAAAGTTACTTTATGTTTTACACAACTCCCCTGTGTGGATTCCACAGGCAATGTTCCAGCGTATTACGGCAATTTTTAGGGATCTGGTTTGGGGAGGTAAACAACCGAGAATCAAACTGGAAACTTTGCAGTGGCCCAAGGAGGAGGGAGGTCTTGCCCTGCCCAACCCTTGGATTTATTTCCTAGCTGCTCAGGCCCAACATCTGAGGGGATGGGTGGACGGGGCGAGAGAAGGCTCGCTTCAGGCTTTTCTGGAAAATTACATTAATAGACGCCCGTTGGTGCAGGGGTTAGAGATGGGTCTATTTGGGAGGGCCGGTAGGAGGTGTCCGACGCTTGACCTGGTGCACAGACTGTGGACGAAGGTGAAGGCTCTCAGGGGGTCAACGGGGCGACGGTGTATACCCCAATCTTGAATAATATGCATCTTGGGGAATTCAATAAAATGGGAGAATTGAGGGAATGGACTTGCAGAGGGATATATGCTTACATCAGGTGATCGACCGACATGGCCTCAAACCATTTGAATCCTTGAAGTCAGAATTCAGTCTGAACGGATAGGCATGGCTTTCAGTATGCACAGGTTAAACATGCATATCATAAACAGAGTAAAGTAAGGAATTTGTCATACTGACCGATATTGTACTGGACTACATTTGCATGTCTGGAAGATCGAAGGTGGTGATTTCCTCGATCTATGCTGACCTATTGCATATGTTCCTTCTGAAACATCCTGTGAAAGCGAAGGTGAGGTGGGAAAGGGATGTAGGAGTTCTGTCTGAGGATAAATGGAACACAATTTTGGAGTACATCCCCAAATTAACGTTAAGTGAAGCAGGTATGTCCCAGCTCTTGCTTGTTCACAGGGCATACCAGTCCCGGTCTTTCTGCACAGGATTGGGCTGCTGTCAGACTCGGAATGTCCGAGATGTAGGCTAGAAGGTGCAGGCATCCTGAACATGATCTGGGAGTGTCCACGCCTCCATCCTTCTGGATTGTAATCCTCACCCTAAAGAAGGGAAATATCACTGGTGTGATTCCGCGAGACCCGGTGGTCTGCATACTTGGGTATGTGGAGGAAATAGAAGTAGACTCTATGGGGAAGATAGCCATAGCTCGCCTCCTGTACATAGCCAGGAAACTCATTGCCAAATATTGGATCTTGGAGGAAACACCCTCTAGGCAGGAGTTTCTTAGACAAGTCTCTTATGTGATTAAACTGGAAGAAAAAATATACTTTAAGAGGAAAAATGCTAAATACCTGGACCGCCTCTGGGCACCGTGGAAATAATTGTGCTGTCTCTGGCAGACGCCAGTCTAATACGATAACTGATAAGCACGATATAACGGTACAGCTTGATACTAGTGAGAACACTGAACGCTAAATGTATGGAAGCGTGTCAGTGTTTGGAATAGATTGATTGTTGTCTAGCCTGGGTAAGGGAAAAAGGGGGGGGTTGTTGTTTTGTGGGGAGGGGGACAGCTTTTGGGAGATTTATACAAGGGGGAAAAATTGACATTGTGAAGGACTCTATTATGCTTTGTTATTCCTTGCTGATTCTAATAAAATTTATCTGATTTAAAAAAAAAAAAAAAAAAAAAAAAAAAAAGAGAACAGAAAGGAGAGAGGGGACCGTGGAGCCAGACACCGGAGTCCGCATCTACTGGAGAGCACCAGGCCCAGTAGAAAACACTGGTACACCATGGAGACTCTAGTCTCCCTGGGCATCTGTCCAGTTACACAGCAGGGAGCCAGGCACCGCAGAGAGAGATACAGCGGTAGTCAAGAGAGGGATTCTCGATGACAGCACAGGTGGCGAAAGAGAGCAGAGGAGGCCAGCCAAGTTCTACACAGGTGGTGGCTTCATACGCAAGGGGAAAATGATAACGAAGCCTTATACCCACTCGCTGTGGAGACCCAGAAGTGCACCCCAAACACCCGGCAGTGCTCTGAACAGTTTACCTGCAACAACTTCAGTAAAAGGTAAAAGAACGACCAGCGGTGTGTGTTCCTTCCACACACCCCCTGCCATCCTCAGAGACTGTCCTGTTGTCCAATACCCCGGCCACATCCCTGCTCCATCCCTCGCCAGCATCACTGTCCCAGAGGGCTAGCTCTACCTGCAGGGAGCTGTACCACCTTGACCACCATACCATCACCCTCCGGAGGTCTGAGGCGGCGCTGGTGCTCAATCACCAGAAGCTGTGGGTGGCGTCACGACAAACTTTATAAACTGTTATTTTTCCAATTCAACTTCCACTTTATTTAAGTCGAACACCAGGGCCACGGGTCTGGGCAGGCCACCAGTGACATCCCTACTGCATCAGAGGGCCCAGACACCCAAGGCCCCATACCATGGGGTGTGTCAAAACTTTCTGGCATAACGAACAGGATCCCATGCCCGGTGCTACCGGGTACTGTGTGCTGTGTTTGAACCGTGTTTTGTGACTGTTAAGTTATACTGCCATTACTGCACTGTGGAGCGGGAAGAAAAGGGGCGTGATGATTTGCAGAGTGCAAAATCAAAACCCGCCCCCCCCCGCTCTGCCGAACACTTCTGAAGCGCAACGGCCTAATCCAGAAACAGTTTAACTGTTTAAAGACTGGCCGTGATTCACTAGGGGGGGTCTCCGAAAATGTCTGCTACATCCAGCGATGACAAAGGCACCTTCGCAGACCCCATGAATCACCCCCAAGCGACCATGGCTCCAACTAGTAGAGCCGCCAACCAGCCCCGATCATGCCGATCTCGCTACCGTATGTCCCGGGTGCTAAGGTTTTTGCCCCAGTTTGATGGCCACCCTGATACTTTGTCCTCTTTCAAAAGAAAAATCTGCAGTGTGCTGGACATGTACACCATGACCGGTCAGCAGCACGCAGCTATTGTGCTGGTACAGTTAACTGGTGCAGCAAAAAGAGAGGCTGAATCCTGGTCCACTGCTGAACGTGGATCAGTAGCTGTAATATCTGAAAAATTAAAAGTTGCTTTTGAGGACTGTAATGAGGCTGACATAAAAATGCGCTTCTACCACTGTTATCAAAAGCCGGAGGATGACATCTGGACCTATGCATGGCACTTACAGGAGGCGCTGCGAGCCTTAAGGCAAGTCAATCCTGCTAGTGTCCATGACGAGACTAGAATATTGATTGAGCAGTTTACCCGGGGGCTCCGATCACTGCAGGATAACAAAACCCTGAACTGGTGGTCCCTAAATCACCCGGATGCCGACTTTAACACTTTAAAAGACATAGCCGTAAAAGGGTTACAGGTGGTGGAGACTACTGAAGCTGCCATCCAGCGGTGGTGCAGTGGCAAGGCTCCGGCTGCAACAAACCAGTACGTGTGCCTGCAGCTGAAAGTCGTGTTCAGTCTACTAACTCTGATAGAATTGACTCTTTGTATGCCGAGGTGCGCCAGATGGGTAGGAACCTAGCCACTGTCATGGAAGCCTTACAGCTTTAGCAGGGTCCAAAGCCAAAACCACTGCCTAACCCCCAGCCTCTAATCCAGCTTGACGACAGCCCGGAGAATGTCCCGTGTATGAAAGGGAGGAAGACCACGTCGCCCAGAGGGAGGACCACCAACAGTTACAACTCAACAGGAGAACCCATATACCGACGTTGCAGCAAGACCGGCCACATCGTGAGATACTTTCCTTTAAACGAGCAGACCCTACGGGCCGGGGCCGAACCCCAGGAGTAACTCAACAGGGCCTAGCCAGCTGCTATGATACCTACATCACACAGCGACCATTCCTGTCTATCATATTGGTACTGGTATTGGTGAAATTGGTACTGCACATATTCCAACAATTACTCAATAGGGCCGTTGTAGATCAGTTGATGAAAAGATCACCCTCAGACAGCGCTGGCACCAGAGGTACAACTTTTTTCAACAGCAAGAATTACAGGGTAGGAACCAGCACACCAGATGCAACACAGGCAGGTGTTAATTGTGCCAAGACTGGGATAATTTAAATAAACTGTCATATCAGCAAGTGCTGTCTGTGGGTGTAACTATGACAAGGAGGGAGGAGTTCACCATGATAGTGAAGGAGTACTTAAATGACCATACGAGTGTCCTTCCTGATGCTTCAGTGCCCTTTAACAATTAGGTGTTCAAACTACACACTTGACCCGTACTCTCCTTGTATGTCTTCGAGGTGCTGTCCTGTCCTGTTGCTAGTATGTTGTCTGTATGTGTCCTTAGTTCTACCAGGGCAATCATAACAGATAGCTGCACTCGTTTGCCAATGTAAAATGGAGACAGGCTTACTCTCATAGAATTCAAGAAAAGCTGGATTTCTATTGACTTTGTAACCCCTCCATATAACTGCAACCCAACCTAAATGCAACCAAAATGTTTATTTTGGCAAGTTATCTTAACTAGAGATGAGTGAACCTTTTGAAGCTCGGGTTTGGTTTGGTTTAATGCACTGAATGGGCATATGATCGCCGACTACATCAGCAAACAGTTTGCTGAAGGTGCAAACCCTATTCAAATCAATGTGAGTCAAAATCAATGGCCTAAAAAACACCTTAAAATGGGCACAAAATCTGCCAAAACAGTTCAAATTAGAGACAGACAGCAGAAAATGTGTAATGCCTTCCCCAGAGTTAAAACTAGCATTATTGTGCATTATAGATACATGGCACAAGGCCTGGCCCAGTATTTGAAACGTCAACATTGATCTGGAAGAAGGAGATAAGTGTCAGGTGTAGGCATTATGCTCAGAGTACCCTGCTAAATTCACAAAACACACAGCAAAGACACCACAAGAATCTCCTATTTCCAAAAATTAAGACCATATACCCCCAAAGTGGCATCAAATGACACAGAATAAAAATTGTATAATGGCAAAGCCTGCATACATGGTACATGGTGTGGAACAGGGCCTGGCTTAGCATTTGAAAGTTAAATATTTTTCTGGAACAGGGGGATGAGTGACACGTATAGGCCCATTGGGCAGGGGGCCGCCATTACTCATGCAACTGCTACAGTAACTTTTAAGCTCTGACACACTCAGGTGGCATAATGATCTGTTTTTTGGAATATTAATGAAAAGATTAGTAAACTAGGTCAGTCACATGTATAGGCCTATTGGGCAGGGATCATTCATAATACGTTTTGGCACAAGGCAAGCAAAATGTGACCTCAAGAATGACAGGGGGCTGAAGGAATAGTGCATTTTAAAGGACTACAGAAAAGGAAATTCCTGTATTTGAAAGGATTTTAATAGCACACGAGGACCGTATTAAATAGTTGAGAATTTTATGGCACAGGCCAGGAAAAGTCAAACCTCAAAAATAACTGGGACAATAAGGAGCAGTGCTTTTTAATGGCCAGCAGAATACCCTAGTACTGTATTTGACAGGTTTTAACAGCAAACTATGATCATATTAAAAAATTATTTGGATTTTTAAAGTACAAGCCAAGAAAAGTCTGATCCAAAAATGACCGAGGCAATTAGGAGCAGTGTTTTTTAACAGACAGCACAAAACGCAACTTCTCTATTAGATAATACACAATCTGTGCTGGAAATGTAGTTCTAAAAAAGCTGTTGTTCTAATATAGAGATATTGGAAGACTACTTTTATGGCCACTTTACACATCCCGATATCGGCGTCCAACTCCGATAAAAAGTCACGTGGTTCGTGCGTTGTCCCCGATATCGTTCATGCGTTGTAAAGTGTAAATGTCCAATGCGATGCAAGAACGATGCCAAAACGATATCGGGGAAGAAATGAGCCTGCTCTCCAACGGGCCGATATTGTATAGACGATGTGGCCGGATCGTGCTGTGTGAAAGCCAAACAACGATTTGGAGTACAACTTCCCCTATTCTCTCCCATGTTAAATGTTCGTTCCTGGGTCGGCCGTACAAGGGGGCGTACACATTGCAGTTGCGTTGCCTGCCGATATCGCGCTGTGTAACAGCTCCTATGCGATCTTGGAATTCTGCCCAAAAAATGTGCACTCCCGCGTCGTTGTATCCAACATCGAACCGATGTTGGGACGTGTAAAGTGGCCATTAGTCTCTTCCTGCGCCACAAACTCTCCCTCACTACACTATTCTGAACTAGTATAGACTCAGTGGAGCTCTTAAAAGAGCTGTTTTGTTAGATTTAAATGATAGAAACACTCTCCCTATGCAATGCTTGCTGTTTGCCTATGCTCTCACTGTGCTGTTTCCAGATGCAATGTGCGCAAGATGGCATCAGCAAGGCTTATATAGATCCTTTGACGCTGGGCGGCCAGCCAACTACAGTAATGCCACAACCAACATGGCTACAGCATTCCTGTGATTGGCAAGCAAACTCAGCATGTTTAGTGGCTGAAAATCAGGTGCCAAACATTTTGGATGGGACACTCTAATCCAGCGAGGCGAGCACACAAATATTCGGCGAGGACCGAGTAGCCCAAATACCGCAATATCCGTGCGAGGTCCAAATAGTAGTGAGCAGATTCACTCACCATACCACAAAATTTCATTAGCCTGCTCTTTAATCCTTCAGCGGTGTGTGAATTGGCACCAGGCAAGTTTTGTTTTTTCATGGATCGCTTATCGAATCTCGAAAGTTCGAATTGATGTGAACATGTGAACTTCAGAAAATTCAATGGGAGCTCAATCCTCCAGGGATTGCATTGCTCATCTGCAGTTAGGACTATGGTCCAGAGGAAACCTTTACAGGAAAGATAATTGTAGATGACATTTTTTTCAGGCAAAAAAATGTATTTCAATAAATAATTTGCATACATCATATTCTTATTATTTTCAGCAAAAGACATCACAAAAAGGGTTAAAATGAGGTAATTTATTACATTCCTTGATGCTTGGTAAAGGAGCCGGCTCTGCCTCAGAATAAAATGCAGACGTTTGCATTGCATGGGAAATGTCACTTATGGTTACATAAGGTAAAAACGTAGATCTCAGCTGGTTCTCATACTCAGCCACCCCATGCGTAGAAGTAAATGAGCCCAGCTGTGGAGTGTAACCTACTGCTGATGGGAGATGAATTTAAACAATATGTTTTCTGTTTCACTGTGATTTGTACTAAACTCTATTATTTCTCTATCTGGAGAGTCCATTCTTTCAATTTTATATATGGCTTGACAAGTCTAATGACTAATCACCACAATACGCTTGATGGTAAAAACATAGACCCCAATTCAGCAATTGTGTTTTTTTACGTCTTTTTTCTGATTTGCTTTTCTGTTTTTTTTTCTGGCAAATTTTGCAGCAAATTTGTCAAAATGATACATGACATTTGATTGATGAATTTAGCGCAAATTGAGTTATGTGTTTTCTTATCTTTTGTGCTGTTTTAGAGCAAAACGCTGCATGATCTTTTCAATTATGAAGATTTATTACTTTTATAAGATCATGATCTTTTTTCAATGTGGTGCAAAGCAAGTAAAAGCCCAATAAACGTTCAAATGTCAAATCATCCTGGGATATAATATGAGAGAACCTTTCATGTCACAATCTGAAGAAAGCACTGATACTCAGGAGACACCTTCCTTTATCCTTCTTATCTCGGATGTTCTATATGCCAATCTATGCTCATCAACATGGAAATTGTAATTTAAGTGCCTATGACCATATGACTAGCTTAAAGCACACTACTCGACATTGAAATTGCAATGCCAAAATGAAAAAATCATGTATTTCTTAAAATCACACTGTTGGTGGACATTACTGACAAACAAAAGAGGAAAAACTCAGAACTGAATTTTCATTAACATGACGTTCCAGATGTGCTCAATGGGAGATATGTCCAGACATGCTGTATTCCATTGTAGCACATTTTGACCACACAGGCTGCTCTTCTTAGCACGAGCAGTATGTGGCCTGGGATTGCCATGTTAAAAAATGGCTTCTGGGACACCTCTATAATTCTTTCTTTCTGTGGTACGGCCCACATTGTCTCCAGAACAATCTACGGCTTTCATTGCATCCATAAAAAGCTGTACTTATTACTGAAGAGGCTAAACCTGCATTTCAGCCTCTATTAATGTCTTCCTTTGCAATCTGATAGCCTTTGAGAGTGGTGGTATTAATGATTCACCCAGGGGTCTATGGGAACTCGGAACCCGGGCGTTGTTCTGGGGGTGCTGTATCGGTGGCTGGTGCCCAGGCCTGTAGCCCTGGTAGTCAATTGTAAATAAATAAAAAGAAAAAGTAAATAAATGTCTCGTGATGGCACCAGCACTTCTGTGGGACTCCGGGGATGATGGACGGGCAGCCGAATGGTATAGCTCCCCACAGGTAGAGCAGAGTCCCCGGGGTTGTGATGAGGTGACAGGGATTTGCACGGGGAAGTCGCTAGGCAGCCACGCTGTTGCTACTGTGTCTGAGCTGGACAGGGTCAGGGCAGGAGAAACAGGCACACACACTGGAAGTTGTGTTTCTGTACCATTACTGGTGGTATTGAAGATACTTTCCAGGGCACACTCCAGTGGTCGGAAAACACTTCTCGATCTCCACAGTGAGTGAGTATAAGGCATCCTTATTGCTTTTGCCTTGGTGAAGCCTCTGACCCGTGTGAAACTAGACCTGGCCTCCTCTGTGTCTCAGTCACCTGTGTTGTGTGGTGGTAAACCTCTGTGTGGACTACCACTATCACTTCTCCTGGAGTGCCTGGCTCCCTTCTTGGTTGCTGTTCAGGTGTCCAGGAGACTGGAGTCTCCTCATTGAACTGGTGTTTCTGCTGAGCTAGATGCTCTCCTGCAGACTCAGACTCCGAGTTGTCAGCAACGTTTTCCTGTGCAGTCTGCCAAAGCGCAGTTCCTGGGACTTCCTATGTGGCTGCATCCATGGTAAACATTGGGTTACCATAGAGCAGCGTTCGCAGGCAGTCCTCGACATTAACGCTGGCCGATACTTCAGGCTGGGTTCTGCAGTAACTGGATCCATTTGATGTTGGGCACCAGGTAAGTGTGGCCCTAGCCTTAGGCTAGGGTCACACTCACGTTGTCGTATCCGCTAAACGGATGTGTTAAAAAGATGCATTTTTCCCCCTCGTGTTCACATTAAATGTGTGTACATGTATGTACCATGCGTTAATGGATGCGTTAACACTATGGCATGCGTTAATGTTTTAAACCACATCCATTACAGTTGCGTTTCTCATAGGCTAGGGTCACATCTGCGTTTTGTTTTATAAATCCTGATCCGGTTTGGAGCTTTCAAAAAGCTCCAAACCGGACCAGGAAACGCTCCTCATAGGAGCCTATGCAAAACACCGGATGGCTTCACAAGCCATCCGGTGGCCGGATCCGGCACTGCTGCCTGCGTTTTAAATCATGCAGGCAGCAGTTTTCGCAGCGTTTCTGGGACCGCACTGCGGTAACCGGATGGCTCAGGATGTGTAATCCTGAGCCATCCGGTAACTGCATAGTTTGCGGATCCCGGCTATTGCCGGGATCAGCAAACTGTCCTCTGCCTATTCAAGAGTTAAATTTAGTAAGTAAAGTACTGTTTGAGGTCTGTAGGGGGGCTAAGACCCCCCTACAGACCAGCCGCCCACTCCGGTGGGCTTCTACTACAATTTCCTATGGCTCGGGGCTCGGATGAGCCCCGTGCATGTCTCCAAACCTCCCCGCCCCCCCCTATCACTATACAGGGGTGCCTGCACCCCTCTTGTATAGCGATTCCTGCATGTGGCCCTAAAGTTAGAATACAGAACACATGTAAGCTCATACTTACATGTCATCGTCGGCAGTGTAGTGTGAAATCCCTGGGCGGGGCTGTTTGCTGCAGCCTCCGCCCCCTCATTCCTTATGGCCGTCCCCTCTGTGCCTCATCCAGTGATGTGAGGGCGGCACGTCATGAAAGGGGCGGGGCTAACCGCGGCACATATTTAGCCCCGCCCCTTTCATGACGTGCCGCCCTCACATCACTGGATGAGGCACAGAGGGGGCGGCCATAAGGAATGAGGGGGCGGAGGCTGCAGCAAACAGCCCCGCCCAGGGATTTCACACTACACTGCCGACGATGACATGTAAGTATGAGCTTACATGTGTTCTGTATTCTAACTTTAGGGCCACATGCAGGAATCGCTATACAAGAGGTATAGTGATAGGGGGGGGCGGGAGGTTTGGAGACATGCACGGGGCTCATCCGAGCCCCGAGCCATAGGAAATTGTAGTAGAAGCCCACCGGAGTGGGCGGCTGGTCTGTAGGGGGGTCTTAGCCCCCCCTACAGACCTCAAACAGTACTTTACTTACTAAATTTAACTCTTGAATAGGCAGAGGACAGTTTGCTGATCCCGGCAATAGCCGGGATCCGCAAACTATGCAGTTACCGGATGGCTCAGGATTACACATCCTGAGCCATCCGGTTACCGCAGTGCGGTATTCTGCACACATTTTTGACAAAAAATGTGTGTGACCGGAATTGCATTCACCGCATCCGGATCCGGATGCGGTGAATGCAATTCATGTTTGCAATGTGACCCTACCCATAGACTACAATGATAAATTAACGCATCTGTCACAGTCACGTTTCCCAAAAGACCCATAGGCTAGGGTCACACTCACATTGTGGCATCCACTAAACGGATGGATTAAAAGGATGCATTTTTTCCCTCGCGTTCACATTAAATGTGTGTACATGTATGTACCATGCATTAACGGATGCGTTAATGCTATGGCATGCATTAATGTTTTAAATCACATCCGTTATGGTTGCGTTTCTCATAGACTTCAATGAGAAATTAATGTATCCGTCACAGTCACGTTTCCCAAAACGCTGCAGCCTGCATTACGATGTGCACTACAAAAAACTCATAGTGACAAATGCAAAGAAATTTGCCCATGCGTTAATTGTATAGGAGTCAATAAATGCATTAACGCATCCGTTTGCAGACATTGTTAGGTGAAAAAAATTCATCCTTTTAGCAGATCCTACTGTGCTTGTGCGACCCTAGCCACAAACGCTGCAGCCTGCATTACGATGTGTGCTACAAAAAATGCATAGTGACAAACTCAAACCAATTTGGCCATGCATTAATTGTATAGGAGTCAGTGGGTGCATTAACGCATCTGTTTGCAAACATTGTTAGGTGAAAAAAAAGCATCCTTTTAGCGGATGCTACAGCGCTGGTGTGACCCTAGCCTAATACTCTGACCACATTGTTCTTAGCAGTGACGTGGAGCCAGAGATGTGTTCAGAAGTCTTCCCCACGCTGTTCCGATTCCACTTAAGTGCTGTTTTAATCCATTTCAGTGATTTTCCTGGCCCCACCGCCCTCCTGGTAGGGTCTTCTTGAAAAATTGTTGAGATTCCCATTGTCTTCCTTTATATGCGATACTTGAATCGAGCCTTTCTGAGCATCAGACCAGCCCGATTCGAGTATTGAACACTCAAGCTTTTAAGAGCTCACTCATCACTAGTGATGATCAGTTGTGAGCAGAATAGTATTAAAATTGCACGCAAAATGTCTTGAATAGGGTACTGTTTACAGACAGTGTCTGACTTACAGCCTATTAGGGATGCTCACTTTCATGCATATTACAAATAGTACCAGGTCAGGTCTGCTTCATCATTTGTCACCCCTCCCATCAAATCCCAAGCGGGAATACAATTTCCGCCAACATCCTATTACCTTTGTAGTCCTTCCTGAAATACGAAAACCCCTGTTGTGACAGTGGCGACACTGTAGACATAACTGACTCTGGTATCTTGGCTAAACATGTGCTCTGGAAAGAACAAAGCAGAACTGAAAAATAAGTTATAGGTGAAACATTCACTGCGCATATATAGAATTGGAATTTCTGGAATCATAATCCACCAGCGGATTCAGGGACACCACATTCATACTTGTGCCAGATGAACGAGAACCCAAAACAAGGATCTCCCTTATCTGAGTATGCAGGTCCACCTCATTTGTTGTCAATTCATTCTATAATTTGAGAGATGGAACATGGCAGGAATATTTCAGATGCAAGGTTCTCCATTATTGAAATATCCCTGAAATACCAAAACTGAGACTTCTTGTGAAGGTGTGATCTCACTTCAAACAACTCCTTGTGAGGTTGCACAGGTGCGGGCTCAACCATGGTGGATATAGGAAGCCTGAAACCCCTCACCTATGTTAGTTGTTAGTAGTAGTTATTGTTAGCTGCTGTTGCTGAAGCTGAGAGGGGGCCAAAAACATCAGGGCCATAGGCCCAAGAAACCAAATATTGTAAGCTTTTGCTTGTAACTTAATTGTATATTATCATCTGTATTTGCATAGTGTACATTTCTAATAAGCCTAGAGCCACTCTTATAGCGAATTAAATATATAAATTAATCTGAGTTGTCTTGTATCTTGATCAAGCATGCCTAGGTAGTCCGTTTCCTGGTCATCCTTAGCAACCACAGGTTTCTGACCAACATACTCTCATATGAACCGAGCATATATTAAACACACAAACTGATGGCAGACTATCAGGTAAACAGAAGCAGAACACCCATACCGAGTAATCAGTTCTGGCTCCCATTCAGGGTCTTGGGAGAAATGGCATGCTGGAAGGTCCCGTACATCAGACTCAGCCAATTCCCTGGCTTCTCTAACAGTTCTAGGTCACCCAGTTAGCTGCCTTCCGGATTAGTGCCCCTCTATCTCAATCAGTTGGAGAGGGAGTGCGGCTATTGAGGAAATTCAGCCTGAAACTGGGTGTCTGTGAAACCACAGGAATAGGGCTACATCAGGGTTATTATTAATTTAGTAGGTCTTCTCAACATTAAATAAGTGCACCCCACTGAGACAAAGACCCTAGCTTGCAAGGACAACATTAATGGACTTGGCGGCACCTTGCACTTTATATATTTATGTCATGTGCAGACAAAATGCCATTTCCGATTGATCAATGTTCCAACTAATCTCATGCTGTCTTAAAATATGCTATATTTTACTGTAAGGCTGCTTTCACATTACGATATTCGGATTTCCGATGCTGTCCGATCAAAATCGGACAGCATCGGATCCGAATTTGGCCTCCATGCAGCCCTTTGGGCATCGGACCAAATCGGATGTGCACTAAATGCCATCCGATTTGGTCCGATCCGATTCTGTCCGATTTTATTATCGGTGCAAAAATTGGAGCTTGCTCCGATTTTTGCAACGAAAATAAAATCTGACAGAATCGGATCAGACCAAATCGGATGGCATTTAGTGCACATCCGATTAGGTCCGATCCCTATAACATGGGGCCCTATGGAGAAGGGTCCGAGGAAACATCTGATGTCTCCTCGGACCCCGTTTTACTGTACTGAGCATGCTCAGTACAGTAAAACTGCTCCTAACTAGGAGCACAAGGGTTAAAAAAAAAAAAAAAAAATGTTATTCTCACCTCTTCACGAGCCCCCGCCGTCTTCCGCCATCTTCTTGGAGGCTCCCGGTGGCTCCCGCAGGCTGCCGGTGTCAGCAGAGGGCTTTCTCTGCCTTATAGGACCTGCGGTGATGTCACAGTCATGTGACCGCGGGTTACCATGGTGAACCCGCGGTCACGTGACTGTGACATCACCGCAGGTCCTATAAGGCAGAGGAAGCCCTCTGCTGACATCGGCAGCCTGCGGGAGCCACCGGGAGCCTCCAAGAAGATGGCGGAAGATGGCGGAAGACGGCGGGGGCTCGTGGAGAGGTGAGAATAACCTTTTTTTTTTTTCTTTTTTTCACCCCGCAGGGAACGATTTTATGCCGGAATCGGGTGCCTATTTGGCACCCGATTCCAGGCATCAGAAGGGAGCCGATGCTGTCCGATTTATATTGGACAGCATCGGCTCCCTAAAAATCGTTATGTGAAAGTAGCCTAAGACGAATATTTTTTAATAAAGATTTCCATTTATCTGCTCTAGGCAGGTGGGATGAGTAAGAATAACATAATAAACCAGATATTAAGTTTTTAGTGTTTCAACAACCTGCTTTAAATACAGTTCTTTGCTCTTACAGTCTCGATAGACCTCCTGTACAGGTCTGGTAACTTATTATTTCCCATTTATGAGCTGCAGCTGACATTACACAGTCTTTTGTATTCATTTACTCTTGACAACAATATGCTTGTAAATGAGGTGAATTGTGATTTGCTTTGTGAATATAACTAGATATACTGTATGTTTTATCTGACTTTTTTCTTCAATAATTAAGGAGACAAAAAAAAGAAATGTAAAACAGCATCATGTCTAATATTATTGTATAGTTTATTCAAAATGGTTACTGGCCTTTAAACAAAATTAATAGATAAAATACAGTATAACTTAAGTTTGAATGACTCCATAACAATAATTGAAAGGGTTTTCTGACCCTCACTAATAATGAAAATGAGGGCCTTCGGTATCCTTCACAAAATAGCTACATTAGTGAATTGGTAATGCTGCACCATTCATTTTCTATTGAACTCGCAGAGATGGCCCATTACTTTCCTCTACTTGTCCAACAGATTGTGAATTACCCCCATGTCTGCTCATCAGGATTCTCCTTAGGGCCCATTTACATGGATCATTTGGGGGCAATAATCAGAACGATCAGTACACATTTTCTGATCAGCGGTAGTTTCATGGCCTGTGTACACACAATGCCAAAAACAAAAACCAACACTGCACTTGCAGGATGCAGTCAGACCCCACTATGTGAAGCAAGCCCAGGTGCAGGCTAATAAATCACCTCAACCTACAACAAGGTGTGGGAGGTGACTTGCCATGCACATAATGGTCCTGCATAGGACACCATTCACACTGATACATATGATGCAGAGTGTCTGAAAGCTGCCCAACTGCTCTGCTGCCTGAGCAAATGGGCCGCACAGTACAATACTTCTGCACATATAGATGAACAGCGCCCCATGGGGCCCAACTGCACCCTTGATAGTTAAAAAAGTGCAAAACGTTTTTTATATGATGAACAAAAAACTTTTGTAAATGGGATATTGGTTCATGTATTGGCCAAGACACATAAGCTTATGATCCTCGTCATGGATCCCCATGCTTATGAGTCCTAAAAAAATTGTGCAAAAACTACTAAGAAAAAGCAGCATCAGAGAAATTTACCATCAATGCCAAAAACAAAAACCAACACTGCACTTGCAGGATGCAGTCAGACCACACTATGTGAAGCAAGCCCAGGTGCAGGCTAATAAATTACCTCAACCTACAACAAGGTGTGGGAGGCGACTTGCCATGCACACAATGGGCCTGCATTGTTGGTTTTTGTTTTTTGGCATTGATGGTCATTTTCTCTGATGCTGCTTTTTCTTAGTAGTTCCTGTTTACACACAAGTAAGGCTGGCTTCACATTGTGGTCAGGTCCGATCCGGGGCTGTCAGGGATGAACCTGACAGCCTCGGACCCGATTTTCAGCCCATGTAGCCCTATGGGGCCGGATAGAGCCGGATTGCAACTCTCTGCCATCCGGTTTCCATGTGTCCAGGAGAATCCAGGAGAAATTGGATTTTTCTCCCGGCACAAAATTGAAGCATGCTGCATTTTTGTGTCCAGGGAGAAAAATCTCCCCAAATCCGATCCTCCCGGATTCTCCCAGATCCTCTCGGATCCAGGGAAATCCGGCGCTCCCTAACATGAGAGTCTATGGGCCAAATTGCCCTGATCCGGGAGGATCTGAGAAGATCCGGGAACCAGGCACCTGCGGCTGAAGTTCAGCGTGAGCTACGCTCAACTTCAGCACCAGGGAGCTGTCCCCTGTGAAGCGGTTCAGCACCACTTCGCAGGGGACAGCTGAGCTCTGCAGCATTTGGCTGCACACCGGACCAGAGGGCATATTTGCCCTCCGGTCCTGTGTCCAGATCTGGCCTGGGGCTGTCAGGTTCACCCCTGACAGCCCCAGATCGGACCTGACGACAGTGTGAAGCCAGCCTAAGTGATGCTCACTGAACTCTTTGTAGATCATTCAGTGCGCATAGGCTGCCATTGTTCTTAGCTCAAGCTCTATTTATACAAAACGAAGATATTTTGGGTTGCAGAAAATGTCACTTCACTTAATGATTGATCATTTTCTTGTTCATCAGATGATCAGCAGCCTGTTTACACTGAAAGATTATCATGAGCATGATATTCGATATGACATGATATGCTGTAAAAGGCTATCAATATTTGAAATGTAGGGTCTGTCCTCTGTGTTTATATGCATGGCACAGTACTATTCATTTTTTACATACCGTATATACTCGCGTATAAGCCGAGTTTTTCAGCCAAAAATTGGGCTGAAAAGTACCCCCTCGGCTTATACGCGAGTCAGTGCGGGGGGCTGCTGTATACAGCGGTATACAGCGGTATACAGCGGTATACAGCAGCCCCCGCATCCCAGTAATGCAGGGCCCCCCAGCTTGCTCCGGTCACCTGTAAAGCAAAATATACTTATCACTGTCCCGCTGTCCGCGCCCGCTCGCCGCTGCCGTCCGCGATCCTCCATCTTCATGCGTCTTCTTCCTGTTTCCTGTGTTCGTCGCTGGCAATGACGTCATTGCCAGCGACGAACACAGGAAACAGGAAGAAGACGCATGAAGATGGAGGATCGCGGACGGCAGCGGCGAGCGGGCGCAGACAGCGGGACAGTGATAAGTATATTTTGCTTTACAGGTGACCGGAGAAAGGCTGGGGGGGCCCTGCATTACTGGGATGCTGTATACTACTGCTGGGGCTGCTATACACTACCACTGGGGCTGCTATATACTACCACTGGGGCTGTATATACCTCTGGGGCCCTGTATACTACCACTGGGCTGTATATACCACTGGGGCTGTATATACTACCACTGGGGCTGTATATACCACTGGGGCTGTATATACTGCTGGGGCCTGTATACTACCACTGGGGCTGTATATACCACTGGGCTGTATATACTACTAGGGCTGCGTCTATACTACCACTGGGGCTGTATATACACTGGGGCTGTATATACTACTAGGGCTGTGTGTATACTACCACTGGGGCTGTATATACCACTGGGGCTGCGTGTATACTACCATGGGCTGCTGTATATACCTCGGACTGCTGTATACCACACTGCTGGGGGCTGTATACTTGTGCTAGGGTCCACCTCGGCTTATACACGAGTCAATAGATTTCCCAGGTTTTGGGGCAAAAGTAGGGGGGTCGGCTTATACATGGGTCGGCTTATACACGAGTATATACGGTAATCACAGAAACTCATCCGGATGTGTTTGGTACTTACTCCTACTGGTGGAAACAGACAGGAGATGGCCCATGTGCAAGAACAATTTATAGCCCTTTGCAGTCCAATAAGTCATCATAATGCATAGTTCCATATGTTTTGAAGGTAGATATGCCTTGGGCTCCTGTATGGCTGCACTTGTTGCACTAATGATATGTCTGCCCTACAAATTCACAGTAAAAGTCACTAATCTTTAACATTTCTGCTTATTGTTCCTGTTACAAAGTAAAACTAACAGGCAGCTGCTTACTCGTGAATGAGCACACCTTCATTACCAGGCACATGTATATGTATAGATGAGATGCTATGTAGTCATTGAGGAGGATAGCCTCTTTAATTTGCTGACCGATTGTGGAGGTCCTATCCCCGACAGTGAAACATTGATAGGCTATAACTAACAAGAGCCCCAAAGAACTTCTTTAACCTCATGAAGACAATTACATTTTATCCAGTTGCTTTTCTGGTCAAGTATATGTGGACAGTAGGTTGGGCATCACTGGTCAAATTAATTTGGGTTTTAAATGGTTAAACATTGATATATGGCATTAACATTTATGAATAATTAAGTAATTGATTTAAGAGGGAAAGGTCAAACCTAGTGTATTTCTTTCAACCGAGGTATGTACAGCATATAGAGTTAGGTCCAGAAATATTTGAACAGATCTTCATGTTTTGGGCTTTGTATGCCACCATTTTTAATAGTAATTATCTATTTATTCATTCATTTTGTATTTGGGATATTTCCATTTATTTATATTCATTGTGTAATATTCTGTATATTTATACTCTTTGGCTGGACATATACAGTATAGATTTTTTGCACATGCACTTTGTGTATTACTTTTATCCTATGCCATGGTGTACAAGTATGTTGTTATCAACTTGTGTCAACGCTCTTTATTTTAACTTTTAGAATTGCTTATAAAATAAAATTTTTAATTAGAATTCTAATTGCATGCGTTTCCATACATAGGTTCTATGTTGGGTTACAAGTTGAACTCAATGGACTTAACTCTAACTTCAGCCATAAAAACTTTGCAACTATTGTTAATTTCTACTGAGAAGTGTACTCCAATCAACCTTGCTGCATTAGCTTGAATCTGAGCAGAAAGTATCGCCCTGTACACTTCAGAATTCATCCATCAATAAACACTAGCGACCCAGTGTCATTGGACCATGCATGCCCGGACACCACACTGCCTCCACCATACTTTATAGAAGACATTGTGTGCTTTGGATCATGAGTCATTCCAAGCCTTTTCCATACTTTCTTCTTCCCATTATTCTGGTGCAGGTTGATCTTAGTTTCATCTGAGAAAAAAATGGTTTACCAGAACTGGACATCTTCTTTAGACATATTTTGGCAAAGCCTAATTTTGCCTTCCTTACATTATAAAGTACATTATGTAAGAAATCTTGTTTTACTTTGGCAAAACACCTACTTACGGGAGCATGTTCTACACCTGGGTGGATGTTATGAAGAGGCTTTTCTTTACCAAGCAAAGGATTCTGTGATCATCACCACTGTTGCCTTCAGTAGATATCCAAGTCTTTTTGAGCTCCCAAGCTTCACCAGTGCGCTCTTTTTTGGCAGAATTTACCAAACTGTTGATTTGATGACTCCTAACATTTCAGCTATTAGTCTGATGGATTTGATCTTTGTTTCAGTCTAATGATGGTCTGTATATCTTCCAATGTGAGCTCCTATGGCTGCATATTTTGGGTTCACAACAATAGCTTCCAAATAGATATGCCTCACCTAAAATCAACCCCAGACCTTTTTCCTGCTTAATGAATGATGTATTGTCAAAGGAACAGTCAATGCACCCCATTAAGCAGCTTTTGAGACAATTGCACAATTATCTTTAGTTACTTGCAAAAGAGGCAGCTATATATTTGTTTTTTATTATTATTTAATGGTCTTTGACTGTATCTCGATCCATAGCGACTTGATGGTTGAACGCTCTATAGGAAGATTGATATTGTGCAAGCCTAGATAGATCGACTAGAGTCTTATCCGCCATTATCTTGATAGCATCATGCTATCGGATTGATTGTCTTTCTCTTTGCCTTTTTCCTTCTATTCTTCTAACCATGATGTCTTTCTATAGTGATTTCTCTCTTCGTATAATGTGTACACAGTGGACACGTCATAGCTTGATGATCCTTACTTTCAGTGACATTTCTGGCTTGCTTTTCCTAAAATTGATTTGTTTGTTGTTCTTGCCATCCATGGTATTGATAACCTGATTCTCCAGCACCACATTTCATCAATTCTTCAGCCATGTTTCTTTATTATTCAGGTTTCTCTATATGTTACCACCGAAAAGATCAAAATATGTACAAACCAACTTAAGTATATACTTAATTGTATAACATTAGAAGGAATAGCATTGTCTATTATGCTATTCTATACATTTTCTTCAGTAGGTCAGCAAGACAAAGGCTAAAGGGGCAGTGCAAACAGCAAAGGTCCATCACAAAATTGCAATATGTATAGGCATGGAAGAATATAAATGTTATATTTATTCATTGGACAACATTACTGTTAAAGTAAAAACCAAAAAATCACAATATCAAGAACTTTAAGTTTTCGGTTTCCCAATCATTCTTTCATCTTCTTGTTTTTCTTCTACTGCATGGGGAATAGCTGCCATCATATGTTTTTCATCTATCATTGCTGACATAAGTATTGTATCAAGGGAAAAATTGTAATAAAAATAAAACTTCGAGGTGTTTTTTTCTATTGAAAGACTGAAATGTTCGCAGACAAGCACATGACATGCAGTCAGTGCTGAAATGCAACAGTCAATAACATTGAAATGATCAACCTTTTTCATTTCCAATGTGGCAGGAAAAAATGAGCTTGAAAAATGAATGTCCCAACCACAAAAAACTCCCTTAACAATCATCACATAAAAGATGACTTGATAAGCTGTTCTTGAGGTACAGCTTGCTTTTCCAGTTAACGTCAGAATATGAATACATTGGTGTAGATTGCCGCCAATCTGATGCCACATGTACTAAATGACCTGCAATGATCTTGACAGAATAGAGAATTATTAATATAAGTAATAATACAATATACTGTATGTACAATAAAGCCAATTGTTTTGAAGAAGATTCCATTCAGAGAGTATAAAGTATATACAGTACTGCAGAAGAATGGCGTCTGCACATTCATCCAGACTGTCGTTACATGCTTGTGATATGCCAGTTTGATGGCGTAGAAGGTGCTGAATTCATTATGAGGCACATAACACTTAATGAATGCAATGCCTCTGAGGGTCGTGTCCTGAACCAGAAATTCTATGCCAGTTGGAGACTGGAGTTGCCTTTCTGGCAAACAAAATGCTGGCACATTTGATGACTTTGATGTATGCAACATGTACAAAATGTTTCTGACTTTTCAAAGTTTTTACCCCACTTTTCTGGTTCCAAAGCTTGATGAATTAGCCTATATAAGTATTGAGACCCCATATTACCCTTACAGGAGCTTTTGTAATATGGAAGGGTCCTATTCTATATCATTAAGGCATTGATATAGAGTTAGCGAATGTAGTAGGAATACGGGCAGTGGCTAATATAAAAGGCTAGCGTCAGTTTTATCTACAGCTTAGCGTGGACAAAAAGCCGGCTTTGCTCAGCCTAGTGTTAAGAAACAATCAAACATTGTGAAGGAAAAGCAGCACTTACTGGCATGTTCACTTGCTAAATGGACTTTATTCCAGTTGATAAAAGGTTACAGTGCAGGGAGGATCAGCAGGGTGGGATGATGGTCACCGTTTTGCGCGGTTGTTGCTTCGATGGGTCCTATATGAGGGGTATAGGGCCCATCGAAGCGCAACCTTGCAAAACGGTGACCATCATCCCACCCTGCTGATCCCTCCCTGCACTGTAACCTTTTATCAACTGGAATAAAGTCCATTTAGTAAGTGAACTTGCCGATGAGAGCTTTTCCTTCACAATGATTAATATAGAGTTGGTATCCCATTTGCATTTGCAAAAGAGTTTCCATTCTTCTGAAAAGGCTTTCTACAAGATTTTTGTCGGTGTCTTTAGGAATTTTTGTTCATTGATCCAGAGGAGAGTTTGTGAGGTTATAATTGATATTGAATGAGAGGGCATTGTTTGAAATCTAAATCATCTTAAAGTTATTCGGTAAGGATCACATCAGTGCACTGTGCAGGCTAGTTAAGTTCTCCCACATCCGGCTCTCCCAACCATAACTTTATGAACTTTGCTTTTGGACACTGGGGCACAAATCAAGCTGGAGCAAAAAATCATAATTTTCCTATTAAAAGGAAAGCATATAATTGCCCAAATTGTTTTGAAAAACAAACCCATCCAGTTCTCAATTAAACTTTACAGTTGACACAATGCATTCAGGGTGGTAACTTTCTTGTAGCATTTGCCAAATTCAGACTCACCCATCAGGCTACCAAATAGAGAAGCACAATTTATCTTTCCTACTATTACTAGTATTGAAAGGAATTTCAAATCCCTAAAAGACAGAAAAGTCTGGGAATGCAAATTGATGATGACCTTTCACACATTTTGGAGCAGAAATGAACTTCCTCAGCCCTCAATCTACTAAAATTCTTGTACATGCCCTCATCATTTCCCGCCTCTATTACCTGCAACATCCTCCGCTTTGGCCTCCCTGCTAACTCTCTTACACCTCTCCAGTCTGTCCTTAACTCTGCTGCCCTGAATAATCCACCTCTTTCCTCACTGCTCCACTGTTTCTCCCTTCTGCAAATCCCTCCACTGGCTCCCTATTCCCCAACGAATCCAATTCAAGCTACTAACACTGACCTACAAAGCGTGCACAACCTGTCCCCTCCTTATATCTCTGAACTAATCTCACACTATCTTCCCTCATGTAATCTTCGATACTCCCAAGATCTCCTCCTCTTCTCCACAATTATTTGTTCCTCACATAACCGCCTCCAAGACCTCTCCCGAGTATCACCCATCCTCTGGAATTCTGTGCCCCAACACGTCTGATTATCCACCACACTCTGATCCTTCAGACCGAACCTGAAAGCCCATATCTTCAGGAAAGCTTACAGCCTGCAATGACCATTGTGCCGCCTCACCACAAACAGAGCTGCCACCTCACCACCACAGAGCTACCGCCTCACCACCACCACCAGAGCTGCCGCCTCACCACCACCACCAGAGCTGCCGCCTCACCACCACCACCAGAGCTGCCTCCTCACCACCACCACCAGAGCTGCCACCTCACCACCACCAGAGCTGCCGCCTCACCACCACCACCAGAGCTCTGCACCCCCGACCTTCTGTCTCTTCCCCATATCCTGTAGAATTTAGGTCCGCAAGGACAGGGTCCTCTCCCCTCTGTACCAGTCTGTTATTGTTAATTTGTTTACTGTAAACTATATATATATATAATTTTTTATGTAACCTCTTCTCATGTACAGCACCATGGAATTAATAGTGTTATATAAATAAATTAATAATAATAACTTGTTACAAAGTTCTAAGAAAAGGTATTTCAATATTGGGCAATATTGTTCTTTTATAATAAATGATGAATACAAGTACTATATTTAAACAACAATACTCTCCAAAACAAAAACAGTAGTACATTTATTTCAAGCACCTTATTGTCTGAAAAAAATGAAAAAGTGCACGATTTTTTAAAGTTTTCAGGTCCATTCCTGTCTTATGGCAGCATTATATACAGTGCTTTGTGAAAGTAATCGGCCCCCTTGAACTTTTCAACCTTTTGCCATATTTCAGGCTTCAAACATAAAGATATAACTTCAATTTTTTTATGAAGAATAAAAATAAGTGGTTCTGTTTCAAGTGCAGAGAGCTTCATGAAGACCAAGGAACACACCAGGCAAGGTCCGAGATACTGTTGTGGCAAAGTTTAAAGTAGAATTTGGATACAAAAAGATTGCCCAAGTTTTAAACATCTCAAGGAGCACTGTGAAGTGATCATATTTAAATGGAAGGAGTATCAGACCACTGCAAATCTACCAAGACCCGGCCGTCCCTCTAAACTTTCATTGCGAACAAGGAGAAGACTAATCAGAGATGCAGCCAAAAGGCCCATATCACTCTGGATGAACTGCAGAGATCTACAGCTGAGAGTCTGTCCATGGGACAACAATCAGTCGTACACTGCACTAATCTGGCCTTTATTGAAGAGTGGGAAGAAGAAAGCCATTTCTCAAAGAAATCATTTGAAGTTTGCCACAAGTCACCTGTGAGACAAACCAAACATGTAGGAATAAGGTGAACTGGTCAATGAAACCAAAATCAAACTTTTTGGCCACAATGCATAACGATATGTTTGGCGCAAAAGCAACACAGCTCATCGCCCTCAAAACACCATCCCCACTGTCAAACATGGTGGTGGCAGCATCATGGTTTGGGCCTGCTTTTTTTCATCAGGGACAGGGAAGATGGTTAAAATTGATGGGAAGATGGACGGAGCCAAATACAGGACCATTCAGGAAGAAAACATGTTGGAGTCTGCAAAAGACCTGAGACTGGGAAGGAGATTTATCTTCCAAAAGACAATGATCCCAAACATAAAGCAAAATCTACAATGGAAAGTTCAAAAATAAGCATATCCGGTTATTAGAATGGCCAAGTCACAGTCCAGACCTGAATCCAATCGAGAACCTGTGGAAAGAGCTGAAAACTGTTGTTCACAGACGCTCTTCATCCAACCTCACTGAGCTCAAGCTGTTCTGCAAGGAAGAATGAGCAAGAATTTCAGTCTCTCGATGTGCCTCTCTGATAGAGACATACCCCAAGCGACTTGCAGCTGCAATCGCGGAAAAGGTGCTGCTACAAAGTATTAACTCAAGGGGCCGAATAATATTGCATGCCCCACTTTTCAGTTTTTAATTTGATAAAAAAATTCAAAATATCCAATAAATTTCGTTCCATTTCACAATTGTGTCCCACTTGTTGTTGATTCTTCACAAAAAAAATTAGAATTTATATCTTTATGTTTGAAGACTGAAATGTGGCAAAAGGTTGAAAAGTTCAAGGGGCCAAATACTTTATACAGACACTGTAATATACTGGGCAACAATATTCAATATACGGTCATTTTTTATGAGTTAGATTTTTTTTACTGATGTAAAATTAAATAAACCTGCTAATTGCAAAACTGGGGTTTGTTTTCTTCTATCGTGTTAGGTTTTTACTTTGCAGCTAATATGAATGTGATTACTCTAGGCAGGATAGTCAAATACTCCAGGGTCAGATATTAAAAGATCTTATTGTAGACTAAGGGAAAAGACAAATGCACAGTCAGGTAATGGTCCAAGATCAAAATACTAGGAGCATAGTGGATCAAAGCTAAGGGACAAGGCAAACAGATGGTTAGACGAGGTCCAAGACCTGGCAGCAATAGAGCATTACAAAAAGCACAGAACAGTGAGGCCAACATGCACCAGTGAGCAAAATGCTATGGCTGGTTTTTATCTTAGTCTAACTGCTCAGATAAGTAGCTGGGCAATCACTAAGAACATGGAACACCTGAAGATGCCCAGCACCTCCCAGTCAACTGAGCTATCCATCAACACACTGACATCTCAACACACCCCAGCAATAGATTGGATGACTGAGCTGTCACTCACTAAACTGACAGCTCAGCATGGCCTTGACTCCATAGTGCAGCAAACTGTCACGTGTTGCATCCAGGACACACTGAACAACGAAATCGTGTCAGTAACTTTTCTATAGCGAAAACGTCAGGATATAACAAGAAAATAAAGTTTTCTAGTCTACTATCACCTATACTTCCATTTCCTTCATTCAGCTGAACATTCACTATGTGTGTGTTTTCTTTGAACTACCCTCTTTTCAAGAACAAAAAACAAAGTGACATCAATGATGCAGATTTCATAGATGAAAATGTCTCATAAGGGATTTGTAAAGCATGAGTTGAACAATATGGCACAAAATTTGTACTATCAAAAAGGCTTCAGAGCTCCTAGCATCAAGACTGCATGAGAAAAACTTCCTTGAAAAAGAAGCCCAGGTATCCTATTTGTGATCTAGTTAAAGTGCATTTCTGCAATACTTTAGAATTGAAAGTAGCTTTGTGTATTGACATAACACACATGGCTTAATTGATGAATTGGGAATTCCAAGCTATAACTCAAATGAGTGGCAACTATTCATTGATAGCTCAAAACAGAGCTTTGGGTATCCTCCTCCACAATGCCAATATATTTTTGAATAGTTTTAAGTAGCCTCCTGTTCCACCAGGTGGATGTCGATGATAGAGTTCACTCTGCCTTGACCTGTGAACTGGGAAGACATTGGTGCTTTTGCTGAAGCTGCTTGCTGCTTCCTGCTTTCCCAGAGGGAGATGAGGTGGAGATGAGGGAAGTAGCATAGGGATGGTGAGGAGCAGAGAAAGGTTGGGGGCCACGACCACCTCACCATCAGAGGTACCTTGTGGTACACAGCTAGCCAGGGACCCCAGTCTAGGGCCAGATTAGCCATCTAGTTTGTCTCGCCCTTTTAGCCATCCTGCTTTCCATTCCCACACCATCTTACCATTTACCCAGACAGGTAGATTTGATGTACATATGATGTCTGACTATTGCTGGCACATCAGGCACTATTGTTGGCGCATTAGGCAAGAGTGTCCACAGATTAAACCCTCTAGGATAAGTTATAAGCTTAATTATTGAGTTTAACTGCTTCCTTTTCTTATTGCACACAATTTGAGTTACAGAAACAATATATGCTTGATATGAGTAAAAAAAGCTTCAAATAAATCTTACGCTTAGGTTATTTTTTTGCATCATTTGCCATTGCATATACATTTTATATGTTTTTGAAAGCAAAGGGAGGGTATCCCGTAGCTTAAAAAATTGTGGCAATAGAGATTAACTGGGGTCACTTTTGGATTCAGAAGCCAAAAGTTAGTCAAAAGTAAGTATCAGATCTAACTCAATGAAAATTGTGTTCTCAAGTGATATAGATCTGTCCTCAAACAGTAGGGTTAGGTTGAGTACATTTTTTACTGGAATCTTCTATTATATTTGATATAATAGTCCAAATCATTACATTAGTTGAAAATATGAATTGCATTTGAGCTGACATCTAATTCAGTGTATTAGGTATCACAAAGCTGGCATGGTGGTTTGCAGACCCCCCAGGGACTTCCCTTCAAAGTCTTGTTCATATACACACACGAGCTGTGTTCCACACTATTACCTTTACGCTCCATGGTTTTCATATGCCTGTTGAACAATAACAAGTCATATTAAATCTTGTCTATTGCAGACATGTCGGCTAAGTTGTCAGCACTTTTTATTTCCTTACGAGACATTACTAGGAAAGGATTCACCTGGACTCGTTTCTTAGTATGTTGTTTTTCTACTCTGTTGACTGAAACTAAAAGAAAAGCTTAAAGATTCCGAGAGGTCTAATAAATAAAGTTGATAATTGGAACAATATTTTGGCCATACAAGTTGTAGAGGCCTATGTCTGAGACTCCGGGAACTGTTATAGCGAGTAGAGGCCCTTGGCAATAAATCAGTACAAAGTCTGCTCTTAATCATTTCTGAACTCTTGAATATAAAAGGTAAATGTAAACTACAGTGTTTCCAGGAGACTCTCAATAAAATAAATAAGTAAGGCTAATATGTAATTGTTTGGCACAGTAACTCATCAATTTAGCCATGCATTTAGATAATATATACTATTAAGTTAACTCAACGTAATGTATGGATATAAAATATTAAGTCATTTTGTAACTACACTGCACTATATATGTTTTATATGAATTTGAGTTACAGCTTGTATTATATCCCAGAGACATATCACAATGCTTTAGGATTCAGAGCTGAAATCTCCCAGCATTGCTTGCACTTATTCAATGTCTTCACAAATCTTTGTATCTTTTTTATCTTGGATAAGGTAAACCTTATACTATGCACTGAAAAACCTAGACGCAGGAATAAAGGCCCAGTCATACATAATTACTCAACAGCGATCACGATAACGATGTGCAGAGATCGCTGGTGCGTCGTTTTTACATTGGTACTTTTGGCAGTGTGAACAGGTGCCATGTCCTGTTAGAAAATGAAATCTACATCTCCAAAAAGATTGTCGGCAGAGGGAAGCATGGTAAACGTCAGCGCTGTCTTTGGTCTTGATAAAATACAATGGCTCCCCCAACCATCACTGATTGTGGAAACTTCACACTAGACATCAAACAGCTTGGATTGTGGCCTCCTCTGGCTAGGGTCACACATAAGCCGTTGGTCCGTTTTTGGCATCAGTTTTTGCTTTTTCATGGAATCATGGATTTCACTGTGTTTGAGAGCTTAGCCGGCTGCCCGCAGTGTTTTCCTTGACTGGTCTCCCTGAGATCAGTGAATACTTTGTGATGTTGGTCTACCAGGCATTGCTCCCACCTAGCCAGAATCTTACTCCACACTGATGAGGGGCAATACTCCGAAACAGCTGTCTGTGGATGGATACCTGGCTCTGTTAATTCCCTTGTCATATCCTTAACTCGTAACTGAGTGGGATATTGCCGCAGGGATGAGCAAACTGTTCTGTGTTTCGTGAAAGTGTAAATTTAATAAATAAATGTTTGTACAATGTCTTTAGGTGGTGCCCACTCCCTCTAGAGACCTAGCACCCACTCAGGTGGGCATATTATGCTGTAATCTGTTATGTACAACAGCTGACTCCTGTCAGCTGTTGTACAGTTTTATGAATGAAAGCGCCGGGCTCCTCAGAGCGGCGCGCATACTATTGCTATTGGTATAGTATGTGCGCTGCTGTCCGAGGTCCTGAAGCCTTATACAGTAGATCTATGGGCAGTGCTGCCTATAGATCTTACTGTAAGTGTTTCAGGACCTCAGACAGCGGCGCACATACTATACCAATAGCAATAGTATGCGCGCCACTCTGAGGAGCCCGGCGCTTTCATTCATAAAACTATACAACAGTTGACAGGAGTCAGCTGTAGTACATAACAGATTACAGCATAATATGCCCACCTGAGTGGGTGCTAGAACTCTAGGGGGAGTGGGCACCACCTAAAGACATTGTACAAACATTTATTTATTAAATTTACACTTTCACTAAACACAGAGCACTTTGCTTATCCCGGCGGCAGCTGGGATAAGCAAAGTATATGCGGGAATCCGCATTGCTCAGGATTACACATCCTGAGCAATCCGGTTTCCGCACTGCGGATGCTAAAACCGCTCCGAAAACTGCAGCCTGCATGATTTTTCACGCAGGCTGCAGAGCCGGAGACGGAAACCGGATTGCTTGTGAAGCAATGGAGGGAGCATAGGCTCCTATGAGGAGCGTTTCTTGATCCGGTTTTGAACTTTTTAAAAGCTCAAAACCGGATCAGGTTTTAAAAAAAAAAACTTGATGTGTGAACCTAGCCTAAGTCCCAAAAACGGCCAGGACCTCAGGAGACACTATTGGCACCCTAAATTTAACGGATCCGTTTTTCTAAAGCCTTAAAAAATCGGATTGGGATGCGTGACCCTGGCCATAATTACTTTTGTGTTTTCATTGGTTGTAAGCCATAATCATCAACATTAACCGAAAAAAACACTTGGAAAAGATCACTCTGTAATGACTCTATATAATATATACGTTCACTTTATGTATTCAATTACTGAAATAAATTATTTTTTTTGATGATATTCTATTTTGAGATGCATGTTATCCTATGGGCATGGATCAGATCGGATTTGCCCTTAATGGCATCCGATTTTTATTGCATCGAATTCTGTCTGATTTTTTGCTGTGCTCAAAATCGCAGACTGCTGCGATTTTGTACACAGCGGATCAAATCATACCAAATCGGATCGGACATGATCAGCGCCAAATAACATGGGGCCTATGGTGCGTGAGTTCGAGGAAACAGCTGATCGTTCCTCGTACCCGATTTTAGTGTACTGAGCATACTCAGTACATTAAAATCGCTCTGTGCCATCTAATTTCACTTCTGCAATGTATATGCATACAATGCAGAAGTAAAATTTAGCAAAAAAAAAAGGGTTAAAAATACAAAAATCATTATTCTCACCTGTCCCGCGATCCACCGATGCCTCCAGCAGCACTCGATGCTTATAGGACCTGGTGTGACATCACAGTCACATGACCGGTTACCACATCATGCCAGGTCCTGTAAGGATCAGAAGTAGATAGCTGGAAGCACCGGGGGACTCGTGGATGGGTGAGAATAAAGATTTTTTTTATTTTTTAAGGGCCGGAGAAGAGGGGAAAAGAGGGGAGAAAGAGGGATAGACTGAGGGAGCAGGGAGAGGAGGGGGGAAAGAGGTGACAGGAGGCAGAGAGAAGCGAGGTGACCGAAGGGAGGAGGGGGAGCGAGGTGATAGGAGGAGCGGGGAGAGGAGGAGAGAGGGAGAGGCCTATTTGGTATCCGATTGCAGTCATCAGTTTGGATCCGTTGCTGTCTGAGGGGTCCTTCAAAAAGTCGGATCCCCTCGGACAGCAAAATAATGCAGTGTGAAAGCAGCCTAATGCATCAATATTGTGGTACTGGAGAACATCAATATACATATATGATGAGAGAGACCTGTAATTGACATCATTTTTACATACGGTGGTTGCATGTATGTGACACATTACTGCAGTATAATAATAGCACATAGTACAGCACGCAGTATAAGCATTAAGCTTTTGTTTTTAATACAGTAATGAAAAAATAATAAAATCCCAAAGTACAAAATGTAAGTTTCTGTTGAGTGAACTTCATTATAATAAAAAAGATCCAGACAGCAGAGGGATTTCTTTAGAGTACACCCTGGAAGTAATTTTACTACACTAAAATGAAGCCAAATGAAAATAAGAACAGCATCTGCTGTAATCAGATTATTTCACCAATCTCAAGTAAGAAGTCAAAGCTGAATTATATTTGTGGTTCTACCTACCACAGCCTTGATTGTTCATAGTCTGGGACAAGTTTTTCTTCACTTAGTAAACAGTCTCGGTGCTATTTAGACAGCAGGTTTACTGGAGGCCATCTTGACTTTTGCAGAAATGATAGTTTATAACTTCATTCATTCTCTTTTTTTTCACAGCTTGCTTCTTAACAATAGACAAGTGTGCATTACATAAAAGCAAAGAAAAACATAGCAGATGAGAAAACTATCTTAGCATTGACTGCACTGATTATGAAAAGATTTCTCTGGCACTGAAATCAAAGCCTTCATTTCATAAGACAAAGCTGCAAAGGAAGAGGCATGCGGACATCATGAAGATATTAATGTTTTATCGACTAATATTGTTAGGTTGAGGTTTACCACAAAAACAAGAGCACTTCACCGCAATGTTACTTAGGTTTAAAAAAGACTCGATCAAGTTCACTTATCACAGACCCACTGATGTCGAGAAAACAACCCTCCCCCCACCCCCGGGTGATTGTGGCCAAGTTTTCATCTTACGGGGAAAAAAATCCTTACGGATTCCACAAAAGCAGTGAGATGACGTTTCTGGATAAGTTTATTATAACTTCTTAATAATAAAAATCTGTGTTTACAATTAAAAATTAGGTGAATGTCTATTTTAAATTTTGCCATTTTTGAAATTGTTTCTCTATCATTTGTGATATGACTGTCAGAAATGAAATCATCTGACGTTAAGGAGTCCTTTCTCATACCAATAACTAGAGACGAGTGGACCTGTGGATGTTCGAGTTTGCCAGGTTCAGAGGGACATTAAAAAAAATCCAGTTTGGGACCTGGACTTGATCCAAACTTGACCCATAACCCTAAATGGGTAATATCAATCAATAGGACATAAAGATATCAGAATACACTATCCTTGTTTGGTGTCAATGATAAAATGGCCTCAGTGTGTTTCCCATCTGGGTTGCAGTTCATCGGGAGGCCTAGGAGATGGACTCAAAGAAATCCCTGATTCAACATCTGGTGGTGTCTGTGCAAACTGTACATTAAAAGAAACCCAAACTGCATATAAGTCAACCTGAACTTAAAGTGTAACTGTGGCAACCCTGCGAACTGGTAGCCACAGAAAAGAGCAGCCGCTGGGATGGTAAGCCATTTTCCCCAAACCAAAATCACCCAACACATCCCCGAATCCCTATACCTAGGACTTTATGCCAGGCAAGGGAGAGGTGGAGAGGAGCTGGGTGGTGGGTGGAGCTTAGGAGACACCTGGGAGAGAGGGAGGAGCTAGAGTACTTTACCTCAGAGTGAGAGTGACAGTTAGTCAGATTGGAGTTGGAGCAGAGGACGGGAGTGACATACAGAGAGAAACAGTAACAACAGAGGAAAAACACCGGGACCCGGCGGCCATTGTCATCTTATGGCTGACCGGGTCCGAGACTACTGACCAGGTGTAGTGGAGAAGGAGACCAAGGTGGAAGACCGGCTTTACGGGGACACCAAAGGACTGGGTCGACATACAGAGTACCGGCCCTGTAAAAGTGGTTGGCAGCTTCAAGCCCCGGCCACAGATTAACTGGTGTGGTGAAGGGTCTTTATTCCCGGAACCAAACAGACCGTCACACCAAGGAAAAGCCTCATATAGGACTTGGGAGTCAGTGACAAGACTCTCTGAAAAGTCTGCGACTGCTGGCCTTGAGGTACTGAGTGGTCCTGAAGAGAGAGACCGGGAAAGGCTTAACAAAGCGGGTGCTTTGATGAACCAGACCAGCTTCTGACAGGCTACCGGTACGCTCACTGCAGGAAAGAACTGAGACTGTGTAAAAGCAAGCAGTGAAGTAAAGTACCCGTTTGAACTTGAGACCTGTGTGAGAGTCTTTATTCAAGGTCCATGGCTGTGGAGACCAGCATCTGAGAAGAGGTCGAGATAGAGAAATCTGGAGGACACCTGTCAGTAGTAAGTGCATCCCCATCATTACCTCACAACCACTTCACAATAAACTATTAACCCGGCCCAGGGGATAAACCAGCCCTGCCTGTGGAGGGCTCATCACCTTACTGCATCACCTCGTCATCCCCCGTAGCTGAGACAAGCAGCAGCGGTCACATCTGGCCGCATACCACAGGTGGCGTCACTGACAAACTTTAATTTTATTTTTTACTTTTATTTCAAATGTTTTCTCCCTTTTTTATTGCAGTCCCTCAGGGCAACGGAACCGGTCCACGGCCATTACTGTCACATCCCCCCCTGTGACAAGACAGCAGGTACCGGTCCCGAGTAACCCACGGCCCTGAGAGCGATGCAAAACCGCTATTTAAATTTAATTTAATAGTAATGTGGAACAAGTGATTAACATCAGCTTTCAAATACTTTGTTAATGAAATCAGGAAGGAAACACCCTTCAAAAACTTCCACAAGATATCCTCAGTAGGCTGATTCTGAACCACACATATGCTCGTTGTTAGCCAGCATCTTCTTCAGCGGGTGTGGCCTACACTGAGTTCACAATACAGCTGTTAAGACTCTCAAGTCACCTCTTGTGGGAAAGGGGTAAATATCCATGACTCTTGCCACCCTTATAATATCAGCTCGCTGTGTCTGCTTTACCTGTACTGGTTATCAAAATAGAGCAGACCCCACATTTCAATTAAAGAAATAATTGGAAAAAATTACATGGAGTCTCCTCATTTTTATAATCTAGCACAGATAAAGCAGACAGCTGCAAGATGATATTGTCAAGGTGAGACCATCAAATGTATAAGAACATCCCAGCCAAAGATCAGCTCGCAGCCAACAAAGAATTGGAGCATCAAATTAGATGCGCTAAATTTAGTGCTTTAATCGGCTCTTCCTGATTGGCAGTTGGGGTAATATATTGTGTTAATGAAAGCTGTAAATTATGAAAAATCGCATCTGCCATCAAGCCCTGGATTAGTAACAAAGAGGTGTCTGTGAGATACTGTTATTACTAATCAGTAAATCAAAAGAATAAAACACATACCAACAAAAATCCTTCCTTTGAAATTAAAAAAACAGACACCTTCTTTCACCAGTTTATTAAGCCCCAAAACAACCCTGCAGTTCCGACGTAATCCACACAACGTCCCACAATGATCCTCCTTGGCTCTGCTACATCCATAGGCCGTGGTGATTGGTGACATTATAAAGTGTGACCACTCATCATGGAGTGTGGAAGCAGTGACATCAGTGAGGTCACCTGAGTTCACATCTAAGCAGTTCCCATGACTCATTCTATGATCACGTCCGGATACAGTGAGTGACAGTGACGCACAGACACATTGTTGGCGCACTGCACACAACAACTGACTGGCGAATCATCAGGAGGGAAAACACAATGGAGGGCCCTGCTCATAGGGAAGGTAGGAAAGGCAACCTCCTGCACTCACCTGTGGCTGTGCCCTTATCTCCCTACAGTCCTTATACGGGTTCTTTCACCCCATCACCGAGCAGGATACCTAGTCCATGCTGGCCCTGATGCTAACCCTAAATAGGGAGATGGCTTGTGGAAGCACTATTCCCAACTGCTGCACTAATAACAACAAGAGGGGAAAGGGAGACAGACAGGGAAATGGCAAATACAACTTCATGCCTACTGCCACTCTTCTAGACAGCAGATGGCTTGGCAATAATCAGCCTCTCCAAAATAGTACCTTCACCTCAGGTAGCTAGGCCAGGAATGTAGTTCAATCTCCAGCAAGGAATGCTGGAACATGTGACTATATAAAGGAGATGGGAGTAATCACAAAGTAGCCGCACCAGGAAAGAGAACTAAGGAGCTTGCTAGAAACAGAAACTGACATTAACTCCAACACTGCCAAAGAAAAGAAACACATTTAAAATGAAGTCTCAATACGGGAATGAGACAAAGGCCCCAAACCTGTCATAAGTCTCCAAAGGAAGAGAGAGACCATCATGACACCACTGCATGCAAGACAACCCAGGAAGCAAACAAACCGGAAGACTTTTCCAGGAAGAACAAATGAAAACCCTTCTAACAAGAATTGAAACACTCTTTGCTGGCTACAAAAAGCATTTACAAGCTGAGATACTTTCAAAAGGCGGTGCTTCTAGGTGCTAACCATGCAGTAGTTTTTCAGAAAGAAGCCCCATAGGAATCGATGGGCATCTGAGAAATTTCTCAGATTGAGGCTCCAGAAGTCACTCTCGGTCAGCAATATATACGGACTGATCTCTTGAGCCTCATTCTAAGAATGTTCTCATAACAAAACTCCATAGGAATCGATGGGTGTCTTGGGACATTACTATCTGGATTATGTTGGAAATGGTAAGAATTATTTTTAAGTAATAAATTGGTAAATGAGTGCATGTGGAGGAGTCTTTCTTCAAATAATTTTTCCCCCTGTCTGTTTCTTTTTTAATTTTATACTTGATGTGTTAGTAATGGAGGTGTCTGATATTCCCATGTCCATTACTAGTACCAAAGCTTAATGCCAGCTGCCAATTCACAACTGTCATCAACCCCATTAACTATTACCACGATTGTTACAGCACAAGGGCAATGGGAAGCCCTGGGTAAAACGCCAGATTTGACGCATCTAATGTGATGCAACCTCTCTGTGGCTGCTGTGGGCTGGTATATTTCAGAATAATAGAAAAAATTGGAGTCATAAGTGTCATGAGTAAGACATCTTAGTGCAGTCGAAAGGCATCAACTGGATCATGTCGACCTTGTAAATTTTTCTTTTGTATGCACCATATTTTCTTTTCAAAAAGAAAAAGAAAAGAAAAATCCAGTCCTGTTGAGTCAGACTCCAATTTTTTCTATTATCTTTGATGTGAGGACAATGTCTGAGCCCCAGGTGGATGAGTATAGAGCAACTGGGTGAGCTGGAATCAAGTTTCTATATCTGGTATATTTAAGCTGGGAAGAACCAAATAACCATGCCCCTTCCCACCCTCATAATATCACCCCCCATGGCTGGTTATCAAAAATAGGGGGGACCCCATGTCATTTATTTTTTTTCAATTAATTAAAATTATTTAAATAAATAAAAAAAAAAATAGAATGGCATCCCCTCTATTTTTGATAACCAGTTAACCTATGCTGATCATCAAAAATAGGTGGGAGCCCAAATCATTTTTTATTATCTTTATTGTTCACAGCAGCGTTACAGTCACCTTCCCATGCAAAAACAGCTTGCTAATTGGCTGTGCTGCAGCTGTTCAACAATCTTTACCAACATGTGAACAGTACCCGTACACTGAACTCGGGAACAGACTTATTTTTTTTCATTTTATAATCTGTGTTTGAGCTAGAGTCCCAAGCATTCAATGTAGGGTGCAAAGTCCGAACTTTACAGTTCAGCTTCCATCATCCCTGGTCATACATTTCTCTAGCAGCAGATTTAATAGATGAACCCATTCTTAGTTGTTTTGAATTTACAGAAAAAAAAATCTTCCCTCGAATGATGGCATCCCACATTGCTTAATTCTGTCAGCTATTGAGTAATATCATTACAACAAAAATCTATTTTAATGGGTGAATTTCCATCTTTTACAGAACTCACATTTCTCACTTCCATGGCTCTCTACTATTCCCGTAAATAAACACTCGAACATGTATACTGTCCAAAATCCCAATTACTCATATGGATCATGAACAATACAATTCCCTTTTTATGCCATAAAGCAATTGCAGAATATATTACATTTGTGTAAGAATTTCGCAACCTTTACTGCATGAGATACAATGAGAGATCTCTTCAGTTTGCTTCTTTTAAGGCTTCCGTGGGGGAAACAGAAAAACATTCCCACAGCAATAGTTCCTAAAATGCCAACAACAATGTTGGACGCTAACTTTATACATGACATAAAACTGTTCCAAGATGAAGGCGCCTCTTGTCCTGATCCCACTTCATTAAGAAAGTTTGGCTCCATTCTCTATACAAAACAGACAATGGCGCAGTTGTCAGGAGTCTCCCACGGGCAGCACTATTTTGTTCATAATGCTCGAATCACTGTACTTTAGATGAAAAAAATATCAATATTTCTATCACTAAAATCTAGGATTTTTTTCATAAGTAAACAAGCACTTTATATTTGTACTAGTAATCAATTCCAGAACTATTTTTAAGATTTTATAGTAGCATTTACAAGAGATGAGAGACTATAATCAAGTAGAATGGATTTCTACTGGAATACTACAAAAATAGTATTTTTTAAGTTTCAAATTTTTTTGGGAATTTGCTTCTCGTGGATTCAGCAAATTGTCGGCCAGTTCTCATGAAAAAGAACCAATTTTGTAAATAATGTTAATTTTTTTCTACAGTCGTGTGCATACAAACAAAGCAAAATTATTATAATAATAATAATAATAATAATTTTATTCATTTATATAGCGCTATTAATTCCATAGCACTTTACATACATCAGTAATGCTGTCTCTCTTGGAGCTCACAATCTAAACATCCTATCAGTATGTCTTTACAATGTGGGAGGAAACCGGAGTGCCCGGAGGAAACCCACGCAAACACGGGGAGAGTCTCTTTCCAAGGTTCACTACTGTTGTCTGTAGACTCTAAATATATTCTAGTCTGGAAATACATATAAAAAGTAGATACTTTTTAAAAAAATATCAGAATTTTGTTTCCATGTTTTAATTTGGCGGCCTTAGCTTGGCTTCCACTTTAAATCACAAATTATGAATCTAAAGCAAGAAAATGTAAAGTTGTAATGTGGTGACTTACATCCCTAACGTTTTCTGGATTTCTGCACTCATTTTACTATCATGATGTGAATCTGCAAACTGTACACTATTTGCTGTTATTTAAAGGGACACTGTCAGGTCATTTTTCAGTATGATACTAATAGTACCCTTGAATAGTGCCTGGGCAGACATTTTAGAATATGTAAAAATATGTACTTTACCCTTTGCAGTTCTCTTGTTATAACCATCTTCACACCCAGCAGGCAGCTGCTTCACTAGTCTGGTCCATCACTGCTGAATAGTCTTCTGTATGTAAATGTCCATCTATTATTCACTCCTTCCCAAGAAGTTATTCCCTCCCTCCTCTCCCTGTGCTCTGTGTCTTAAGGGGGAGTCACACGCGTCAATGTCGTCAACGAGATGATCGCTGACGACATTGACGGCTGATTGCTGGTGAGCTGTCACACAGACAGACTCACCAGCGATCAATTGACCAGAAACATCGTGGAAACGATTTAAATATCGTTTCCACGATGTCTTGCTCCCGCTGCCAGCCTGCTGGAAGCGGGAGCAGGCTGGTCTCCAAGGTAAACTGCGGGTATCTAGGCAGCGCGCGCTGCCTAGATACCCGCTGTGTACCTTAGATACCAACCGGTGAGCGGAGGAGGCTGGTAACTAAGGTACACGTCGGGTATCTAGGCAGCGCACGCTGCCTAGATACCCGCAGTTTACCTTGGATACCAGCTCCCAGCGCTTGTGAGAGGCGCTGGGAGCTGGAATATCGCTACTCCCGGTGTCACACGTAGCGATGCTGCGTGTCCACCAGGCGACAATCGCCAGGTTTTAGAGCAGGTTCTAAAACCTGGCGATCATCAACCAGCGATTTATCGCTGGTTGATTCAGTATGTCACACGCGTCAATATCGCTGCAACGTCACGTGCAGCCGAGATCGTGCAGGCGATATTGACGCGTGTGACTCCCCTTTACTTTCAATTTCCTGTAGTGCTTTTGAGTAGGAGGGGAGAGGAGAGACTGCTGGCACATACCTAGCCAAGCTGTCAGATATCATACAAAGCCAATCTCCTCCGCTTCTCTGAGCACAAGCCATGGTGTCTATGAGAGATTTGATGTCTTTATTAGATCATTTATTAGATCAGAGAAATATGTGATCACTCACTGTGATTGACAGAATTAATCTCTTTATTTGCAGTTTACAGAGGATGGGAGGTATATAAATAAAAAAAATTCATTAATAGAAAGAACTTCACATGAGGTATTAAAACATTATACCAGTTACATATGGATTTGTGACCTGACATATTCCCTTTAAATAGGGATTGCATCACTTCTACACAAATTTAGAGACAATGCTAAAATAATAAACCACAAAGATACCGGAAGCTTGACGAAGATGTAAAGAGGTATTAGATCACAAGTCCATGATTAAACACATACGTGAAAAATTTATACTTTTTTTGTCTCCATTCATAGTCAAATCAGTCAGTTTCCCCTAAAAAGGTAGTGTTAGGCCTGAAACTAGTGCTTTCCAATTCTGTGTGCAAAAAACATGAGTGGAAAATCCTGGGGTTGTGGTGAAAGGGGGAAGGGGAAAAAGTTTGTTAGAAAGGGGAGTAGGCTTGGTGTTGGAGGTGTATATGGGGTAGGTGCTACTGCTAATGTTACTGAAAGCAGTACTGACTAAACATTGGCTCGTCGTATAACAAGTAAAGTGACAACTTCTGTTACTGGACAGCCTACTCCAGTCTCTGTTTGCCATCCGGAGAGTGATACGAGTTATGGATGAGGCCCAAAAAGAGCTTTTCCTACAGTTCATATCAAGAGCTGCATCAAGTGGCATGTGATTCTACTCCTCCATCTCAACATCACAAACAGTGCAGCCCTCAGAGGTGGTGCCCCAATTAGCCATGTATCACCCTATGGCCTTGTTCACACATACAAATCTGTTTTTTAATCCCTTTTTAAGGCAAAAACAGATGCGTGAACAAGGCCATAGGCCATAAGCTGTGGTCTGTGCATATATAGCTTTGGCCTATGGGTACTAATACTTGTATTTATGCCCAGATTTGATACTGAATTCCACATATGGTCATACTGCCCTAGTGTTGGTTGTTCATACCTTGTTGTTGCTTATATATGTTGATGCCCCTGGTGAGCTAAAAAAGCCACCCCCTGGTTCCCCAGCTGGCTGTTGCACTTATAAATACAGGCATGAACATGAGGGAGTGGAGAGAGAAACAGAGGGCTCGAAAGGTACACTGAGAGGGAGTGATGCAGAGGAAGCATCCCGGCTGCAGTAAGAACCTAAGCCCGTAGCTGCTATGTGAGTCCGGTCTACTACAAGTGTTGTAAAAGAATTGTAAAGTACTGAATAGGCTGAAATTCTATACAGTTTGAGCCTCCATATAACCCTACTACATATAGAGCAGATAAAGAGAAATTCAGTATTACGTCCAAAGTACTAATAATTATTAATATTTATTTATATAGCACCATTAATTCCATGGTGCTGTAAGAAAGGATTACATACAAAATACAGATATGTTACAGTGAACAAATTAAAAATTACTGAGTCGTATGGAGGGGAGAGGACCTTTGCCCTCACAGGCTTACATTCTATAGTATTATGGGGAGGAGACAGTATGCCCAAATACTTGTGCTGGAGGCGGCATAAAAATTGGGCTTCTTTCCTCCATCTTCTCCTGCGTTCCTCAGACAACAGAAAGGGGAGTCCTTTCTTCCTCATCTCCTGACTGTTCTGGGCCCATCAACTCTTCCTCCTTGTCCTCCTCTATTTGTTCCTTGGCTCCTGCACCTTCACTACCACTTTGTCTGGTAGTATGAGTCCTCTTCTGTTACACTTCTCCACCCTACCATGCCACCCACCTGTGTGATGAGAGTCCAGACCTTTGAGATCTTGATATCCTTTCTGCATCCTTCTCTTCTTCCTCCTTCTCTTTCTGTGTTACCACCATCTCATCCAGCAGACTTTTCAAAGTTTGCTCCAGCATATAGATGACCAGAATAGTGATGCTGATGATGGTATGTGTGTGTGTATGTGTGACTATGTGTGTCTGCGTATGTGTTCTGTGTAAATGTATATATAACATGGTGTGAAATTGTTTGCCCCTTCCTCAGTTCTTATATTTTTGCATGTTTGTCACACATAAAGGGAATCGGTCAGGTCGATTTAGGCTCCAAAACTTTGACTACCTGTCCCTGCAGCTTCCTAGCACATCTCTAACCATCCCTGTCTGCCCTAATAGTGTCCTATATTGGCTTTGCAAAATTAGTTTGATACTCACATTTTCCCATCACTGCAGCATCCAGTCTCTGGGGTGTGAAGACTGACTGGGCATTCTCCTGGCCTACGTCTCCCTTCCTGGCTTTTGGTAGCACGCCCTACTAGGCTTGAGAAGAGCTTCCTCTGGCACATTCCAGTCTCCATTGAAAGGTCCTGCTTTTGTGTACGCTCCTCCCATGGCCGCAGGTACGTGACATTGGCATCTGCGCACTTGCGCAGCCATCATATATAATTCTCCCACCTCTTTGAATGATGAGGCAGCGACCGCACTGCGCAGACACCGAAATGATGTCACCAGCGAATGCGGAACGCTTCATTAAAAGAGGCGGGACAAGTGCGGCTCGGATGTCTGCGAAGTGCGCAGGAGCGGAAATGACGCGGCCGCTGCCGTGTCATTCGAAGAGGCGGGAAAATTAAATATGATGGCTGCGTAAATGCGCAGATGCCGAAGTCATGTACCCGCGGCCGCGGAAGGGGCGTACACAAAAGCGGGCCCTTCCAATGGAGTCAGGATCGTGACAGGGGAAGCTTTTCTCACACCCATTTGGAGCATGCTAACAAAAGCCAGGAGGGGAAACGGAGGCCAGAAGAACGCCCAGTCAGTCTCCACACACTGGGGACTGGAGGCTACAGTGACAGGAAAATGTGAGTATCAAACTAATTTTGCAAAGCCAATATAGGACACTGTTATGGAAGACAGGGATGGTTAGGGATGTTTTGGAAGCTGCAGGGACAGGTAGTCATAGCTTTGGAGCCTAAATCGACCTGACAGGTTCCCTTTAAATGTTTCAGTTCACCAATCAAATCTAAATATTAGAGAAAGATAACACAAGTAAACACAAAATGTAGTTTTTAAATGAAGGCCTTTATTATTAAGAGGAAAACAAATCCAAACCTACAGGGTCCTATGTGAAAAAGTGATCCCCTTTAGAATACCAAATTAACTGTTATTTATCACATCTTTAGGAAGCTGAGTTCAATTTCCCCAGCCACACCCAGGCCTGATTACTGCCACACCTGTTCTCAATCAAGAAATCACTTAACTAGGACCTGCCTGAAATAAGGCCCGGTCAGACGTAACGACCGCAGTAGCGATCCCGATAACGACATGGCTCCCGGGATCGCTGATGAGTCATTATCGGTATCGCTACTTGGTATTCAAACACGCCGATCTATACAACGATATGTCCACCCTAGCGATTTCTTCAACGATATTGTTCAGTCGTTGTATTTCCTTCTCACATGCGTGCACGCCTACGTATCTCATTATGTGTTGCCAACGATATCGTCGGTAAGGTGTCAAACACAGCGATACAGCGTTCCCAGCGGGAGCGCAACGACCAAAAAATGAACCAGGAGGCTGTGTAACGATTGCCGATCTCGCAGCAGGGGACCAGATCGTTACACCCTGTCGCACGTAGCGATGTCGTTGCTGAGATCGCTATTGCGTCACAAAAGTAACGATCTCGTTAGCGATCTCGGTATGTGAGACATACCCTATAGTGAAGTAGACAAAACGATCCTCAGAGGCTAGATAGACATCATGCCGCAATCCAAAATAATTAAGGAACAATTGAGAAACAAAGTAATTGAGTTCTATCATTTATAAAGCCATTTTAAAGCTTTGAGACTCCAACAAACCACAGTGAGAGCCAATATTCAAAAATGGTAAGAACATGAAACAGTGAAGAACCTTCCCAGGATTGGTCGTCTCACCAAAATTTCACCACGAATGCAGTGACACCTCATCCAAGAGGTCACAAATAACCCCACCACAACAATAAAAGAACTGGAGGCCTCATTTGCCTCAGTTTAGGTCAGTGTTTATGACTTAACCATAAGACTGAGCAAAAAATGGCCTGTGTAATGCTGACGTCCCTGTGGTATGCTCCTACCTGCAGCAGGGATGCCGGCTTACTCACCAATGCAGCCCGATAGCACGCCTCCTACTCCCTCCTCAACGATCCGCAATGACCTCTGTGGTCTTTCGATCCCGAGGTCTGTTCATGCTGAGTGCACCTAAGGCACGTGGCCATGCTTTGGCTCTGCAATTCAAGGGCCAGTGCACTATTTGTTGGATATGGTTCTCAGTGTATGGCTGAGTGGCACTGGGTATATAAGGCATCCTCCAATTAGGGGAGGTACCTGATCAATGCCTTTAGTTACTTTAGTCTATTTCTTGCAAGCTAGATGTCAGGTTCTGTGTTCAGTTCCTTCCCTGTCCCTGAGTCCTGCATTCCCATGTCTGTCTACTTTCGCTTGGTTCTATCTGTGCCTGCATCACCATCCATGCCAAAGACAGAAAACCAAAAGCACTTACAGGACGCAGTCAGAGCCCAATTGTGGAGCAAGCCCAGCTGCTGGCTGATGAGTCGCCTCTACCAGCAAAATGTGGGAGGCGACCTGCCATGCATACACTAGGCCTGCATAGAGCACCATTCACACTGATACATATGATGCAGAGTGTCTGAAAGCTACCCAACCGCTCCGCTGCCTGAGCATTGGGCCGCACAGTACGATGCTTCTGCACCACTGGATGAACGGCGCCCCTATGGGCCCACCTGCGCCCTGGATGGATAAAAAAGTGCAAAAGTTTTTTTATATGATAAATAAAAAACCTTTATAGATGGGATTTTGGTTCATGTGTTGGCCCAAGACATTTAAGCTGATGACCCACGATCAAGGGATCCCATGCTCACCAGTCCTAACAAAATTGTACAAAAACTACTAGAAAAAAAGCAGCATCAGAAAAAATCACCATCCATGCCAAAGACAGAAAACCAAAAGCACTTACAGGACGCAGTCAGAGCCCAATTGTGGAGCAAGCCCAGCTGCTGGCTGATGAGTCGCCTCTACCAGCAAATTGATTTTTTCTGATGCTGCTTATTTTCTAGTAGTTTTTCTATCTGTGCCTGCCTTCTTGCCTACACCAGTGTTCATACCCTTTTCCATCCCTGGGCTACCTGCCACCAGACCAGAGACTGTGCCCTCTACCAGAGACTGTACCTGAGTTTGCTCCTGAGTATGTCCTTGCCTCTGGGGTCAGCTGCAACAGCTCACCCTGTTGTCTAGTTCGTCCACTTCCCCAGTGCTTGCTATTCCGGTGAGTGTTACAGTTTTATCAGGCCATGGATCCCAGTAACTCCTTGGCTACTCAGCTTGCTGGGTTGCAACAGAAGGTGATCCATATCCAGGAACAACAAGACCGTATCCAGACCTATTTGCAGTCAGAAGGCACATGATTGGACACTTTAACATCTACAGCTCCATCTACAGTAGCATCTATTTCAGTGGATAATCCTGCTTCTGGTCCTCATCTCATCTATGCAGGCCTCTATGCTATAATGGAGACCCGAAGCTGTGTAGAAGATTCATAAATCAGTGCCTACTGCAATTTCAGCTTCTCCATGGATCAGGCCAGAATGGCCTTTTTTGTATCTAATTTGGAGGGAGAAGCCTTGCTTGGATAAATCTCCTATGGGAGAGAAATAACCCATTCATCTCTAATCGACATATTTTCCTGGAAGCCTTCTGTAAGGTGTTCGATGAGCTGGTTCGAGTTGCTTCCGCAACTGCCTCACTCTTTAATCTCTGTCAGGGTGCTCTCACAGTTGGACAGTATGCCTTATGCGTTCATACATTGGCCTCTGAATTTGGATGGAACAAGGTGGCTCTAGTTGGAGCCTTCTGGCAGGGCCTATCTGGAGAAATTAAGGATGAACTGACTGGTCGTGATGTTCCTTTCTCCTTAGAGGACCTGGCATCCTTATCTACCCAAGTTGACCTCAGGTTCCAGGAGAGATCTATGGACGTGTCTTCTTACATGGGATTTATAAATCCACTTTTATCTTTCCAGAAATTCTGGGACCCAAGTTTCCAGTTGCCATAACTGCTCCCAAACATATGCAGATGGACCATGTTAAGACGTCTGTACAGTATCAGGTAAACCATTGAGAAAAAGGCCTGTGTTTCTATTGTAGTACTGAAGAACATATAATCTATGCTTGTCCCATGAAGCCAGAACTCCCTAGCCTGGAGTCTGTGAGAGGTGTTAAACTAGGCGACAAAAAATCCTCACCCTCATTGACTCTGCCCATATCAGTGTCATTTTGAAATTTCACGTTCTCTGAGGTGACCTACCTGGTTCCAGATCTGCTGGGAACGGGAACTTCATTCAGAATTATAGAATCATAAAATCATAGAAATGAAGAGTTGGAATGGACTTCCTGAGTCATCTAGCCCAACCCCCTGCTCAAAGCAGGATTCACTAAATCATCCCAGACAGATGTCTGTTCAACCTCTGTTTGAAGACCTCCATTGGGGGGAACTCACCACTGGTGATGAGTGAGTACTGTAACATTCGTAATTGCTATACTCATAACGAGTACTTTGCAATACTCATGTATTCGTTCTGAATAGCGAGTACAATGGAAGTCAATGGAAACGCAAATAATTTTCTGCTGGACCCTACGTAGAGGTCTGGGACGGCTGTAAGAAGGCTGAAATGGCTGAAACAGTGCTCAAACTGCATGGGAAGAGTAGGCAAACATGATGTACACTGTCTGCGTACTGTTCTGCCATACAGCTGTGACAAAACCTAGTGAAGATAGATAGAACAGGTAGATTGGGCTTACCAGACTCCTTCTGATGCTCCTGGGGCCTCAGTCTCCCGCGCTCATGCTGAATGACTTCCATGTCAGCTCAGTCTTCCGCTGAATCACTTCCAGGGCTGTCTATTAAGCTACTTGCATATTCACTGCACTGACAAACAGCCAATCACAGACGCTCACATTCTTTGAGAGCCTCTGTCATTGGCGGTTGTAGTCAGAGTGCATTTCCACAATATGGATGGTGATTGTACTTGGTACCATGCACATTAGTGTATGGCAACCAACATTCCGTCATAGGGTGTTAAATAAATAATTTGAAAAAATGTGTGGGGCTTTGCAGTATTTTTAAGTCTAGCCCAATGAAAGCCGACAGCTGTGAGCTGCCACTCTCAAGTGCCTAATTTTACCTTGGATGGCAAAAAAAAAATGCATGGGCTCCGCCCTATTTTTAATTGCCAGCCAGAGTACAAACTGGGCAGCTGAGGGCTGTATTCTCAGCGGGCTGAAGACCCATTGTTTTAGGGCTTCCACATGCTAAAGAATAGCAGCCCGCAGCCGCCCATGAAAATGGTGCATTTATAAGAAGCGCCATTTACAGGCGCTTTACCAGGCTATTCCAGTGACCCTGGTGGTGGGTGGCACATTTGGTAATAAGGGGTTAATACATGCTTTGTTTTACCAGCTGGTATTAAGCCCTGGAATTCTTAAAATCAGGCCAAGTTGGACCATTAAGAATCTCCAATAAAGAATTTAAAAAAAGACACCATACAGAGAAAAAAAATTATTAGAAATAAATACACAGACACACTTAGACACGCCATCTTTATTACTCCCATCGCATCCCTCCATGATCCTGGTCTTCTGTCTTCTTCAACTGATGCAGCTCTGTCATATCATCAGCACGGAGAGGAAGAATGCTTCATCCCCATGCTCGCTGATCACTTAATGAGTGAGCAGAGACTGCTGTGTGGTAAGCGGTGATGTCACCACTGCCACCATTGCCATAGTAACCTGACGAGCAGTTACCATTGCAATGTTGATCTCCGATCACCGCTGTTAACTACCTGATTACAGTTCACATGGCTCCTGAATGAGCCGGGGATGAAGGGTTCTTTGTCTCTATGCTGACTGATATGGCAGAGCTGCATCAGTTGAAGAAGGCAGAAGACAGAAGACCAAGATCATTGAGGGATGCATGGGAGTAATAAAGATGGTGTCTCTAAGTGTGTCTGTGTATTTGTTTCTAATTTTTTTTTTCTCTGTGTGGTATTTCATTTAACCCTTTATTTGAGATTCTTAATGGCCGGGTCTAACTTGGCCTGATATTAAGAATCTCAGGGCTTAAACCAGCTGGCAACACAAAGCTGGTATTAACCCCTTATTACCCAGCATGCCACCCAGCAGCTGCAGGCTGCTATTATTTAGCATGGAGACCTAAAACAATGGGCCCTCACCCTGTTGAGAATACCAAAGACTCAGGTCCCGGGAGCATCAGCAGCAGTCTGGTAAGGCCAATCTACATGTTCTATCTATCTTCACTAGGTTCTGTTACAGCTGTATGGAAGAACAGTATACAGTGTACATCATGTCTACCCACTGTTCCCATGCAGTTTGAGCATGTTCTCAGCCATCTCTGCCTTTTTACAGCCCCCCTTCCCCCAGACGTCATGCTATTTTGTTTGAGTGGCTATTTATTCGTTGGTTATACTGGGCCTGCCAATCCCCGCAATGCCATTATCAAAGATGAATATGGCATTACTATGACTGGCAAGTGGCTGAAAATCAGTCAGAAAACATACTTTTCAGCTCACTCTTATTGCACAAGTAAAATCCAAAAAATTTCACCAAGTAACAAGTATCGCAAATACCGTACTATTCGTGCAAAATTGCAGAAATCGTGCGGGTTGCAGAAATCACTGCTCCAAATTTGCACTTTGTGGCAGAAAAGCACACCTAATCTGTGGTGCATTTTATGTCTCGAAATGGTGCAGATTTGTGCAGGGGTGCGTCACTGTGCATGTGCTTAGTCAGACGCACTCTCCACTTTTCCGGGTGCGTCTGTCTAAGCGCATGCGCGGTGATGTCAGCACAGTCACACTCGCATTTCGGGGATGTCGGCTCCTGCTCTCGGCTCTGCTCGGCCATAGAAAGTAATGGGGGCACTGAGCGCAGACGAGCGCAGGATCAGTGCATCTATGCGTTTGCCTGAAAATGCACCTGCGCTTGCATTTTCACTAGCGCAAGACAGCAAACGCAGGTAAATGCACCAACACATAGATGTAAAAGGGGCCTTAATTATTATACATAAAAAGAACTGGAGTGATGGTTATGGATGGGCAATCTGTGGCTCCTGTATTCTATTCCTCAGTGCTTCGCTATTTGGGTTTGGAATGTTTAAAATATAATTTTAACACCTTTACTTGGGACACACAGCACTTAGACCCCTTTCACATAAGTGTTTTGCTGATGTTTGCAGCCTATCCAGCAGGTGGAGCCACATATGCCGGATCGGCCGCCTAACAGCCAACTTGCGGCCCAGATCTGGCAAGCCGCATGCATTGTCTATGGGGCTTGCAGTCCTGTGCAGCAAGTGCGTGTCTGCTGGATGCAGCAGATCCAACACTTGCGGCCACAAAAAAAAAAACTCTGCTTGCAGTTTTTTTTTGTTCACGGACGCAAATGCCGGATCCGGCCCATCCGACGTAACCGCAATTACCACACTGGAACGCAAGCCCCATAGACAATGCATCCGGCAGATTTAGCGCATCTTCAAGGATCTGCCGCATATCAGCAAAAACGCTGATGTGAAAAGCCCCTTACCTATATTTCTCAACTATAGAAATTGTTAAGGAAATTTAGCATTTAATTCTTATTAAACTTTTTATTCCACTGGCATTATTTTTAGCAAATCACAAATGTGTTTGTGGGCCACAACCTGCCTCCTTTGTATGTAAGTCATTTGATGTATTGGTAAAAATGTCATCCTCTTACTTCAGAAAATCCATTCATTAATGCCATTGCATGATGCGGTTTATTAACCCATTAAGGACCAAGCCTCATTTTTCCAATTCTTACCAGTGTCACTTTATGAGATTGTAACTCTGGAACGCTTCAACATATCCCAGTGATTCCAAGATTCATTTTTCATGACATACTGACCAATAGAGTGTTTACATGCAGTGACAATTCAAAGCCATGACGGGTATATCCATCATTGGTCATTAAGGGTTAAAGGCCTTTTTAGGCTGGCTTCACACCACGGTTTTTTGGATCCGGGACTGTCCGGTGTGAATATAATACTCATATATGCCCTCCGGTTCTGTGTGCTGATCTGCTCCGGGGATGTCAGGTTCATCCTTGACACCACCGGATCGGATCTTGCCGCTGTGTGAAGCTAGCCTTAAAGGAATTACTTTATTTTGTAGGTATCACAATATTTTTGTCAAAGCCTAATCACGCCTAATTCTTCACAAACATCATCTGTTGGGGAAGAGTCAAGAGTACCCAAATGCGTTATATAGCTGGCCAGCCCCACTGAAATCAGTGGCTTTCCTCTAATGGAGAATAAGTAAATGAGAACAACAATAACAAGATGTTTGAAAAATAAATTTACTTCATTTTATAGTGCCTGGCTACGGTAATTTGACTAGTGCAAATCATGTGCCGGTCAATAGTTACTGAAATATATTTTTATTTTTCACTTAGACTCTCCATATCAGTGGGATCCTGGTTCGTTCTTCTGATTCCAGGTTATCGATGCTTTCCTGCTTTGTATATTTAGTGTACTTGCTCCATCTTCTGGTGTGATCCTGTCTTTTTTACTATGCTGTTTCACGATTCATATCTTCGTATACTAAGCTGAAACGTGTATTGCTGAGTTTTTTCATCCAAACTTGATTTTGAATAATGTCTTGTATTTGGGCATTAAACATGAATTTTCCTTTGGCCGTTATGGGCCAATAGACATTACAAGGTACTGTAATTGTGCTCACTATTACATAATAATCCAGAATTAAATCTGTTTCCTATTAAACGTTAGAAAAATAGTTAAAGTAATATATCTTTTGCTTATTTTCAGTGCAGAATTTGTAGCAAAATCTACCAATTTGCAAAACCTCATTCAATGAAGCCAAAAATATTAGTATAGATTATAGGGCTGCACAAATCCAGACCTTGCAAGAAACATTTTACACACTTATTGCATGATAAACTGTTATTCTTCACTAGTCACACACTTTAGCAAACTTTAAGGTTAAACAAATTACATTCTTTAGCATTTTAGTTTGAGCAGCACTCAATGTGACTAAAAGCTTTAGCTAGAAAGAGTCCACATCTCCCCATGACCCAGTGAGGTATAAAATGTGCTGCACAGCATCTTCCTTGGTGACAGGTAAAAGTATAAATATATATCCCTGTATGCGCACATTTTAGTAAATATTATATGTAGAGATGAGCCTATTGAGTTTGAGCCAAATGTCCTGAAGTTCGTAGTTTCACACACATTTGAACATTTTGAGTGTTATTCACTGTTTGCGAATAAATACTTAGGGTGCCTTCACACTTGCGTTTGGAGCGCATCGCACTGAACGCAGCCAAACCCTTGCGCACATGCGTTCCTATGTTTAACATGAGAACACATGTGCCTGCGTATGGTTGCATTTGGCCGCATTTGCGTATGGATGCGCATAATTTATGCACCCTCTGACCGCACTCCAAACGCAGCATGTTACATTTTTTGTGTGTTCGCGGGAGCTTGTTTTATCCGCAAGCGCCCACAAGCACACAAAAAATGCATGGATCTCAATGGATCCACAGTGTCCTCCGCATGACAGTGCAGCAGAATGCTGCGAATCACAGTGAAATCACTCCCGGTGGCCACCGGTGATTAGCGGCGGCCACCGGGAGATCAGCCAGAGCCACAGCTGATCTCCTGTCGGTGTCAGCGGGGAGAAACAGCTGATCTGACAGCTGTTTAAATCTCAAAAGTATTGACACCCCTGCAATTCTGTCAGATAATACTCAGTTTCTTCCTGAAAATGATTGCAATCACAAATTCTTTGGTATTATCATCTTCATTTAATTTGTCTTAAATGAAAAAACACAAAAGAGAATGAAGCAAAAAGCAAAACATTGATCATTTCACACAAAACTCCAAAAATGGGCCAGACAAAAGTATTGGCAGCCTCAGCCTAATACTTGGTTGCACAACCTTTAGCCAAAATAACTGCAATCAACCCCTTCCGGTAACCATCAATGAGTTTCTTACAATGCTCTGCTGGAATTTTAGACCATTCTTCTTTGGCAAACTGCTCCAGGTCCCTGATATTTGAAGGGTGCCTTCTCCAAACTGCCATTTTTAGATCTCTCCACAGGTGTTCTATGGGATTCAGGTCTGGACTCATTGCTGGCCACCTTAGAAGTCTCCAGTGCTTTCTCTCAAACCATTTTCTAGTGCTTTTTGAAGTGTGTTTTGGGTCATTGTCCTGCTGGAAGACCCATGACCTCTGAGGGAGACCCGGCTTTCTCACACTGGGCCCTACATTATGCTGCAAAATTTGTTGGTAGTCTTCAGACTTCATAATGCCATGCACACGGTCAAACAGTCCAGTGCCAGAAGCAGCAAAGCAACCCCAGAACATCAGGGAACCTCCGCCATGTTTGACTGTAGGGAACGTGTTCTTTTCTTTGAATGCCTCTTTTTTTCTCCTGTAAACTCTATGTTGATGCCTTTGCCAAAAAAGAGAGAACATTCTTCCAAAATGTTTTAGGCTTTCTCAGGTAAGTTTTGGCAAACTCCAGCCTGGCTTTTTTATGTTTCAGGGTAAGAAGTGGGGTCTTCCTGGGTCTCCTACCATACAGTCCCTTTTCATTCTGACGCCGACGGATAGTGCGGGTTGACACTGTTGTACCCTCGGACTGCAGGGCAGCTTGAACGTGTTTGGATGTTAGTCGAGGTTCTTTACCCACCATCCGCACAATCTTGCGTTGAAATCTCTTGTCAATTTTTCTTTTCCTTCCACATCTAGGGAGGTTAGCCACAGTGCCATGGGCTTTAAACTTCTTGATGACACTGTGGACGGTAGACACAGGAACATTCAGGTCTTTGGAGATGGACTTGTAGCCTTGAGATTGCTCATGCTTCCTCACAATTTGGTTTCTCAAGTCCTTGCACAGTTCTTTGGTCTTCTTTCTTGTCTCCATGCTCAATGTTGTACACACAAGGACACAGGACAGAGGTTGAGTCAACTTTAATCCATGTCAACTGGCTGCAAGTGTGATTTAGTTATTGCCAACACCTGTAAGTATGTGCTGCGTTGCACTGCATTTGCGTCTGCATGCCCTGCGCATGCAGACACAAACGCAAGTGTGAAGGCAGCCTTACCTGGCACAATTTACTACACTGCTGAAGCAAATGTCAATTTACAGTACTGGGAAGCCTCCTCATAATGGTCTGCAGCTCTGACATCTTATTGATTATCATAACTTGATCAGTGGTGGTCAGTACCTTGGACCGTCAGAAATCAGTGGTTCCCAGTAGAGCACAGCTTGCACAGAGTAATTTTCCATCCCCACAGTGACTGGGTAAGTCTCTCTTTTGAGTAGAGTGAAAGCACTTATGGTCAGGAGGGTCTTCTCTCTCTCTTGACTGTTAGCTGTGAGCCCTTATGATGAGCTGAGTTCTCTCTCACCTGTAGAGTGTAAGCTCTTATGATCAGCACTTTTGGAAGTACACTGAGCTGTAGGCTGATTTTCTGCTAAGGGAAAAAAAAAAAAAAAGACTCTTTATATCTGATTTTCTAGCGAGTGTGACGAGCTACGTGTGACAGAGCGCAAGTGCGACAGAAGTAAGTGTGTGACTTGTGATTCAGTGAGGAGGTGTTTGGGAATCCTGCAACAAATACCTGTGTGAATTGCTGACTGTTTTTTTGTTTTTGTTTTTTTTTTTTTAATATTTTTAATTTTATTGGGCTTTCTTAACTTTCTTTTCTCTCTACAAGTTTATAGTCTCTTATTTTACTACCTGTAAGTTAAAGGGTTAACTGCTCTGCACTTAAAACCTGTGGTGTAGCTATACTTACAAGGGGTTAAGTAAGGGTGGGGGTGCATAATTAAGGGTTTATAAGAAGCAGCTGGTTGGGGCTTCCAGTCCTTTGGAAGTACACTGAGCTGTAAGGCTGATTTTCTGCTAAGGGAAAAAAAAAAAAAAAAGACTCTTTATATCTGATTTTCTAGCGAGTGTGACGAGCTACGTGTGACAGAGCGCAAGTGCGACAGAAGTAAGTGTGTGACTTGTGACTCAGTGAGGAGGTGTTTGGGAATCCTGCAACAAATACCTGTGTGAATTGCTGACTGTTTTTTTTTTTTGTTTTGTTTTTTTTAATATTTTTAATTTTATTGGGCTTTCTTAACTTTCTTTTCTCTCTACAAGTTTATAGTCTCTTATTTTACTACCTGCAAGTTAAAGGGTTAACTGCTCTGCACTTAAAACCTGTGGTGTAGCTATACTTACAAGGGGTTAACTAAGGGTGGGGGTGCATAATTAAGGGTTTATAAGAAGCAGCTGGTTGGGGCTTCCAGTCCTTTGGAAGTACACTGAGCTGTAGGCTGATTTTCTGCTAAGGGAAAAAAAAAAAAAAAAAAAAAAAGACTCTTTATATCTGATTTTCTAGCGAGTGTGACGAGCTACGTGTGACAGAGCGCAAGTGCGACAGAAGTAAGTGTGTGACTTGTGATTCAGTGACTTTGGATTAAGGGAGTTTGGAAGGGAGGACTTACTGAATTGCTGGTTGTGTTTTATTAATACTTTGCATTTCTTTTTACTTATCATTTCTGTCTGGTGCAATCCCCATTAGGAAATGAGCTCCATGATTGGCAATGCCATCCAGTGTACATCTTGCCACATGTATGCATTCCTTGACCAGCCGGTCGAGGGTGCATACTGCTGTGTGAGATGTGAGTACATTGTGCATTTGGAAGCCCAGATACTGGATCTAAATGAACAACTGACAACGCTGAGATCCATAGACAATATGGAAAGGAGTCTGCTGCTCACTGAACAGCTGCTCAATGGGATAGATGTGGGGGAGGATGGTAGTATGGAGCTGCAGGACCATGAGGTAGCTAGCTGGGTGACAGTTAGAAGGCGGGGTAGAGGGAAGGGTGCCAGGGAGGCTAGCCCTGATCTGGCACACCCCAATAAATTTGCTATGTTGGCAGATGAGGGGGGTGTGAGTTCAGGTACAGCACTGCTGCAGCAGGGCATGACCTCTGAAAGCCAGAGGAGTGGCTGCTCCATTAAGGGGGAAAACAGGAGAGAAGGACAGGCCAGACAGGTGCTGGTAGTGGGGGACTCAATTATTAGGGGAATAGATAGGGCAATCTGTCACAAAGACAGGGATCGTCGAACAGTGTGCTGCCTACCTGGCGCTCGAGTCCGGCACATCGCTGATCGGGTTGACAGATTACTGGGAGGGGCTGGTGAGGACCCAGCGGTCATGGTGCACATTGGCACAAATGACAAAGTTAGAGGTAGGTGGAAGGTCCTTAAAGATGATTTCAGGGAATTAGGCTGCAAGCTTAAGGCAAGGATCTCCAAGGTAGTATTCTCTGAAATACTGCCTGTACCACGTGCCACACCAGAGAGGCAAAGGGAGATTAGGGAGATAAATAAGTGGCTCAGGAATTGGTGTAGGAAGGAGGGGTTTGGGTTCCTGGAGAACTGGGCCGACTTTTCTGTTGGCTACAGGTTCTATGCTAGGGACGGGCTGCACCTCAATGGGGAGGGTGCAGCTGTGCTGGGGGAGAAAATGGCTAGAAGGTTGGAGGAGTGTTTAAACTAGGGATTTGGGGGGAGGGTATTCATTGTATAGGAGGGGAAGATAGTGTAAATAGTAACCTGGGCACAAGTAATAAAATTGGGGGTGGCATGGGGGGTGGGGTTAGAATAGTCAATCTAGTAGGAAGGAATAGAGGTAAAGAGAGATGCATAAAGTGCATGTACACTAATGCCAGAAGCCTCACCAACAAAATGGAGGAATTAGAATTGATTTTGTTAGAAAGTAATTATGACATGGTGGGGATTTCGGAGACTTGGCTGGACGAGAGCCATGACTGGGCTGTTAATTTACAGGGCTATTGTCTGTTCAGAAATGACCGTACAAATAGGCGAGGAGGAGGTGTATGTTTATACGTAAAATCATCCTTAAAACCCATCCTGCGTGATAATATAGGTGAATCTAATGGAAATGTAGAGTCCCTGTGGGTGGAGATAAGGGAGGGGGAAAAAATAATAAATTACTGATAGGGGTTTGTTATAAGTCCCCAACAATAATGGAAGTGGAGGAGAATATCCTCATAAAGCAAATAGATGAAGCAGCGACTCAGGGAGAAGTCATTATTATGGGGGACTTCAACTACCCTGAAATATATTGGGGATCAGAAACCTGCAGTTCCAGCAAAGGTAATAAGTTTTTGAAAACTATGAGAGACAATTACCTTTCACAACTGGTTCAGGACCCAACAAGAAGGGGGGCACTGCTGGACCTAATATTAACCAACAGGCCGGACTGCATATCAAATATACGGGTTGGAGGTCACTTGGGTAATAGTGATCATAACTTAATAAGCTTCCAAGTATCCTTTACTAAGACGTGTAGTAGAGGGGCCACAAGGACACTAAACTTCAGGAAGGCAAATTTCCAACCGTTGAGAGATAATCTTAGTGCAATAAATTGGGACGATGTCCTGAGACATAAAAGTACACAACACAAATGGGAGATGTTTATTAGCATCCTGAATAGGACCTCTGCACAATATATACCCTATGGGAATAAGCATGCTAGAAATAGGAGGAAACCACTATGGCTAAATAAAGCGGTAAGAAGTGCAATATGTGACAAAAAGAAAGCATTTAGGGAATTAAAGCAAGTAGGTAGTGATGAAGCATTATTAAATAAATACAGAAAATTAAATAACATTTGTAAAAAGCAAATCAAGGCAGCAAAGATTGAGACAGAGAGACTCATTGCCAGAGAAAGTAAAAAGAATCCCAAAATATTTTTTAACTACATAAATAGTAAGAAACTAAAAAATGATGGTGTTGGCCCCTTTAAAAATAGTCTGGGTGAAATGGTGGATGAGGATGAGGAAAAAGCCAATATGCTAAATGACTTTTTTTCAACAGTATTTACACAAGAAAATCCCATGACAGACAATATGATCAGTGATAACAAAAAGTCTCAATTAAATGTCACCTGCTTAACCCAAGAGGAAGTACGGCATCGTCTAAAAATCACTAAAATTGACAAATCCCTGGGCCCGGATGGGATACACCCCAGAGTGCTGCAGGAATTAAGTACTGTCATAGATAGACCATTATTTTTAATATTTAAAGATTCCATAATAACAGGGTCTGTACCACAGGACTGGCGTATAGCAAATGTGGTGCCAATATTCAAAAAGGGGACAAAAACTGAACTTGGAAATTATAGGCCAGTAAGCTTAACCTCTACTGTGGGTAAAATCCTAGAGGGTTTTCTAAGAGATGCTATACTGGAGTATCTGAAGAAAAATAACCTCATGACCCATTATCAACATGGTTTTACGAGGGACCGTTCCTGTCAAACTAATCTGATAAGCTTCTATGAAGAAGTAAGTTCTGGACTGGACCAAGGAAATGCAGTGGATGTGGTGTATATGGACTTTTCAAAAGCTTTTGATACGGTGCCACACAAAAGGTTGATACATAAAATGAGGGCAATGGGATAGGGGAAAATATGTGTAAGTGGGTTAAGAACTGGCTTAGTGATAGGAAACAAAGGGTGGTTATTAATGGAACACACTCAGAATGGGTCACAGTTAACAGTGGGGTACCACAGGGGTCAGTGTTGGGCCCGCTTCTATTTAATATATTTATTAATGACCTTGTAGGGGGCATACGGAGTAGAATCTCAATATTTGCAGATGACACTAAACTCTGCAGGGTAATCAATACAGAAGAGGACAATTTTATATTACAGGAGGATTTATGTAAACTAGAAGCTTGGCTGCTAAATGGCAAATGCGCTTTAATGGGGAGAAATGTAAAGTCATGCACTTGGGCAGAGGAAACAAAAGGTATAATTATGTGCTTAATTGTAAAACACTGGGCAAAACTGTCACTGAAAAAGACCTGGGTGTATGGGTAGATGACGAACTCACATTTAGTGGCCAGTGTCAGGCAGCTGCTGCAAAGGCAAATAAAATAATGGGATGCATTAAAAGAGGCATAGATGCTCATGAGGAGAACATAATTTTACCTCTATACAAGTCATTAGTGTGACCACACTTAGAATACTGTGTACAATTCTGGTCTCCGGTGTATAAGAAAGACATAGCTGAACTAGAGTGGGTCCAGAGAAGAGCGACAAAAGTCATTAGAGGACTAAGGGGTCTGCAATACCAAGACAGGTTATTAAACTTGGGGTTATTTAGCTTGGAAAAACGAAGGCTTAGGGGTGATCTTATAATAATGTATAAATATATGAGGGGACAGTACAGAGACCTTTCTAATGATCTCTTTACTCTTAGGCCTGAGACTGGGACAAGGGGGCATCCTCTACGTCTGGAGGGAAGAAGGTTTAATCATAATCACAGACGCGGATTCTTTACTGTAAGAGCAGTGAGACTATGGAACTCTCTGCCACATGATGTTGTAATGAGTGAGTCACTATTAACATTTAAGAAGGGCCTGGATGCCTTTCTTGAAAACTATAAAATTACCAGTTATACATACTAGATTCTTTGATAGGGCGTTGATCCAAGGAATTAGTCTGATTGCCGTATCTGGAGTCAGGAAGGAATTTTTTCCCCCAATGTGGAGCTTAGTGTTGCCACATGGGTTTCTTTTGCCTTCCTCTGCATCAACATGTTAGGCTATGGGTTGAACTAGATGGACTTAAAGTCTTCCTTCAACCTTAAAAACTATGTTACTATGTTACTATGTTACGTTCCGCTGTCCTGTAGAGTGTAAGCTCTTATGGTCAGCAGGGTCCTCTCTCCCCTGTTTTCACCTGTAAAGTGTAAGCTCTTATGTTCAACAAGGTTGACTCTATCTTCTCTTCTCCACATGTATTTTATGAGCATTTATAAGTTTTTGAATATTGAAATTGGCCAAATTGTCAACCAAAATTTGATTTACAATGAATAAATTTGCGCCAAGTCCAAACATTGGAATTTCAAACATACACTCATCTCTAGTTCTATACAATTCTGTGAATGTCTTGGTATTCTCACCTTGGAGACATAGATGCCATGCCCTTTGACAGAGATAGAAAGTGCAAATAAATCAAATGAAAAAACAAAACCATATGAACATCCAGTGGGAACTGAAGAGCCTTTTGGCCTTTGTGATGAGATGCTATGTAGTAAGTCCCTATGGTATATTCTAGAAATTATTTGGTTATCTCTTTCCATATGAACTGTTGTTGACTGGTATGTGTCTTTCATGATTGAATGTTTCCAAATGTGATTAGCAATTATTTAGTCAATGCTGCAGATTTGTGTATTTTTCAAATGGTCGATCAATTGTTTTCCACAGTTTATTATCAATGCCTTTCTTGTATTACATTGTGTAAAAATATTTTTAATTGCCCTATTACAACATTTTAAGCTGTGCGCCTCACCCCTCCCCTACTTATTGTGTCTGTGTTGCCCACTAAGAACCAACCTTCATTGGTGTAATTCTTAAAGGAAATCCTTCTAAATGTACCGTTACACGGTACGAGATCGTGAACAATATCTCTCAAACGTCACGGGTTTGGAGGCGTTCAAACGACATCGTTAGAACGTCGTTGCATGTAACACCGAGATACGAGTACAATAAATCATTGGATCATTGATCGCAGATTTGAGAACATGTTCTCAAATCAGACGATCCACGATCAGCCAACCTGCTGCATCGTTCAGTGTGACACCGCGATAACGATGTCGTTCACGACTTCACCGATTCACATCAGTGTAAAAGTATCGTTCGCTGGGTTGTGCGAACAATAGCTGCTCGCTGTATGGTTAGTGGGTCGTCCACGATATCTAGGCATGTGACATCTCACCAACGATATCAAAACGATGTCCTAAAGGCCGCGCGCCCCCGAGATCGTTAGTGATATAGTTTCAACATTGAAGCGTGTAATGGTACCTTAAACCATCTAAATTGACATACAGATCATAAAAAGGTAATTGAAATGGTACCTTGATATCTGTGATCCAAGATCTCATATATATAATAGAGAATAGTTTTTCTTATATGTAAATTAGCTGTTCCAGGCTGTGGGAAGGACACTGATTTCCTTAAGAAGCCTGCAGATTAATCCCATATCTGCAGGTTAATAGTATGTTTACATGTGACAGGTTGGCTTTAACACATCAGGAGTACCTGAGTCCAATACACCCCTCATTGTTCATGCCAGTCTTGATGATTCTGGGACAAAATATTTATGAACCCATTGGAACAGGTACTGGTCAAAATAAATTTAATTTACAGTCTGAATTGACATAGTAGTATTCTGACTAGCCCAGGGGCCTATGGGGACTCGAGTGTCTGGGCCCTGCTGTGGTTGGGATGTTACTGGTGGCCTGCCCAGACCCGTGGCCCTGGTGGTCAACTGGTAAAAGAGTTAGGGAATGGTAATAAAGAGAATAAAAATTTGTCATGATGCCACCTGCAGATTCTGGTGATGGGCACCAGCGCCGCTTCAGACCTCCGGGGGAGATGGTACTGCAGCTTGGATGGAGCAGCTCCCTGCAGGTGGAGCTGAGTCCTCGGGACAGAGATGCACCTGTAATGGTGGTGCAGAGGTGATTTGTGGAGCAGTGCAGCCAAAGAACAGACACACGGAGGCTTTGTCACTCTACACGGATACTTTACTATGTAAACCAGTTCAGATAGCAGCTCAGGTTACAGCACAAACAGTCTATAATCAGATAACTGGTTGGGTAGTCACAGAGGGTTGCAAGGTCATTCAGCGGATCCCATAGTATACTCTCTCTTGTCAATCCCGTGTCCTGCTGCTAAAACCTGCCCTCACACAGCCCTCTTGTTTACCTGGCCCGTTGGGGTGCTGTGAGATTCCCTTCTTCTCCCTCTCTCTCTGAAGGGGCTCGACCTTTGGTGGGCAATCCTGGCGAGGCTGCACTTAGACAGGGCGTCAGGGTTGATGAACTGTCCCATGATGACCAATGTGGACGGCTCAGGGGCTGAACACCCTGCACCGTATCCTCGGAGCCGGTACTCCATTAGATGGACCAGGGTTCCCCCAGAGTATGTGAGCGGGTCGACATGGTAGGGGGGTACTCGGATACCGGGATAGGTTGTTGCTTCGATGGGGGGAATCACGGCTGGTCAGTTCTCGGTTCCGTGCCTTGGACCCTCACTGGCGAGGATAGTGGGGGTGATGATGATGGAGGGGGAACAAAGGATATGGTGACACCACCTGTGGTACCTGGTAATGTGGATACCAGCGCTGCGGCCAACCGCCGAGGTGATGGAGGTGCAGCTCAGAGTAGTACACCTCAAGTGGAGCTTTACCTCAGGGCAGTGGGGATGGATGAGGGGAGTCATAGTTCTTACCCCTCTGATGATGCTGAGGCCTTCTGGGCACCGGAGGAAAGGATCACAATCACAGATTCAACTCAAACATCTCTTTACTGGTACCGGGTGGATGATACAGTACACAGTCACAGTCTAATTGAACGGGGATGTAGCCACAGATTGTAAGGTGATCCTGTAGAGTCTGTTGATGGTCCCTTTTAATGGCTTTCGGGGTCTGTGTTCCTCTTTACCCTCTTTAACCACTTTGCAGAGCTCCTCCGCCAGCCCAGGGGTCTGTTACAGTTAAGTACATTTGGTTCCTTACCGGTGTGGACGGGAACGGTAACCAGCTAATCCTCCCGCCACCGGAATTCGGTCCCTTTTCCTTAAAGTGTCCTGGACCCAATTTAGGACTGAGGTTGAGGTGCAGTCTGTGGTGCTATGGCTCCCTTCCGTCGGTCCTACAGCTTGTCAGTTTGCAACCAGGGATAGACCACTGATTGCCTCAGCTCCGGTATGCTGGTGTCGACCCCGGACTTCCCCAGCTGGCTCCAACCAGGCCTGGTTCATCCCCTCCGTTCCCGGGTCACCTCTCTCTAAGAGGCGCCCTCCTGTAAGAGCCTCTGTCAGGCACGTCCTCTCTGGCTGCCTTCTCAGCACTGTCTAACTAAAATTCGCTCAACTGTCACTCAAGTCTCCCGCTCTACTCTAAGCTCCACCCCCTGTACCTACTGAATATACAGTTCCTATGCTAATGGAGCTAGTGTATGGGTGCTTTGAACAGACTCTATAAGGAAACCCCAAATCCATAACACTGGAAGCACTACACCTTCTGTTTGGGGTGCAGTACCTCCCTGTGGCGCCTAGCCATAAAGGCGCCACATATGGGCGCTCCGATATGGGGTCCCCTCTTTCTTTTTCCTGGGCTGCCTCTTCTCTAGGCCTCCTCTCTGGAAATCTCCTTCTCTCTCTAGTAGGCTCCCCTCTTCTTCGCTCTTCAGTGCAATCTAGAACTCCACTGTCTGACTTCCCTCCTTCCCTAACTCTGCCCAATGGGAATGGGTCTACCCGGGGGTTAAGTGTGGGAGGTGCTGGGGTGGGATCCACTTGCAAAGCTTACTCTTCCCTGTGACAGGAATAACTGCACACTCATTTGTGGGTTCAGTACCCCTACTGTGGTGCACTGACCAGTGGGGTGCCACATATTCCATCTATATTCTATCTTGCCACATTTTGACCTGTATTCATATCTACATAGGATTCCCAGGCTTAGGACATGGAATAATATGGATGACAAGGGCATCAAAATGCCCGGACTTGCTGCAGCTCTCCTGACCCAAGTGTGAAAGCTTCATGTATTTCTATGCAGCTCTCATGCTTGGTTCAGGAGAGCCACTGAACAGTCAAGGCATTTTGATGTGATCATCATCAGTGTTATACGGTCATCTGACCCTGGTCTAAAAGGAGGAAACCAATGGCGCACTACTTATACAGTGTGGAAAATAAGTATTTGATACACTGCTGACTTTCCAAGTTTTCCACCTACAAACAATGAACATGTCTGTAATTTTTATCATAGGCACACTTCAACTGTGAGAGACAGAATCTAAATACAATCCAGAATATCACATTGTATGATTGTTAAGTAAGTAAATTGCCTTTAATTGTATAAAAAACCTATCGACCAGCAAACATTCTAGCTCTCACAGACCTGTTAGGGCGGCTTCACACTGCGGCGTGATCCGGTCCGGGGCTGTCAGGGATGAACCTGACAGCCTCGGACTGGATCAGCACAGATGTCACAAACCACGTGATTGCTACCAGCCACCTGATTGGCCAGATTGCCAGGTCATTGATGCACGTTCAAGACCTGACAATCTGGCCAATCAGGTGGCTGATAGCAATCTCATGGTTTGTGACGTCCGGCCATCTAATTGGCCAGGTCTCTCCCAGTCATCTGATTGGCTATCAAATTGGCAGATCCTTGCCGCACATCGGATGTGAGGTTTTCCGTTCCCGGTGCAGGCGTCGGAAGGTGAGTATGATGTTTTTTTTTATTTTTTAACAACTTTTCTTCACTTTTAGTGTACTTTCGCAGTGTATATATAGATACATTGTGAAAGTAAAAGGACTACTCGCTACTCCCGAGTAATGACAAGAAACTCGGCGAGTAGCGAGTAGCCGAATATCATTACTATTCGGCGAGTACCGGATAGTAACGATTATACTCGCTCATCCCTCATTAACACATGTGGAATTATATACTTAAAGGGATCCTGTCACCCCCAAATCACCTCTAAACCTATTAAAACCTGTCCCTAGAGCATATTAACACTGTCCCTACACTCCTTTTAGCTCCTAAATGGCATTAGTCAAAGTGAATATAAACGTTTTATAAGTACCTGATTAGTCATGATAATGAGTGACTATGCTATTCATAGTCACTCATCAAGGCAGCCCCTCTTCTTCATATCACGCCTATTCAGGCGTGCTCGTCAGTCTATGTTCAAAATCGCGCCTCCCTGCGCGCCACCCCTCTCTCTCATAGCGTCCGGGCTTCACTGTAAGCTGTATGACGCGATTCGCGTCATTCCCGGCGCCGGATGACGTATTTGCAGCCGCGCCGCGCTGTCAGCTTCAAAATACGCACTGCGCATGCCCATGCGCATGCGCAGTGCGGGACTTGAAGCTGACAGCGCGGCGCGGCTGCAAATACGTCATCTGGCGCCGGGAATGACGCGAATCGCGTCATACAGCTTACAGTGAAGCCCGGACGCTATGAGAGAGAGGGGAGGCGCGCAGGGAGGCGCGATTTTGAACATAGACTGACGAGCACGCCTGAATAGGCGTGATATGAAGAAGAGGGGCTGCCTTGATGAGTGACTATGAATAGCATAGTCACTCATTATCATGACTAATCAGGTACTTATAAAACGTTTATATTCACTTTGACTAATGCCATTTAGGAGCTAAAAGGAGTGTAGGGACAGTGTTAATATGCTCTAGGGACAGGTTTTAATAGGTTTAGAGGTGATTTGGGGGTGACAGGATCCCTTTAACAAAAAAGTGTGAAACAACTGAAAATATGTCTTATATTCTAGGTTCTTCAAAGTAGCCACCTTTTGCTTTGATTACTGCTGTGCACACTCTTGGCATTCTCTTGATGACCTTCAAGAGGTAGTAACCTGAAATGGTCTTCCAACAGTCTTGAAGGAGTTCCCAGAGATGCTTAGCACTTGTTGGCCCTTTTTCCTTCAGTCTGTGGTCCAGCTCACCCCAAACCATCTCGATTGGGTTCAGGTCTGGTGACTGTGGAGGCCAGGTCATTTGGCGTAGCATCCCATCACTCTCCTTCTTGGTCAAATAGCCCTTACATAGCCTGGAGGTGTGTTTGGGGTCATTGTCCTGTTGAAAAATAAATGACGGTCCAACTAAATGCAAACCGGATGGAATAGCATGCCGCTGCAAGATGCTGTGGTAGCCATGCTAGTTCAGTATGCCTTCAATTTTGAATAAATCCCCAACAGTGTCACCAGCAAAGCACCCCCACACCATCACACCTCCTCCTCCATGCTTCATGGTGGGAACCAGGCATGTAGAGTCCATCTGTTCACCTTTTCTTCGTCGCACAAAGACAGGGTGGTTGGAACCAAAGATCTCAAATTTGGACTCATCAGACCAAAGCACAGATTTCCACTGGTCTAATGTCCATTCCTTGTGTTCTATAGCCCAAACAAGTCTCTTCTACTTGTTGCCTGTCCTTAGCAGTGGTTTCCTAGCAGTTATTTTACAGTGAAAGCCTGCTAAACAAAGTCTCCTCTTAACAGTTGTTGTAGAGATGTGTCTGCTGCTAGAACTCTGTGTGGCATTGACCTGGTCTCTAATCTAAGCTGCTGTTAACCTGCAATATCTGAGGCTGGTGACGCAGATGAACTTATCCTCTGCAGCAAAAGTGACTCTTGGTCTTCCTTTCCTGGGGCGGTCCTCATGTGAGCCAATTTCTTTGTAGAGCTTGATGGTTTTTGCTTTCAAAGTTTTTCTATTTTATTGGACTGACTGACCTTCATTTCTTAAAGTAATGATGATTTTTTTTGAGCTTGTGCGTAATAATATGCAGCAAAAAAAGTAGTGTGTGAATGGGGCCTAAATGTTATATGTCGTGATTGTAATTTTTACTAACTGGTGCATGCAAACAGACCTTTGAACGAATTTGTCAAACATATTAGTGTACCAAGAACAAAAAGTAAGGAAACTTTAAGCACAATATTAAAGGAAAATGGATTTTACATTGTGCTGAGCTCCCACAATGATTGAATGTTGGGTGGCCTTTTTCTGCATTCATGTTGTATCTCATGACTTATCACGTGATCACACATCTGATCTTTACTTTGAATGTTGAATGGGCAGTTCTTTGTTTGGAAAGGTGTATGACATCTCTTCTGCCAACATGGCGATTTGCATTACAAAGACAACAGTCCAGTTTCTTAGCCCTGTTTCATCATGATTGGATGCCGCCTATACCTATAAAAAGTCTGTATTTTTACTCTCTCTTCATCCCTGATGAAGCTACTGTATATGTGAAACGTGCATTGAGTGCGCTCCTCCTGACTGATGGCTTGGTTTCGTATGCCCACTGTTTAGTTTACCTTTTATTTAAATGTGATGGATTAGCTATTTCTTCTTACCTTTTTGTCATTGGGTAACCTCTAATATGCTCTCAGGCATGTATTCTTGTGTTTTTACCATTCAAATGTAAATTTTATATTTTTAATATTGATTCAATAAAATTATACCATTTTACTTAATTTGGCCATATATTTTTTATTCATAGGTTTTAGTTAAGTGAATTTGCAGAGCTATTATTTATTGTAATTATATTATTTATATTGCATTTACATTTTGCAACTCTACATTTGCTCTACATATATTCAGACAGTTTTATTACCAATCTTCATTGTTAGAGTATGTGCACACCATGTCTGCGTTCAGGCCGATTCTGCTATGAACCTGCTTAAACAATTTCTCAACAAACATACTGGGCATCTGAATAAATTAGAATATCATCAGAAAGTTAATTTATTCCAGTAATTCAATACATAAAGTGAAACACATATTATATAGTTATTATAAAGTGATCTATTTCAAGTGTTTTCTTTCTGTTAATATTGATGATTATGGCTTACAGCCAATGAAATCCTAAAAGTCATTATCTCAGAAAATTTTAATAATTAATACAAAACTCATTCAAAGGCTTACTAAGCATTTAAAATGATCCCTTAGTCTGGTTCAGTAGGCTACACAATCATGGGGAAGACTGCTGACTTGACAGATGTCTAGAAGGCAGTCATTGACACACTCCTCAAGGAGGGTAAGCAACTAAAGTCATTGGAACTCAAGGTCACAGAGTCTGGAGGAAGAATGGAGAGGCCACAATCCAAGCTGTTTAAGGTCTAGTGTGAAGTTTCCGCCATCAGTGATGGTTTGGGGAGCCATGTCATCTGCTGGTGTAGAACCACTGTGTCTTATCAAGACCAAAGTCAGCACTGTTGTCTACCAGGACATTTTAGAGCACTTCATACCTCCCTCTGCTGACAAGCTTTTTGGAGGTGGAAATTTGAAACTATGCCAAGGAAATCGATCAATGCGAGTGGCTTTTATTCAATGCGTTTCAAGATTTATACCTCACACCTTCATCAGGAGAACAACCAATGATTGGGGCTTGTCCAGATGAAGGTGTTAAGAATACACCTTGAAATGCGTTGAACCAAGCCACTTGGCTTCACCAATTTCCTTGGCATATGGTCGATTCTACAGCAGTGAAATTGGATTCTATATATTTTCTATATTTTTTCTACTGTTACTTTGGTCTGAGGATACTGCAGCTGCTGTTTGGAGCCTTTATACTGGTTGTCTGTGACACAACCCTCTAAGGTGAGCAGTTTCATTTCAGCCTACCCATCACCGTTTTTATCAGATAAGACCCTATTGCGCGATAAAACCACAATTATTCTTTCATCATTATCCTGTATAAAGCAAACCAGCGAAGTAGGATCCTATTTTTTATGGGCAACCTGTACAAAGTATTTCATTGATTTGTTGGAACAATTTAGAATTGATTTGAATTGCTGATTGCTGATCTCTACCATCACACTGGTGTATGTGTTACCAAAGTTATGTGAATATGTAATACCCAGGATGGTTTTATATGAACAAATGTAGTAACTGAAAACAAGTCATAATACTAAAATCTGTGATGTGTCTATGGAGATTGGCTGAAAACATACACGAGACAACGGAAAATATTTGAACCCTGGCACACAATCTATGTTATCTTCATCTTATACAATGTATCAAAGTTTACACACAAATAAGATGCTTATATATCCACGTATATTATTTAATTACAATGCTTAATCTAAATCTGTTTAGCAAGAAAGCATGGAATTGAATTTAAGAGCATATGTTGGTTATTTTTTCCTACTTTTATACATTTGTAATAGAAATACAGCCAAGATCTTTTGTGTGTGTATATTCTTGGATGAAGTCGAATTTGAATTGCTAATACAAACACAAACATGTCTTCCCTATGTGACCTACACTACCGTTCAAAGGTTTGGGGTCACCCAGACAATTTTGTGTTTTCCATGAAAACTCATACTTTTATTTATCAAATGAGTTACAAAATGAATGGAAAATATAGTCCAGTCGTTGACAAGGTTAGACATAATGATTTTTATTTGAAATAATAATTTTCTCCTTCAAAGTTTGCTTTCATCAAAGAATCTCTCCCTTTGCAGCGATTACAGCATTGCCGACCTTTGGCGGGTACTATTTAATGAAGCTGCCAGTTGAGGAGCTGTGAGGCATCGATTTCTCAAACTAGAGACTCTAATGTATTTGTCTTGTTGCTCAGTTGTGCAGCGGGGCCTCCCACTTCTCTTTCTACTCTAGTTAGAGCCTGTTTGTGCTCTCCTCTGAAGGGAGTAGTACACACTGTTGTAGGAAATCTTCATTTTCTTGGCAAATTCTCACATTGAATAGCCTTCATTTCTAAGAACAAGAATAGACAGTCGAGTTTCACATGAAAGTTCTCTTTTTCTGGCCATTTTGAGAGTTTCATAGAACAAACAAATGTACAGTAATGCTCCAGATTCAAAGGAAGGTCAATTTTATAGCTTCTCTAATCAGCCAAACCGTTTTCAGCTGTGCTATCATACTTGTACAAGGGTTTTCTAGGGTTTTCTAAACAGCCATTAGCCTTCTTACACAGTTAGCAAACACAATGTACCATTAAAACACAGGAGTGGTGTTTTTTGGAAATGGGTCTCTATACACCTATGTAGATACAGTATTGCATTAAAAAACACGTTTGCATCTAGATTAGTCATTTACCACATTAACAATGTCTGATTCATTTTTAAAAAATGTGCTTTTCTTTCAAAATTAAGGACATTTTTAAATGACCCCTAACTTTTGAACGGTAGTGTACCCTAATCTGAAAATTGTACAAATCACATGCTAACCTAAAATTGTCAAGTCTAAATATATGCCATATGGTGCGACCTAAAGAACAGAATGATTTCAAGTATATAACTGGTGTAATAACATGCTTTTTTCATCAGAATCATCAATTCTAGAAAACCTCTGTTAGGCTAGGGTCACACATAAGCCCTTGGTCCGTTTTTGGCTTCATTTTTAGCATTTTTCTTTTCTAAGTCCAAAAACTGATAGAAAAACGGATTGGATGTAATAAACACCCTGTCCGTTTTTTTCTGCACTTAAAAACATTGCTATGTCCGTTTTTGAGCCAAAAAATAAAATATTTTTTTTTTTTTTTTAACATGGGCCCTATGGAAAAACGGATCAGTTTTTTGGGGTGCCTTAAAAAAACGGATCCGTTTTTTTGAGAATTTTGGTCAAAAAATGACTAAGTCCAAAAACGTTCAGGGGTGTGGGAGGCTCAAAAAGCACCCAAAAAAAATGGATTGGTCATGGAAATCACTTCCAAAAACGGATTTCTATGTGTGACCCCAGCCTCACTTAAACCTGTTTCTAGAAAAGTTAGGTGACAACTGAAGAAATTGTTATTACAGATCTTTAGGAGCCTGAGTGATATTTTAGCATCCTGATATTTGTGATATTATTCTTAAAGGGGTTGTCTGGTTTAAACTGACAAGTCTGAGGTCAATCTTTCTGGTGCGCCATGAGGATTCTCACCCCATGGGGTGTTTTTTTCCTTTTTCATGCTTGGGTCCTCCCATACCAGGAGTCTTAGGGTTCTGCACAGGATCTTAGTTGTTCTCACCCATGCGCTTTTCTGGACAGAGATAAGAAGTGGTGGACAAAGAAAGCTCAATAGGGTGATACCCAGTAAACATAGAGAAAAGGGACAAGAGCTAGTCCCTCATCTTGTATGGTTGTGCCACACAACCAATATGAAAGTATGCAAAGTTCAAACAGCTGCTGCAGGAACCACATATACAATGACAAGCCAAAGAGACAGGAACTAAATATAACCTGTGGATAAAGATCTGCGCTGTTGTTATAAATGATGTGATCCAGTGTAAAAGAAATAAAAATGTTGATTTATTCAACGCATTTAGAAGCATGTCACCGCTTCTTCTTAAGGAAATTCACCTGTGAACCTCATCGGTGATCTCCTGAGGAAGAAGCTTCAAAACACGGCAAATAAGTCACCATTTGTGTTACTTATACTTCTGGATCATGGATTTTATAACAGTAGCACAATTTTTTATTCACGGGTTTCATCTGGTTCCTGTCTTCTCTGGACAGAGTTCAGATGTTGGGAGCTGTTACAGCCATTTTTCCAATGTAGGGGTCACTGCTTCAAGTACTCCTATCACTACTGAATTTATATTATTATTATTATTATTATTATTTATTATTATTATTATATTAAGGTTCTTCCTGTCTAGTGCCAAGGCCAATGAGTAAACTAGGTGTTTACGCTACTGTAACATAACACAGCTGAAGGAGGACAGACCAGGAAACATAGACAGAAGGATATGAAACAATCTTGAATTCTGAAGCCAAACACCAGGATGACAAACATCCAACAACAGCACTCTAGCAGTAGATCTCAAGCAGACACTACTAGAGACTTCCTCCCTCCAAGGTGGAAAGAATTGAATGTATTTATTACCGTCATCGGGTGATGGATCATGTGAATATTTGAAGGGAGGGGAGTGATCACGAAACCAGCATTAGCTGAAATGAACTAACCAGGAGCTACCCACAAGGAAAATGTCAATAACCCTCACTACATCAGAATAAAGCAATCACATTTAAAATCCAGAGTCTCACAAGGTCATCTGAAGCTCAGATCCCAGAGCTATCACAAGTCTTCTAATGACGGGAGATTCTTGTGACACATAACCTCCGACTCTCGACACCGCAAACTCTGCTGAACAGCATCAGGCACTGGGTCAAAAATCTCAGAAACAGTAGACCCTTAAATGATAAAAAACAAAATATACTGAATTTTTTCTCACAAAACTATTTACATCTACTAAGTTTCCCCAGCTGTACAACATGGTGATTAAGATTGTGCTACATTTTCCTGGTGGCAGACTTTTGTTTCAATAAAGTAAAATAGTGCAGTCTCTGCTAAATAAAGTTTAATCGTGCAGTTTATGGTACTTCAGTTATTTGTCACGAGGGGGTGGTATAGCGGTAAGGGAATTAGGATGGTAAGTTGGTCTAAAGTGTTCAGGGGAGCTAGTCTGACCCTTAGATTGGAGTTCCCTGGCTCATGCTACTACCAGAGGTACCTCAGAAGGTGAGGAGGTGTGGGTCGCCACCTTTGCCTTATGCCCCTGATAATCCCTAGGCTAAGAGCCCCTACCTCCACTCACAGACTTGAAAAACACACAAAATCCTATGGAAGGAATAGCAGTACCAGCACACATGTCTTCACTGCACATGGTCCTAATAGAGACTAACTCTTTCAGTGACACCTGGTGAAGGGGAGTGGAACTACTTAAAGGCTGAGGGAGTGGAGAACTGAGTGATCTGACACACACCCCCACATGCACCTGCACAGCCAGAGCCACAAACAGTCAACAGCAGCTTCAAGCATTAACCCTGAGGGAACCAATGGTAACTTACTCTGATTTAAATTACAGCAGCCTTACACATGGACTGCAAAGCAGTCAGCTTGTGACATTAGTCATGTGATCAGTACACCAGTCTTCTATAGGCTTATTGTTACAAGATCCCTTTCAAGCTTCTTCATTGGCTATCCAAATACCTGTAGCCATGGATCTTGACAACCTTATCCTAGGTAATGGCAACTCAAAGTTGGTAAAACCAGAGCTTTGGGTTTGTATTCCTTGCCGCTCAGCTCCTACTCTTTAGTGCTACATCTGTCTTTACTCCCACCCATGTTGTCCTTACATATTGAGTTCTATTCTTTTCCAGACAACTCACTTTATGCTCTTCTTGACTTCTAGCACACTTCCCAATGTTTCTCTGACACTGACCTAATAACTCTGGCTACATATGTGTGTTAGAACATCTGAAAACTCATTTCTGTGTTTTCAGTCAATTAATATTCTCTGTGGACTGTCGTGTATTACGTTAGTGTCATGGATAAATAATCATTAGGAACACAATATCACATTTGGATTATGAGTTAATAAACACACAAAACTGAAAATTATTTTGCTGTGTCTGTGCCTCAAACATTTTGATTTATTTTACTTTTGAGTACAATCAATTTCTTTGAAACATACTCCCTTGACTTTTATTGCAGCGAAAAAAGCGTACTTTATCACCTAAAATGAATAACCCTTGATAAAGGCCAAAATAATTTTCTTTGAATTCAATTAGATTGTTACATCCTGTGCTTTATTTTAAAGTGAAGAATGATAATGTATGCTTAGCTAGGGACATCCTGACCTGCATATTCAATGCAATACACGTCAATAGAAAGATTTGATTAACAAAGCAAATTTTACAATTAATTAAAAGAATTAAAATGTCTATGTTCAAAATAAAAGAGCATTTATAACTACAGAAATATGACACTCTGGCCACAATATAAAAGATGAGTGGATCTTTTGAAATTCAAATTTGCTGAATTTTTTCCAAAAATTAGATTAATGGTGTACATATTTGGCAAATCGCATAATTATAATACCTCTAATTGCCTGGAAAACATATATAACATAGTGGGTTCCCATTGTTGTTAATTTAATACATTTTGAACTTTGTAATGAAAGAAGAGATTTTAATGTACAAAAGAGTTCCACCGATCCAGCTAGATAAAAATGTATGGTAATCGGAGGTAACCAACCTCACTCACCGCCGCTAAGCAAACCTATTTCTCTTCCTTAATCAACACACTGTCCCGAAACCCCAAGCAATTATTCAAAACCTTCAACTCCCTACTCCGTCCCCCGGCACCTCCTCCTTCCCCCTCATCTCCACCGACGACTTTGCCACCTTCTTTAAACAAAAGATTGACAAAATTAGAGAAAGCTTTGGCCCAACGTCTCCCCAACCCACCCCCATCACCGCCCAACTCTCTTTGACCAAAGGAAGTTTCTCCAACGTGATTGAAGTTCAGCTCTCCTCCCTCTTGTCACAATCTCACCTCACCACCTGCGCCCTCAACCCACTCCCCTCCCACCTCATCCCAAACCTCACCGCAGTCCTCATCCCTGCCCTAACCCACCTCTTCAACCTATCACTCACTACCTGCGTCTTTACCTCATCCTTCAAACATGCCTTGATCTCACCCATCCTCAAAAAACTCTCCCTCGACTCATCATCTGTCGCTAACTTCCACCCCATACTTGAACAACACGTTCATTCTGAACTGTGCTCCCACCTATCCTCCTGCTCCCTTTTCGACCGCCTACAATCCGGTTTCCGACCTCATCACTCCACTGAAACAGCCCTAACCAAAGTCACCAACGACCTACTGACCGCGAAGAGTAAATGACACTACTCCGTCCTCCTCCTCCTTGAACTTTCTGCCGCCTTTGACATGGTCGACCACTCTCTCCTACTTCAAATCCTAGAATCCCTTGGTATCACTGACCTCGCCCTCTCTTGGATCTCTTCATACCTTACGGACCACACTTTCAGCGTCACCCACTCCCACACCTCTTCCTTGTCCTACCCCCTTACTGTCGACGTCCCCCAGGGATTGATTCTGGGGCCATTACTCTTCTCCATCTATACCCTCAGCTTAGAGCAACTCATTGAGTCCCATGGCCTCCAGTACCATCTCTATGCCGACGAAACCCAGATCTACCTCTCTGGCCCTGATATCACCTACCTTCTGTCTAAAATCCCCCAATGCCTGTCCGCCATCTCATCTTTCTTCTCTGCTCGCTTCCTCAAGCTGAACATGGACAAAACAGAGTTCATCGTCTTCCCCCCCCAGCCACCCTCCCCCTCTACCGGACCTGTCCATCCTAGTCAACGACTGCTCTCTCTCTCACCAGTCCCCCACGCCAAGTGCCTTGGGGTTACTCTCGACTCCTCCTTCTCCTTCAAGCCCCACATCCAAGCCCTCGCCACCTCCTGCCAACTCCAACTCAGGAACATCTACCGCATCCACTCCTTCCTTAATCATGACACTATAAAAACTCTTGTTCACGCCCTCATCATCTCCCGCCTTGACTACTGCAACCTACTGCTCACTGGTCTCCCTGCTTCGTCCTTTGCACCCCTCCGCTCTATCTTAAACTCCGCTGCCCATCTAATCCACCTGCCTTCTCGCTATTCCCCTGTCTCCCCCTCCACCAACCCTTCACTAGCTCCCCACCCCTCAGGGATCTCGATTTAAAGTGCTTACCCTGACATACAAAGCCATTCACAACCTGTCCCCCCCTTACATCTCTGACATGGTCTCCCGATTTCAAAAAGAACCTGAAAACTCATCTATTCAAACAAGCCTACAACCTATGATGAGTTCCAGCGCCACTCCACCACACGCTTGGCGCTTCCCCTCCTATTGTGTCTTCTCCCACCCCTGTAGACTGTGAGCCCTCGTGGACAGGATCCTCTCCCATCGTGTATCAGTAAGCCTTCATTGTTCATATGTACTGTATTTGTCCTTGTTACCCCTACTTCTAATGAAAAGCGCCATGGACCAATGGCGCTATAAAATAAATAATAATAATAATAATTAAAAAAAAAACGCATATTTAACTACAAACTGCAGTAATAGACTTCTTAGGCTATCTAAATTACATAAATAGTCTAAAAATGATCCTTTTTTGGGGGGGGGGGCAAATTTATGCTTTGCCGTTGTATATAGTCAAGTGGTGCAAATGAAGAAGCTATGGCATTTTCACACGGTTGGGTGCAACAATTATTTTTGTTAGGGAAGTGTAAAAGTTGTACTTTGCTAAACAAAGAAGTACCGTAATAGCTCTTCATAAGTTACCCAAAAGTTACACTTTTTTTTTATCCAAAAATTGTACTATTTTGAATGCAGGACAGCACTGACCTTGCTAGACCAGGCGATAGTTATCTGGTCATACATGCGATTGGTAACTGTCCATTTTGCCACAGCTTCCTGATAATACACCAATTGCTTAAACCTAAAAAAGATTTTAAGAAATTTGGACAAAAATAATAATTTTGGTAAAGAAAATTGTAGTCATTAAAGTCAAGAATTATAGTTTTAGCAGTGTAGTGTTGACTCTGCAAGGAGGGGATACTGGTCACATGATCATACATGTGCTCAGCAATTGTCAACATTTCTAAAGCTTCAATAGTCATAGATTTTCCTGGTAGTATACCAATTCCCCCACCCCAAAAATGTATTAACATTTTTAGAATAAATTATATTTTTTGTAAAGAAGATTGCATTGGAGTAAAAAAAAAATTTGGTTTCATAGTTGTAAACAATTTTGCCCTTTCTGATAATTTTCTCTTTCTCACTTTTCTTGCACAGGGATCAAACATGTATGGAAGTATTGACTTTGCAGAGAGTACAAAGAGTTATCCTGGTCAGACATATGTTTGGCAACCGTTCACTTTGCAAAAGCTTCACCTTTTAGGGAAAATATATTTCCCTGCTAATATGCCAATTCTACCAACCTAACAGTTTCCTACAGTACCCGTTGTATTTGTAGCTAAATCCCAAACCCATTATGAAGCCCAAAAAGCAATTTATGGATTTTAGGAATAACTCAAAAGCCTTCCCAAGAACTCACCCTGGCCATGATCACCTTAATAGATTGAGAGTGATGCTTCATTTTCTTCCAAAAATATTAGTTTTTAAATATGTACTCTATTTTCTGACCAAAACATATCAGTTTGCAATATTTCCTATGAGTTTAAAGGGATGGCTTTCCTTCTACAAATTTATTCCATCCAAGAATGCGAGATGGGGTATAAAATTGTGTGAGTGTACAAAAGGAACTACACATTAAAAGTTTTCTGATTTTTGAAAAGGCAGGGATTGATACATCCAACAGACAACTGCTCTACTGGGTAAAATTGTTTGGGTGCTTAAGATGGGATGTTCACCGTTACTATGGTAGAATCACCCCACAAAAATCACTCTATTCTGCAAATATGGGGACTTGTAAGACAGTCCATAAAAACGTATGAGGCTTCCCTCCATATTTGGCTTTTAAATGTTTGGAGAGGGATATGTCATTTTCACCAGTGACCATTGTCTTGCATGTGATTTATTTTGTCTATGAGAGTATGAAATTTATCTTGAGGAACAATTATTTTCAGTTTCAAAATAAAATATACCACCAGATACTTGGTACAGCGATGGGCTCGAAGGTGACGCCTACATATGCCGCCTTCGAGTCCATCCACATTCAGAACACTGTTTTTTCAAGAAACACTATTTTATACAAAAGATACATTGATGATTTGGTTTTTATTCATAACAATTGTTTAAATGATTTAGAGTCCTTCTTAGAGGGAATACAAAAGAATACATGTGTATATTATCTCAAAAGTCCACCAACTGTCAATGCCTCACCTTACACAAAACCACTTCAAAATCACCCAGAATTCCCTATCAAGGGCTCTCAGATGAATAATGAGTACAATTTCTATTTTTAAGTGATCACTTTATTAGTCATTAATTTATAATTATTCCATAAAAAACATTAAAAATAATTTTTATTACATAGGAGTATCCTGATAACATAAATGATTTATATCTGGGTCCAGGACTAAGACCACTTACATTAATATTTCTACAATATAAATTATACAGTGACCGGTGATACCAGGTATATAAGGGAATACTGTTTATTTATTTATTTTATCACTTCAGGCAGCCATACACTCAAGTGTGTATCTTGACACTCTTGTCTCTTACAAAACCTGAGCACCTGTGCACTGGCCCCTGGTTAACCAGGTATGAGATACTAAAGGGGAAACTAGGAAGGCACGAGGGCAGCAGTACACAGTGTAACTCTGATTAGAAGGGGCACTATCAGTGCACAGGCGTGCATATATAATTGTGGCTTGTATCAAGGATAGGGGCCAGTGCACAGGTGCTCAGGTTTTGTAAGAGACAAGAGTGTCAAGATACACACTTGAGTGTATGGCTGCCTGAAGTGATAAAATAAATAAATAAACAGTATTCCCTTATATACCTGGTATCACCGGTCACTGTATAATTTATATTGTAGAAATATTAATGTAAGTGGTCTTAGTCCTGGACCCAGATATAAATCATTTATGTTATCAGGATACTCCTATGTAATAAAAATTATTTTTAATGTTTTTTATGGAATAATTATAAATTAATGACTAATAAAGTGATCACTTAAAAATGGAAATTGTACTCATTATTCATCTGAGAGCCCTTGATAGGGAATTCTGGGTGATTTTGAAGTGGAAAAGAATACATGTGGTCTGACCTTCACCCCTGTGATGGACAACAAAAAGATGGATTTTTTGGATTTAACAATATTTCATAGAGATGCCCAGATTTTAACTAAGACTTTGTTGAAGACAGTGGACACCAACAGTTATCTTGATTTTAATAGTGGCCATTACAAAAAATGGATCACAAACATTCCAGCTGATCAATATAAACGAATTTGGAAGAATTGTAGTCTAATGTCCAATTTTCTACATCAATCTGGTACACTAAGAGGGAGATTTTTTGGATAGAAATTACCCTAAGAAATTGCTGAATAGGGTTTTTTCGGATTGTGTCAATTTTACACAGGATAGTAAAGTGGCACCCAAGAAAACTGATCCTGTAAAACATGATAACAATGATTCCTTTACTAATAATTTTGTCACTACCTATTCTAAGCAGCATGAGAAAATTATATCGATATTGTGCAACTATTGGCAGATTCTTTTGAATGACCCAATATTGTGGAGTGCACTCTTGAGTACCCTTAATACTACCCTTAGGAGAGCATCCACCCTTAGAAATCTGCTAGCTCCGAGCCGTCTCAAAGAAATGTCCCCTACGACACTAGGTGCCCCTAGGGTTGGAGTGGTGGGCTTCTTCAGATGCAGCTCCTTGAAATGTCACTTCTGCCATATTATTGGTGACGGGACCTGTTCTTTCATGTCACGAAAGGATGAGATTTTTCACACCAGATACTATCTAACATGTTCGCCCATCAGTACCTAGCATCTTTGGAAAGTTTAATCAGTTAAAAGACTCTCAATAGACTGATCATATGAGCAAGTCATTTTTACACAAATGTGAATATGGTCAATCTTTTGAGCATTTGGTAAATGCTTTAATAGGTGGTTGTCAGAGCAAACTTGCATAGAGATGTTGTGTGCACATACAGTACATTACCTTTAGTTGGTTCACCCATCACTAATGCTAGGTGGTTAAAAGATGTGAGCAGACCAATCTGCAAGCATAGGCTGGCACTTTCTTTCTGGTTGATTTACTTTAAAAGATGGCGCAAAAATTCTGAAAAAAGCTAAGAAATGCTGGTCACCAAAAACATCTAAAGTCACAAACGAACAACGGAAAAAAAACACTACAAAAGATGCTTCATGAAAAAACACCAGCATTTCCCTACGCATCTACCTATGAAAACTTAGTTTTATCCAACTGGATAAAATGTTGTGTGTGCTTTCCCAAGCAAGGGGCTCGGCACTTGTTGCAGATTTGTTGCATATTTTTCTGCACAGATTTGTCACGAATAGGGTGAGTGAGTACTGAAGTAATCGGACTCGCTATACTTGCAACGAGTAGGTCCCGGTATTCGTTGCGAGTATAGCGAGTCCGATTGAAATGCGAGCACTTTCACAGTGTATCTATATATCTAGATTGTTACTTTTGTTCATGCGATTTTAAAGGGTATAATTTAAAATGGAAGCATTGCATTTCATACCCCAATATTCACTCAGCAATTCGTCCCATCCCCATGGCACAGATATACCAGTACCCAAGGCCCCTGCTACCTTGGAAGAGATAACTAGCTCCGATGAAGGTGGAGTCATACCTGAACCAGATGATGAATCAAGTTCTGACTTTGAAGATGATACAAGACCATTATTTTCCAGGAGGAGATGAATGACTTGGTAAGAGACTTTAATCTTCCCAAAGATGCCGCTGAGTTACTCGGCTCAAGGCTCAAAAGCAAGAATTTATTGTTGCCATGGAATGTCTTTTTCATGGTTCAGACATCGTGAAGACGAGTTCGTTCTTTACTTTGCCCAGGAAGAAAAGTGGGTTTATTGCACCGATGTCGAAGGTTTGATGGGTCAATTCAAAATCCAATATGATTCAGTGCAATGGCGTCTTTTTATAGATTCTTCAAAAAGAAGTCTCAAAGCAGTTTACTCCACAACGGCGGTTTTTATAATTCCATCCCTGTAGGTTATTCCGTACACCTCAAGGAAACCTACGAGAACTTGGAATTGGTTCTTCGTAAACTTAAACATGAAGACCACGGTTGGCAAGTGTGCGGGAATTTTAAAGTCTTGTGCATGCTGCTCAGCAACAAGCTGGGTATACCAAATACCCTTGCTTTCAGTGTCTATGGGACAGTCGAGACCGACAAAATCACTGGACCAAGAAGAATTGGCAGCCAAGGGTGCTCACAGTTGGTGAAAAAAATGTCCACCGAGAACTTTGGCTCCTCCCCATAAAGTTGTTCTACCACCTCTCCACATCAAATTGGGATTGATGAAGCAGTTCCTAAAATCACTTCCAAAAGATGTAGAATGCTTCAAATACTTGGTCGCCAAGTTTCCAGGCCTCTCGGAGGCAAAATTGAAGGAAGGTGTGTTCGTCAGACCAGACATTAGAAGGCTTATAGCTGATCAAGAGTTTATCAATACCATGACGCATTCTCAAAAAGAAGGGTGGATTGCACTTAAAGAGGTGGTAGAGAAATTTTTAGGCAAAAACAAAGACCCTGATTACAAACAATTCGTCGGACGAATGCTGAAAGCATTTCAAGCTTTAGGTTACCTGATGAGTTTGAAAGTGCATTTCCTCCTTTCCCACCTTGACAACTTTCCTGAAAAGTTGGGAGTTGTGAGTGAAGAGCAAGGTGAACGATTCCACCAGGACATTAAAGAGATGGAAAGAAGATACCAGGGAAGATGGAGCATTACAATGATGGCAGACTACTGTTGGACGCTTCAGAGAGAATTACAGATGCTACGCACAAGCGTAAATGTACCAAGAGAAGCCTCACAGGGAAGAATTGATTTTAGTGTGTGTTATTGAGCTCATTGTAGTTAAAAAAATGATTTTCATGAAACATTTGTAATAAAAAATTAATTTTATGAGTCTATTTTCATTTATTTTGAGGTATTGTCTTATTTAACATAGTTACCGTATATACTCGCGTATAAGCCGAGTTTTTCAGCCCAAAAATTGGGCTGAAAAGTACCCTCCTCGGCTTATACGCGAGTCAGTGCGGGGGCTGCTGTATACAGCGGTATAAAGCAGCCCCCGCATCCCAGTAATGCAGGGCCCCCCCCCTCATGCTCCGGTCACCTGTAAAGCAAGTTATACTTATCAGTGCCCGCTGCCGTCCGCGCCCGCCGCTGCCGACATGCGATCCTCCATCTTCATGCATCTTCTTCCTGCTTCTGTGCGCGTCGCAGGCAATGACGTCATTACCGGCGACGCGCACAGGAAACAGGAACAAGATGCATGAAGACGGAGGATCGGGATGTTGGCAGATGCGGGCGCGGACGGCAGCGGGCACTGATAAGTATAATTTGCTTTACAGGTGACCGGAGCATGAGGGGGGGGCCCTGCATTACTGGGGCTGCCTGTATACTACCACTGGGGCTGCTGTATATAGGGGCCCTGCATTACTGGGGCTGCAATACCACTGGGGCTGCTGTATATAGGGGCCCTGCATTACTGGGGCTGCAATACCACTGGGGCTGCTGTATATAGGGGCTGTAATACCACTGGGGCTGCAATACCACTGGGGCTGCTGTATATAGGGGCCCTGCATTACTGGGGCTGCAATACCACTGGGGCTGCTGTATATAGGGGCCCTGCATTACTGGGGCTGCAATACCACTGGGGCTGCTGTATATAGGGGCTGCAATACCACTGGGGCTGCAATACCACTGGGGCTGCTGTATATAGGGGCCCTGCATTACTGGGGCTGCAATACCACTGGGGCTGCTGTATATAGGGGCTGCAATACCACTGGGGCTGCAATACCACTGGGGCTGCTGTATATAGGGGCCCTGCATTACTGGGGCTGCAATACCACTGGGGCTGCTGTATATAGGGGCTGCAATACCACTGGGGCTGCAATACCACTGGGGCTGCTGTATATAGGGGCCCTGCATTACTGGGGCTGCAATACCACTGGGGCTGCTGTATATAGGGGCTGCAATACCACTGGGGCTGCAATACCACTGGGGCTGCTGTATATAGGGGCCCTGCATTACTGGGGCTGCAATACCACTGGGGCTGCTGTATATAGGGGCTGCAATACCACTGGGGCTGCAATACCACTGGGCTGCTGTATATAGGGGCCCTGCATTACTGGGGCTGCAATACCACTGGGGCTGCTGTATATAGGGGCTGCAATACCACTGGGGCTGCTGTATATACCACTGGGGCCTGCTGTATATCATACTGCTGGGGCCTGTATACCACTGCTGGGGGCTGTATACCTGTGCTGGGGTCCACCCTCGGCTTATACGCGAGTCAATAGATTTTCCCAGGTTTTGGGGGCAAAAGTAGGGGGGTCGGCTTATACACGGGTCGGCTTATACACGAGTATATACGGTACTTAAATTGTCAGAAAACGTGATGTCCTATGACAAAACTGAGGTCATTTTCGGATTCAGCTCACTCAAAGACATAAAGATTACGTGGAATAACCAAAACAGCTCTCGAAAAAAATTGTTTTTGCAGACCTGTGTTATCCATGCATTATCCAATGGTGTTATCAATAAATCATTTATGGATCATTTGCTGGACATCACTGCATGAAGAAAACTTTGCAAAACCAAATGCTGAACAGTTTATATACAGTGAAACCTTTTATCTGTAGCAGTAAATTAATAAAAATAAAGAATATTAGAAAATACTTGAAAGTACCGAGTAATTACAATAGAAAATTCTTTAGCTATTTTACATTCATGATTATGGGAAATGATACAATGGAAAAATCATGCATTCATATATTATTTCAATGATAATAACATATGGAAGAAACCTTTGACATTACATAATGATCAGTGTGTGCTCAAAATGACAGAAGGGGAGTTTTATATATGTACTGTGAACAGCTACACTCGTACGTCGGCAGCATTTTTACTACTTTAGAACGTTTTATCAGAGCATCTATCTGCACATGACGTCTTTTTAAGGTGGACTCGGCATGGAATCACCCTGAAAAAAAGCAGCCCCTAATGTGAGCAGATTGCACAGCAATGTCAAAACTAGATTGCTGTGCACCAGTTCTGTCTTATGTCATTTCTTTAAACTGTTTCAGAGCTCAGAGGCTTATCCTTTGGGTGGCTTCCATCAGGAAGCTACCTGCTCTCTCTATTTAAAAGTATAAATAAATAAATAAAAATAATAATAATAATAATAATAATAATAATAATAATAGCGTAAAAGAACAAACGCAAAACTGCCAAAAAAACTACCATAGGAAAACAACTCCCAGTGTTTTCCTGAAGTGACTTTGCCTAGGAAAACTAGGCGGGTGCACTGGCATCTAAACAACCCCATGTGTACATTACCTGAACCAATCTCAATTTAGGAAATCCATGATGTATTTCATACTAAGTATTGACAGACTGCATTTATTTTTCTGCAAAAATTTTCTGAAACGTGCACATAAAATTAGCTGGAATTAGAAATAAGAGAATCAGGCAAAATTCTCTGTCCGTGGGTGGTGCATTGAGCTGGGCGTGGTCTTCCGCAGGTGTTCCATCTTCCAGCAGATCGAGCAGGAGTAAAATGTCATCGATGTATCTCATCTAGGTGATGACTCACTTTTGTCGGATGGGGACTTATCGAGAGTTATACCAGTAAACCCTCGATAACACGCAATCTGAAGGATCTCCTAACAAAAAGTAATTATGTGCCTCCTAAAAGCAAACTTATTTTTAACAGTAGAGGGTCACCATGGGGATCATTTTCCATGTGGGAACTGTTCGGTCTGTGGTTATATACCTAGGACTTTTTACTTTTTGATTCAGGAGGTTCTAAAACTTTCAAGATCGTGCACTTCACCGGTAACACGGAGGCAGTGGTTTACCACGCCACATGTCCATGTGGTTTGGTGTATATTGGGATAACCTCAAGACCTTTTAAGGTTCGCATACAAGAACACATCAGGAATATTCTAGGAGCTGCTAAGATAACTGAGGTGGAACAAGTTGAAGGTCTGAAAGCTATCCCGAGACATTTTCGGACTCAACATGAATGCAGCCCCAAGGGACTCATGTTCAGGGGACTAGACCATGTGTATGTAGGGTCTCGAGGTGGGAATATTAAGAAGATGTTATTACAAAAGGAAACCAAATGGATCACACTACTCAATACAGTGGCTCCATTTGGCCTTAATGAGATGGTCAGCTGTAATTAATTTTTATGACACTATTGGTTGGCCTTGTGTCTTCCTTTTTATAGGGGTTGGGTGTCACTTTTTACTGTTTTTAATTGTTTTCTCATTCCCCCAGATTGAGTCAAACATCTGTTCCAAACCTTGCCTCCCTGGTATATTACTTTCACTATGGATGAGGATGATTCAAGTGGTCTTTCTATGATGGTTGATGGAAGAGTCTGAAGAAAACCTCCACTTAGAAGACTGAATATCTCTATTATTATTTTTGTTGTGTGGTGATCATATCTCTAATGATTTTTTTCTGTAAATGTTGGTTTGAGTTGGGGAACCGACTATTTCCCTCTACATGGGGGTTGATGGATTTGTACTTTATCGTCGATTTGAGGCATGACATGAGTTATAAATATTAGGAGATTTGGCAGAAAGCTAGTGAGTAATTTGTTTGGGATTTTGCTCTCCGGCTACTAAGTGCCGCATAGTATTCCATGGTGCCTGTGATGTAACTATTTATTGTTAGATCAAAACCTCTAATTGGCATTTATTTGGGAGTTTATAATTTCCCTATCTATTAAGGGATATATTTCATCTGCTCATATGGTAGGCATGAGATAGTTTAGGGTGAACCTTCCCAGTTTGTGGGAGACAACTCGGTACCGCTGGTAACGTTCCCCTGACATGTGCTGTGGACGTCGCGGTGCCCTGGCGTCGCTTGCTGTTGCCAGGGTGACGGCTCGGATGACGTGCATCCTCCGAGTCGTCACTTCCGGTTAGCGGCGGCTTGCTGGATCCGCGGCGCCTGCAACATGTGGGGGTAACGTCGCACACAGCGGTGGTGCATTTTGTAATCAATCTAGGGGGCATATTTAAGGGACACCATCTGGATACAGGCCACGCCTCCTGACGAAGCCGTTTTGTGCGGAGAAACGTGTCGAGGGTTGTGGACCTGTCCTGGGCGATCCTTCCCTCTAGCCAGACCTCACCATGTTGCAAGGTATGTTCAAGTATCTAGTAGATGCCTAATAATGTTTAGATCTAATATAATGTGAGCAGATAGTAAACACAAGGAAGAGGGATGTTATTCAGACTTGTGGGCTTCTATAGTGCGCACTTATAAAACTGTAATTCTGTGGGTTTATTACATTTTTGATTATTTCTATAGGTCAGGGAGTAACGTTAGACGTATTTATGGAATATGTGCTATGTTGCACATGATATAGCAGTGGTTAAAGAATTCACTATCTCTGTAAATTTATTTAATTTCTTAGAGCCTAGACCTAGGTCTATGTTAGTAACCAGACCAAGCTTGTAGATAAAAACCCCACGTTTTACAAGTCAAATTGTGCCAATTTGATTATTAAGGATCCTCTCTGACAGGTCCATTTTGTGTCTCCAGATAACTGTTCCTCTGCTGTGTTCGTCCAGCTGGTTGCCTGTTTGTCACGTGGTGAATTTTATGATGTAATTTATATTATTCTTGATAATTGCATTTTTCAATAAATTATAAGCATTAATATCAGAGTCTTGATCTTTTTCGGCCTAAATCTTCCAGTCTCCTAATTTAGGGATAGTGGCGGACAGTTTTCTAGGCAAATTTTAGGTTAAGTGTTCATTGATCCGGATGGACTGTTAGTCCATATTTAGGTTTAATTCTAGCGGACTACAGACTGGTCCCACTGCAAGTTCTTAATATCCCTGCCTGGTCCTAGGGGGAACAGAGCATCTAGGGGTCCTACCAGGTTGTCGTCAGCCGCCAGGGGGGTGTTGGTACCTGCAGCTTCTTCGGCGCTGACCTCTGCTCCTTCCTCCAGGGCTGGCGACTGTGGTTTTCACGGCGTCCACCTCTGGGTCATTATGTTCAGTAGATTGTCTTTCCACACCTGCACCGCCACCACCTGGGCCTTCGTCAGTTGCTGACCCAGGTTCTGCACCTCGCTCTGCAGGAACCCCGGGTCCAGGAGCAACAGCTTTCCCATGTCATCCTCCATCTCAAGTAGAATTCTTCCTCCATCTGGACGTCCGGGTACTTGGCTGCCATCTTGCTCCGGTGATTACAACTCTCTTGATCTCCTGCTCCATTCTCTGGGCAGTTTTTGTTCTGGGTGCCGTTGGTCACACCTTCGGGTGGATCATTTATGTTGACTGGCATGGTCTGCTGCACAAGAATTCCTTTGGTGGGCGGGCATGGCTTTTGATACTTCTGAACCGGCCCACAAAGGGAGGCTGCACCACTCCCTCCTTGTTAGTAATGGAGCTTGTTCTTTCTACTGGGCACAGTTCAAAGTCTTTAACAATTTATCAGCTCAAAGTCTTTAAAAGTTAGTAAGGGGCACAAGGCTCAATCTACCGGGCTGGTGGATCCTGTTTGTGATGCCAAGTTGACACGCCCCTCCAGGACCTTTAGGATACTCGGAGCTGGGCTTTCTTGAGGCTTCATCACAGGGATAACAGGGACCGAGACCCAGCTCCATGACCTGGCGGTGTCATTAAAAATTTGGTGTGGGTAGCTCTCTCTCTTAGGGATAGGGATCTGGCATAGAGGGTTCATTCTTGGCAGGGATAACTGAACCTGGTGATTGTTGTTAATTTATACGTGACGCCACCTGCAGGTTGCAGCTATATCTGGCCGCCGCTGCTGGACAGTCTTCCTAGGGGCTGATGGTTGGGAGGCAGCAATGTTCTTAAGCCCTCTACAGGTAGGGCTGACCCTTAAGATGGCCAAAGGTACCTGAGTGAGTTGGCAGTTGTGTTTCTGGTGCTTTTAGATGCGTTAAGAAAGTTCACAGACACAGTGGGTTGCAGTCTTCAGGTCATTTACTCACAGTCTTTGTTTAGCAGCCCGCTGAGCAGTGGGTTCTCGGAGGCAGGGATCCAGCTACTCACTGGTAGTAGGATGGTACATAACTGGCACCCCTTCTCTGTCCTTTCCAGGTAATCTCACACAGCGCTTGCGCCTCACAACACAGAGCTCTGAGCCAGTGACTGTGGACTTTTCCTAGGGGTTCCCCTGCAGTGTCTCCCCTTAGCCCTATGGTTGCCACCTTTTCAGCAGATGTGTGCGGTTGTTGACTGTGTCATTTTGGAAGTGCCACAGCCTCCGGGTTCCTAGCTGAGCCTGGTCTTCTCCACTAGTCTTTTGGGTTCCAGGTGTTCCTTGCAGCCTAGTCTCTCCTCTTGACTGCACTTGACAATGGAAACGAGTCCCACGGGTGGATTATTCACTTCCCATGCCTCTGGGACCGCCTCTTCCTCCTGGAGCCACTTGGGTGATATTCTGCTCTAGGGTTCGGCCTTAGGATGAGCTCCCACTTGCTCCAGTCCTCTGAACACTTCTCAGGAGTACGTTCTCTAGCAGCTCTCCAACTCGACTTTGGTATTCAATGGTCTCTCCTCAGCTGTTCCACCACCTCTCCTCAGCTGGTCACTCTCTCTGTTAACTTGCTTTCTTCTCACTGTTGTTTCCTACATTCTAGATGTTTCTTGCTCTTTTTATACCCCTTTTTCACGTGTCCCACGTCATCTACGTGTGTTTTTTTCTGACCTAACCCCCCCCAAGTGCTCCCTCTAAGTTCTTCCTTCACCACCCAACCCCAATTACAATCGTTCCTAGTGTGATTTGGGTGTCCCAGAACCGGTCTGTACCCCCTTTACCAGTAAGTGGGATACTACACCCTAAAAGGGTTGCAGTACCTCTGTGGCGACTGGACCTGCAGGGGCACCACAAGCTTATCCTAAAAGTCTGTTTTTAGTCATGATTTGTCACCTGTGAGGTTGCATAAGCCATTATTATTTATAAGAGTACTGTCACAATTAGCAAGAAAGCTAAAGTTTCCAAAAGGGGTGGGTTTTCATCACCTTGTGGGGTCTCCAACTAAATGTAGAGGCACACTAGCATAACGCATCCAATGCTTGACCATTGGATGTGTTATGCTAATAATCCTTGGCTCAGTCGAGTGTCAGGCAACTGTGATCCGTTCCTGTAATCGGCTGACAAGTAGAGAAGGAAGCCTATGTGTATATCGCACTGCACTGCGAGCAATCCAAGATTTGCATACAATTGCAGCATGCTGTGATTTTTTTCCTTGCTACATACAGAAGTGAGGTAAAAATTACAGGTCTGTGCTGTCTGATTGATTAATGTTGGTCCAAGTACAATGCGAGATTATCTATTTGCACTCGCACGAGCTTGATGCAAGTGTAGCTTTGCCCTCATAGATGTAACTGGAAAAGTGAAGGAAAGAATGTGATTATATGGACTCCTTTAATATAAAACATAGGATGATTTCTATTTATCCAGACAGTATTTGTATTTTGTGCTCTAACTGATAAGCAACTCATTGTTCCTACAAGTCTTCTAGATGCCTGATAGTGTTAATGTGGGCAGTGTAATTATCTCACCTCTTTGTACTGTATTTTATTTACTACCTTGTGAGGCCACTTTGTTCCTACAAGTCTTGTAGATGCTTGGTGAAGTTTACCGTATATAAGTAATTATCTCACCTTTGTTAAAGGCCAAAACATAATCTCCTAAAAGATCTTTAGTACTAGGTGTAATGCTATTATGAACATTATTTCAGCCACCATTGTTTTGTGTCATGAGTATACTAAAAGTTCACTCTTGACCAGTCTGTCTATAGTTTAATGAACAATGTCCAGCAGTTGAAATTGAGCAATGAAAATATTCCACATCATGACGTCCCCAATATCCTGCATGATTTTGGGGGATTAACAAGCTGTTCATTAAACCCAATTGAGCCAGCGAAGGTGAAGACTCTGTGCTAGTTACATGTTATGTTTTGCTGGTTATATGTTATATGCTGTTAACTGTTTGGGAATCCAATAAAGCCTTAATGTTGTGGTTCCCTCACCCTGTGTTGTCTGAGTAGTATTCCGCCCACATGTAAGAAGCTCGGGCATTCAGTTTGGGGATGAGCCATGGTCCATGCTGTCTTTCTAAAGGCGGCTGGGCCAGCAGACGAGTGCACCCACTGACCCTTGTGTCTCCACAGAGGTATTGCTCTCTGCACTAGCATAAGGAAGCTCTGTCATAAAGTACACACATGCCTTCCACCTGTTGACCCACAGGAAAATATGCAAGAAAAAAAGGGCTTGGCACAAGGTGCTAAGTGCAAATTAAAATCTCAACATTTATTTTTGTCCATGATAATAACCACAAAAGTGGATATAGAGCATCTTACAGGTTTGAGTGCACACTGTGCTCCTAGCGCTAGATAAAAGTATAATAAAACAAAAACATCTACATAGTACAAGAATCAGCGCATATTTGGAATCTATAAATTATGCAAATGAACATATTGCTCACTACTAAATTTAATAGAGGCATTCCCAATGAATCCTAAAGTTAACAACACATACAGGAACATACAACTAAATATAATAATAAATACATTATACAGAATTGAAAAAACATATAACATATAGGATAAAAATGTAAAAATAGAATCAGCACAACCTTAAATTACAAGCGGTGCAATACTTCCTGCATGAACATGCTATCAAACGTCCTCCAATAGGATCAAAAAAAAAACAGGGGGCAGTGCAACTCCATCCTATTAGCATATAGGATAAAAAAGAGAGTTATAGATAGAGTAGATAGATAGATAGAGAGATAGATAGATAGATAGATAGATAATACAATAGAATATAGACTAATAAATTAATAATAATTCCCTCCTATTCTCATGCCTTTTGGTTGCATTGTATTTACTCTAATAATATAAAATGCCTCTCTCATAAATAATTTCTTTTACTTGTTCCCACTCCAAGGGGTGTAACCAGGGCAGGTTTTAGGCAAAGTGGGGCCCTGGGCAAAAGGTTAAAGTGGGCTCAAAATGCTCACTTATTGCACCGTCACACTCAGACATTTGGGTTACATGTACATGCACCAAATTCAGATTGGCTAATGAGTGCGATTTATAATATTCAAGACATTCAGCGCTTGTTTCCGGCCTTTTCACACCAGATGATGAAGAATGATGGGAGCAGAACAATCACCGGTAGAGTAATCTGTCCTCTATAGATTCATGTTATCGGCAGCACTTCTGCAGTTTGCAGCACGGCGATCTGCTGTCGAGAGCAAAGATTTTTGTTCCTCCATAAACATCCAATCACCAATGATGAGCCGCATTTTGCTCGTTTGTTGGGCGATTGCTGACCTCTTTAGCCTATGAACTCTCGTCTGTGCTGTGGGATTTATAAATGTGGATGTTACATACACACAACACACGGTATGTGGCAAACACTATATATTACACGTATACATCGAACACACACACATAGACATACACACACATCCATTTCCCATCATTATTTGCGTCATAAAGCCCGGCTCTTCCAGGGAGAGTCGCTCTTTCTAGCAACTTATCCTCTGACCAAGAGATAGGGATTGTGAACACAGGACTCCTTATATTGATTAAAAATTACCTACAAGTGTTTAACAAAATATGATTTACAAATTGTAGAGTCAGTAAGGAGAATGTTTCCATAGGATCATCTACTTAAATGTCTTCTTTAACAAAAATCTGCTGTATTCTTCCTATCATAAAAAAATACATTTGAATTAAGCCCCATCCTGGTGGTCTTGTGTGGTTCTGGGGTCCCTAGTGGAAATATTGATCTTAAAGGAGTTATCCAGAATTCTATAAACATGACTGATTTCTTTCAAAAACAGCGCCACCCCTGTCTACAGGTTGTATGTGATATTGCACCTCATCTTAATTGAAGGGAATGGGCCTATGCTGTAATACCACATGCCACCTGTACACAGGGGTGGTGCTGTTTTTGAAAGAATGCAGTAAAGTTTCATTTATCCTGGAAATCCCCTTTAATGCTTTGTAAGTTCTGCTTGATAACTGGCTACAAATGTAGGAATTAAGGAAGTCCCCAAACTCTAATTACAGCCATCATGAACATGTGAAGATTGAAGCCTGCGGGGGGCGCTCCTGCTGCTATTATACGGCAATTACAAAGATTTTATAACTTTTACCACTGAGCAATTTTTCATTTTTGTTTTTTCCTCACCTCTTCCAAGAGCCAGAACTTTTTTATTTTTTCTTCCACATCGCCATACGAGGGCTTGTTTTTTGTAGGAGGAGTTGTACTTTTGAATTACATCATTCATTCCACCACAAAATGTACTGGAGAATGAGAAAAAAATTCCAAGTGCTTTGAAATTGCAAAAAAAAAAGTGCAATTCCACAATTTATTTTTAGTTTTTTATTTATCATGTTAACTATATGGTAAAAGTGACTTCATAAGTTGATTATGTAGATCAGAATAAGAACATAGTGAACATTTTTTTATTTCAATCTTGTAAAAAAAAACAAAAAACATTTCCTTTATTCGCCATTTTCCGAGACCCATGATGTTTTAAATTTTGAAGATACAGGGCTATGTGAGGGCTTACTTTATGTGCCCTGAGCTGACATTTTTACTGATATTATTTTGAGTCAGATACAACATTTTGATCTCCTTTTATTGCATTGTATTGTAACAACGTGGTGGCCCAAAAAACGTAATTCTGGCGTTTTTATTTTTTTCTGTTGCGCCATTTACCAATTGGATTAATTTACTTCATATATTGATAGCTTAGATTCTTACGAACGCAGCGATACCAAATATGTGTATTTTTTTTTTAATTTTTTTACTGTTTTATTGCTACTTTCAGTTCAGCTCCTTTCGGGCTCCTAAGAGAGTGGGGGCCCTGGGCAACTGCCCAGTCTTCCCCCCCTAATGCCGGCCCTGGGTGTAACTACAATAGGTGTAGGGTCTGCAATTTGCACCCGGGCCTTGGGACCTGTGGGGTACCAAAAGTACCTTTGGCCTATAGAAAAGGACTACTGATATTAAAGATTTGCAATAATGGAGGGCCCCATTGGGGCTTTCGCATCAGGGCCCATGAGCTTCAAGTTATACCACTGCCCATGCTGTTTGGGTAAACTGATCTTTTCAACTACAAAGAAAGGCAAATAATTTTTTAGCACCATTGTATTTTTCCAAAAAATGTTTACTGATTCAACAGTAAGGGCTATTTTCTGCATTAGTACAGATGTTCGGAAATTATTTTCTTTCATTTTCTACTTGTACAACCAATGTATTTCATATAGCATGATGTGCATTCAATGCACTAAATGACATGAGTACTATAAAAATTCATAAAAAAAGTAATGTACACTTCATCTATATTTTGTGTTTTTTAACACATTGACAAACATTGCATTTCTTGATAAACTATGTATGAAAGTCTTTAATGGCCAAGCCAAGTATCAAGAGAAGGGAGATATCATATTGCCAATAGATGTACCGCTTTTGGCCATGCATCTGTGACTATTGCTTAAGAAACTTGATAAAATGTAATTGTCGAAGATGACAGAAATACATCTACTCACATAACTGTTCTGTCCCATCTGTCACTTCCGGTGTCTAGTTGTCCTCCTATCATGCACCTCCACCATATTCCCAACTAATGGGTGTGCAAATATGGCGCCGACTGGTGGTACTGGCACATTGCACAATACTACCAACGGTGCCCTATGGTCCTCTTCTGCAGCCAATCCCTGCAACCACCACAACCGCCGCCAACCACAATGGCCGCCCACATCCACTGCCGCCGTTGACTTTGTACATCACCACCTGAGTAAGTGAGCAAGTGCACACCTCGCCTAGTACATGCACACTTACCAGGTGACTGCCATCTTTGGACACCTGGGTACACAGAGATGGTAGTGGTGATACCAGCACGCGTATGCTCAGCTACTCATACCACCGTTTTGGGCACCTGAGTTCAAATGGGGGAGAGGCAGCACAAGGGGGAGAGAGAGTACACAGGGGGACAGAGAGCGTACAGGGGGTGATAGAGCACCTCAGTGGGGAGAGAGAGTGCACACAAGGGGAAGAACAGCTCAAAGGAGTGAGCACAGTAGGGAGAAGACATCACAGGGGGGAGAGAGACAGCACACAGGGGGAGACAGCTCAAAGGAGAGTGCACATGAGGAGAGAAGACCACACATAGGGGAGAAGACAGCACACAGGAGGGAGAGTGCACAGGAGGGAGAGAGACAGTGCACAAAGGGGAAACAGGTCAAAGGAGACATCACATGAGCGGAGAAGACAGCACACATGGGGAAGAGCACATGGGGGAAAGAGAGTGTACTTAGGGGAGACAGGTCAAATGAGAGAGAGCAAATAAGGAAATAAATAGCACACACTGGTGAGAGAGACAGCATGCTGGGGGGGCAGAGAGCGCTGACAAAATGGAGAGTGCACAGTGGGAGAGATTGAAAATCAGGAGAAACACCTGGAGTTCATGTGCAAAAATATCAAATTTCTATTTATTGTTTAAATCCATAAAACCTTTTACAAATAAATACATAAAATTATAAGTTGCAAGGACAGAATATTCAGTGTGAACATATAACAATTACAGTCCGGTTGTACTATAAAACATCAGAACTGACTGAAAAAACGCACATGGGGTCTTATTTAATAATCCATAGAAACAGAATCTTAAAGAACCTAGAACCAACCATTATATAGTCATTTAATATACTCTATAATTCATTGTCATAAGTTATTTATGGTCTAATGTATATTTTTATATATATTTCTATGCTAAAAATTTGCATGACACCATGTGCAGAAGGATCTGCAGTTCATGACCATATGTTAGAGATTACATCAACATAGAAACACATGGACCAAGGTGACTTGGGCGCTAATTTCAATAATCCTCAAGTAGAAAGAGTATAGAGACAGTATTGTTACCCATAAGGTCCACTGCTTCAGCAAGGTAAAGACCGGACTCAGGACAGACAGGACACAAAGGACATTGCAGATCCTATACGCGTTTCACTCTTTCGTATACTTGCTTCCTTAGTGGGAGAGATGACAGCCACCCCCAGCACCACACAGTCCATCCCCATCGTGACATCACCACCCTCCCGATGCAATAGCATCGGGCACTTATCTAGTTAATTAATAATACCTTTAATATTATTAAATTGTAAGCTGAAAGGTCATTAGGTTGTTGCCAGAGGTTCCTTTTGATAAATTCCTCCCATTTGACTCATCAGTATGTTCAGTTTTTATATTTAGTACATGTCTGAGCATTTTTTTTTCTTTATTAATGAGATTTCAAAATGCATAAGATGCTTTATGTCCACACTTGTTGTTTTATCATGAACAGAAATAAATGTTGAAATTTAAATTTTTCACTTATTACCATGTACCATTTCCTTTTTCATAATAGATATCACAGTATAACATGCAGGGCCGCCATCAGGAGGTGACAGCCCTGACTGGAGTCAGGGGCCCTGAGCCCAGGGGGACTCGGCCGTGACTGCAGGGGGCGTGGCCATTTTGAGCAGGCTCCTCCGGGCCCCGTCCCCCATGTCTTGCAGGGCCCCCCCCATTAATCACCGCTGCCGGGCCCTGGAGTTGCGGGGAGAAGCTGCGGCAGGGAGCGGTGGGCGCAGCCATGTTCTTTGTGGCCGGCGCCCCACTAACTGTACAGCCGGTCAGTAGAGGTTGAGACTTTTTTCACAATGGCCGCGGTCTCCATTTAGCCGCGGCCATTTTGTTGAAGTCTCAACTTCCACCGACCGGCTGTACAGTTAGTGAATGCAGCCGGCCACAAAGAACATGGCGGCGCCCACCGCTAGCTGCCGCAGGCCCGCACCTACTCCCCCTTAGGCAGCTCCAGTCCTGCAGATGTGCCCTCCGGGCTCCGGCACCACTGCTCCGCATCCACAGCTCCCCCCAATGGTAAGTTATGGGGGTGGTCAGGGTAGGGATTGGTCAATGTACAGAATAGGGGGCCATATATAGGGAATGAGGCTGTGGGGATATAGGGAGGGAGGCTGGCGGGCTATAGGGAGGCTGTCGGGATATAGGGAGGCTGTCGGGATATAGGGAGGCTGTCGGGCTATAGGGATGCAGTCAGGATGGAAGGAGGCTGTCGGGATATAGGGAGGCTGTCAGGATATAGGGAGGCTGTCGGGATATAGGGAGGCTGTCAGGATGGAGGGATGCAGTCAGGATGGAGGGAGGCTGTCGGTATGGAGGAAGGATGGAGAGAGGCTGTCAGGATGGAATAGGCTATTGGGATAGAGGGAGGCTGTCAGGATGGAGGAACGCTGTTGGGATGGAGGAAGTATGGAGGGAGGCTGTCAGGATGGGAGGACATTGTTGCGATGGAGAGAGGCTATCGCGATTGAGGAAGGATGGAGGGAGGCTGTCAGGATGGAAGAAGGATGAAGTGAGGCTGTTGGGATGGAGGAAGGATGGAAGGAGGCTGTCAGAATGGAGGAAGGATGAAGTGAGGCTGTCGGGATGGAGGAAGAATGAAGTGAGGCTGTCGGGATGGAGGAAGGATGGAAGGAGGCTGTCAGGATGAAGGAAGGATGGAGGGAGACTATCAGGATGGAGGGAGGCTGTCGGAATAGAGGGAAGCTGTTGGGATGTTGTCTATATGGCTGGCAGCCATCTCTATTGCGTACGGCCAGCAGTAGTCTCTTTTGTGTATTCTCTATTGCAGTGTTTCCCAACTCCAGTCCTCAAGGCAAACCAACAGGTCATGTTTTCAGGATTTCCTTAGGATTGCATAGGTGATAATTTAATCATTTGCACAGGGGATAATTCCATCATCTGTCTAATGATAAGGAAATCCTGAAAACATGACCTGTTGGTGTGCCTTGAGGACTGAGTTGGGAAACACTGCTCTATTGTGTATGGCCAGCAGCAGTCTCTATTGTGTATTCTCTATTGTATGTATAGCCAGCAGCAGTCTCCATTGTGTATAAGGTCCGCAGCCATCTCTATTGTGTATACAGGTAGCAGCTGTCTCTATTCTGTATTCTCTATTGTATATACAGCTATTGTGTTTAGCGTTATAGAAAAGAAGTTGCAACACACAATCAGCGGTGTTTATTCACTGTTCGTGGGGTGGCGCTTCAACAGGCATATAGTCAACAGGCATATGGTGGACTATATGCCTGGTGAAGCGCCACTTGCAGTGTGAAACGGCCATCGCCTTTGAGAACCCCCCGTCCTCCCACCCGCACCATGTAAGATCACACGAAGAGGAAATAAACACCGTTGATCCTACAATGTTGCAACTTAATTTCTATAACACTAACCGGAAGTGATGAACCGCTAACTGGAAGTGCGCACCGGGTTGTTTGAGCGCTCAGCAGGCTGAATGCCGGAGCGCTGGTGATCAGGAAGGGGGCACCCTGAAGCGATCTGCAAGCTGCAGCTCTCCAGAAACACCATGGACAGATTGGTGCTGGCACCAAGAATCGTCAGAACCGTGACTGATACAGCTATTGTGCATTCAGCCCACAGCAGTCTCAAGTGTGTATGTGTGTAATATATAATAGAGAGAGAAATAAAAAAGGAAAAACAGAACAAAAAATAGAAACAAGTGGACTTTATTACCCAATGGCGTGACCACGCATTGGGCAATAAAGTCCACTTTTTTCTATTTTTTTTGTGCTGTTTTTCTTTTTTTTTTAATCTATTGTAAGGAACCATCTGGATTGCTGGTTGGGAAAGCTTTGCACATAAACTGAGGTAATTTTTGGTGCTGTTCCAATTTTTCACTATATATGTAATATATGTTTGGGTGGAGGCGGATCTATGGTGGAGGCGGAGCCTGGGTGGAGTTTGGGCGGAGTCTCAGGGGGTGGAGGCTGGGTGGAGTCTGAGTGGGGCCCCAAAAGTTTGGCAGTCAGGGGCCCCGAAATTCCTAGTGGCAGCCCTGATAACATGGCAGAGATGATTGATTTAAGGGATTTCCCCCAAACAAAGTTAATTTTAAAGTTAATTTTAATCAATAGATCTTTAAAAAGTAATAATTTCCACAATTGGATGTGTTTAAAAAAACTGCCCCTGTGCTCAGATAATCTTATATATGTGTCCCTGCTATGTACTGTGTAATGGCTGTGTCTGACCGTACAGGGATATGATCTGATCATACCACATCTCCTGATGCTCAGATAATCTTATATATGTGTCCCTGCTATGTACCGTGTAATGGATGTGTCTGACCATAGAGGGACATGGTCTGATCATACCACATTTCCTGTGCTGACATTATCTTATATATGTGTCCCTCCTATGTACTGTGTAATGGCTGTGTCTGACCGTACAAGGATATGATCTGATCATACCACATCTCCTGTGCTGAGATAATCTTATATATGTGTCCCTGCTATGCACTAGTAATGGTCATCTCTGACCATAAAGGGACATGGTCTGATCCTATCACATCTCCTGTGCTGAAATAATCTTATGTGATAAAAAAAAGCCAAGAACCCAGCGCTGCCCGTGGTTAGCACGCAATACAAAAAGTGCATATGCACATATTCTTTGAGCTACCCCGCCACGTCACAGCATTCTCAGATGGAGCAGTCCTACTCTGCGTTTTTTATATACGCTGTGCCATTACGGCCTCCTGAATGCATTAAAAGCAGAACCATATTAAATGCACACGTACCTGAAGCATTTCTGAACTACTCCCATGGCGCCAGAAGGGCAGCACAGATAAAGGTAGACCAGGTCCAGACATGACATCCGGACATTATCTGATCTGACCCCACACCTGCCAGACCAGCAAACATGGATGAGGGCAGAACAGGCCAAAACATATGTGCAACAATTAAGCAGAGCCTATGGGCAAGGTGTGACCGCTGTATGTGTGTACAGTGGCCTAGGTCAATCACAACAAAGACAGATAGAATGGCCTGCATAACCAAGCGCACATGGGAAAAGTGGTGGTCAACCACAAACCGATAACAAATAAAAAAGCCAAGAAGCCAGCGCTCCCTGTGGCTAGCACGTAATACAAGAAGTACATATGCACATATTAGTTTCTAACTGTACTTTTAACTGAGACATTTAGCAAACAATTGATCAATTCTTTGAGCTACCCCGCCACATCATGGCATTCTCAGATGGAGCAGTCCTACTCTACGTTTCTTATATACGCTGTGCCATTACGGCCTCCTGAATGCATTAAAAGCAGAACCATATTAAATGCACACATACCTGAAGCATTTCTGAACTACTCCCACAGCGCCAGAAGGGCAGCGCAGATAAAGGCAGACCTGGTCCGGACATTATCAGATTTGACTTTAAAATTAACTTTGTTCATGGGAAACCACTTTAAGACAAATATATATCGAAAAGGCCATGCAAGGACCATAAATAATAGCAATAGTTGTTTTGCGTAAGGTGTGTTGTACCTATGGCTGAACATGCAAGTTAGCATGCACTAAATCTAACATTTCTATGTATTCATTTCTGCAACAAACTGAATTTTCCAACTTTTTATTGGGCTACAAATGCACAAATGGATTTTGTTTATCCAAATGCAGCCAAAAATAATGTCATTACACCCTACAACATCCTTTTTTCCAGCTATAACAAACAGATCCCTTCTATACCCTGACAGTAACACTAAAAAAGTACTTCCTGGCATTTCTAAAAGGTCAAAATATGAGAGTTATGGAATAATGTGCATCATCTTTAGGGAATTATAATGACTAACTCAGTAGAAAGCTTTCATCATGACTGCCAAAGACTGGACAGCAGCATAGGGAAGACTCTGCATACTAAAAAAACTATTACGACTGTGTCTGACACATCTGAATCTAAATTCATGTTATGTTTTTCCTATTTTTTGTCTTATCATATGTTATAAGATACTGAGATATGCTCTTTATCTGAAGTACTAAACCATGTAAACATTGCATCATTTATATATTAAATTATCAGAAATTCTGCAATAAATTAGAAAACTCTACATTTTTCAAGCTTTTCATTTTTGTGCCGTATAGTATGTCGTCAACCAATCAAAATGGCTAGTAAATATCATTTCACAGATGACTACCATATGTCAACATCATTTTTCCAGTGATCTTTTCTTTTGTTGGGATGTTAGAAGATTTAAATGTTTAGCATCAGATTAATATTTACACTTTTTCAAGAAAACTTACAAGTTCAATAGATAGATAATACAAAATAGAATTACTATATTTTTTTGCATTTTTTTCCGTGTCTGTTGTTTATCATACAATGAAGTAAATAATTATTTGATCCCTTGCTGATTTTGTAAGTTTGCCCACTGACAAAGACATGACCATTCTATAATGTTAAAGGTAGGTTAATTTTAACAGTGAGAGAAAGAATATCAAAAATAAAATTCATAAAATCACATTGTCTAAATTATATAAACGTATTTGCAATTTGATGAGAGAAATAAGTACTTGATCCCTTACCAACCATTAGGAGTTCTGGCTACTAATGGATCATTTAGACATTTCTAATCAACTCATTACCTGCATTACAGACAGCTGTCTTACATTGTCACCTGTATAAAAGACTCCTGTCCACAAACTCAATTAATCAGTCAGACTCTAACCACTACAACATGGGCATAAGTAAGATGTTGGGTGATAACTGTTGGTGCAATAGGAAGAAAATGGAAAAAATACAATGGGACTCCATGCAAAATCTCACCTCGTGGGGTAACCAGGATCATGAGCAAGGGAAGAGATCAGTCTAAAACTACACAAGGGGAATTTGTTAATAATCTCAAGACAGCTGGGAACACTGTAACCAAGAAAACCATTGGTAACACATTACAGCGTAATAGATTAAAATTTTGCAGTGCCCGCAAAGTCCCACTGCTCAAGAAGGCACATGTGCAGGACCATCTAAAGTTTGCCAATGAACACCTTGGTGATTTTGAGAGAGATTGGGAGAAGGTGCTGCGGGGACATGAGACAAAAATTGAGCTCTTTGGCATTAACTCAACTCGCTATGTCTGGAGGAAGGGAAATGCTGCCTGTGACCTAAAGAACACCATCCCCGCAGTCAAGCATGGTGGTGGAAACATTATGTTTTGGGGTGTTTCTCTGCTAAAGGAAAAGGACTAGTTCACCACATCAATGGGACAATGGATGGAGCCATGTACCGTAAAATCCTAAGTGACGATCTCCTTCCCTCCGCCAGGACATTAAAAAAGGGTCGTGGCTGGGTCTTCCAGCATGACAATGACCCAAAACATACAGCCAAGGCAACAAAGGAGTGGCTCAAAAAGAAGCACATGAATGTCATGGAGTGGCCTAGCCAGTCTTCAGACCTTAATCCCATAAACAATTATAGAGGGAGCTGAAGCTCTGAGTTGCCAAGCAACAGCGTCAAAATCATAATGAATGCTCTGCAAAGAGGAGTGGAGCAAAATTTCTCCTGACATATTTGCAAACCTTATATTCAATTTCAAAAATTGTCTGACTGCTGTGCTAGCCAAAAAGGGTTTTGCCACCAAATATTACCGTATATACTCGTGTATAAGCCGACCCGTGTATAAGCCGACCCCCCTACTTTTGCCCCAAAAATCTGGAAAAACCTATTGACTCGTGTATAAGCCGAGGGTGGACCCCAGCACAGGTATACAACCCCCAGCAGTGTGGTATACAGGCCCCCCCCAGTGGTATACAGGCCTCCCCAGTGGTAGTATACAGCAGCCCCAGTGGTAGTATACAGCAGCCCCAGTGGTAGTATACAGCAGCCCCAGTGGTAGTATACAGCAGCCCCAGTGGTAGTATACAGCAGCCCCAGTGGTAGTATACAGCAGCGCCAGTGGTAGTATACAGCAGCCCCAGTGGTAGTATACAGCAGCCCCAGTGGTAGTATATAGCAGCCCCAGTGGTAGAATATAGCAGCCCCAGTGGTAGTATACAGCAGCCCCAGTGGTAGTACACAGCAGCCCCCTGGGGGTCCCCAGCAGCCCCAAGGGGGTACACAGCAGCCCCCTGGGGGTCCCCAGCAGCCCCCAGGGGGTACACAGCAGCCCCCAGCAGCCCCCAGGGGGTACACAGCAGCCCCCTGGGGGTCCCCAGCAGCCCCCAGCAGCCCCCAGGGGGTACACAGCAGCCCCCTGGGGGTACACAGCAGCCCCCAGGGGGTATACAGCAGTCCCCTGGGGGTCCCCAGCAGCCCCCAGGGGGTACACAGCGGCCCCCAGGGGGTCCCCAGCAGCCCCCTGGGGGTCCCCAGCAGCCCCCAAATGCTGGCACTCGCCCCCCCTTGCAAGGGCCCCCCCCCGCTTCTCTTACCATTCCGGACTTCTGATCCGCGCCGCTCCTCGGTGCTCCTCGTTGCTCCGTCCGTCCGTCTTCTACATCCGGGATCCCCGGCCGTCGCGATGACGTCATATGCCTGCGACGGCCGGAGATCCCGGACGTAGAAGACGGACGGAGCACCGAGGAGCGGCGCGGATCAGAAGTCCGGAATGGTAATATAACCATCGGGGGGGGGGGGGGGCCCTTACAAGGGGGGGCGAGTGCCAGCATTTGGGGGCTATATGCACTGCTTCCCCCTGATTGACAGGGGGAAGCAGTGCATATTTAATGAGCGGCCCCACGTGACGGGGCCGCTCATACAGCAGCCCCCCCCCCACCTCCTGCAGCCTCCACAGCCCCGGACACAGCCCCCCCCCGTATTGACTCGTGTATAAGCCGAGGGGGAGACTTTTCAGCCCAAATTTTGGGCTGAAAAACTCGGCTTATACACGAGTATATACGGTAAGTCTTGTTTGCCAGAGGGATCAAATACTTATTTCTCTTTCCAAAATTCAAACAACTTAAAATAATTTAGACAATGTGATTTTCTGGATTTTATTTTTGATATTCTATCTCTCACTGTTAAAATTAACCTACCCTTAACATTATAGACTGTTCACATCTTTGCCAGTGGGCAAACTTGCAAAATCAGCCAGTGATTAAATACTTCCCTCCCTCACTCTATATGGAACTGTTTGTGTTTTGCACTTTTTCTATACACTACTCTGCAGCATCAGTTTGGTGCTTGGCAATCATTTGGGGATGAAGACCCATTCAGACACCTTGCGCAATTAGATGTCCCATTGTGCTCAGAGATAGGCATAGATTGATCCATCCATGGTGCAATGCTATGAGTATGATTAATGATATGTGTGCATTGCCGTGATTCTAAGCTATACTTCTGTATCCTTGTGTTGTTAGGTGCATGCTATAATAACAGATATAGATGCAGCAATTGATGTATATTTTTAGCTTTATGCTATAGATCATCTTATACAGCTCTGAGGAAGTTTATAGAAGTGCTGATAGCACAAATATATGTGCCCTATTTGTGAATGGCGGGTGCGTTGATGATTAATTGAACACTCCTGGTGTTTGCCATGAATCGGACACGTGATCGAATGTGATCTATTGTGGACAAGAAGCTCGGGACATGCACACTCAAGCTTCCTGAGTGCAGAGAATGGAGCATACCATGGGATTGTTTGACACTGCTTAACCATGTATATGAGTCTAATGTCGTTTTTTTATGTGTTCACAGAGCTGCACTTTATTATGTATTGAAGGCAATCAAGAGCAATTTGAACACTTTCACTGCACATTATGATTGCAGAATTTTATATACCTATGCATCTGGTTCACAGTATATATATATATATTATCATGCGTTTTAAGATATTTTATGCACTGGTTGTATTTTATATTTCATTTAATGTAAATAAATTTTAATTATTCTATTTGTACACATGTGCTTAAATATACCACTTGTCTTTCACCTCACTGTGCTTGAGAAAGGCTTATAAGGCGTATAGAGCCGAAACGTCACTCCACAGATGGGCTAAATAAAAGTCCACTTTTTTGCATACTTTTTAGAGTGCTGCCTGGAGTTACTTCTCTAGATAGATAAATAGATTTGATTCAACCAGAGCTGGGGTGGGTAAGGTGCTCGGACACCGGGGCTACTGTGTGGGGAGTCACGGATGGTCGGGACCCCGATGCCGTGCCCTGGTGATCATTTGAAGGGGGATGAAGGAATTATTTACAGGGAAACGTGACGCCACCTGTAGAGTCCGGTAAGATGGTACCGGCGCTGCCAGCCGCCCGCTGAGGTGGTGGTGGAGGCAGCTAAGTGTGGTACAGCTCCCCACAGGTGGAGCTTTACCTCAGGGCAGCTGTTGTGGTGAGACAGTGAGGGAGGACAGTGATGGTGATGGTGGTGCAGTTCTTACCCTTCTGCTTGATGATGTTAAGCCCTCCGGGCTGCGGCAGGAAGAATAACAGAAACAGTTCCAGTTTAACTCTGCTTTACTTGGTACCGACTGATGGCATAACAAGACGCGGTACAGTTTGGTTTTAGGGTGTTCCTGCCAACTCAGGGTTTCTCTTAAGGAGTCTCTAGATGTCCTCTCTTTGTCTTTCAGGGTTTACTACTTTCTTTCTATAGATCTTTCAGTCTTTTATCACCCTTGCAGAGCTCCCCCCGCCAGTCCTACGGTCTGTATCTAGAAGATAAGGTCTGTCCACTACCCGGTCTGGATAAGGCAACCCGGAAACGAGATACAGAAGGTTCCCTTCCAGCACTGCAGTATATGTCTGTCCCTTTTGGTTTCTTCTAGTGTCCTGAACCAGTTTTCAGTCCTGAGGGGAGAGGTCCCTTGTGGCGCTGTCAGCAACCCAGTTCTGTTGGGCCTGCAGCTCGTCGGCTTTTCAGTCAGGGATGAACTCCTGGCTGCCTCGGTTGTCCGTGTCACCGGTGTCCCCTCAACATGACCAGCTGGCTTCTACCAGCCCTGGCCCTTTGCCTTCTGTCCTGGGTCCCCACATAAGGATGGGGTACCCTCCACTCAGCTGGGCTGCCAGGCCTGACCACTCTGTCTGCCTTCCCAGCACCGTCTGAGGTAAAACTGTCAACTGTCACTCTTACTCTATCCTAAGCTCCGCACCCACCCTGTGGAACCTACTATATTACCAGTTCCCCCTACTCTAAGTGGTGCGGTCCTAAGTGAGTGTAAAAATAGACTCCATAAGATTTAAATCCTAAACTAGCAACTTACAATAATATTACATATAAATAATAAATGCAATACCACTCTGTGGCGCCTAGCCGCAGGGGCGCCACAGATAGATAGATAGACAGATAGATAGAGTAATTGGAAGGTTTGTATGAGAAATTCTGATGACATCCCTTCCAAAGATAGATAGATAATAGATAGATAGATAGATAGATAGATAGATAGATAGATAGATAGATAGATAGATAGATAGAGTAATTGGAAGGTTTGTATGAGAAATTCTGATGAAATCCCTTCCAAAGATCACGAAAAGAATGTAAGAGGAATCAGTATGAAGAAATGGACGACTAAGTACAGATAAGGACAATACTCCAAATGTAGCAAAGTTTAAGGAATGGTTATAATCTTTCCAAGGCTCATATTTTTATCAAGACACAGAAACCTAGAAAACAACATTTTGAAAAGATATCTTGATATATTTTTGTGCGGAAAGCAGAACATATCATGTAGGTTGCATAAAGGGAACCTATCTTATCGGATAATGCTATTAAGCTGCAGATATAGGGTTAATCTGCAGGTTATTAGTGTTGCGAAGCTGCATGGCCGCAATGTTGAAAATTCATTACTTTTAGGCTACGTTCACACAGTGATATACACTGTGAAAGCTAAATAAAAGTAATCAAAAGGTATGAAAAATAAAAAAATTGAATACCTCTACGCTGGCTGTTCCGGGTTACCGGGAGCCGAGACATCCACGTCTACTGTTCTGCCAGTACCTCCCAGACCTGTAATTGGCCAGCAGCGATCATGTAGTATGGTATTAAAAAATGACCTGAAATAATAATAAAAATATGTAGAAGAAAAACTAACAAACATATAAAATGAATAACTTAGGCTGTGTTCACACTGGGCGTTTTTGGGCTGTTTTTGCTCAACAGTTTTTGTAGCCAAAACCAGCAGTGGGTGATTAAATCCAGAAGTGGTGACGTGTTTCTATTAGACTTTTCCTCTGATTGCTCTACTCCTGGTTTTGGCTACAAAAACTGATGAGCAAAAACAGCCCAAAAACGCCCAGTGTGAACACAGCCTTATTGAGACTATTGAGTTATGCCGAGATCATCTATGGACAAGAAATTGTAGCAATTATAACAAAACCGTAGCAGCAATTCATACTAAAAATAAAAAGTACTAAACATATGTGAGATTAGCAATTGAAAGGCATTAAAGCATATCACACAGATTAGGATATGCTAGGTATTGATATGTCAAAAATATCTACACACATGATATTTTGTCTGAAGAATAGAATGAGCACATTCTGGACGCAGTGTACCTTCTCTTGCAGAAACATGAGTGTAGTCTGTGGGAGACAACGCTCTGTTGGTGCCCACGATCAAGACACACTGCAGTCTAGACGCGGTGCACCTTTCTTGAAGAGACGGGAGTGTTGTCTATGGGAGAACACGCTCTCAGTGCCCACGATCAGGACTCTAGGTGCAGCAGATATTCGCTGTGTTCTCCACCAAGAACACTCATGTCTCCGCAAGCATAAATTGAACATGTGCTGTTCAGCATCATCTTTAGAGAGCAGAGTTTTCATGAAATCACATCCACTATCCTTGGCCAGTCAAACACAGCAGAATGTCAGTGCAAAAAAGCAGCAGAAAATAACATATCCTTTATTGTATATGTGGACATAGTCCAAATGTCCAAGCAAAGTGGATGCAATTTTATGAAAGCTCCATCCTCATTGCATCTAAAGACGCTGCTGAACTGTGCAGTTTTGGTGCATTGTTTCACGGTTCTTCTATGTGAAGCCTGAAAAAAAAATGCACGTAAAAAACAACACTGTATTTTGAGATGCAAAATCAAAACTTTTCTGTGCTATTAAAAAAGCATTCAAAAAGCAGCTTCATATCTGCACCACAAACACATCAAATAAGGGTGAATACAGGGACATAGAGATACATCTGCACATAGTCATGTTTTTTCTATGTATCACTGTATTCTGCCTGAGGGTTCAGAGCCTTGTAACTATTTCAAGTATACAAAATCCTTCTATTCCTGTCAGTGGAGGCTATAGCTCATAGCTTAGCTGCTGCCTATAATGATAAAGGTTGTGGGCTCAATTTCTAGGGAAACCAGTTACTTAAGAAGAGAAAATAAAATTTTTGCAATTGTTTTTATTTTCATTATTTATTTGTTTAGTAATGTTTGAGAAAGAAAATAAATTACTTTTATTTTCCTTCTAAAAAACAGTGATATAGAAATACATTGCTATTTATCTCTAAATAACTATAACTCCCCTGCAGCACTATGTTATGGCGGATTCAGTCTTTCCCACACCCCCGCCCCTCCGACAAACATGGCGGAGGCGTCGGCTTACTCCTGTACGACACTTGCTCCTTCGACCCCATTCCACTGCCTCCCTCTGCTACTCTCCCCTCTTTTGAAGCCCACTCTGTCTGCATCTTCTCCCCCTGTAACCTTCAGCTGGCCGTCATCTACCGCCCCCCTGGATCCATCCCCACCTTCCTCGACCACTTCACCACCTGGCTACTTAATTTCCTCTCTGCTGACATCCCCACTATCATTATGGGCGACTTCAAAATCCCCATTGACACCGCCCACCCAACTGCCTCTCAACTTTTTTCTCTGACATCTTCCTTTGGGCTCTCCCAATGGTCCTCCTCTGCCACCCACAAAGATGGCCACACGCTGGACCTCATCTTTACCCGTCTTTGCTCCCTTACTAACCTCATAAACTCATCCCTGTCCCTGTCTGACCACAATCTGCTGACCTTCTCTTCCCTCACCTCTCCTACTACGCCACCCCTCTCCACAAACTCGATCACCCTAGCAGAAACCAAAAACACATCGATCTACACTCACTCTCAGAATCCCTTCTCCCTCTTGCCGACATAACATCCATACTGCCACCACCCTCTACAACACCACATTAACCAAGGCCCTCGACCTAGCCGCACCCCTCACACACAACGCTCCATGCACTAACAGGCAACCCTGGCACACCACCCTCAGTAAAAACTGAGACGGGCATCCAGGGTTGCCGAGAGGAAAATGGAAAAAATAACACTCCACTGAGCACTTTGCACTGTTCAAACAGTCCCTCACGCCTTCAAGGCTGCACTTGCTGCGCCAAACCAACCTTCTTCTGATCCCTAATAACCTCCCTGTCCCACAATCCCAAACAGCTTTTCAAAACCTTCAATTCCTTACTGCACCCGCCCGCTCCCCCTGCCTCTCCCCTTATCTCTGCAGAAGACTTTGCCTCCTTCTTCAAAGAAAAAGTTGGCAGAATCAGAGACAAGCTTTAAATCCACTGTCCCCACAGCCTCCCCTCTCACCTTAACTGCCTTTTCCTTCCACCAGCGCTTCCTCCCATAACTGAGGATCAGCTCTCCTCCCTCCTGTCAAAATCACACTTCACACCAGCGCCCATGATCCGCTCCCATCCCACCTCATTCCCAACCTCACCTCTGTTATCATCCCAACCCTAACTCATCTTTTCAACCATCACTTACCACTGGCACCTTCCCCTCAGCCTTCAAACACGCCCTGATCACACCCATCCTCAGAAAAAAAGGAATGTACAGTACGTTAGGTAGGATATATGGTTCCAAGGTACAGTTGTGGCCAAAAGTATTGACACCCCTGCAATTCTGTCAGATAATACTCAGTTTCTTCCTGAAAATGATTGCAATCACAAATTCTTTGGTATTATTATCTTCATTTAATTTGTCTTCAATGAAAAAACACAAAAGAGAATGAAGCAAAAGAAAACATTGATCATTTTACACAAAACTCCAAAAATGGGCCAGACAAAAGTATTGGAACACTCAGCCTAATACTTGGTTGCACAACCTTTAGCCAAAATAACTGCGATCAACCGCTTCCAGTAACCATCAATGAGTTTCTTACAATGCTCTGCTGGAATTTTAGACCATTCTTCTTTGGCAAACTACTCCAGGTCCCAGATATTTGAAGGGTGCCTTCTCCAAACTGCCATTTTTAGATCTCTCCACAGTGTGTTCTATGGGATTCAGGTCTGGACTCATTGCTGGCCACCTTAAAAGTCTCCAGTGCTTTCTCTCAAACCATTTTCTAGCACTTTTTGAAGTGTGTTTTGGGTCATTGTCCTGCTGGAAGACCCATGACCTCTAAGGGAGACCCAGCTTTCTCACACTGGGCCCTACATTATGCTGCAAAATTTGTTGGTAGTCTTCAGACTTCATTATGCCATGCACACGGTCAAGCAGTCCAGTGCCAGAGGCAGCAAAGCAACCCCAAAACATCAGGGAACCTCTGCCATGTTTGACTGTAGGGACCCGTGTTCTTTTCTTTGAATGCCTCTTTTTATCTTCTGTAAATTCTATGTTGATGCCTTTGCCCAAAAAGCTCTACTTTTGTCTCATCTGACCAGAGAACATTCTTCCAAAATGTTTTATGCTTTCTCAGGTAAGTTTTGGCAAACTCCAGCCTGGCTTTTTATGTCTCGTGGTAAGAAGTGGGGTCTTCCTGGGTATCCTACCATACAGTCCCTTTTCACTCAGACGCCAAAGGATAGTACGGGTTGACACTGTTGTACCCTTGGACTACAGGGCAGCTTGAACTGTTTGGATGTTAGTCGAGGTTCTTTATCCACCATCCACACAATCTTGCATTGAAATCTCTCTGCAATTTTTCTTTTCCATCCACATCTAGGGAGGTTAGCAACAGTGCCATGGGTTTTAAACTCTTGATGACACTGCGCACGGTAGACACAGGAACATTCAGGTCTTTGAGAGTGGACTTGTACCCTTGATATTGCTCATGCTTCCCACAATTTTGGTTTCTCAAGTCCTCAGACAGTTCTTTGGTCTTCTTTCTTTTCTCCATGCTCAATGTGGTACACACAAGGACACAGGACAGAGGTTGAGTCAACTTTAATCCATGTCAACTGGTTGCAAGTGTGATTTAGTTATTGCCAACACCTGTTAGGTGCCACAGGTAAGTTACAGGTGCTGTTAATTACACAAATTAGAGAAGTATCACATGATTTTTCTAACAGTGCTGAATACTTTTGTCCACCCACTTCTTTATTTGTGTTGAGGAGTTAAATCCAATTTGGCTTGAGCACAATTCTTTTTGTGTTTTTTTATTGAAGACAAATTAAATGAAGATAATAATACCAAAGAATTTGTGATTGCAATCATTTTCAGGAAGAAACTGAGTATTATCTCACAGAATTGCAGGGGTGTCAATACTTTTGGCTACAACTGTGTATACATTAGATAGGACATACTGGGTCTGAGGTATATACTGTAGTCAGGGCTGCACGGCAGCAGCCAGGGGGAGTGGCAGTGGAGAAGGGGGCGGCATCACATCGGCTACCTGTGTGATTGGCACCGTCGCCAACATCACCGGGTAAGATGCGCCCTCTCTCCCTTATCTAATGCTGCAGGAGGGCGACGGTGCTGGAACCCGACAGCAACCCCCACCCCCACTCCTCAACAAAGGTATACCTCAGCCCCAGTATATCCTTTTTAATATATATACTTCAGTCCCATATATCCTATCCAATGTATAAACCTCAGCCCCACATATTCTATCTAATGTATATGTTTATCCAGTATTTTTTTTATCACATATTTTTGGATTTTGCCATTTTTCAGGTTGCAGGTTCTTTCATGTTTCTTAAATTGCTTGCATCTGTTTGTAGGCCTTTACTTTTTAACTCCAACTTGATCTTCCATTTTGGTTTTCCAGTCCTTTTTCTAAAGGGCTTTAATTGTTGTATCCCCAATTCTTCTGTTACAGTCACTGCTGTTACAGTCACTGCTGTCACAAGCTGATTTATTTCTTCCATTGATGTTATCTGGACAGTTGTAATTGCTGCATTTATATCCTTCATTAATGGTGCCAGATGTTTTCTGGGCACAATTTTTACGGTTGGCAATCTTAGCCTTTCTTCCTTTAAGGCAGCATGGGTCAAAATGTTCTCTTTAAGTTCTTGTTGCCTTGTGGTCAATTTACCAAAAGTTTCAACAATGTCCACAGTTTTCTCAAGCAAACTTTCTGCAATACTATTATTATTATTAATATTATTATGCAATTTATTTCATTGCACTTTACATGTGAAAAGGGACATACATAAACAAGTACAATAGTTATGAAAAATACCAGGCACACACAGGTACAGGAGGAGAGAGGACCCTGCCCATGAGGGCTCACAGTCTACAAGGGATGGGTGAAAATACAGTAAGTGAGGAGACAGAACCCTGCCCACGTGGGCTCACAGTCTACAAGGGATGGGTGAAGATAGAGTAGAAGAGGGTAGGGCTGATCATGAGACGGTTTGGCGGGCTGAGGATCTGAGTAGATTTGTCAGAAGATGTGAGTCTTCCGACTCCTTTTGAATGTTTCCATGCTAGGAATGCAGGAGCGGTAGGAAAGCTATGAGTAATACCATTATACAAATAAATATACCACCTCAATGTTATTCAAAAAAACTACTATGCTAACACCAACACAACAAAAAAGCAAGAAATGAGCAAAATACCCCAAAAATGAAAAAGTAAAAATGCAAGAGTGCAAAAAACATAACCAGGGAACTTAGTGACATAGATATGATCATATAAATGCATAAGCTGTCCCACCTCACCAAGGTGAACCCATCGGGACAGTCCTGCCTAACATTGGTACTAATACCTTGCCATCTGTCAGCGATGTGAATTGACTAGGACTGGATCAAGCCAAACTGGGCCCCAACAGAGAACACCATGCAATGAGATGGTACACATTATATCATGTCCAGCTCCAAGGTAGGCCACACCTATGATTGCAGAACTGCAAGAAAAGTTGAATAAATAAAACCAGGGCGGGAACTAAAGTGATACTGTGCAGTGGCGCAAGTTCACACAGGCCTCAAAATAGAAAACACAACAAAAAAGCAAAAATGTTAGGCATGACTGTCCCCATCGGGTCAACGTGGTGAGGTAGGACAGCTTACGCATTTATATGATCATATCTATGTCACTAAGTACCCTGATTATGTTTTTTGCACTATAGCATTTTTACTTTTTCATTTTTAGGGTATTTGCTCATTTGTTGTTTTTTTTGTTGTGTTGTCCATTATGAGGCCATTGTGAGCTCGCACCATTGCGAGTTCCAGCCCTGGTTTTATTTATGTTAACACCAACACTGACAACAATACCACTATAGAAGGAACAAAAAATACCCTTACACTATCACCACAAATTACTACCAAATAAGAACAGAATAACACAATAACAATGTTATTAACAAAAACAACTGTAATAAGGCTAATATTACCACCATACAGTAACAAAACAGGTGGTCTGTATACCTCATATAAGTTATATTACATACACCACTTTTATTCCCCTCTTATCTATTACCATACATCTTCTAAGTCCACACAGCAATAGTACCTGCTTTTGTGCCTCTATGCAGAAGTCATGTCTTCTTTGCAGCATCTTGCTTTGTGCATCCATGCAATAATTATGTCCTTCTTTGCAGCCCCATACAATAATCATGTCCCCTTTATTCCTATACAATAATTGTGTTCCTGTTTGTACCCCACAGAATAATGATGTCCATCTTTGAAGCCACGTACAACAACAAAAATGTCCACTTTGTGCTTCCATACTGTTTTTGTGTGTGAATTTTTTGTCATTGAAATTGTTATATATATCTAGTATTCCCTCTAATTTTCAATCAAAAATATTTAAACTTACCTTACCACAATTCTAAGACGAGCGATGATGTCCACTTCCTTCTTATCCCTGCAGACCGTAACTAGGGACCGGTGGCACATGGTGTGATAACATTGGGCTGCCTGACCTCCTGCTCACACTTCTGAGCTCTGATTGGCTGCAGATATTAAGCCACCTGTGCCTTACCAGCGCTAGTGACAGAGCCTAGCGCCAAAGGCCACTGTTTTTAACCGTATTGGCATCATGACAATGTAGACACAGTTAAAATCACATGGTTAGTGATGGGCGAATCCTAAATTATTCGGAATCGCTTGACTCTAGCAAGTCCGAGCCCAGGACTCGCTACTCGTTGCGAGTCTAGCGAGTCCAATGTTAATGAATGGGGAAGCGAGTAATAGCGAGTAGTGTGAGATTTACAAATCGCAGGGTCCTAGAGCCTGCCTGCTGCCTGATGTAGCAGTGCTGAGATTGTTCTCAGTCTGCTCATTCCCTGTGTACAGACATGAATGTCTGTGCACAGAGATGATGTAGCAGTGCTGAGATTGTTCTCAGTCTGCTCATTCCCTGTGCATAGACATCTATATCTATACACAGGGGATGTAGCAGAGAGGACATCGCGTTTTGGACTACGTCGGACGGAAGAGATTTTTTTAATTAAAGATGGAGTCCCTAATGGCTTTTTTTTTTATTTCTAATAAAAAAATTTCTCTGTGTTGTGTTTTTTTTAAAACAATTTAATAGAAATTCATGGCGGTCATGTCTAATATTGGTGTGACCGCCATAAATTTCGGGCTTAGGGCCAGCTGATAATACAAAGTTGGCCCTAACCTCTATTACCCAGCGTGCCACCGCCACCAGGGCCGCTGGAAGAGCGGGGTTCAGCGCCAGAGGATGGCGCTTCAATGAACGCGCCATCTTCTGGGGCGGATGCGGGCTGCAATTTGCAGCGGGGGGTGCCCAGAAAGCTTGGGCATCCCTGCGCTGCGGATTCCAGCCCCCAGCTGCTTAGCTGTACCTGGCTAGACATAGAAATTGCGCGGAGCCCCACGCATTTTTTTGACTCCGACTCCGAGACGACTCCGACTCCGACTCGACTCCGAGACGACTCCGACTCCGAGACGACTCCGACTCCGAGACAACTCCGACTCCGACTCCGAGACGACTCCGACTCCGAGACGACTCCGACTCCGACTCCGAGATGACTCCGACTCCAAGACGACTCCGACTCCGAGACGACTCCGACTCCGAGACGACTCCGACTCCGAGACGACTCCGACTCCGACTCGACTCCGAGACGACTCCGACTCCGAGACGACTCCGACTCCGACTCCGAGACGACTCCGACTCCGAGACGACTCCGACCCGACTCCGAGACGACTCCGACTCCGAGACGACTCCGACTCCGAGACGACTCCGACTCCGAGGCGACTCCGACTCTGAGGCGACTCCGACTCTGAGACTCCGACTCTGAGACTCCGACTCTGAGGAGACTCCGACTCCGAGACTCTGACTCTGAGCCTCTGACTCTGAAATTCATTAAATAATAAAAAAAAAAATGCGTGGGGCTCCGCGCAATTTCTATGTCTAGCCAGGTACAGCTAAGCAGCTGGGGGCTGGAATCCGCAGCGCAGGGATGCTCAAGCATTCTGGGCACCCCCCGCTGCAAATTGCAGCCCGCAGCCGCCCCAGAAGATGGCGCGTTCATTGAAGCGCCATCCTCTGGCGCTGAACCCCGCTCTTCCAGCGGCCCTGGTGGCGGTGGCACGCTGGGTAATAAAGGGGTTAATACCAGCTTTGTTATACAAGCTGGTATTAAGCCCGAGATTCTTAATGTCAGGCCACGTTTGACCCAGCCACTAAGAATCTCCAATAAAGGGTTAAAAAAACACAATACAGAGAAAATGTTTTATTTGAAATAAAAAAAAAAGCCATTAGGGACTCCATCTTTAATTAAAAAAATCCTCTTCCGTCCGACGCAGTCCAAAACGCGATGTCCTCTCTGCTACATCCCCTGTGCATAAATATAGATGTCTATGCACAGGGAATGAGCAGACTGAGAACAATCTCAGCACTGCTACATCAGGCAGCAGGCGGGCTCTAGGACCCTGGAGCTGCACAGAGAAGACAGCTGGACTCGCTCGCAAAGAAACAGCAGTTACTTTGCGAGTTTCCCTGCTATCACTGGCACAGTAGCCAGTGATTACTCGCACGAGTCTAATGCAAACAATGGCAATCCTAGTTTTGTCAGCGTTTCTGACAAAACTAAGATTGATATTGATTTGCATTGGACTCGTGCGAGTAATCACTGGGGAACTCGCAGAGTACCGAGTCCTGCGAGTCCCTTACTACTCGCCGAGTAACGAGTCCTAGCGAGTAGATTCGCCCATCCCTACACATGGTAACTATGGTACTGAGATGTACACGATGAGAGGGGGAGAGCAGATGTGAATCCACAACACTACACAGTGGTCTTTAATTACTAATTACATCATGGTAGTTAATGATCGATAGTTGGTGATTAAACGTCTAGATTAAATACATTTCCCACTGGTCTTATATGCCACGGAAACATATACAATCTAAATAATCACCTTTTAATATGGTTTTCTCGATTTCATGACTCACTACATACTTGTTAATTACTGTCATATTTAAAGAAATTGGCAGAGAATAAAATAGTATGTCAGCGTTTGATGAAAGACGAGCAGAGAACAAGGGTGGCTTAACGAGGTTTTAAATACTGAAATGTAATTGATTTACTTCTCGCAACACAATGTCTGTAGATATTCTGCTCATATGATATTGCGTAAATGTTGTTTTTAGCATCAATTTAATCTTCCGTGAGTGAGAACTTTCATAATTCTTCATTCTTTTGGCAAATCAAGAAGCTAAATAAAGGTGACTAACAGATTCAAACAAAGAACTTCTGTTTTACTAGGAGGAGACGAGTGCATTACCAATAAATCATAGGTTTGATCCCAAATGTCTTTTCTCATTTATTAGACAAGCTTTTCAAAAAAGGTTTCTTTTCCCCATCATATGGCCAATGTGTGCTCTATTAAAGGTTCTTTTGATGATGGAAAGCTTTACAAACGTGATTTGGCAAGATTACAATAGGTTGGGAATAATAAACACAGTGATTTGTCTTTCACAAAAATTTCTGACCTCATTCCCTATTCATAATCTATGGCAAAGTCTACCATTTGAGACTATAATCTAGGGGATTCCTTATTACGTATTGTATAGACGGGAAGACTTTACATTTGATCAATTTTCAGACTTTTAAAAAACACAAGCCGAGAAAATGAATACTAAATAAATGTAAAATATTATATCATTTGTTTAGTGATGGGCAAAGCCGAACTGTAAAGTCTATACCGGACATGTAGTGTCCGTGCATGGACCCCAAACACAAACATCTCTGTGTAGTCTGTGTTACTGTTCAGGTATGCCGGTCTGGATAAAGGGCTAGGGGGCTGCAAAAGGAAGCAAAATGGTAATTAAAGCATATTTATCAAGTTTCCACAAATGCCCTCACACCGTTTCTGGATCCAATCATTAAACTTTATAAATATTCACTTTTCGAATGACCATCGTCTGTGACAGTGTCTGTGAATGGTTAAAATCAGACTCCACCCCCACCCTCTGTGCTGGTGTCAGTGATTGGTTACCCTTGCACTGGCTGTCTGTGTCCCCAGAGTGGAATGCAAACATAAACAAATAATTGAGAAAAAACAACATGGGGTCCCCTGTATTTTTATACTCAGTGCAGATAAAGCAGACAGCTGGAGGCTGAACCCCCCCCCAGCAAGCTGCTTTATCTAGGCAGGGTATATCCTCTTATAAAGTAAGATGCAAAGTTAAGTTTCATTTCATTCCATGCTCGATAAAATTCTGAAAAAAAAGTTTTGCTATTCTAACCATATGGCAATCAGATCTAACAAGTGAGGTTGACTCCTTTGAAAGCTATTTTTATTACAAAATGATTATCAGGTTTTGATTTAGGAAATGAAATAGTTGATAAAAAGTTTCTTAAATGTTTCTCAGATTTTAGCCTTATAATATTGGAAAATACTGGAGCCTGCACATCAAAGGGCATATTTTCAACTGTGTGGAAACTGGAATAAGACAGTAGATGGAATCTGAGTCTGATACTATTGTGGTGCAAACTTTGATCTAGCCTTACATAGTAGTACATTACAGATTCTTCTTATAAGGGTGAACTTTTGTACAAAGCCTGAAGACAAGCAAGGTCTTGCTGACCTTAGCACCCACATCGAATTAACATTTTGGAGCACACACCTGTCCTATATAGTCAGAAACTGTCCTTAGTTTAATGCTCCGTAACTTGCTGTCTTTTTTTGAGTGACCAGTTCTCTTTATCACCATTCTGCCTGCACTATCAGTGCTGAAACTTCCTCCCCCCTCCTATCCCGGTATTGGGAATGGCATTGACCGCTTGCTTGACTGCCTTGAACTTAAAGTCTGCCTCTCTGTGATACTTTTGCACAGACTGTCAGTAGAGCAGAGGCAGAGACCTATTCCCACTTCTTGTAATCGATTTGGGGGTCTCTGCCACTTGTGTTGATTATATTTGACTGCAGGTAGTGGGCAGAAAGCTACACTGAAGTGAGAAACAAGGGGGTCATCACTTTGGAGAGATTTTTTTCAACAAGACAATATTTTTAAACAAAAGTAATTTGCAGACTAACTATTTAGCACATTATCCATCAAATGAGATCAAATGTCTAAGGCTGGTTTCACACTGCAGGATTTTCCTTGATCAGGTTCGATCAGGTTTGTGTGCCAAAACCAGGAGAGGAACCAGGAGAGGAACTTGCAGAGAAAAACTATAATTGAAAGATTGACACCTGTTCTGAGTTATGGAGACACTCCTGGTTTTGACACACAAACCTGATCAAACCTGATCAGGAAAAAAACTGCAGTGTGAAACCAGCCTAAAGGGTGGTTTACACGTAGCAAGATCGCTAACGAGATTGCTGGTACGTCACTGATTTTATGACGTAGCAGCGACCTCGCCGGCGACCTCGCTGCGTGTGACATTTATCAGCGATCAGCCCCCCACTGGGAGATCGCTGATCTTTATTGAATGGCTTTGGCTGTTTTTCAATCCGCGATCTCCCGCTGGCCAGGCTGCATCGCTGTGTGTGACAGGCAGACTTACCAACGATCCCCATTCTGTGGCCGAGACCCCGAACGATCCCAACGACCATCAGGTGTCGGCGCATCGCTAGGTGATCGCTGGTGAGATCTGCCTGTCTGACATCTCTCCAGCAACCACGTAGCGATGCACCAGCGATCCCGGTCAGGCAGGATCGTTGTCAGGATCGCTGGTGCGTCGCTACATGTAAACCCCCTTGAAGAATACAGGGACAAATTAAGACCTTATTGATAATTACATCTTCATTCATGTTATCACACAGGGATATATCCAAATATAAATGTCAGCAAAGTAAAAAATCACTGATACAACAGACAATTATTTAAAACAAATTTTTATTATTTCAGGTTTTTTGTATTCAATTAGTTTAGTTTATTGACTAGCCAAATAACATATTTTATCTCAATTGTTTTATCCACTTGGAGATGCTTGGAATGCTATCGTTTACATGTCCAGGTTAGCTGAAAAGGGCAGCAAAGTAATAATACGATGATGTCCAGGACAATTACATTAATGATTGCATTATCCGCTACTATGATCCAGAATAATAAACATGAATCACTCGATTAATTCCATCCATTATCAGAACATACATCAGCCAGAGGGAGAAGTCAACTAGAGATGGGCGAACCTGCAGATGTTCGGGTCCAGCAGAGCTGGACGGACTGTTTAAAAATTACTTCTCATTAGCTAAGTGTATTTCTGCTGTGTTCTAGAGTACAGCTGTACAGTGAAGGAAATAATAATTTGATCCTTTGCTGATTTTGTAAATTTGCCCACTGACAAAGACATGAATAGTCTATAATTTTAAGGGGAGAGAGAGATAGAATATCAAAAATAAAATCCAGAAAATCACACTGTCTGAATTATATAAATGTATTTGCATTTTGATGAGAGAAAAAAGGTATTTCATCCCCTACCAACCATTAATGGTGGGTTAACACGCCGCGATATCGGCGTCCAACTCCGACCCAACTCCGACAAAAAGTCACGTGGGTCGCGAGTTGGAGCCGATATCGGGCGCGCGTTGTACTGTTTTAGCGTACAACGCGATCCTGGAACGATGCCAAAAGGATATCGGAGTTGAATAGCAGAGCTATTCAACTTCCTGATATCGCAAGGCCGTTGTAGCAGGATCGCTGCGTGTGACAGCCCAACTCCGATGCGTACTCGCACCTCACCCATTAACTCCCATGTTAAATGGTCGTTACTGGGTTGGTGGGCGTACACATCGGAGGGACGTTGTTTCCCGATATCGCAGCGTGTAAACCGCCGATGCGATATCGGGAAAAGCGCTCAAAAAATGCGCGCTCCCGCGGCGTTGCCTCCGATATCGCGGCGATATCGGGACGTGTAACCCCACCATTACAGTTCTGGCTCGTACAGACCAGTTAAAGGCTCCTAATCAACTCATTACCTGCATTAAACACAGCTGTCACCTGTACAAAAGACTCCTGTCTACACACTAAATTAATCAGTCAGACTCTAATCTCTATAGCATGGTCAATGCCATCATGGGCAAGACATTCTCAGTTCCAGAATGGCATGTAATTCTGTAATGTTATGCAAAGTTGCATTACACAATTGCTCCCTTCACCTTTCTATTTTTGCCAACCTTTCTTTTCATGCCATTGTAATTGTCATTCTCATTTTTGCATTTAATTCATGAACCTAAGGATGAGCTTTCTAAAGGTACCGTCACACGGGGAGATATCGCCGGCGATGTTGCCGGCAACCGAGGGGCGTGGCCAGGTTGCGGCGACATCGCCGGCGAATTGCCGCGTGTGACAGGACGATAATCAGGCGATGAATCGCCTGAGTCACATCGCCAGGTTTCCCAACAATGTTGGGAAACCTGGCGATGTTGCTCAGGCGATTCTGCCTGATCGCCCTGTGTAACGCGGCAACCCGCAATGTTACTGGCGATTTCGCCTATCTCCAACATTGCGGGTTATCGCTTGCTGGGTTGCTGGGCGACCCAGCGAGCGATAGCCGCGGCAACTAGCCGGTGACATCGCCGGTAAGTTGCTCAGTGTGACAGCTCACCGGCGATGTTGTCAGGGATGCGCGCTCCCGCGATCGCCGGCAACATCGCCGGAGATATGTCCCTGTGTGACGGTACCTTAAGGGTGTCAGGGAAAATATCCTAGACCTGCACAAGGCTTGAATGAGTGTTTGGAGGAAGAGAAATACTACCTATGATTAGAGATGAGCCACCACCCCGGTGTTCGAATTCGATTTGATTCGTCGAATTTGATGTGTGTTCGTCGAATTGTTCGTCGAATGTTCGTCGAACAACGTCGAACCCCATTGAAAACAATGGCAGGCAAACACAAACACATACAAACACATAGAAAACAACTTCTAAGGTGTCCAAAAGGTGGCAAACTACTCAAAACACACAACAAACACAGGGAAAAGTGACAAGTGCATATAAAAATGCGAAAAGAAAAGAGATGGTCGAGTAAAAGGAGGAGACACAGATATAGGCATGTCATGCCCCTCTAAAATCTGTTTTTACTCCAGTATTTGTAAGGCCACAGTCAGACGAGGAGTACTTGGTGAGTTTTACTTCAGTATCTGTAAGGCCACGTTCAGACGAGGAGAACTTGGTAAGTTTTACTTCAGTATCTGTAAGCCCACGTTCAGACGAGGAGTACTTGGTGAGTTTTACTTCAGTATCTGTAAGGCTACGTTCAGACAAGGAGAACTTGGTGAGTTTTACTTCAGTATCTGTAAGGCCATGCTCAGACGAGGAGAACTTGCTGAGTTTTACTTCAGTATCTGTAAGGTCACATTCAGACGAGGAGAACTTGGTGAGTTTTACTTCAGTATCTGTAAGGCCATGCTCATACGAGGAGAACTTGGTGAGTTTTACTTCAGTATCTGTAAGGCCACGCTCAGACGAGGAGAACTTGGTGAGTTTTACTTCAGTATCTGTAAGCCCACGTTCAGACGAGGAGAATTGGTGAGTTTTACTTCAGTATCTGTAAGGCCACACTCAGACAAGGAGAACTTGGTGAGTTTTACTTCAGTATCTGTAAGGCCACGTTCAGACGAGGAGAACTTGGTGAGTTTTACTTCAGTACCTGTAAGGCCACGTTCAGACGAGGAGTACTTGGTGAGTTTTACTTCAGTATCTGTAAGGCTACGTTCAGACAAGGAGAACTTGGTGAGTTTTACTTCAGTATCTGTAAGGCCACGTTCAGACGAGGAGAACTTGGTGAGTTTTACTTCAGTATCCGTAAGGCCACGTTCAGATGAGGAGAACTTGGTGAGTTTTACTTCAGTACCTGTAAGGCCACGTTCAGACGAGGAGAACTTGGTGAGTTTTACTTCAGTATCTGTAAGGCCATGCTCAGACGAGGAGAACTTGGTGAGTTTTACTTGAGTATCCGTAAGGCCACGTTCAGACGAGGAGTACTTGGTGAGTTTTACTTCAGTATTTGTAAGGCCATGCTCAGACGAGGAGAACTTGCTGAGTTTTACTTCAGTATCTGTAAGGTCACATTCAGACGAGGAGAACTTGGTGAGTTTTACTTCAGTATCTGTAAGGCCATGCTCAGACGAGGAGAACTTGGTGAGTTTTACTTCAGTATCTGTAAGGCCACGCTCAGACGAGGAGAACTTGCTGAGTTTTACTTCAGTATCTGTAAGGTCACATTCAGACGAGGAGAACTTGGTGAGTTTTACTTCAGTATCTGTAAGGCCATGCTCATACGAGGAGAACTTGGTGAGTTTTACTTCAGTATCTGTAAGGCCACGCTCAGACGAGGAGAACTTGGTGAGTTTTACTTCAGTATCTGTAAGCCCACGTTCAGACGAGGAGAATTGGTGAGTTTTACTTCAGTATCTGTAAGGCCACACTCAGACAAGGAGAACTTGGTGAGTTTTACTTCAGTGTCTGTAAGCCCACGTTCAGACAAGGAGTACTTGGTGAGTTTTACTTCAGTATCTGTAAGGCCATGCTCAGACGAGGAGAACTTGGTGAGTTTGGGTAGGGTCACATTGCAAACATGAATTGCATTCACCGCATCCGGATCCGGATGCGGTGAATGCAATGCCGGTCCCACACATTTTTTCTCAAAAATGTGTGCATAATACCGCACTGCGTTCACCGGATGGCTCAGGATGTGTAATCCTAAGCCATCCGGTAACTGCAGAGTTTGTGGTTCCCGATCGGCAAAGTTAATAAAGATTTAATTTGAGTACCGAAATGACTGTTAGAGATCTGTAGGGGGGCTTAGACCCCCCTACAGACCGGGCGGCCACTTCTATAGTGTTCTTCTATATTTTTACCTATGGCACGGGCTGATCTGAGCTCCGTGCATGTGATCCAAATATCCCCCCTCCCCCTATCACTATACTGGGGTGCATAGACCCCTGTATTACAAATAAGCTGTATTGATGTGTAGTATCGGTTAAATATGTACATATGCATTGTAAGTATATACTTACAATCTTTCGTAGGCAGAGTGAAGGAAATCCATGGGCGGGGCTGTGTGCAGCAGCCTCCGCCCGCTCCTTCTTGATGCCCGCCCCCTCTGGCCGTAATCCAGTCTTGTGAGGGCGGGCACGTCGTTAAAGGGGCGTGGCTAATCGCGGCACATAGTTAGCCACGCCCCTTTAACGACGTGCCCGCCCTCACATGACTGGATTACGGCCAGAGGGGGCGGGCATCAAGAAGGAGCGGGCGGAGGCTGCTGCACACAGCCCCGCCCATGGATTTCCTTCACTCTGCCTACGAAAGATTGTAAGTATATACTTACAATGCATATGTACATATTTAACCGATACTACACATCAATACAGCTTATTTGTAATACAGGGGTCTATGCACCCCAGTATAGTGATAGGGGGAGGGGGATATTTGGATCACATGCACGGAGCTCAGATCAGCCCGTGCCATAGGTAAAAATATAGAAGAACACTATAGAAGTGGCCGCCCGGTCTGTAGGGGGGTCTAAGCCCCCCTACAGACCTCTAACAGTCATTTCGGTACTCAAATTAATTCTTTATTAACTTTGCCGATCGGGAACCACAAACTCTGCAGTTACCGGATGGCTCAGGATTACACATCCTGAGCCATCCGGTGAACGCAGTGCGGTCCCGGTAAACGCTGCGAAAACTGCTGCCTGCATGATTTTAAACGCAGGCAGCAGTGCCGGATCCGGCCACCGGATGGCTTGTGAAGCCATCCGGTGTTTTGCATAGGCTTCTATCAGGAGCCTTTCCTGGTCCGGTTTTGAGCTTTTTTAAAGCTCAAAACCGGATCAGGATTTTAAACAAAAAACGACGATGTGACCCTAGCCTTTTACTTCAGTATCTGTAAGGCTTGTACTTGGTGATGTTTTTCCTCACTGTATGTAAGGCCTCATTCAGACTATGAGTATTGTGTCACATTTAGGGGACTACAAGAAGAGTCTCCATTTTTTTCAAAAAATTTGGGCACAGACACCACTTAAGTGGCATCAATTGCCCCACAGTTACAAAATTTAAATGGTTACTTTTAGGCCAAAAACCACAAGGCTTCATTCTCCCCAGGATGACACAGGAGTAGAAAAGTCCTTGCGGATCCATGCCTTGTTCATCTTTATGAACGTTAGTCTGTCCACATTCTGGGTGGACAGACGCGTGCGCTTTTCTTTCAGCACACCACCAGCAGCGCTGAAGACACGTTCCGAGAGAACGCTGGCTGCGGGGCATGACAAGATCTCCAAGGCACGAGTGGCGAGCTCAGGCCATTTTTCCAATTTGGAAGCCCAAAATGAGCAAGGCTCCAGTTCCTCAGTCATGGCATCGATGTTAAGTTGTAGATACTCGTGTACCATCCGCTCCAGGCGTTGACTATGTGTCAGACTTCTCGTTTCTTCAGGCCTTTCAAACGATGGTCGGAAGAAATTGTGGAACGAGGCAAAGAAATTGGTGTTAACACCACCACCTATGGTGTTACTGGTATGGTGTGAGTGATGATGACTCGACAGTCCCATGGTTGACAAGTGAGTAATGTGAGATTCACTCTGTCTACCACTGGTGGTTTGTGGAAAAGCCGATCTCAGATTATGTATCAGCTTCTGCTGATACTCCTGCATGCATGCATCCCTTTGTATGGCTGGAATTATGTCAGCAAATTTGGTCTTGTACCGGGGATCGAGGAGTGTGGCAACCCAGTAGTTGGCATTGCTTCTAATTCGGACAATCTGAGGGTCATGTTGCAGGTAGTGCAGGTAGTGCAGCAAGAAGGGGCTAATGTATCTTGCGCATCCAGGAGGACCAAGTCCTTGTTTGTTGGTGGTGGGAAGGTCAGAATCATGCTTCCTTCCTCTGTCCTCTCCCCCCAACCTCACACAACAGAAATATCATCAAGGTCTCCCTCATCTGCTGACTCTTACATGCCCATCGTCAGTTCCTCCTCCATTTCTTCCTGGGCTCCTGCACCTTCCTCAGCAGTTTGGCTGCTACCATGCGCCTTCGTTATTCCCTCTCCACCACCCTCCCATGCCTGCCGTCTTGTTGCTGCCGACCGTGAGGACCTTGGAGATGTTGTCATCCCTTCCGCATAGGACTCCTCCTGTACTTCCTGCACCTCCTCTTGTCCCACCACCTGACTCCGAATATTCTTTAGTGCTCCAGCATGTAGGTAGATCACCGGAATAGTCATGCTGATCATGGCATCATCAGCACTAAACATCTTCGTCGCCATCTCAAAACTGTGCAGAAGGGTGTAAAGGTCCTTGATCTGAGACCACTCCTGAAGCGTGATCTGCCACACCTCTGGATCTTGTTGGCCCAGGCTATACGTCATAACGTATTGCACCAGGGCTCGTCAGTGCTGCCACAGTCGCTGCAACATGTGCAGAGTAGAATTCCAGCGTGTCGGCACATCGCATTTCAGCCGGAGAACGGGCAAGCCGAAAGACTTCTGGAGCAAAGCAAGTCGTTGAGCTGCGGGATGCGAACGCCTGAAGTGCGCATACAGCGATCGTGCCCTCTGCAGAAGCCCATCTAGGCCGGGATAGTGTGTCAAAAATTGCTGGACAACCAGATTCAACACGTGAGCCATACAAGGCACGTGTGTGATATTGCCCAGGCAAAGGGCCGCAACCAGGTTTGCAGCAGTGTCACACATGGCCTTCCCTGGCTGCAGGTTGAGTGGAGACAACCATTGCTGAAACTCGGTCGCCAGAGCTGACCACAACTCCTCAGCTGTGTGACTTACGTTTCCAAGGCATTTGAGGGTAAAGACCGCCTGATGACGTTGAGCCTTGCTGCCAGCATAGTTGGGAGGTGTGCAGGATTCCTTCTCTGCAGTTACAACACGGGTGGCATTACCAGACAGGCTTTGGGCGGAGGTGGAGGACCGAGACGAGGTTGAGGAGGCAGAAGCAGTGGAGGAACTCCTACCTACAGAGGATTGACGCACAACTCGTGGGTACGGCAAGAATTGGACAGCAGACCCTTCTCCAACTCTCACCATAGTTACCCAGTGCCCAGTCAGCGACATGTAACGCCCCTGTCCATGCTTACTGGTCCAAGTGTCTGTGGTGAAATGCACCCTGTCACACACAGAGTTTCTCAAGGAAGCGGTGATGTTGTCTGCGACATGCTGGTGTAGCGCAGGCACACCTTTCTTGGAGAAGTAGTGGCGACTGGGCATCTGGTACTGGGGCACTGCGATGGACATAAGGTCTCGAAAATCCTCTGTGTCCACAAGGCGGAAAGGCAGCATTTCTGAAGTCAAGAGCTTGCAGATGGTGAAATTCAAGCACTTAGCTTTCTCATGACTTGGAGGAAATGGCCTTTTACTTGTCCACATCTGAGGGACAGAGGGCTGGCTGCTGTGTTGAGATGGGGTTGAGTAGGGTGTCACTGGCAAACTGCAGGTCTGGGAGGAAGGTGCAGATGAACATGTACTGTTGCCTTCATCCAAAGGTGGTGCTCTCGATGTCTGAGAGAGCTCAACACCAGCAGCATTGTCCACTTGAAAACCAAGTGACGACCTGCCAATCACACTGCCTGTAAAGAGGTGGAAGGTCTACATCCAAAGGTATGTGTGACTGCTGTCCCCACAGTCACAGATGATGAAGAGCACACGGATGCACTTGATGGGGCAGATGGTGGTAGGCCGCCCCGGTAGCCCGCATTCTAGCACGGTGAGCTTCCCACTGCGACTTGTGCTTCATGTCCATGTGGCGGTTCATACAAGAAGTACTCAAGCTACTAAGCTTTTGGCCTGTACTCAGAGATTGGTGACAAATCTTGCAGATGACAGGCGGTGTAGTTGTTTGTTTTAGAAGTGGCCTACACTGCTTCTTTTTTAGTGGCTTTGGATTAAGGGAGTTTGGAAGGGAGGACTTACTGAATTGCTGGTTGTATTTTATTAATACTTTGCATTTCTTTTTACTTATCATTTCTGTCTGGTGCAATCCCCATTAGGAAATGAGCTCCATGATTGGCAATGCCATCCAGTGTACATCTTGCCACATGTATGCATTCCTTGACCAGCCGGCCGAGGGTGCATACTGCTGTGTGAGATGTGAGTACGTTGTGCATTTGGAAGCCCAGATACTGGATCTAAATGAACGACTGACAACGCTGAGATCCATAGACAATATGGAAAGGAGTCTGCTGCTCACTGAACAGCTGCTCAATGGGATAGATGTGGGGGAGGATGGTACTATGGAGCCTGAGGACCATGAGGTAGCTAGCTGGGTGACAGTTAGAAGGCGGGGTAGAGGGAAGGGTGCCAGGGAGGCTAGCCCTGATCTGGCACACCCCAATAAATTTGCTATGTTGGCAGATGAGGGGGGTGTGAGTTCAGGGATAGCACTGCTGCAGCAGGGCATGACCTCTGAAAGCCAGAAGCGTGTCTGCTCCAGTAAGGGGGAAAACAGGAGAGTAGGGCAGGCCAGACAGGTGCTGGTAGTGGGGGACTCAATTATTAGGGGAATAGATAGGGCAATCTGTCACAAAGACAGGGATCGTCGAACAGTGTGCTGCCTACCTGGCGCTCGAGTCCGGCACATCGCTGATCGGGTTGACAGATTACTGGGAGGGGCTGGTGAGGACCCAGCGGTCATAGTGCACATTGGCACAAATGACAAAGTTAGAGGTAGGTGGAAGGTCCTTAAAGATGATTTCAGGGAATTAGGCTGCAAGCTTAAGGCAAGGACCTCCAAGGTAGTATTCTCTGAAATACTGCCTGTACCACGTGCCACACCAGAGAGGCAACGGGAGATTAGGGAGATAAATAAGTGGCTCAGGAATTGGTGTAGGAAGGAGGGGTTTGGGTTCCTGGAGAACTGGGCCGACTTCTCTGTTGGCTACAGGTTCTATGCTAGGGACGGGCTGCACCTCAATGGGGAGGGTGCAGCTGTGATGGGGGAGAAAATGGCTAGAAGGTTGGAGGAGTGTTTAAACTAGGGATTGGGGGGGAGGGTATTCATTGTATAGGAGGGGAAGATAGTGTAAACAGTAACCTGGGCACAAGTAATAAAATTGGGGGTGGCATGGGGGGTGGGGTTAGAACAGTCAATCTAGTAGGAAGGAATAGAGGTAAAGAGAGATGCATAAAGTGCATGTTCACTAATGCCAGAAGCCTCACCAACAAAATGGAGGAATTAGAATTGATTTTGTTGGAAAATAATTATGACATGGTGGGGATTTCGGAGACTTGGCTGGACGAGAGCCATGACTGGGCTGTTAATTTACAGGGCTATTGTCTGTTCAGAAATGACCAAACAAATAGGCGAGGAGGAGGTGTATGTTTATACGTAAAATCATCCTTAAAACCCATCCTGCGTGATAATATAGGTGAATCTAATGGAAATGTAGAGTCTCTGTGGGTGGAGATAAGGGGAGGGGGAAAAAATAATAAATTACTGATAGGGGTTTGTTACAAGTCCCCAACAATAATGGAAGTGGAGGAGAATATCCTCATAAAGCAAATAGATGAAGCAGCGACTCAGGGAGAAGTCATTATTATGGGGGACTTCAACTACCCTGAAATACATTGGGGATTAGAAACCTGCAGTTCCAGCAAAGGTAATAAGTTTTTGAAAACTATGAGAGACAATTACCTTTCACAACTGGTTCAGGACCCAACAAGAAGGGGGGCACTGCTGGACCTAATATTAACCAACAGGCCAGACCGCATATCAAATATACGGGTTGGAGGTCACTTGGGTAATAGTGATCATAACTTAATAAGCTTTCAAGTATCCTTTACTAAGACGTGTAGTAGAGGGGCCACAAGGACACTAAACTTCAGGAAGGCAAATTTCCAATGGTTGAGAGATGATCTTAGTGCAATAAACTGGGACGATGTCCTGAGACATAAAAGTACACAACACAAATGGGAGTTGTTTATTAGCATCCTGAATAGGACCTGTGCACAATATATACCCTATGGGAATAAGCATGCTAGAAATAGGAGGAAACCACTATGGCTAAATAAAGCGGTAAGAAGTGCAATATGTGACAAAAAGAAAGCATTTAGGGAATTAAAGCAAGTAGGTAGTGATGAAGCATTAAATAAATACAGAAAATTAAATAACATTTGTAAAAAGCAAATCAAGGCAGCAAAGATTGAGACAGAGAGACTCATTGCCAGAGAAAGTAAAAAGAATCCCAAAATATTTTTTAACTACATAAATAGTAAGAAACTAAAAAATGATGGTGTTGGCCCCTTTAAAAATAGTCTGGGTGAAATGGTGGATGAGGATGAGGAAAAAGCAAATATGCTAAATGACTTTTTTTCAACAGTATTTACACAAGAAAATCCCATGACAGACAATATGATCAGTGATAACAAAAATTCTCAATTAAACGTCACCTGCTTAACCCAAGAGGAAGTACGGCATCGTCTAAAAATCACTAAAATTGACAAATCCCCGGGCCCAGATGGGATACACCCCAGAGTGCTGCAGGAATTAAGTACTGTCATAGATAGACCATTATTTTTAATATTTAAAGATTCCATAATAACAGGGTCTGTACCACAGGACTGGCGTATAGCAAATGTGGTGCCAATATTCAAAAAGGGGACAAAAACTGAACTTGGAAATTATAGGCCAGTAAGCTTAACCTCTACTGTGGGTAAAATCCTAGAGGGTTTTCTAAGAGATGCTATACTGGAGTATCTGAAGAAAAATAACCTCATGACCCATTATCAACATGGTTTTACGAGGGACCGTTCCTGTCAAACTAATCTAATAAGCTTCTATGAAGAAGTAAGTTCTGGACTGGACCAAGGAAATGCAGTGGATGTGGTGTATATGGACTTTTCAAAAGCTTTTGATACGGTGCCACACAAAAGGTTGATACATAAAATGAGGGCAATGGGGATAGGGGAAAATATGTGTAAGTGGGTTAAGAACTGGCTTAGTGATAGGAAACAAAGGGTGGTTATTAATGGAACACACTCAGAATGGGTCACAGTTAACAGTGGGGTACCACAGGGGTCAGTGTTGGGCCCGCTTCTATTTAATATATTTATTAATGACCTTGTAGGGGGCATACAGAGTAGAATCTCAATATTTGCAGATGACACTAAACTCTGCAGGGTAATCAATACAGAGGAGGACAATTTTATATTACAGGAGGATTTATGTAAACTAGAAGCTTGGGCTGCTAAATGGCAAATGCGCTTTAATGGGGATAAATGTAAAGTCATGCACTTGGGCAGAGGAAACAAAAGGTATAATTATGTGCTTAATTGTAAAACACTGGGCAAAACTGTCACTGAAAAAGACCTGGGTGTATGGGTAGATGACAAACTCACATTTAGTGGCCAGTGTCAGGCAGCTGCTGCAAAGGCAAATAAAATAATGGGATGTATTAAAAGAGGCATAGATGCTCATGAGGAGAACATAATTTTACCTCTATACAAGTCACTAGTGCGACCACACTTAGAATACTGTGTACAATTCTGGTCTCCGGTGTATAAGAAAGACATAGCTGAACTAGAGCGGGTCCAGAGAAGAGCGACAAAAGTTATTAGAGGACTAAGGGGTCTGCAATACCAAGACAGGTTATTAAACTTGGGGTTATTTAGCTTGGAAAAACGAAGGCTTAGGGGTGATCTTATAATAATGTATAAATATATGAGGGGGCAGTACAGAGACCTTTCTAATGATCTCTTTACTCTTAGGCCTGAGACTGGGACAAGGGGGCATCCTCTACGTCTGGAGGGAAGAAGGTTTAATCATAATCACAGACGCGGATTCTTTACTGTAAGAGCAGTGAGACTATGGAACTCTCTGCCACATGATGTTGTAATGAGTGAGTCACTACTAACATTTAAGAAGGGCCTGGATGCCTTTCTTGAAAACTATAATATTACCAGTTATACATACTAGATTCTTTGATAGGGCGTTGATCCAGGGAATTAGTCTGATTGCCGTATCTGGAGTCAGGAAGGAATTTTTTCCCCCAATGTGGAGATTAGTGTTGCCACATGGGTTTTTTTTTGCCTTCCTCTGGATCAACATGTTAGGCTATGAGTTGAACTAGATGGACTTAAAGTCTTCCTTCAACCTTAAAAACTATGTTACTATGTATGTTACTGCTACTTGACCCAAAGTGAGACCTGGGCAAGGTGCAGGTAAAAATTAGAAGTAAGTAACTACACAGGCGGTGTAGTTGTTTGTATTAGAAGTGGCCTACATTGGCTTCTCTTTGTGGCACTGCTACTTGACCCAAAGTGAGACCTGGGCAAGGTGCAGTTAAAAATTAGAAGTAAGTGACTATACAGGCGGTGTATTGTTTGTATTAGAAGTGGCCTACACTGCTTCTTTTTTAGTGGCACTGCTACTTGACACAAAGTGAGACCTGGGCAAGGTGCAGGTAAAAATTAGCACCAACTACACAGGCGGTGTAGCGTCTTTCACAAGTGGGCTACACCACTGTGTAAGTGACACTGCTACAGTACTAGCCCGAACAAATTGCCTGGACTAGCTGCAGCCAAAAAATGCCTACTAAGACAGATGGTGTAGCTTTCTTCACAGCAGTGCTACACTACCTGCCCTAAAGGACTCCCAGAGCTAGATGTGGCCAGATGCTGTGAAAAAACGCTTGCACAGCACTGGCACACTTCTGCCTAGCAAAAACTAATAGGGACTGCTCTAACCTAGCCCTAAAAAGGGCTGAAATTAAAACTAGTCCCTGCTTCTATGAAGTACACCTAAAAAAGGGCTGCCAGACTACTAGCCCCTAGTCACTAATCGCTACTCCTATGAAGCAGCCCTCAAAAGGGCCGATACTCCTAAAATTAGCACCCTACCTCCAGTCCCTAGTCCCTAAACCTATCTATCTACCTCACTAGCTGAATCAGAACACAATTGCTTGATTTCGCTCTATATCGCCCACAGCAGCAGCAGTGCCGTCTGACACAGAGCTACAGCAATGAGCAAATGGTGGCGATGGAGAAAATGGCTGGGTCTTATAGTGCCAGGACATGTGACTTACACAGCCAATGATGCCTAACCTTGCTTGTGTGCAAAAAATGCACTTTGCTGTGTGTATGTGTGATTGGATGACAGCCTGCACCGCCCCACTGTACGTGCAGTTTGGAGGAAAAAAATGAAGATCGCTATCATTTCTGCAGCACTGGTACAACACCCCCCCCACACACATTATACCCAGAAACTGGATATTCACAGTCATTAACACGGTTAGGGTTAGGGTTAAGCTTTTGGTGATCGAAGCGTTATCGAACATAACCGCGAACTGACGAATTTCAAGTTAATTGTTCTAATTCGACGAATGCCTCGAGCACCGCCCAAACAGCTTGAATTTGAGATTGGCGAACAAATCGAATCGAACACCGCTCATCTCTACCTATGATCCAAAGAACACCATCCGCACTCTCAAACATGGCGCTGGAAACATTATGTTTGGGGTGTGTTTCTCTGCTAAGGGTGCAGGACTACTTCACCACATCAATGGGTCAATAGATGGAGCCATGTACCGTAAAATCCTGAGTGACAACCTCCTTCCCTCTGCCAGGACATTAAAAATGGGTCCTGGCTGGATCTTCCAGCAAAATGACCCAAAACATGCAGCCAATAGAATAAAGGAGTGGCTCAAAAAGAAGCACATGAAGGTCATGGAGTGGCCTAGCGAGTATCCAGACCTTAATCCCATAGAAAACTTAAGGAGGGAGTTGAATCTCTGAGCTGCCAAGTGACAGCCTCAAAATCTTAAAGATTTAGAGATGATCTGCAAAGAGGAGTGGACTAAAATTACTCCTGACTTGTGCGCAACCTCATCATCAACTACAAAAAACATCTGACTACTGTGCTTGCCAACAAGGGTTTTGCCACCAAGTATTAAGTCTTGTTTTCCAGAGGGATCAAATACTTATTTCTCTCTGCAGAATGCAAATAACTTTATATAATTTAGACAATGGGATTTTCTGGATTTTATTTTTGATATTCAATCTCTCACTGTTCAAAATTAACCTACCCTTGAAATTATAGACTGTTCATGTCTTTGTCAGTGGGCAAACTTACAGCAAGGGATCAAATAATTATTTCCTTCACTGTATATTTCTTCATAGTTATGTTTTTTCAGCTGGCACTTGTTCACATTCATTGGTGTCACCAGTCAGTGTTCTGATAAATTTGTAGGTATTTTTTCTGACTGAGCAACCATGCCCCAACCCACCCCACAGCCATGGTGTGTTCACCATATTATTTAGCAGGGTTCCTATCTGTCCAGACAGGCAGGTTTTTAATAACACATAGAGGCATTTCAGGTTAGATTCCCCGTAGATGAGATCACCTTGTCTCTGGTTATCGGGCTGATATGAATTGGCCAATACATTAGTCAAGCATCTAAATTTTTTTTCATATAGATGTAAAGCAGTTATGCATTTTAACATTTTTCTTAGACTAGGGCCACACTGACGTTTTTACCCTATTGTAATGCAATCCGGTTAAAACTAAGACGTTTTCCCAGAAGAAGAAGTGTTACCGGCCGCTATGCGGTTCGGGAGAACGCTGCACCTGGTTACCCAATGTGTACCATTGTTACCAGCCATACACAAAGCTGCATGGACTGCGCTTTAACAATAGAGAGTAAAGGGCACTGCTCCAAATTAGTCAATCCGCAAGTTATTGTTGCCAATAGGTAGGAGGCACAAATCCGGGGTGCCAGTCTGAAGAGTGACCAGGTAACCAAACAAATGAAGATGGAAAAAAGACGGCACTCACCGGAGTGGAAGCAAACAGCGGTGTCCTTTATTGAGGGAACGTCACATGAATGCAGGGAGGGGGTGCCAGGGTGATGACGGACCGTTTCGGGCTCTCGCCCTTCTACTGGTCACATATGGCTGCAGGTGTCTGCTCCAATCTTATATAGAGAGAGCAGAGCCGCCCAATCGGGCGTCACCAATCAGCCGTTTCTTGGGGTAAGTTCCCTGACACCCCCAGGAACAAGAAGAATAAAACCCCGAAAAAACCAACTACACCTAAAACCCCTCCAGAAACACCAGTGACTCCAGTTATCCCTAAAGACCCAAAAAGTCGCAATAATAAAAAGAACAGGAAAAATAGAAAAACAGGTGAAAACGTGGATAAAGATCAGGATGTGGACACTTTTAGTAGCAGTTCCAGTACTCATGACCTCCCTTTAGACGCAGAACCCGAAGGGGAGGAAAACGTGGATTCAGAAGAAGAAAGAATTTTTCCACCACCCCTGAAGAGAAAGCAGGTGTCATGGCGGGAATAGAAGAAGAAGCTGATTTAAAAGTCTATAATTTAACTGACCGTCCTTTGACTTCTGATATGTTTGATGTCCTCCAGAAAGGCCTCAGTTTCTGCGTTGCGGAAATTTTCGACTACGCAGAATTTAGGGCTGATCTGTTTAGAGCCGTTAGAAAATTGCAGCTCTGTAAACATTTTGAGGTACAAAAAGGTATGGGTTCTGTTGATGCCGAGATGAGTCACACTAAAATCTTTAATAGCAATGTAAGTATTGGTCCGCTGGGTTTTTTTCCAGGAGGGAATATAGGGCCACAATCACAATCCGATGTAGCTCTATTGTTGGGAATTAATGAGAGTCAGGATTCCACCCCAGAGGAGATAAGGGGGTCTAGACCTGCCTTCACAGGTGGGGTCAAGTCTTCCTTTATGCCTCCTGTTGGACAAGGTGATAATTTAGACTTGTTCACTGAACTAGTGGACCGAGATATTAAAGCCCTGGTTTACCCTGATCCCCCTCAGAATCTTACAAAAGGTGAACTACATGCTATAAGAGAAATGAGACAGTGGCCTGATGTCGTGTTCCGAAAGGCGGATAAGGGGGGCAGCATCGTGCTGCTCCCCAGATCGGCCTGTCTGGAGGAGGCCTTCCGACAATTGAATCGGAGGGATACCTATGTGGCCTTGCCGGGTGATCCTACTCTGGAACATCAAAAGAAATTACGGTCATTCTTGAGATCTTATGTCTTTAAGAATGTACTGTCTTTAACAGAAGCCGAGAAGCTTTATCCTGAGCATCCGGCGAGGCCGCATTGGTATTACCTCCCAAAAGTCCATAAGGATTTGTCTGCCCCTCCTGGTAGGCCGATCGTGTCCGCCATAGGTTCTCTTCTAGAGCCTCTGTCTAAATTTCTGGACTGGTTTCTGCACCCATACCTCGCCACGGTACCGTCACTGGCTAAAGACACGTACGATTTTGTGAGGATGATAGATCAGATCAATTGGGGGAGAACTTCAGATTAGCCTCCATAGACATTGAAAGTTTATACACAAGGATCCCACAAGCACTGGCAGTGACGGTGGTGAGGAGGTTGCTGACCAATAATGATGTGGATATTGATGTGACTGATTTCGTGTGCTAGGCATTGGAATTCATCCTTTCACACAATGTTTTCAGCTTTGTTGATCATTGGTTTGCTCAGAAGGGGGGTGTGGCCATGGGTACTCCAGTGGCTTGTACCCTGGCCAACCTCTTTCTTGCTGCCTTTGAGGAGGAATATGTGTTTACATAACAAAATCCGTTTTTGATACATATAAGACATTATATCAGATATGTCGACGACGTGCTAATAATATGGGAAGGTGACGAGAAGGGGTTCAGCGATTTTTGAATGATAATTCCTTTAATATCAACTAGAAAAGAAGGGAGATACAAGAGGCGCAGATTGTGCCCTATCAAACAGACACTATAGTTCTTATGTGGATTATAAGTGTATCCACTCACCTTTTATGGTTGTGAGACTCACAACCAGTTTAAAAGCATAAGGCAGCTGCTGCAGAACCTCCACCAACGCCACAAAACCGCGGGAAATCAGAAGATAAAACTGGAATGGTATCCACGGTCCGCGCTGCTGCTCTTTATCCAAGGAATCCACAAGAGGTTATTACCATCAAAAGTTCTTTATTTCATCACACCAACGCGTTTCGGTGCTGTCCCAGCACCTTCCTCCCTCACCTTCCCTGAGGAAGGTGCTGGGACAGCACCGAAACGCGTTGGTGTGATGAAATAAAGAACTTTTGATGGTAATAACCTCTTGTGGATTCCTTGGATAAAGAGCAGCAGCGCGGACCGTGGATACCATTCCAGTTTTATCTTTAAATTCCTTTAATATGGCCTTTACCTCAGTTTTCGGAGATAAGACGCTCGAATTTTTGGATGTGAAACTTGAATTGCTTGACAACAAACTGGTAAGGTCAGTATTTAGAAAACCTACAGCCACGAACTCGCTGTTGCACTTCAATAGCGCTCACCCTGAACATACGAGAATAGAACTTCCTTTCAGCCAGTTTTTGCATTTTAAACGTATTAACAATGTCGCTGAAAATTTTGAATCGCAAGCTGATTCGTTAGAGCAAGCTTTGTCACGACGGGGATACCCCGCCCATGTGTTAAAACAAGCTCAAGTGAGGGCGACTAATCATTCCCCCCATGTCACTTTCGAAACTCACGATGCCAGTGACTATAGCCAATCAAAGAAATTCTTTTTCAGTTTCAGACACGGTCCAATGTTTTTGCGGATAGCAGCTGCTATAAGAAGGCACTGGCACGTGGTTGAAGCGGACAAAACTCTGTCAAAAGTTTCCCCGACTTCGGTTGTGACATATAGGAGGTGTAAAAATTTAGGTGACATGTTGGTACGGAAAAGGATAAAAAAGATAGACAATGGCAATACTTGGTTGAGTACGAAACGTTTGCAGGGGAATTATAAATGTGGACATTGCAATTGGTGTCCCCAGTTAGCTACTGGTCCCTGGATTGATTTGGGAGGACGGAGGATTAAAGTAAAATCGTTCATTAATTGCCGTACCAAGTGGGTCGTATATGCCATATGGTGTCCATGTAAGAGATTTTACGTGGGAAAAACCATTAGACCATTGTTTGTTAGGGCCAGAGAACATTTTGGGTCTATTGTAAGGAAAAAAGGCTCCCCAAGACTTATCGAACATGTCACCGAACACCACAACGGGGATGCCAGTGTTTTGCGCTTTGCTGGAATTGAAAGGCTGTTCCCTTCTAAGAACGGAGGGGACCAACATAAGCGTTTGTTGCAGATCGAGGCCAATTGGATCTTGGAGCTGTCTGCTCAGGGTCCACTTGGCCTAAATGATAAGTTGGATTTGGCCGTGTATATTTGAGTTACAGCTAATAGTGTCTAATGGCTTGAATGAGTTTCGGATTGTTCTCTTTCTTTATTGGGAGATAGATATTTTAGTTATAGCCTTCCTGACTGACTTTTGTGTCTTTGTATATAGGGGGCTTTTCACCTGAGTCCAGTGATAGAGTAAATCCCCCCTATTAATGAGGTTAGTAGTTTCTGCATTTTTTGAGACATATGTACACTTACACTGAATGGGTTGTTAGTGATTGTGTGCCTTGTCTATGGGGAAGTGTTGTAGTGAGCTTTCCACCATATTGCTGGTAAATAAGGGAGGATTCCTTTTCTAATTGAAATGTCATTACTAGGTAGCCTTTTAAATTTGGTTGCTGTTCATATATGTAATGTTGCGTGCTGTAATTTGCAGCCTGTTCTCAGTGTTGCTTAGCAACCTTGTTATGCAGTGGATCTCAGTTGCATACTCGCCTGGTTCCCGGGCTGAGTTTGCCTGAGATCACGCTAGTCCTCCCTGTCAGCCGCGCAAAGATCGCGAGAGCACCCAGAATGCTGAGCGTTGGTCACGTGACGTCTGGGCTCGTATCAGCATAGTGTGGTTTGGCTCCGCCTACCCCCGGAGGTCCGCTCTCGGCCGTGCTTACATGATAAAAAGGGCAGTATTTGATTTTAAAATATTAATGTCTGCTTTATATGTTACAAATCTGTTTTGATTTATGCTAATTAATGTTTTATTACCTTCAGCACAAATCACGGCTGATTGGTGACGCCCGATTGGGCGGCTCTGCTCTCTCTATATAAGATTGAAGCAGACACCTGCAGCCATATGTGACCAGTAGAAGGGCGAGAGCCCGAAACGGTCCGTCGTCACCCCTGGCACCCCCTCCCTGCATTCATGTGACGTTCCCTCAATAAAGGACACCGCTGTTTGCTTCCACTCTGGTGAGTGCCGTCTTTTTTCCATCTTCATTTGTTTGGTTACATGGACTGCGCTTTAGCTGAGAGCACAGAAAACATTGTCTGCAACGTTTTCTGTGCGCTCAGCTAAAGCGCAGTCCACGCAGCTTTGTGTGTGGCTGGTAACTATGATATCCATCGGGTAACTAGGGGCAGTGTTCTCCCAAACCGCATAGCGTTTCCAGGAAACATCTGGGAAAACTTCTAAGTTTTAACCGGATTACGTTACAATAGGATAAAAACATCAGTGTGGCCCTAGCCTTATTGAACTTCTCATTAGCTAAGTGTATTTCTACTGTGTCACCGCTCACACAGCTGGCAGTTAGAATGAGAGAGCTACTTGTGGTGAGCATGTGCCAATTTCTGGAGCATCTGCAGGTTGGAATTTTATAGCCTGGGGACCCAAAAACTATGGGCTTCACTACGCTGAGAATACCAGCCCCCAGCTACCTGGTTTTACCATGGCGGAGTCCACATTTTTTTTTATTATTTATTTATATAATCTCTGCGCTGACAGACACTGTCACAGAGAGTGGACATCTGTGATTGGCTGTTCAAGGCAGATTCCAGTGAATAAACTAGAGGTTAATGATTGGACCTGGAAGTAGTGTTAAAAGTCTTAGACTGTGTATAGTGACCCAATTGGATTTGCCTTCTTCCCACTTTTCATCCTCCACTCTCACAGAATTCTTCTTCCACAGACACATATGAAGAGATAGTGCAGCTGCATTCCCCTGCTGTTTGACATCTCTCTACTATGTTATTCTAGTCCCAAAAACAGGCAGCACTCCAATTCAAGGTGAAAAACGGACAAGTTTAATCCAGCCCTCAGTGGCCTTTGGCTTGATAAAGACCTGGTTTGTCGAAACGTTGCGCCACTGAGGGCTGGATTAAACTTCTTTGTTTTTCAACTTGAATTGGAGTGCTGCCTGTTTTTGGGACTTGTGTATTGTGCAGATGAACACTGCACTTATCAGAAAGTATTGCACCCGAATATTATTTGCTTAAGGTTGTGCCGATTCCTTTTTTCTTCTCTATAATTTGTTATTCTAGACAGATGTGTAATGATCCACTGGCTCACCTTTGTTTCTATGTGTTCATTTGCTATCTTTGGTTATAACTCCATGTCTCAATCCCTCAATTCTTGCATATTTTGACAAGGTCTTCTTCCTGCTGCCCTGATTCTGTGAATTAACCCCTTAAGGACCGAGTCACTTTGCAACTTAATGACCGGACCATTTTTTGTAATTCTGACCACTCTCCCTTTATGAGGTAATATCTCTGGAACGCTTCAACGGATCCTAGCGATTATGACATTGTTTTTTCGTGACATATTGGGCTTTATGTTAGTATTAAATTTAGGTTGATAATTTTTGCATTTATTTGTGAAAAAAAATCAAAAATTTGGCAAAAATTTTGAAAATTTAGCAATTTTCAAATTTTTTATTTTTATTCTGCTAAACCAGAGAGTTATGTGCCACAAAATAGTTAATAAATAACATTTCCCACATGTCTACTTCACATTAGCACAATTTTGGAAGAAAAAAAAAAATTTGGTAGGACGTTATAAGGGTTCAAAGTTCATCAGCAATTATTAATTTTTCCAGCAGAATTTACAAAACCATTTTTTTAGTGACCACATCACATTTGAAGTCTCTTTGAGGGTGTACATGACAGAAAACACCCAAAAGTGACACCATTCCAAAAACTGCACCCCTCAAGCTACTCAAAACTATATTCAAGAAGATTATTAACCCTTCAGGTGCTTCACAGGAACTAAAATAAAGTTGAAGGAAAAAATGGACATTTTAATTTTTGTAACAAAAATGTTCTTTTAGCCTCAATTTTTTTCATTTTCACATGGGCAACAGGATAAAATGCATCCTAAAATTTGTTGGGCAATTTCTCTTGAGTACACCGATACCTCATATGTGGTCATAAACCAATGTTTGGGCGTACGGCAGGGCTCAGAAGGGAAGGAGCGCAATTTGAATTTTAGAGCCAATTTTCCGGTCAAAAAGTGAAATGGCGCTCCTTCACTTCTGAGCCCTGCCGTGCGCCCAAACAGTGGTTTATGACCACATATAAGGTATCAGTGTACTCAGGAGAAATTGCCCAACAAATTTTGGGATGTATTTTATCCCTTTGCCCATGTGAAACTGAAAATATGTAGGCAAAAAGAAATTTTTTGTGAAAAAAAAGTGTTTTTTTTCATTTTTATGGATGAATTTGTGAAGCATCTGGGGTTCAAAGTGCTCACTATGCATCTAGATACGTTCCTTAGGGGGTCTAGTCTCCAAAATGGGGTCATTTGTGGGGGAGCTCCAATGTGGAGACACACGGGGACCCTCCATACGCGATATAGTGTCCGCTAACAATTTGAATGGAAAATGAGCTCAAATTGTTAGCGGACACCATGTCGCATTGGGAGGGTCCCCGTGTGTCTCCACATTGGAGCTCCCCCACAAGTGACCTCATTTTGGAAACTAGACCCCCGAAGGAACGAATCTTGATGCAAAGTGAGAACTTTGAACCCCCATATGCTTCAGAAATTCATCTGTAAAAAATGAAAAAGCACTTTTTTTTCCACAAACAAATTCTTTTTTCATTATTACGGATCAATTTGTGAAGCATCTGGGGGTTCAAAATGCTCACTATGCATCTAGATATGTTCCTTTGGGGGTCTAGTTTCCAAAATGGGGTCACTTGTGAGGGAGCTCCAATGTGGAGACACACAGGGACCCTCCAAACGCGACATGGTGTCCGCTAACAATTTGAGCTCATTTTCCATTCAAATTGTTAGCGGACACCATGTCGCTTTGGCTTCATAAATTGATCCATATTAATGAAAAAAGAATTTTTTTGTGGAAAAAAAAGTGCTTTTTCAGTTTTACGGATGAATTTCTGAAGCATATGGGGGTTCAAAGTGCTCACTATGCATCTAGATACGTTCCTTTGGGGGAGATTTGGCAGGTTTGTGACGAGAATTCTGACTCCACGACGTGTGGCGGTATCTACACGCAGAGGAAAGAGATTACACCTTCTTCTCTAACTGCCATAGATCCTATTCCAGGATTGATTTTTTCCTGGTAGGAGAAGGAACTTTGACCCGCTGTAAATCAGCCTCGATTGGTCTGATCTCGTGGTCGGATCATGCACCCGTCACATTGGAGATCAGACAGAGGCAAAGTGGAGGCACTCCCCGTCATTGGAGAATGAATGTTAGCCTCCTGTCAGACCAACAGGTCCTTGACTCTCTGGGTGGGAGTCTTGAGGACTTCTTCCAATTAAACGATAATGGCGAGGTCTCGGACGGCACTCTCTGGGCCTCACATAAGGCGGTACTTCGTGGCCTCCTTATTCAGAAGGCCTCACAACAGAAGAGAGCTAGGGAGAAGCATTGGAGGGAATGGTCTGAACAAATAGGTCACTTGGAGAAATTAAACAAGGCAAACCCGTCCCCCCAACTGAGCTCTCAGATTCTGGACTTACGTACGAAACTTAGATCTCAGTTGCTTTACCAACATGAACTAGGCTTACGGAAACTCAACACACAATTTTACGCAGCAGGGGATAGACCTGGTAAACTTCTTGCCAGGAGACTTAAGAAAAGGGTGGCCCAGTCGACAGTGACGTCTATGACATCATCGGAAGGAAAGCGAATTAGGGACCCGTCTGGAATAGTGGAAGTAATGGCAGACTTTTATTCTAAACTCTACAATTTGGCAGATGACCCCCTGACTCAGCAGCCCTCGTTAGATGGTATCCGTGCCTACTTGGCAAGGCTGGACCTCCCCACTGTCCCACCTGACGTGCTCTTGGACTTGAACCAACTGTTTACCCTCTCGGAGGTTTTAGAAATTGTCAAGACGCCTAAATCAAACTCTGCCCCGGGACCTGATGGCCTAACCAATGAATATTACAGGTGTTCTCCCTCCACTTGGCACCTTACCTCCTCCGACTCTTTCATTACTGGCAGGCTGAGGGGGAGCTCCCGGCTGAGGCCTTAGAGGCCACGATCACCACCATCCTGAAACCGGGGAAGCCCTCAGATCAGCCGGGCAACTATCGTCCCATCTCGTTGTTAAATACGGATGTGAAGATCTTTGCCAGACTGCTCGCCTCCCGCCTCTCTAAGGTGATTCCCCTGTTGGTAGACTCGGACCAGGTGGGCTTTGTGGAGGGACGACAAGCCAGAGACGATACCAGACTATGCTGGATCTGGTGGAAATAGTGGAGGGGCGAGGGACCCCCAGTGTATTCCTTTTCACTTGACGCAGAGAAAGCGTTTGACAGGGTGCACTGGGGCTACCTACGTGAGGTCCTTGGGAGGTTCGGTTTTTCCGGACCAATCCTGTCGGCCATGCTGAGTCTCTACTCTACCCCGGGAGCTCGAGTCTCAACGTCAGAGTTTCTATCACGACACATTGACATCACCAACGGAACGAGGCAGGGGTGCCCTTTATCACCACTGATCTTTGCCCTGGTCATGGAGTCCCTTGCCGCAGCAATCAGATCCAAACTTAAGATAGTCGGCATTCAAGTGGGAGCAAAACACCATGTCATAGGGCTGTACACTGATGATGTCATTATTACATGTACTGACTCCACCAGTTCCATCCCAGCAATACTCAAGGACTTAGACGACTTCTCGAGTATATCATACTATAAACTGAATATGGGGAAGACCATGGCACTCCCTATTAATATATCAGAGCTGGACTTGAGGACCCTCTCCTCACAGTTCACCTTTTCTTGGGTCCCAGAGGGCATACCCTATTTGGGAATTACTTTGTGTGCTTCTAAACAAGTGGCCCGCGTGAATATAGTCAACCTAATGGCAACGCTGCAGGGGTCCCTTAACTCCAGCTCTTTTCCTCTTTTGTCCTGGATGGCGTGAATCCAGGCATTCAGGATGCTTGGCTGCCAAAACTTCTATATCTCTTTCGCTGTGTCCCAATGTGCTACCCAAGCAAACTCCTAAACCAGCTACAAAAACAGATTAATAAATTCATCTGGGCGGGAGGAAGGCCGAGAGTCCAAAGATGGTCGATGTACCTGAAGCTGAGGGGAGGAGGGATGGGAGTTCCAAATGTGATCACTTACCACAAAGCAACGCTTCTAGAAGCATCTAGAGATCTGTGGAAACGACAGTTGACTTTAGGCTGGGTTCAGCTGGAGACGGAGTTGGCACCGGGAATCTTGCCTGACAGGCTTCTATCTGCGGCTGCTCTGGGGCCAGTAGGGGTGACTCACCTACTGTCCACGGTTCGAGCGCTCCAGGCAGCGTGGGAAAAATACCAAATTCTTGGTCTAAAATGCCCTCGGAGGGTATCCCACTGGAGGCTTTTCGGGTGCACATCCCCTCTTTGAATCTCATACCCTGGCAGAGGCTGGGAATTAACACTCTGGGTGACATGTTGAAAGACGGTAAACTACTTACATTTGACAGTTTTAGTAGAGACAGTCAGGATCTGAGACGTACATATCTGCAGTACTCTCAGGTGCGGCACTTTCTTGAATCTTCAGACTGTTCACATGACCTGAGACAGCCCTCTCCCTCCCCATTTCAGTGCTTTCTATTTGCAGAAGCCACTATCCCAAAGGGATTATCCACTATATACGAAGGTTTACTTATTCAGAGCTCTCCCATGAAGATACCTACTATGGTGGCGTGGGAAAAAGACTTAAATTTTATTGCTGACATGGATGAGTGGGAGGGGGCGGTAAGGAGTGTTACGCAGGCCACAAAAAGTGCATCAACCATCTGGAATCCCTAAAAAAGGTACACTTGCGTTGGTACACCCCCCCCCCCCCCCCCCCCCCGCCAGGCTGGCTAAATTTGGCTCGGGAGTTTCACCCCTGTGCTGGAGACAGTGTGGACAGAGAGGTGACTTGGCGCACATGTGGTGGTCGTGTCCCAGGATCTCCCAATACTGGGCTCTGGTGGCCGGTCTGGTGGGGACGGTGACAAACACGCATGTCCCCTTGTCCCCACAGCTAGCAGTGTTGCACATAGGTGCGGAGTCCTTTCCCCCGGTCCCATGTCATGTATTATCTTACATTTTAATTGCAGCAAGGTTATGTGTGGCGTCTGCTTGGAAAATGCGACCCCCCCCGTCTATAGGGGATCTCACTAAAAAACTTAACATAATGTTCACTCACGAATACTACCTGGCGATGAATGCCCTGAGACATCGGTACATAACTGAAGCTTGGGAGTTGTGGGCCGCTCATCCGCTAGCCTTAAGACCTCCAACTTGATCATCGTCCCTGGGTCGTGGCTGCTTTTTTCTAACCATTTTTCTAACCTTCTTTCTTCTCCTTTCTCTTTTATCCTCTTTGACGTCTCTGTTCGCTCATATTTCCTTCCCCCGACCTTTCTATTTTTCTATTTCTCTACTTAGCCCCTGCTTTCCCCCCTCTCACCCCTTCCCTTTTCTCCTCCTTGTTCACCCTGAGCTTCCCATTCCCCCTCCACCTCCCCCACCCCCTGCCAATCCTTCCAACCCCTGCCCCTGATTGGTTTGTAGACAGCTTGGAGAGACCCACAATGTTTGAACTTTTTTGTAACCCATTGGCTCGATTACTTGGGGCTCCTGGATGCGTGGTCATTTACAGACCCATTCTTGGATGTTCCGAGGCCACAAAGTCTTAATCCACAGTTCCCGGCGACCTCTTGCTTTGACTGAACTGATCTGCTCTGGAGAGATTACTCAGGTCCCATAGACTGAATCCTTCGCTCAAAAAAGTTGATTTTGTCTGTTACCTTACATCCTTGTCTCCTCCCAACATTCCCACCCCCTTCTTCTTCCCCCCCCCCCCTCCGCCCTGGTTTATCCATTCCTAATTTCCCCCCCCCTTAAGTATTTGCCTTGTTATTACCATCTTTTGCATGGTGTATGTCACTGTTGGTGTTGTTTCATAAAGTGCTACTTGATTTGCCGATAATAAAAATATATTGAAGACTAAGATTTTGAGGCTGTCGCTTGGCAAATCAGAGCTTCAGCTCCCTCCATAAGTTTTCTATAGGAGTAAGGTCTGGAGACTGGCCAGGCCACTGCACCACCTTAATGTGCTTCTTTTTGAGCCACTGCTTTGTTGCCTTGGCTGTATGATTTGCGTTACTGTCATGCTGGAAGTCCCAACCATGACCCATTTTTAATGTCCTGGCGGAGGGAAGGAGGTTGTCACTCAGGATTTTACAGTACATGGATCCATCCATTGTACCACTGACGTGGTGACGTAGTCCTGTGCCCTTAGCAGAGGAACACACCCAAAACATAATGTTTCCACCACCATGCTTGACAGTGGGGATGGTGTTCTTTGGGTTATAGGTAGTATTTCTCTTCCTCCAAACACGGCGAGTTAAGTTAATGCCAAACAGCTCAATTTTTAACTCATTGCACCTTCTCGCAATCAGTCTCAGAATCACCAAAGTTTTCACTGACATACTTCAGACGGGCGTGCACATGTGCAGTCTTGAGCAGTGGGACTTTACGGGCACTGCAGGATTTTAATTCATTACAGCATAATGTGTTACTAGTAATTTTCTTGGTGACAGTGGTCCCAGCTGCCTTGAGATCATTGACAAGTTCTCCCCATGTAGTTTTAGGCTGATCTTTCACCTTCCTCATGATCCTGGATATCCGACAAGATGAGATCTTGCATGGAGCCCCAGATCGATATCGATTGATATTCATTTCGTATTTCTTCCCTTTTCTTTCTATTGCACCAACAGTTGCCTCCTTCTCACCCAGCATCTTACTTATGGTTTTGAAGCGAATTCCAGCCTCGTGCAGGTCTAGGATCTTTTCCCTGATATCCTTAGAAAGCTCTTTGATCTTACCAATTTTGTAGAGGTTACAGTATGACTGATTGAGTGTGTAGACAGGAGCCTTTTCTACAAGTGACAATTAAAGATAGCTGTATTTAATGCAGGTAACAAGTTGATTAGGAGGGTGTAACTGGTCTGGTTGGTAGGGGATCAAATGCATATTTCTCTCATCAAAATGCAAATACATTTATATAATCTAGACAATGTGATTTTCTGGATTTTATTTTTGATATTCTATCTCTCACTGTGAAAATTAACCTACCCTTACAATTATAGACTGTTCATGTCTTTGTCAGTGGGCAAATTTACAAAATCAGGAAGGGATCAAATACTTATTTCCTTCACTGTTTGTAACAAATGTAACATTTTTATGACCCATTACCTAATCAGGAAAAAAAGATATACAAGGGGCCCATATATACAAGTCAAAAAAGTATTTTATTTCATGCGTGATCCGATGCTTAAATAAAATGACCTTCATGAGTTACTTAGCACTGGGAAGAATGCTGCCTGCGTGTTCAGGTCCAGCGGTGCCTGTCATTGCCGTGGCGCCAGTATCTAATCGAACAGAGTAAGATAGCTTTGTTCTGTTTAAATGACCGTTTTGTCGCATTATAGCTCTCACAACAGTTTTGTACAGAGTTGTACATTTCACTGCTCCTGTATTAGAATAACCATTCTCATTTCTTGTTGTTCTACAAGTTGTTGACGTATTTCACCTTTCTGGCTATGGAGATGAAAGCAAATGTTTCATTGTATTGTTTTTCTTGTTATTACTTACTTTCCATGTTCTTTTCACTTTCCCTATTTACACTGCTACAGCATTCATGATCCCAAAACATGTTGAATATTGCTTCAGTGATTTTCTTTTATACTGAGTTTACAGATGGAGTTTAGATTTCTTTTTTCTATACTATATACATTGTCACATGTGCGCAGCATATGGCAAATAATACAATGCATTTGTTCCACTCTGTGTTCATGTACATGGGGAGTTGGCAGTAAACATTATATATGAAGGCTCTAAGTACTGGCAATCAATGAATCACTGCTCATATTGAACATGAAAAAGTCTTTACTTTTCTCTTTTCTTTGTCCATGGAAAGTGAGGTTTTAGTCTGGAATATGTCCTCTGACAGGTCTTACTTTGTGGTTTTTATCTTGATTACAATATTAGGGACCTGAGAATATAACTAAATATCATGAAAATTAGGCCCCGATTTGATAACAACATGAAGCTGGCAACATATATAACTTTCATTTTTCATTCAAACCAATGTCCTTTTCATTCATGATTGCAATGATAAGCTATTTTACTGCTGATCCATACTTATATAAATCAACAGCATACTCCAGTAGAGGACATTTCTCCTTATAGAATTAGTGTTTCAGCGTTTCTATTTAGGAATAAGTTCAAAGAAATAGCTATTCTCCTTAGACCAGTTTCACACCACGGTTGTGGTGTTTCAGGTTCTGTCCGGTGTTTTGCAGGAAACACCGGACAGAACCTAACTGTCCCGGACAAACAGAAACAGAGAGCAAATATACCCAGCTTCATCTAGGAGCAGAGAAGAGGACGTGTGTCAGGGGCAAGGATGCTGGTAGCTTCAGGATCAGCCTACATTCACACCCCTCACATCTCTGTATAGGGAGAGGGCGTGGCAGGGGGCATCGCCACCGGCTCCATGCTCACACATACAATCCAGCCCCTGATATACCATCCTATGTGAAAGGGGAGTCCAGGCTTCAAATAACAATCATATCACCAAGCAGATACAAATACATGCTCTGACCCTTTGCTGTATTTTGATGCATAATGTGTACTGTTAGGCTGCTTTCTCATTGTGATTTTTTCCTGTCCGTGGGGATCCTACTTTTTGCAGGACCCCACGGACAGGAAAGGAGAGCAGCGGAAGTGGTGTTGGATGCCATTTCTGTGTCCAGACCCGTGATTTTCACGGATCTGGACACAGAAAAGCTCGAGCCTGCAAATGCACAGGCAAGAGGGGCACTTTCACTCCCGCAATGTATATACATACATTGCGGGAGTGAAGCAAGGGTTAAAAATAATAAAAAATCTCCTCACCTCTCTGGAGTGTCCCGTGATGCGCGCCATCTAGCTCCCGGGGCTTAAGGACCTGGCAGGGCGGGGCTACCCGATCAGCTGATCAGTCACATGACCGCATCAGCTGAGCCGTTTAAATAGCCCGCGCGCCAAAACCAATCGGCGGGCGGGAGATTTAAATCACTCAGCTGATGCGGCCATGTGACAACCCGATCAGCTAATCAGTCACATGACCACATCAGCTGAGTGGTTTAATTCTCCCCCCCGCCGATCGGTTTTGGCGCGTGGGCAACTTAAACTGCTCAGCTGATGCAGTCATGTGACCGATCAGCTGATTGGGTAGCCCATCCCACGAGGTTCTTAAGCCACGGGAGCTAGATGGCGCGCATCGCAGGACACGCCAGAGATGTGAGGAGATTTTTTTTTATTTTTAACCCTTGATTTACTTAATTTCACTTCCGCAATGTATGTATATACATTGCAGATGTAAAATTACAGGGGAACAGAGCAGTTTTAGTGTACTAAGCATGCTCAGTACACTAAAATCGGGTCCGGGAAATGATCCGATGTTTTCCCAGATCTGTGCTCTATAGGCCCCTATGTTGATGGCCGCGGATCGTGTTGGATTCGATTGTGTCCGATTTGGTCCGCTGTGCCCAAATTTGGAGCAGTCTCCGATTTTGGGTACAGCAAAAAATTGGACAGAATTGGATCTGTCACAAATCGGATGCCATTAAGGGCAAATACGTGCAGATGCATTGCCCATAGGGATACATGGGGGCTAAATCGGATCTGTGGCTGTCCGTTTTACAATGGACAGCTACGGATTGCAAAAAATTGCAATGTGAAACCAGCCTTATTTTGAAGATACAACCAGAGGCAAATCATCACTCTGATCAATTCATCTCTGCATGGTCTACCCTCCTCCATTAGAACATGATATCTTCCTATCTCTCCAACTTTCAGTGGATCATCATCATCACTCCTCACTGAAATGTAGGATGATCCTTCAGCTTTCAGCATCCACGCCCCTGACACACCTCCTGCTTTCTGCTCTTACATGAAGCTGTCATGCTGAAAATTTTGGGTTCCTCTTAGGTGGGGGCCAGAGCAGAAGAGCAAGTATGATTTTATCAATTTATAAGAGATCTATAGATCCTAGAACTGCAGTATACGGCTCTGCTTCATCATGTAGGAGGGCAGGGACTGTACTAAAAAGTTTTCTCTCATTGAAGTTCCTCTTTAATGAGGCTGTGTTTGCATTAAAGAGCTCAAAAGGAGTAAATACGAGTACAGTCCTAGGAGATCTTTGAGTGTTATAGATGTACCGTATTTTCTGGGCAATTACAGTTTAAGTATTGAGATTTGTGGCTAATTTATTCACAGCAAATTTAAATTTATAGGAAAATTCAACAAAGCAGGCGTATTCGAGCTTCAAGAGCGTCGCTCTTCTCTCATTGTGTAATTGTTTTTCCAGTTTTTCAAATACAAATTTCAGCTCCGCTGCAGTTGAAGATGAGGTTCACGAACAGTTTAAATATTTACCATTTTTGTTCCAATTCTTCTTACTATTTTAATTATTCTTTCAATTATATTTGACACTTATTGTTATACTAATTTTCACATATACAGTACATGTATTATAGACATATAATAGAGTACTAGAATACTATTATATGTGAACACCAGGTTAGAAATTGTTTCATTAAAAAGACGAATGAAACAGCTGAACATCCTTTATGCTTGGAAGAATCAATGAAGGTTTTACTTATGTGTCAGACTTCAATGTTTATGTATGAGAGATATACAAGTAAAAATTAAAGAAATATTTATACGACGGCTGGTCACTTGGCATATCAAGTTGGATTCGAACCTAAATGGATTTCCTGTGATCACATGTATGTCTAGAAGAAATTGAATCTTAAAAAACTGAATGTTCTTAAAAGCCTAAAAACTGATTGATATGTTGATAAAATTCACACCATTGAATAAATATAGCATTAGTGGAAATAAAGAAAAAAAATTATGCATTACAATGATATTTTATTTTTCATGTTGCGAGCAACTCTTAAGGTACCGTTACATGGTACAACATTGCTTGCAACCTCATTGGCGATTTGCTAAGTCAGTGAAGTTGCAAGCAACATCGCAGTGCATCGTGCTGCATAAAAGCACGATGCAACTGCAATAAGTTGCTGGTGCAACATCGCCAGGTTGAAGTGCTTAGCACTTCAGCCTGGTGATGTTGCTCCAGCGATAAGGCTCCATCATGCCGTGTAACATCGCAATAGGGATGTTACCGGTGATCCAGCCTATACCGCAGCATTGGTGCAAATCGCTCGCTGGGTCGTTCCCAGCCCAGCCAGTGATGGCTCCGCCTGCATCGCCGGAGCATAACCGGCAACATATTGCCGTGTGACAGCCAGCCTGCGATGTCGGAAGCAATCTTTTTGTGATTAACCACCATCACCTGAGGAAGACTATTTCACAGTCAAAACATGCTGTGTTTTTATATTTTCTCAAAAAAATTTTGTAATTAGATATTTGGTCAATCAACTTTCCTCTGCCCCCAAAAGTGTCTCCTCTACTGTGGGCAGGAGTGCATGAAGGCCCCCTGCCAGGGGGTGCTGTCAGCGGCCGTGGGTGAGGAGCGGGGGGATGGAGATCGATGTCAGCGGGTGAGGAGCGGGGGGGGGGTACAGCCCCAAGTATGGATTGACAGGGGGCAGGGTTACTGTACCTGTCGCCCTGCAGCAGCCGACTTCCACATAGACATATAATGTGCTGAGTGGAGCAGCAGGCACCGCCCCCTTCAGCACTGCCGCTCCCCCTGCCTCCTTGCCGCCTGAGCCTAAGGGCTCACATTGTCCAATGGACAGTGCGGTCCTGCCAGTGGGGGTCGCGGGTAACTCTGCGGGTGAATGCAGCCATCTGTGACAATGATCAGCATTTGGGACATGGCAGCTTTTCACTGCATTCACCTGCCTTGATTGCCTCCAACTTCGCAGCACTAAATTAACATGCTGCAGACAAGTGCAGACTGCATGTCAGCTATAACAGTAGGAAAGAAGCACAATGGGCGTGGGATTTCTATCAATCCCATCAACTGTGCTTGTACTGTACAATGCAGCATTATGCTGCAGACAAGCGACAGCAAGTAAAGTTGCCACACATGTCAGATATCACTGTGGAGGAAAGAGGCACAGTGGGCACCGGATTTCTATAAAACCCATCAACTGTGCTTGTACTGCACAAGGCAGCATTACAGACATAGTACAAACATGCTGTGTCCAAAACGTTGCAAACACTGATCTTGGGGACATAATAGTCCGAGCATGTAGTAACATCTTTAAACAGATCTTTAGAAAATTAGTTTCTAAAGTCTGTTTTTTAAATGCTAGTTAGGGCTTTGACTAGCCGAGGGGGCATTAGTTCCCCTACTAGTCGGCCCACTTAGCATGTTATCACACCCATAGTTATGCACCCAGAGCTGCTCGTGGTTCTGGATGCCTAGGAGACCTGACAGGTTCCCTTTGAGATGTCAAGAATTATGTACATCAGATAGTCAGCAAAATACTTCAAGAATGCTTCATTTACAATATGCAGTTGTAGGAACATTCCAGTTACATATTATGATACATAAATCTCCTTCCAATTCACAAATGTCCAGCAAACGATTATGAGAAGCTCCATCTTCCCCTTGGATGACCGCATGAGTTGAGGTGTAACACTATGACCATTCACAGCTACTCTTAGTCTCCAGTTAAATTGTGAGGCCCCAATCGTGATGATACATTGGTATGACTCCCCCTGGCACCTTAAAGTTAATTCGATGAGAGTCTGTTTCCTGGCTGTAGAACACCCTTAGCTCCCCATAGGGGCACTTGTGTCTCAATATGGCGACCATGTAGCTCCCTCTATAGTGAAGATAGTTGTTTGCTAAAATCCTGTTTATCCAATTCCTTCCATTAAATCCCCTTAAAGTAAACCTTTTACAAGCCCAGAGCAAAGTTCCTTACTGTTTAAATGGCCCCTTGGCCTGCACCTAGAGCCTCATCCTTCCCTTCAGTCTCCTCTAGGCTTCCATCAATGTCTCTTTCTGCTGCTTCGTGATGTCTCTTTGCATACAACAACCCATTTACATGCTGGTTTAGAGGTAGTTAGACCTTAGGTTTTACATGTCTCAAAGGTGAACCCCATCTCATTCACTACCAGGAAGTTGCATCCTGTGTGCCCATGTAGCTCCTGACAACCAAATTCACGCAAATCACCAAACAGATAAAAACACATTTCAAACAGTGTAATGCATTATATAATAACACATTTTCTTCAAGCGGGTGTGGGCAGCAATTCCATTTTCTTACAGCTGGAAAATCCTTCAACCCTTCACATGGTATTTTTCTTCTTCCAGTTCACCAACCAATTTTGCCCCTATCTACATAATGGGGAAAAAGAGAATGGAAAAACAGTTGGAGAAAAATCGACAGCTGTCGCTATAGCCACAAAATTTTGCACAGTCACACGTCTGGACCCCGAGAGCGTCATAGGCTATGTTGTGAGGCAAAATTTTAACCCCGCGCATTCCAATTCACCAAACAATTTTGACCCTATCTACATAATTGGGAAAAAGTGACAGTTACCAGTTCACAGTTGTGAATGAGAGGGGCTTAATGATAGCGCCAAAGGCTAACAGTACATACCAGCATATAGTCACTAAGGTGGGGCCCCAACATGAGATATTCACCACGCACAGGGACATGTATACACACCACACGCACACAAAGAGTAACAGCAAGTGTATAGTCGCTAAAGTGCAGCCCCAACATTGGATACTCACCACGCACCCGAACAAACACACACACACCACAAAGAGACACACACAACACAGAGACACACACACACCCCCAAGGGCACACACACATAGCCACCCTATAGGGACACATGCACTCACCCCACAGGGACACACACACCACAAAGAGACACACACACACCACACAGACCCCCCCACGGGAACACACACACATGCACACCCTATAGGGACACATGCACTCACCCCTCAGGGACACACACACACCACAAAGAGACACACACAACACAGAGACACACACCCCCCACACAGACACCCCCCACAGGGACACACACATACATACACACCCTATAGGGACACATGCACTCACCCCACAGGGACACACACACACCACAAAGAGACACACACAACACAGATACACACACCACAGACCCCCCCACAGGGACACACACACATACACACACACCCTATAGGGGCACATGCACTCACCCCACAGGGACACCCACACACCACAAAGAGACACACACAACAGAGACACACACCACACAGACCCCCCACAGGGACACACACATATACACCCCAAGGACACACACACCACACAGACAGTCACAGATGTGCACAAATGACCTCACACAACTCGCCTCATACGTGTGCTATCTTCATTTTCCAAACATAAACATCTGATTAAAAACAGCCAATGTGCAACACATGTGCCATATAGGGAATTAAGGCAGATGTCAGTCACATGAGCTGTCTATTATGTGTATGTGTGAGGTAACATATACTGCCCGGCCAGGGGGAGGGTTTACTGTTGGCTGGAGATTAATTAGGCTGCCTATAGCAATCAATCACAGCTCAGCTTCTATTTTCTTACAGGTCATTAATATGACATATTCAAATTCTATTTTGTTATAGCTAACATCAGTTATTTATTAACCCGGGCATAGCCGGGTACTACAGCTAGTCTAATATATAAAGCTGAATGTGTGTGTATGTATGTGTGTATGTATGTATGTATATCCGGGATTGGTATCTACACCGTCGCAACTACAGCCACAAAATTTTGCACAGTCACACATCTGGACCCCGAGAGCATCATAGGCTATGTTGTGAGGTGAAATTTTAACCCCGCGCATTCCAATTCACCAAACAATTTTGCCCCTATCTACATAATGGGGAAAAAGTGACAGTTACCAGCTGACAGTTGTGAATGAGAGGGGCTTAATAAAAGCGCCAAAGACTAACAGCATATACCAGCATATAGTCACTAAGGTGGGGCCCCAACATGAGATATTCACCACGCACGGGGACATGTATACACACCACACGCACACAAAGAGTAACAGCAAGTGTATAGTCGCTAAGGTGCAGCCCCAACATTGGATACTCAAATTCTTTGGTATTATTATCTTCATTTAATTTGTCTTCAATGAAAAAACACAAAAGAGAATGAAGCAAAAAGCAAAAAGATTGATCATTTCACACAAAACTCCAAAAATGGGCCAGACAAAAGTATTGACACCCTCAGCCTAATACTTGGTTGCACAACCATTAGCCAAAATTACTGCGATCAACCGCTTCCGGTAACCATCAATGAGTCTCTTACAATGCTCTGCTGGGATTTTAGACCATTCTTCTTTGGCAAACTGCTCCAGGTCACTGATATTTAAAGGGTGCCTTCTCCAAACTGCCATTTTTAGATCTCTCCACAGGTGTTCCAATGGATTCAGGTCGGTCTCATTGCTGGCCACCTTAGAAGTCTCCAGTGCTTTCTCTCAAACCATTTTCTAGTGCTTTTTGAAGTGTGTTTTGGGTCATTATCCTGCTGAAAGACCCATGACCTCTGAGGGAAACCCAGCTTTCTCACACTGGGTCCTACACTATGCTGCAAAATTTGTTGGTAGTCTTCAGACTTTATAATGCTATGCACTCGGTCAAGCAGTCCAGTGACAGAGGCAGTAAAGCAGCCCCAAAACATCAGGGAACCTTCGCCATGTTTGACTGTAGGGACCGTGTTCTTTTCTTTGAATGCCTCTTTGTTTCTCCTGTAAACTCTATGTTGATGCCTTTGCCCAAAAAGCTCTACTTTTGTCTCATCTGACCAGAGAACATTCTTCCAAAACGATTTAGGCTTTGTCAGGTAAGTTTTGGCAAACTCCAGCCTGGCTTTTCTATGTCTTGGGGTAAGAAGTGGGGTCTTCCTGGGTCTCCTACCATACAGTCCCTTTTCATTCAGACGCCGACGGATAGTACGGGTTGACACTGTTGTACCTTCGGACTGCAGGGCAGCTTGAACTTTTTTGGATGTTAGTCGAGGTTCTTTATCCACCATCTGTACAATCTTGCGTTGAAATTTCTTGTCAATTTTTCATTTCCATCCACATCTAGGGACGTTAGCCACAGTGCCATGGGCTTTAAACTTCTTGATGACATTGCGCACGGTAGACACAAGAACATTCAGGTCTTTGGAGATGGACTTGTAGCCTTGAGATTGCTCATGCTTCCTCACAATTTGGTTTCTCAAGTCCTCAGACAGTTCTTTGGTCTTCTTTCTTTTCTCCATGCTCAATGTGGTACACACAAGGACACAGGACAGAGGTTGAGTCAACTTTAATCCATGTCAACTGGCTGCAAGTGTGATTTAGTTATTGCCAACACCTGTTAGGTGCCACAGGTAAGTTACAGGTGCTGTTAATTACACAAATTAGAGAAGCATTACATGATTTTTCTAACAGTGCGAATACTTTTGTCCACCCCCTTTTTTATGTTTGGTGTGGAACCATATTCAGTTTGGCTTTAGGACAATTCTTTTTGTGTTTTTTCATTGAAGATAAATTAAATGAAGATAATAATACCAAAGAATTTATGATTGCAATCATTTTCAGGAAGAAACCGATTATTATCTGACAGAATTGCAGGGGTGTCAATACTTTTGGCCACAACTGTACAGTCTCATTTGGTCTCTATAGATATAATGAAATAAATAATTCCAATGTCTTTGATTTATACAGTATTTCCCACCCGCTATAACAGGAGAATTTTACAAGGTTGTGCATTCTTCCCTCCTCTACAACACTAGTTTCCCCAGTGAGAGTGAAAAAATGAAGAAAATCTGTCTTGTCATTCAACTAGGCATAAGTTAACCCCATAAATAAAAACAGTAGCTAGTAAAAAAAATATATATGTTGACCCGGACTACGGGAATTGTATTATTCATCTAAAGATAAACTCAATGAAAGAGGGTAAAGGAGAGGAGTGAAGGTTGTAAAGTGAAGTTGGTAATGACATATCGTGGTCTTGACCTTAGTTAAAACCAAAGCACAAAAGATTTGTAGATTCCGAACAGAAGTTTCCTCTAGAGCCGCATGGTCGTCAACATCATGGAACGTTTGTTTGATTTAGTTGCGTTTTGATTAGTTCCAAGAAAAAGTTCTCAACTTGTGTTTGAGACTGAAAGGCCTTAATGTGCTTTTCCTTTTATTTCTTCTCCATTACCAACTCAGGATATTTACTGCTTTCTTTTTTTTTTTTTTATTCGGTCCACACATCTGTATATTGTTACAGCAAGTTGGCAGGAAATCAAGGTCATTTTAATTTACAATATGGTATTAACATAGTGTGATGTCATTGAAATCATTTTGCTTGATCTTTTTGCAATATAAATCATGTTTATCCAATTAGTACATGAGATAAACAATGATGTGGCTTTTATAGGCCACTTACATAGGGGAAGGAAGAAATACTGTATAAATTAGACAATCAATGGTGCATGCCCTGCCTGTAATTGAGCATCAGCGTGGGCAGTGACATGCATGGCATTGCAATATATGGTATAATCACATTTTACAAGCATTTAACTTACGTAACTTATGAATAGCTTTCAGCAGAAAATGTGGATGCACCATAATAAAGTGAGCAAAAATTATCATATTGATGTAATAATTGTATTAGCATTTGATGTGTCAAGAAGAATGTACAGTGTTAGAAGAGAGCAGATCAGCTCACAAGGGCTAATGAGCTTTTACATTTGTTTATCATTATCCCTAATTAATGTAATGTTAGGTTTGTTACTAAGCCTGGTATATTAAACATTGAGATTCTTCTGTTGTGGTTTTCTCAGTATCACTTTAACATGTTTAATGAGAATCTATAATTTTTAACACCATGTCATTATTAGATTCTGCATTTGTACTTGAAACATTTTTTAAAGGGATTGTCCATTACTTAGAGAACCCCTTCTCAATTATAATATTCACTCATGTACAATAAAACCATCCCTTGCTGCCTTTTGGTGCTAGCTCCATCCCAGCAACGTCAGCGTCAGGTCAGCAGCCTATTTGCTAATGGGCTGCTGCACACTGACTTCTTTTGGGCTAAACTGACATCTAGAAGAAGTGACAGCTGCTGATTCTGAGTTCCTCTAGATGTTAGTTACATCTAATAGAAATGGGAGTGAAGCCGCCACTGATTGGCTGCAAAGTTCATGTGACTTTACAATGAAAGGCTACTTTCACATCAGCGGTATTGCAATTTCGCTGTAGATCCAGCAGATGTCGCCGCACCTGCCAGATCTACCACATAATGGCCAACTTGCGGCACCGATCCAGCAAGCTCCATTCATTCTCTATGGGATTGTGGTCGGGTGCGGCAAGTGTGATATTGCCAAATCCGGCACTTGCGGCGCTTGCAGCACCCAAAAAAAAATGCTGCTAGCGGATCTGCCGGATTCTTAAATACTACACTTGCCGCACCCAAATGCATAAGGAAACATCACTGTCCAACAACTATGCACTAAAGTCAAGGGTATGATATTTTATAAGGTACACATAGGCTAGGGTCACATTAACGTTAAAGGTGGCTTGTATAAAAAACATAGGTTTTGGGAGCCTTAATGCAGTGCTACCACCATGCCAATGCTTACCTATGGTGACGCGGCCCCTAGCGTGGCTCAAACTCAACAGCGTCTTTTCTCGCATTAGAAAAAAGCACAAGATTTCATTCAAATGCTGGTGTTTGAGCCTCGCTATGCTTTTCTGTCATCAGGGGCAGACCTACCGCCCGTGCAGCCCGTTCATATTCACCTATTTAAATTAGCCATGTGGAGTGCCGAGGCGCAAGGAGGAGAGCAGTGCTGCGGGAGGCGGTGGAGCGGGTCCTGAGAGAGAGACGAGTGTGACTGTGTGAACTCCGGTGCCGAGGAGCCAGTCCTGAGGTGAGCTCAGCGTCAGTGCTGTGCTGCGCTGCCGGCCTGCCGCTGTGGGGGAGGAGAGGAGGAGACAGACTGAGTGATAATATTGTCACTTACTGTGCGTGTGGCGCCAGCGTCAGTGTGCGTGTGTCTGTGAAGTCACACATTGACTGTGCCACATAACGCTGCAGCTCATGTGGAGTTCTGGGGGAGAACTGAAGCATGGCAGGCATGATTTGGGGGGCTCCGTCCTGGGGAAGAACTGAAGCATGGCCTGGCTGCTCATGAATGGGGGACACCTGGCCAGGGGAGAACTTGAACATGGTCTCGCTGCTCATGAATGGGAGGCCCCTGGCCTGGGGAGAACTTGAAGCATGGCCTGGCTGCTCATGAATGGGGGGCCCCTTGCCTGGGGAGAAGCATGGCCTGACTGCTCATGAATGGGGGGGCCCTGGCCTGGAGAGAACTTGAAGCATGGCCTGGCTGCTCATGAATGGGGGGACCCTGGCCTGGGGAGAAGCAGGGCCTGGCTGCTCATGAATGGGGGGAGGCCCTGGCCTGGGGAGAAGCATGGCCTTGGCTGCTCATGAATGGGGGGGGCCCCTGGGGAGAAGCATGGTTGCATATGAATGGGGGGGGTCCCTGGGGGAGAAGCTTGGCTGCTCATGAATGGGGCAGCTCATGAGGGGAGAAGAAACTTGAATCAGGGGGCCCACATAGGGGGAGAAGCAGCATAAACTGGGGGGGCCACATGAGGAGAATCAGCATAAACTGGGGTGGCCACTTAGGACGAGAAGCACTATGCCGAAAGTGGACCGCATATTGGGGATTGCATTATGAAACAAAGGGAAACGGGGGTGCCTATATGTATATTACCTGGAGGCTGTCTTGGGCTATATATGTTATTTAGAGGCTATGCTGGGCTGTATATATTACCTGAAGACTATGCTGGACTGTATCTATTACCTGGAAGCTATGCTGGACTGTATCTATTACCTGGAGGCTAGGTTGGGCTGTATATATCACCTGGAGGCTGTGATGGGCTGTATATATTACCTGAAGGCTGCGCTGGGCTGTATATATTAACTGGAGGCTGTGCTGGGCTGTACTGTATATATTACCTGGAGTACTGTGATGGGCACTGTATATATTACCTGAAGGCTGTGCTGCACTGTATATATTAACTGGAGGCTATGCTGGGCTGTATATGTTATTTGGATGCTGTGTTGGGCTGTATATATTAACTGAAGGCTATGTTGGGTTGTATATTTTATGTGGAGGCTGTGCTGGGCTATATATATTAACTAGAGGCAATGCTGGGCTAGTGGGCTATATATGTTATTTGGAGGCTGTGCTGGCCTGTATATATAATTTGGAGGCTGCAACTGGCAAATAATATATACAGCTCAGCAGCACCCTCCAGATATTATATCCAGCCCTGCATAGCCTCAATATTAGATATACAATACATTTACGCTGGGAAAATCCGCAGCAAAAATTGACTTGGTGCAGATTTTCCCACAGTAAAAAACGCATCATATCCGCTGTATATTTTAGTGGCATCATGTAAGGCGGATCTAGCACAACTGCACTCGCCGCGGCTGGCCTCAAGCCCCATAGAGTATGAATAGGGCTTGCCGGATCGGTGCCACAAGTCGCCCATCAGGCGGCAGAGAAATCTGCCGAATCTGCTGCTAATGGTGAAAAATGCCAGTGTGAAAGCATATCAAGTCAGATGCAGTTTTCCCTGATCTCACTGGATACAAAGAACTTGCCTATGTGAAGGCACCCTAACTTACATGTTGCATATTTAATAGTACATAACTTTGGTGCACTATGAGGGGCGGCATTTCTTGCACAGGGGCCCACTACAGTCTGTGTCCGTCCCTGTCTGTCATAATAAAATGACATATTTTTTCACAAAATATTTGGTGATCTTAATCATTATATACACTTTCTTGTCTCTTGCGTTTTATAACGTTAATGTGACCCTAGCAATGGGGCAAGAAGAAAAAAAGTATTGCACATACAGTTAAAACAAGACATTTACATACACTGTATAAAAAGACACTTATGCATGTTTTTCTAACTATCTGATATGAAATCAGAATAAACTTTTCCTTTTTTGGGTCAATTAGGATTACCATAATTAATATCTGCCAAATGCCAAAGTAATGAGAGAGAGACAGAGAGAGAAGGAGAGAGAGAGAAAAGGTTTAATGCATTTTTGTTACTTTTTACAAAGTCACGAGTTTACATACACTAAGAGTACTATGCCTTTAAGAAATTTGGGACAGCCCATATGATGATGTCATGTGTTTGGAAGTTTCTGATTTCATAAGAAGTTAATTAGAGACACACCTATGGATTTATTTTAATACTCACCTGAAACACACTGTTTTTTTGTGCAGCATCATGGGAAAGTGTATAGTAATCAGCCAGGATATTAGAAAAATAATTGTGGACTTGCACAAGTCTTATTAATCCTTGGGTGCAATTTCCAGATACCAGAAGGTGCCTTGTTCATCTGTATAAACAATTACAGTATATGCAAGTACAAACAAAATGGGAATGTACAGCCATCATACCACTCAGGAATGAGGCGGGTTCTGTGTCCTAGAGATGAACGAGCTTTGGTCCGACATGTGCATATAAACCCAAGAACAAAGCAAAAGACATTGTGAAGATGATGGTGAAAGCTGGTAAGATTGTGTCATTATCCACAGTGCATAGTCCCCCTGGTTTTGCCTCTTCATTACATCACAGCAGCACTTGAGCTGGATAGGAGAATATCCACTACCTGGTCTCTAGCATGGTAGCAGGGCCAGGCTGAGATCATTAATGTGAGCATAAAGACTATGTGCGTTGTACATGTGCTGCTCTGCCTCTGAGATGTGGTGATTTCAGCATGAGCGTGGATCTTATACACCTGCTGCCACCAGCACCCTGCTCCTCCATTTTTCAATATCACACATAACATACCAAGAGCACACATACCACACAGGGGCCATATTCAAGGATGGGGATCATATATACCAGGATGGGGAATCAAATATACCAGGATGGGGGCCATATTCCAGGATGGGCATCATATACCAGGATGGGGGATCATATATATCTGGATTATTACTATTATTATTTATATAGCAGCATTAATTCCATGGTGCTGTACATGAGAAAAAATAAAATATAAAATACAGATATAAGTTGCAGTAAATAAATTAACAATGACAGACTGGTACACAGGGAATAGGACCCTTCACTTGCAAACTTACATTCTACCTAGATGGGGGATATATACCTGGATGAGGGATCATATACCAGGATGGAGCATATATACCAGAATGGGCATCATATGCCAGGATGGAGGACATATATATCGGGATGGGGAACATACAGTTAGGGCCAGAAATATTTGGACAGTGACACAAGTTTTGTTATTTTAGCTGTTTACAAAAACATGTTCAGAAATACAATTATATATATAACATGGGCTGAAAGTGCACACTCCCAGCTGCAATATGAGAGTTTCCACATCCAAATCGGAGAAAGGGTTTAGGAATCATAGCTCTGTAATGCATAGCCTCCTCTTTTTCAAGTGACCAAAAGTAATTGGACAATGGACTCTAAGGGCTGCAATTAACTCTGAAGGCGTCTCCTTCGTTAACCTGTAATCAATGAAGTAGTTAAAAGGTCAGGGGTGGATTCCAGGTGTGTGGTTTTGCATTTGGAAGCTGTTGCTGTGACCAGACAACATGCGGTCAAAGGAACTCTCAATTGAGGTGAAGCAGAACATCCTGAGGCTGAATAAAAAGAAAAAATCCATCAGAGAGATAGCAGACATGCTTGGAGTAGCAAAATCAACAGTTGGGTACATTCTGAGAAAAATGGAATTGACTGGTGAGCTTGGGAACTGTAAAAGGCCTGGGCGTCCACGGATGACAACAGTGGTGGATGATCGCCGCATACTTTATTTGGTGAAGAAGAGCCCGTTCACAACATCAACTGAAGTCCAGAACACTCTCAGTGAAGTAGGTGTATCTGTCTCTAAGTCAACAGTTAAGAGAAGACTCCATGACAGTAAATACAAAGGGTTCAGATCTAGATGCAAACCATTCATCAATTCCAAAAATAGACAGGCCAGAGTTAAATTTGCTGAAAAACACCTCAAGAAGCCAGCTCAGTTCTGGAAAAGTATTCTATGGACAGATGAGACAAAGATCAACCTGTACCAGAATGATGGGAAGAAAAAAGTTTGGAGAAGAAAGGGAACGGCACATGATCCAAGGCACACCACATCCTCTGTAAAACATGGTGGAGGCAAAGTGATGGCATGGGTACGCATGGCTTTCAATGGCACTGGGTCACTTGCGTTTATTGATGACATAACAGCAGACAAGAGTAGCCGGATGAATTCTGAAGTGTACTGGGATATACTTTCAGCCCAGATTCAGCCAAATGCTGCAAAGTTGATTGGACGGCGCTTCATAGTACAGATGGACAATGACCCCAAGCATACAGCCAAAGCTACCCAGGAGTTCATGAGTGCAAAAAAGTGGAACATTCTGCAATGGCCAAGTCAATCACCAGATCTTAACCCAATTGAGCATGCATTTCACTTGCTGAAATCCAGACTTAAGACGGAAAGACCCACAAACAAGCAAGACCTGAAGGCTGCGGCTGTAAAGGCCTGGCAAAGCATTAAGAAGGAGGAAACCCAGCGTTTGGTGATGTCCATGGGTTCCAGACTTAAGGCAGTGATTGCCTCCAAAGGATTTGCAACAAAATATTGAAAATAAAAATATTTTGTTTGGGTTATGTTTATTTGTCCAATTACTTTTGACCTCCTAAAATGTGGAGTGTTTGTAAAGAAATGTGTACAATTCCTACATTTTCTATCAGATATTTTTGTTCAACCCTTCAAATTAAACGTTACAATCTGCACTTGAATTCTGTTGTAGAGGTTTCATTTCAAATCCAATGTGGTGGCATGCAGAGCCCAACTCGCGAAAATTGTGTCACTGTCCAAATATTTCTGGCCCTAACTGTATACTAGGATGGGAACTATATATATCTGGAAGGATGGGGGACATTAGTACAGAATTTGGGGATAGTAATCCCATAACAATGTCAATAGCAGGACCCCACCCCCATAACAATGTGTCATGACCACATTTTTTGCTTCAATTTTTTTCTCTTTTCCTCTTCTAAAAACTGGATGTGCCTTATCGTCCAGTGTGTGTTATAGTCCAAAATAAATGGTCAATACAACACCTAACAGAATTGATGGCAAAATTGGATTTACCAGGCAGCTGGTTTGTATAAGTAGCCATATCCTATAAAGCTTAGCAAGTGAAGGATGTACATTTATTTGGCTTTATCATGGCAGACCAAATCTACTAAACACTAAAGGTACCGTCACACGCCACCATATGGCTTCCATATCGCTGGCGATTTGACGTGAGCGCGCACGTTTCGGGCACTTTTTTCACATCGCTGTGGAGCTGTCACACGTAGCTATCTAGCGTGTGATCTTCAGTGATCCTGCGTCCGGAAAAATCACCTACAGAAAACCGGAAGCGTTCTTCCCTTCACACACGCCACAATCGTAGCAGTGATGTGGCCATACTGTTTCAATAGTGGCGAGCTAGAGTGTGTTTCACCGTGCCCCTATCACTGCGATTGGTGGACGGAACTGCGTTCCCATTGGTCAGCCTTGCGTGAACACACGGGTCATCAAATAAGGCACCTTGGACACGGCCAGCCAATCACCAAAAAAACACCATCCAAGCACGCCTACGGCATTGATTTCAGGATCGCTGTGTACATCGCTATCGCCCTATCACACGCCACAACACGCTGAAATCACCTGGTGGATATCGCCTGATTTCACTGCAGGGCAGAGCAATCAAGCAACGCTCCACCAGCGATTTCTCGATGTAGAATTGCCCAGTTACAATACACACATGCGATGTGGTTTCCACATCGCCAAATTCAGTAATTGCCAGCGATCTCAACGGCGATATGGCGGTGTGTGATGGTACCTTTAGATTGGTAACTGGTCACTAGATACAGTTAGTTGATTTACTTACCGAGCAGTTCAGCATAAGAAATGTATTATTTTGGTTTGGCAAAGATATTTTTTAGTGCTCTAACAAAACATGAATGCTTTCCCAAGAAATCATGTTGCAACAATTTGTAATTAATATGAATCAGAGCAGATATTATCACTAAATATCATGTAAATGGAGTAAATCTAATACAGCAGACACAACAGAAACTCACACTATAACCAATAACACATTTGGCACATTTACCCAATTGCGCTCTGCTTATGACTGGTAATTTCAAAACAAAATACATTTTCAATTATATTAATTTAGCTGTGCCAATAAAACCATTGGGATTTTAACCAAAATAGGCATATTATACAAAAGAAATAGTAAAAGACTAATAATCGTCAGCATATTCAAAAGCCTAAAGAATAATGCTGGAAAATATTCTGTTTATTTTACTTAATAAACAATATTGTAGGGCGTAATGTAGATCACATTGGCCGGAAAAACCTGTAAATAAATTGTATACAGAGTACTGACATATCTGCTCTTAATAAAGGGAATCTATCAGGGAGATCAACCCTCCTAAGCCATCTATATGGGTATGCACGGTTAGGTCCATATATATTTGGACAGAGTCATGTTTCTCATTTTTGCTCTTATACATTGCCACAATGGATTTTGAATAAAATAATTCAGATGTAGTTTAAGTTCAGACTTTCAGCTTTAATTCAGTTGAACAAAATGATTGCATAAAAATGTGAGGAACTAAAGTATTTTTAAACTCAATGCCTTTATTTCATGGGCACAAGAGTATTTGGACAAATTAAATAATTGTAAATAAAATATTCATTTCTATCACTTGGATGAAAACCCTTTGTTGGCAATGACTGCCTGAAGTCTTGCATAGAGATGAGTGAACTTTTCCCAAACGTGTTCGCCAATTTCAAATTCGGCAAGAAATTTGCAGATTTGGTTCGAGATCGGAAGCACAAACAATTTTACAAAAAAATTGGCGAATGTGGCTAACTGGTAGGATAAAAAAAAAGCATTGCTACATTTAAGCCATGCTTCTCTTCTCCTTCTGAAAGTTTAGGATAGTGGGCGGAATGTGTTTGATGAGGGGATGGGGGAGAAAGAGGTGAGAGTAATGTCAGACTGTGTAGATGTTCGTTGTCGGAAGCCAATAAGGGCTCATAAAACATCCATATTTTCAAGACATGAGGGCATGTGTCACTGGCTTCCAACGTCACATCTCCCTCGGGATGTAAGAAGTGGCCATTTGCCGTCATCACCATTTTCAGATTGCTAATGGTTAGGGACAGTGCTGCTGTGTTACACAAATAGATAGATAGCTACTCGATCACTTTTTAGACAGAATAGGAAGGCGAGAGGGTCCATCTGGACATATGCATCTTTTGCTGAGAACAATTGTGATTACTGTGTGCATTGCCAAAGATGTGTTTTTTGTATAGAGCAAGTGAATGGCAAATCTTAGTGTTTCTGTGGCACCCCAGGGGTTAATGTGCCACAGTAACATCACCAAGGGTTAATTCCCCACACAACCCACAACACTACACTAGCGCCACCAGGCCATAAGGGGGAGCTAAAGCTGCTTCCCTAGATATTCTGGTGTGGAGAGGAAGTGTCAGTTAGTTCAGTGCGGGGCAGCAATGAGGAAAGGACCTGGGTGTAAAAGGGCTGCATTAAGCTCAACCCACGGTCCACTGTCAACTTCCAGAACGGCCAAGGTCTGAGGAAAGGAGTAAGAGAAGCAGAGGAACAGACCCGGGACACAGAGTTACCCTAAACTCACCCCGGTGAATCGCAAAGACCGGATACCGGATCCGCAATTGTGCCTGACATAAGCAGCACAGAAAACACCAGATTAGTGAAGATTATATATCTTCACTGTACCACAGCGAAGCAACACGGCGGGGTCAGAAACACAAAGATTAGACACAAGTTGCCTAGCAAGTTTGGTATCCGTGAGGGGAGACAGGGCCAGCAGCCTAGCTAAAGCGGCAGCAGGGCCACACACACAGCGCAGGAGTAGGAAGCCAAGGGCCCAGTCAGGGTGGGAGCAACCCGGCCCCGATACAGACTCCGTGGACAGTACTCAGCTGATGTACCATCTTCAGTAGAAGACTTGGAAAACTAAAAAAACGTGAGTCTGTGTAATCCTTGCAAACCCTGTTCTCCCTCACAAACTATCATCTCTCTCACTACCCCTGCCCTGCATCATCCATAGACTATCATCTTCACCACTGCCCCGGGGACCAGGCTCTGCTCGTGGAGAGCGGTTACATCACCGGCTGCCAAACATCATCCCCGGAGGTTCTGCAGTAGCAGTAGTCACCCTGACCACATACCACAAGTGGCGTCATGACTTTCTCCCCTGTAAATACCCCGCATTACTTGCGGGCTCCGGACCAAGACTACTGTGATACCCCCTGTGATACCACGGTCTGGTACCGAGTACCCTGTCCCAGTGGGCTCCACAACTCCCCTAAAAAGATGTTGCTTGGTCTCAAAGCAGTGATTGCAAAATCCTTCAGTTTACCCTAAAAAGGCTGTGTTTGGCCTCAAAACAGTGACTGCAAAACTGCAAAATATGTCAGTTTTCCCTAAAAAGTATTTTTTTTGCCTTGAAGCAGTAATTGAAATTCCTTCAGTTTCCAAAAAAAATTATGTATTTGGCCTCAAAGCAGTGATTGCAAAATCCTTCACTTTCCCTAAAAAGGGACTTTTTTGCCTCAAAGCAGTGATTGCAAAATCCTTCAGTTTCCCCTAAAAAAACCTGTGTTTGTCCTCAAAGTAGAGATTGCAGAAGTGTTCAATTTCCCCTAAAAAGGCTGTGTTTGGCCTCAGCAATGATTGCAAAATTCTTCAGTTTCCTATAAAAAAGCACTTTTTTTTTGCCTTACAGCAGTGATTGCAAAATTCTTCAGTTTCCCCTAACAATGCTGTGTTTATCCTCAAAGCAGTGATTGTAAACTTGTTCAGTTTTCCCCCCAAAAAAGACAGTGTTTGGCCTCAAAGCAGTGATTGCATAGTCCTTCAGATCCCCTAAAAAGGATTTTTTAATTTTTACCTCAAAGCAGTGATTGCAAAATTGTTCAGTTTCCAAAAAAATTATGTATTTGGCTTCAAAGCAGTGATCACAAAATTTTTCAGTTCCCCTTAAAAGGCTGTTTGCCATCAAAGTGATGATTGAGAAATCAATTTCCCTTGAAAATGCATTTTTTTGCCTCAAAGCAGTGATTGTAAAATCCTTCAGTTTTCCCTAAAAAGGCTGTGTTTGGCCTTGCAACAGTGGTTGTAGAATCCTTCAGTTCCCCTAAAAAGGCTATGTGAGGCCTTAAAGCAGTGATTGCAAAATCCTTCACTTTCCCTTAAAAATGCATTTTGTTGGCCCCAAGCAAAACAAAAAGATAGAGAGGCGCTCCAGGGTGTACCTGGTAGTCCAGTGGAGGGGAGAATGCATCTAACCTTACACAGTTGTGCACCCCTGCACAACTGCTGTGTGGACTTTTGGTGTGTAGTGCACACCACATGAGTCACTAGCACTCTGAGCTGGGTGGGTCATATGTGCTGTGACGTCATCAAAGGTCCTTGAGTTGCTTGCTGAATCCCTGCAGCACCAGCTGCTTACCCACTCGGGGACTGTAGATACCGGAAAAAAGAATACTTGCAGTTTCATAGGGTGCATGATTACAGCAGACACGGATGGACTTATTTAGTAATCTTTATTACAATTGAGGCTTCACACCGCATTTCGGCAGGTCATCTGATGAAGGCTGTGACCTGCCGAAACACTTTGTGAAGTCTCAATTGTTATAAACAAGATTACTAAATAATTCCAACCGTATCTGCTGTAATCATGCACCCTATAAGACCGCAAGTACTTTTTTATCTGGTATTTTTTGGCATCAAAGCAGTGATTGCAAAATCCTTATGTTTCCCCTGAAAACACTGTGTTTGGCCTCAAAACAAATTGGGGTATGGATGCAATGGCCGTAAGGGCTGGGAGGTACTTGGTAGCCGAGCCGGCTGGTTCTTTGGGAGGTCACGGTGGCTGTGGCCGGGATGGCTGACATTGCTGGTTTGGGCATCTGGGGCAAATGGGGCAGCAGCCGGGATGGTATCGCTCCCCGCAGGTAGAGCAGGGCCCTAGGGATGGTGTGATAGTCTATGGGGTTGATGGTAATGGTCGGTGGGGTGCAGGACAGAGGGCGTGGGAAATAATCGGAGAACACAGAAGGGTGAAGTTTCCTTTACCTTTACTTGGCAGATGGTGGTGCAGTCCGGGGCACTGATTACCAGGTTTTGGAAGGGTCTAGTCAGCCTGAAAGCATTCAGGGATCCACCTCGCCTGGTGGGTTCTTAAGCCTTACTGCTGCACCCACCCTTTGGATTGTAGCTATGCTGCGGCCCTCTTCCTGCATGGTTGTTCCTATCCCGTATGGCAGACAGCACGAGCCTTTTACAGACACCACCTTGCTGACAGCAGCTCCACGCTCTCAGTGCGCTTTGGTGCCACTGGGTCTTTGGTTTGGCCAGGAGACTTGCAGCCTACTGCCCTCCAGATTTGGTTGCCGTGCCATACAGTACCTGCACAACCAAGTACTCTGGTGTCCTCTATAGCGCCTCTCTGAGGTGAACTCAGTCGCAGCTCCGCTCCCCAGAGCACTCCTCCACACGTTTTCCCCTCTTCCTTTCCTCAGACATTCTGCTCGCTTTCTAACTCTAGCCCCTCCTTCTTGCCAGAACTAGGGCAGCTCCCCTGAACTCAGGTGCAGAGCTTCCCCTTTTGGGTCAGAGTCAGGTCTGGTGTTAGATGCTGGGTGTTAACTAGCATGGGGACCTCCTCCTACTTCCAGGCATGACATCACCCTCTGTGAGGGAGACAATGTCACTGTAGCAACCAGATCACTAAGGTATCACATTCCCCCTAGTTAAACTCAGTACATCCAGGACTGTGGAAAAATAACAAAAACAAGTTTATAATAACAACAAACAGATCATTTACAATATTAATAGAAAAAGTAAAAAAATAGAAAAACCTCAAAAACGAAAATTGTCAAGTAAGTTCCTGGGGCAACGCTTGTCCATAATTGTCACCTCGCAGACTTTGAATTTACCTGCTGGGAACCGCCCCAACCCACCTTTGCTTCATCCCAGGATGTGGCTACAGGGCTCCAGAACCTCGCCTTACTTGGCTCTTCGGCCACGCCCACTGTATATATTTAGGCCAGATCGGGGTACAAACTATTTACAATACTGTCCTGGTCACACCTAGTCCAGTGACCCAATAGTCCTCCAACAGGTTAAGTACGCATAATTAAATGTTCGTATAGTAGTCTCTGCAGGCACTTCATGCTTAATAGTTGCATATTTACATTGTCTATTTACAATTACTCTTTGTAACAGGCAGGGGTCTGACCTTGTGTAATTCTGGAGGACCTGCATAACATGGGCGTTTCTGATGACCTGGCCTTGTCTAGTGTGTCTATTGCTGTGGTTGTGGACTCACTGGTGACTACACTACGGGTAGACCTATGTAGTACTGGTATACTGGGCAGTTTTCTGCGACCTCTAAAGGTACCTTCACACGTGGCAATACTGCTAGGCAATTTCACTGGCAATTTGCTGGTTGCAGTGAAATCATGGAAACATTGTTCCATTTGTACACAGCAACAAAATAAAACAATATGTCCATGATTTTACTGCAACCAGCAAATTGCCAGTGAAATTGCCTAGCAATATTGCCATGTGTGACGGTACCTTTAGACTGACCATAGTCATGACAGATTTGCCGCTGGCAGGGGGTACATTCTCTTGTTTCACTGCAGGTGTGGCATCTGTTTCTGGAGCCGACTGGTCTTCAGGTTGATTTAGAGTCTCTGCTGCTGCTGTTGCAGTAAACTGGGAAAAGGTCAAGACGGGTACCATGATTGCTTGGTTCACTTGAGTAACTCACCAAGGATGGTATGGATTTTTTTTCAACTTCTTCTGTCGGTTGAGGAGCATCTTGATCTGCTTCCTTATCTCTCAGTTTGCTCTGGGCATACAGTTAAGTGATCTCTTGACACTGCCGCTGAGGTTCTTCCTCCATCTTTGCTGATGAGCCATACCTTGCTGTTATCAAAGTGGGAGGGCAAGACGTTGTATGGCTCAGCTTCCCACTGGTCATACAGTTTTAGCATCCTCCTTTTTCGCTTTAACACCTGTTCTCCTGGTGCTAACGGAGTAACTGGGGCTGACTGGTTGTATATCTTCTCTTGCTTTTGTCTGGCCTGGGACAGACTTCTCTCCACACACTCTTGAACTTTGCGGTATTGTTGTTGCCACTCGGTATCCCAATCTGCATATGGTTGTACCATCTTGGGTGTTAAGCCTCCATGTACAGATCGATGGGTAACTTGCCAGTAGGGATGGGCGAATCTACTCGCTAGGATTTCGTTACTCGGCGAGTAGTAAGGGACTCGCAGGACTCAGTACTCTGCGAGTTTCCCAGTGATTACTCGCACAGTAAACGAGTCCAATGCAAATCAATATCAATCCTAGTTTTGTCACAGACTCTGACAAAACTAGGATTGCTATTGACTTGCATTGGTCTGATTACTGTGCAAGTAATCGCTGGGAAACTCGCAAAGTAACTGCTGTTACTTTGCGAGGCGAGTCCAGCTGTCTTCTCTGTGCAGGCTGCTTGCAGCTCCAGGGTCCTAGAGCCCGCCTGCTACAGAGATGATGTAGCAGAGCTGCGATTGTTCTCATTCTGCTCATTCCCTGTGCATAGACATCTATATCTATGCACAGGGGATGTAGCAGAGAGGACATCGCGTTTTGGACTACGTCGGACGGAAGAGGATTTTTTTAATTAAAGATGGAGTCCCTAATGGCTTTTTTTTTTATTTCTAATAAAAAATTTTCTCTGTGTTGTGTTTTTTTAACCCTTTATTGGAGATTCTTAGTGGCTGGGTCAAATGTGGCCTGACATTAAGAATCTTGGGCTTAATAGCAGCTTGTATAACAAAGCTGGTATTAACCCCATTATTACCCAGCGTGCCACCACCACCAGGGCCGTTGGAAGAGCGGGGTTCAGCGCCAGAGGATGGCGCTTCAATGAACGCGCCATCTTCTGGGGTGGCTGGGGGCTGCAATTTGCAGCGGGGGGTGCCCAGAAAGCTTGGGCATCCCTGCGCTGTGGATTCCAGCCCCCAGCTGCTTAGCTGTACCTGGCTAGACATAGAAATTGCGCGGAGCCCCACGCATTTTTTTTTTATTATTTCATGAAATTCATGAAATAATTAAAAAAAAGGGCTCCCCTATATTCTTGTGTCCGGCCAGGTACAAATAGGCACCTGGGGGTTGGGGGCAGCCCGTCTCTGCCTGCTGGATCCGGCTGGTTCCAGAAATACGGCGAAGCCCATGTGAAATTTTTTTCTGACAAATCCATAAAACAATGTAAATAAAAGGGACTGCATCTTTATTAACCCCTGGACCATGGGCGAGGGGTTAATAAAGATGCAGTCCCTTTTTTAGGATTTTTTTATTGATTTTTCAGAAAAAAAATTACATGGTCTTTCTGGAACCAGCCGGATCCAGCAGGCAGCGACGGGCTGCCCCCAACCCCCAGGTGCCTATTTGTACCTGGCCAGACACAAGAATATAGGGGAGCCCTTTTTTTTTATTATTTCATGAATTTCATGAAATAATAAAAAAAAAATGCGTGGGGCTCCGCGCAATTTCTATGTCTAGCCAGGTACAGCTAAGCAGCTGGGGGCTGGAATCCGCAGCGCAGGGATGCCCAAGCTTTCTGGCACCCCCCGCTGCAAATTGCAGCCCGCAGCCGCCCCAGAAGATGGCGCATTCATTGAAGCGCCATCCTCTGGCGCTGAACCCGCTCTTCCAGCGGCCCTGGTGGCGGTGGCACGCTGGGTAATAAAGAGGTTAGGGCCAGCTTTGATTATCAGCTGGCCCTAAGCCCGAAATTTATGGCGGTCACGCCAATATTAACATGACCGCCATGAATTTCTATTAAATTGTTTTAAAAAAAACACAACACAGAGAAAGATTTTTATTAGAAATAAAAAAAAAGCCATTAGGGACTCCATCTTTAGTTAAAAAAATCCTCTTCCGTCCGACGCAGTCCAAAACGCGATGTCCTCTCTGCTACATCCCCTGTGCATAGATATAGATGTCTATGCACAGGGAATGAGCAGACTGAGAACAATCTCAGCTCTGCTACATCAGGCGGGCTCTAGGACCCTGGAGCTGCGGCAGCCTGCACACAGAGCAGACAGCCGGACCCTTATCTGTGCGAGTTTCCCAGCGATTACTTGCACAGTAAACGAGTCCAATGCAAATCAATGGCAAAACTAGGATTGCTTCAGGCTGAAGCTTCCGAGACACATCTGTGATTTGTAAATCGCACACTACTCGCTATTACTCGCTTCCCCATTCATTAACATTGGACTCGCTAGACTCGCAACGAGTAGCTAGAGTCAAGCGATTCCGAGTAATTTAGGATTCGCCCATCACTACTTGCCAGGTCTTGCCTGCTTCAGGTAGGCTGGTGTACAGTTAGTCGAGTTCACCGGGATGTGGTTATACAGATCTACCAGATCCGGCAACTTCTCTGGCCACAGGTTTCGCTCTTCAAGAGGTAGAGTTTTGAGCAGGTCGATCACTACCTGGTTCATCTTCTCACACATACCGTTGGTTTGAGGGTGGTACGGCTTTGTTTGTATTTTCTTGTGGCCAAAAAGGTTGCTGAACTTTTGAAACACTTCTGCCTCAAAAGCTGGACCTTGGTCGGTAAGGACTTGTTCATAGTAGCCATGTGGTCTACAGAAGTGCTCTTGGAAGGCTTTTGCTGTTGTCTTCGCTGTCTGGTCTTTGACAGGTACGACTACCAGGAACCGGGAGTAATGGTCTATAATCGTGAGAGCGTAGGTGTAGGCAGACCTACCCGGGGTCAACTTCACATGATCCAGAGCTACGAGTTGCAGTGGTTGTTTTGAGACTTTTGGTTTTAAGGGGCTCTCTGGCTATCATGATCTCTTCTCCGTAGGTGGCATGGACCACATTCTCAGCACCACCTCTCAATGGATTTTCACATGCCAATGCAGTAGAATCGCTCACGAATTAGGACCTCCAGGTTCTTCCATCCAAAATGTCCTGCTCCATCGTGTTACGCCTCTAGGACCATTGGTGCATCCCACTTTGGGACTACTTTCTGCCAGACTAGTTTGTGGGTACGGAAGTTGATATTTCTCCTGCAAGTCTTACAGTCGTAGATGAACAGTTTTCCTTTCTCTCTCCACAACTGCTGGACTTCTTGTGGTGCTTCAGGACCAGGGTACGAGTCAGCTTGGGTCAGCAGCTCTTTCACTAGGCGGATGGCCAGTTCGCTATCCTGCATTTCTGCCCATCCATAGTGGGGCAATGGATTGAACGAGACCTCTTGAAAGGCAGAGCGCTTGTCTTTTATGCAGTGAGAGCATTGTGATGCACCTTGGTGGTGGAAGGCCAGCATCTCTATTTCCTCGAGATCTCCTGGGTCTTCTCCCACGTCTGGTAAATTGGGCATCCTGGACAGCGTGTCAGTGTTGGCATTTTTATTTCTCGCTCTGTACTTGATTATGAACTCATAATTGGACGACTGGGCCATTCATCGCTGTTCCAGTGCAACTAGCTTCATGGTTTCCAAGTGGGTCAATGGGTTATTGTCCGTGAAAATGGTGAATTTCAAGGAGGCCAGGTAGTGCTTAAATTTTTCCATCTCTGCCCAGATGGCTAAGAATTCCAGCTTAAAGGAACTGTAGTTGTCAGGGATCCTTTCGGTGGAACGTAACTTCTGGCTGGCGTAGGCGATGACTCTCTATCTGCCTTTTTGCTCTTGGGACAACACGGCTCTCAATCCCACATTGCTGGTGTCGGTGTACAGAATAAACGGTTGACCATAGTCAGGGTAGGCCAGGATTTCGTCTCCCATGAGAGCCAACTTCAAATAGGTGAAAGATTCTTCCATTCTGCTGTCCCACTCAATCGGAGGGCTCTTGTTCTTTGTCTTCTTGGAGTGGCCTACTGTGGTCTTGCAAGGGGGCTGCTATTTTGGTAAAGCCCTTGATTTACCTCCGGTAGTAACCTACCAACCCTAGGTATTGCCGTACTTCACAGATGGTAGTCGGCTTTTGCCAATCCATGGTAAGGGTGACTTTGTCACGGTCTGGTGCCACGCCTTCTACGTGGCCTAGGTACTGCACCTTCGGCTTCAAGAGGTGAAATTTGGACGGCTTCACTTTTAGACCAAAGTTAGACAGGGTTTCGAACACCTCGACCAGGTGCTTCAAGTGGTCTTCGTAGGTTTGGGAGTAGATGATGACATCATCGAGGTATAGCAGCACTGTCTCAAAGTTCTTATGCCCGAGGCAATACTCCATTAAACTCTGGAATGTTCCTGGTGCGTTGCAAAGCCCGAATGGCATGCAGTTGAATTTGCATAGGCCCATTGGTGTTGTAAATGCGTTCTTTTCTCTGTCCGCCTCTGCCTTGGAAACCTGCCAGTACCCACTGGTGAGATCTAGGGTCGAGAAATAGTTAGCAGATTTCAAGACAGCTAATGACTCATCAATTCATGGTAAAGGGTAGGCATCTTTATCTGATTACCCAAACCTCCTTCATTTCCCATAACATGCTCTTGGCACACTGGTAGTGAGCTGAGGGAACAGGGCAGTATCTTTCTTTAATGGGTGATGGTTTCCGGTGGGTACATGGTGTTGGACTTCTTTTACCTGCCAAAGTCTAGGGTTTTTTGCTGAATACCCATTCATATTCTTAAACCACCCGATACACCTCATTCTTTTGGTGCGAAGGGGTGGAGTTAGTGCTTATGTGCAGCATCTGACACTAGTCCTCCAGCTGTCCCTCAGAGCCATTGTCCTCCATTGTTTCAGATGGGAGCAAGGGTTTAAATGCCCATATTGCGTTGTTATTTACAGTGAACAGCTTGGCAACGGTGGCATACCGGAGTAAATTGACCTCCTTTTCCCCACAGTTTAAGATGCATACAGGTACCCTCCCCTTGCAGACATCTACTACCCCTCGGAGTACACGGGCTTTACCAGGGCCTGGTAATTTTGACCCCTGACACCTATAGCAGCTCGATACCATATTAACATTTCAGTTTTGAGAGGTATTGCAATGGGAAATAGGTCACTCCCCCTTACACTGCCGACTTCTCCACCAGACAATTCTACCTGTTGTCTCTGCATCAGGGCCCTGATCTCCTTTTGCAGTACTCGCTGTTGGCTGGCAGTTTAGGCTACCTTTTGTAATAGAACAATAATCTCGCCAAGACAATTTTCTATAACATTGATACCTAGGGTGATCATTGGATTGCATTCCCGCCAGTCAATATTTACATCTATCAATTCCTGCGATTTTAGCTCTACTCGCCCCACCTTAATGGTCACCTCTTTGTACCCCACCTGAGGCAAGAGCTGACCATTACTAGCGATTATAGTCAGGTCATCATCTGGGCGATGGGCAAAGTCAGAGTCAGCCCAGTACTGTTTATAAAGAATATATGGTATCGTCAGCTGGGAGCCAGTGTGCAGTAGAGCGTTCATCAGGATGCCATCAAGCATGACAGACAGGATCGGTCATCCTCCCAAGTACAATTATGTGGGCCAGGTCGTCTTACACCTGGGGTTGGCCTGCTTCCCCAGGGGTTGCTCATTTAAAGGACAAAATCTTGTAATGTTCCCCACCTTGCGACAGTGGCAGCAGATAGGCTGTCCAGGCAGGTCGTATCGGTCAGTGTCGTTCCCTCAGGTCGGCGGGATCCTCTTCTGTCGCTGCTACGGAGGTCATCTGGACTGGAAGCCAGTTGAATCTTCTCGGTTGGTGATGACACTTGTAAGGACTGCACTGTCTTTGTCAATGTAGCCACACTTTTGGTTAACTCCTGGTCTTGGAGACGTAGGTCTGCAGAAGTGTCCTTACGTAGTGTCTGGGCATCGGCCTCAACGGGTGCCTGAGACAAGGACGATGCCTCCTTGTTGTACATTATTGCTTGGTGCCTGGGGGTGTTTTGCCGCTAGGGGTCACCTCTTATAGCATGTGGATTGCCTGATCCTTAAATTGTGCAAAGTTCATGTCGGGATTTTGTAGAGCCATGATGCGCAAGTGTGTCCAGTGTGTGTTGGACAGAAGTCCCTCAATGAAGTGTTTGGTTAGAAGTCTGTCCACATCCTGCAGCACCTCTGAAGATTGAGGGCATAGTCTCTTACGCTGTCATGAACCCTTTGTTTACAACCAAAAAAATTTCATTTTGATCTCTGCAGCGGTGCGGGTGTGGTGCCCCTGAGGGTCCAGTCACCACAGAGGTACTGCACCTCAGCCAGTGGTGTGGTACCCCACTCTTGGGTAAGGAGAGGGCACTACCCAGTACCCACACACCTGCACCAAACACCACACCACTCCAGGCCAGAGGATTTGGGCGGACCCTATTGAGGGAGGGTCCCATCTCAGGTCCCATCTCAGGCTGGAGGGGAGAATTAGGTAGAAGGTATGCGGGTTGGGTGGAAGAAGTAGGGTAGGACACCTGGAAGTAAAGGAAGTTGAGAGAATGTGAGGAAAACGTCAGTTGGTTACAGGAGGGAGTCACGAGTTTGGTGACAGAGAGACGTCCTGGGGACTGGAGAGAAGAGGCGCTCGTCCCAGGACAAGAGAAGCGAGAACAGAGATGGAGGAGTCGGGGAGGGTCTCCAGAGATAAAGAAAGAATCCTAGGGGCACAGGAAGTGAGGGATCCACCCATGGTGCCTGAATCCACGCAGACTGTAGTCAGGTGGAGGGTCCAGGTCGCAGTTGGGACCGGCCCTAGACTAATGCAGTGACTGTAGGACTCAACTAGTAAACTGGAGGCTGTAGTATCTGTAGGTGCAACAGCCACATCCACACACAATTGCTAAAAAGGCAGCCACATAGGGTTAAGGGGACCAGGAAGACGTTGCACGAACAGGACCCAGGATGCTGGCTTGGGACACTGTGTGTGAGGCGCAGGGCAGGAGGGCTAGAGTCAGCGCAGAGAGACGACCTGGAAAGGTATACTAGAAGGGGGTTCCGGCAAAGTGCACCCAAGTTACCCAAGACTTGGCTGGAACCCTAATCCGGAGGACACAGCACTTGGCTGGTTGTTGTAACCTGGAGAACTGTGAGAACTGTGAGTAAAATGTGAAGACTGCACCCTGCTGTGTCCTCAGATTTATTTACCACATCAATTGCCCTGTGCTACATCAGTAACCATCATCTAATAGACTTTATAACTGCCCTGGAGCCTCGGACCTGTGGAGAGCTGTAACATCTTTGCTGCGTCACCAACTGCCTCAGTGGATCCAATTGCCGAATACCATGGGAGGAATCACAAATTAATTCCCTATATAAACTTCCCCCATTTTTATGACATGGCCAGGGCCATGGAGCCAGGTCACGCCAATGTGATATTCCTCAAAAAGAACCATCTGGCACGGTTCCGAGTACCCCACGGCCCTGGCGGGGCATGTCACAGGCATCAAAGGTGGTTTTCAGCTTGGCCAGAATGTGCTTAACTGTCCTCTTATCGGTGTCCAGCCAGGACTTTACTTCCCTCTGGGTTGCACCAGTTCACTGACCAATGAGGATCCTAACCTTCTGGCCCTTGGACAAGGGGTACACTTCAAACAGGCTATGCAGTCTCTCTTTGAAGTCGCTGAGGGTATGCGACTCTCTGGAGTATTGCGGTAACCAGGCCACTCCTAGAATGTATGACATTAACAGTGGCATTATAGGGGCTGCGGCAGCTACCGCTGCTAGATCCTCACCTAGGCTTGGCATCTTCCTCCCCCCAAGTGAACCGTAGCCAGGTTCTAAGTCTTTGTACTGGGTATCGTTAACATAGAAAGCGGCTGCTCTTCAGGCGGGATGAATCGCTCACCCAGAGGTTCCAGGTCAGGACCTCTCGCTTTCCCACCGGCTGACGTCAGAGCACAGGGCAGGGTTTCCCTTTGCACTCTTTCTGCAGTTCCGCCCACGATGACACGCCCCATCTGCTTCCTGCGCACCGTATGGCGCAGTAATGGTGGCGACCACACAGTTCAACACAGTCTTTGCACACAGGACTCGGTGTTACCAGGGGTCCAGATCCTGTTCGCTAGATGCAACGGCCGTAAGGCCGGGGGATACTCAGTAGCCGGGTCAGCTGGTTCTTTGGGACATCATGGTGGCTGTGACCCAGCTCCGTGGCCCTTGCTATGCAGTGAAGGGGTTATTTACAGGGGAATTTAGTAGTCTTTTCATGACGCCACTTGTGGAATTCGACAGGGATGGCCGACGCTGCTGGTTTGGGCCTCTGGGGCAGATGGTGCGGAAGCCAGGATGGTATCACAGGTGGAGCGGGGCCCCAGGGATTGTGTGGTAGTCTATGGGGTTGATGGTAATGGTCGGTGGGGTGCCGGACAGAAGGCGCGGCAAACAATCGGAGGACACAGAAGGGTGTGGTTTCCTTTACCTTTACTTGGCAGATTGTGGTGCAGTCCAGGGCACTGGTTACCAGGTTATGGAAGGGTCCGGTCAGCCTGGAAGCATTCTGGGATCCACCCTGCCAGGTGGGTTCGGAGGCCTTCCTGCTGCGCTCTCCTTTTGGCTCTCTGCTGCTTTTAGCTATTCTGCAGCCCTCTTCCTGCATGGTTGTTCCTATCCCGTATGGCAGACAGCACTAGGCTTTTACGGGCACCGCCTTGCTGATGTCAACTCCAGGCTCTCAGTATGCTGTGGCGCTGCAGCCCCCTGCCCTCCAGATTCAGTTGCCGAGCCGTACAGTGCTAATGCAACCAAAGACTTTGGCAAAGACTTTCCTCTATAGCGCCTCTCTGAGGTGAGCTTGGTCGCAGCTCCGCTCCCCAGAGCTCTCTCCTACACGTCATCTCCTCTCCCTTTCTTCAGAAGTTCTCCTTGATTTCTAACTCTAGCCCCTCCTCATGTCAGAACTAGGGCAGCTCTCCTGAACTCAGGTGCAGGGCTCCCCTTCTGGCTTGGAGTCAGGTCTGGTGTTGGATGCTGGGTGTTATCTAGCGTGGGGACCTCCTCCTGCTTCCAAGTATGACATCACCCCCTGTGAGGGAGGCAATGCCACTTTGGCAACTGTACCACTGGGGTGCCACATGTGCACTCAGTGAATATTTGTTTGCAGAAATCTCTGTATTTATTTCTACATCTTTCAAGAAAAACGTAGCTGAAAAAATGTGCGTTTTGCTACATTTTCAATTTTTGCATGCGTTTTACTAGTATTTTTTGGACACCAATGAATCATAATTTGTTGGTGTCTGAAAACACTGGAAAAACAGAGGTGAAACCAGGGGTACTGGGACAGTGGGATCTGTTAGGGTACCTTCACACGCCAATAGCGCGGTGAGAAATATTGCCGGCGATATGTCGCAGAGCAGTGCTCTGAAATCAGGCAACCGTGGCAAGGCGATATATCGCCGCCAAATTCCCCATATACACGTCGCAATTGGGAGAGATTTTGATGGCGATTGTCGCAGGGCGACATATCGCTGGCAATATTTCTCGCCACGTTATTGGCGTGTAAAGGTACCCTTAGTGGTGTTCTACCCCTATTATCCTTTGTCAGACCTGTAAAGAGTCTGGTAAACAAAAACAATACCACCTTAGGTTACTCGAATGGTTCTTTTTAATGATCTGAAATCCGTTTGCACCCTAAATGTGTGATGGTACAAACATGTTAAAATTTGGGGCTCCACTTTGAATTTTTGTAAAGGGCAACACGTTGTTTAAAATGAGCCCTGATTGCAGCGTGTAGTCAGATCATGTTTCATGAATGTCTGAACAAGGCTTTAAAGGTTCCACAAAACAACAAAAATATATTTTTTTTAAAGAGTTTACTTATTGTGTAAAAGTAATGGAACATAATCTTGTGTTGTAGACAACCTACGAATCTAAAAACCATCATTGTCAGAAGCGCCCTGTCCTCTCCAGCAGCCACAAGAACCTTTCCCTTCAACCAGAACAGGTGCAAAACCTGTCCATCTATAATGACAACGGACAAGATAAGGATTCCTGGGACAGATCAGGACTACAAGATCCCAGGTAACTACAGCTGCGCCACAAGAAATGTGGTGTATTTAATTATATGCACCAAATGCCCAACAGGAAGCATGTACATAGGGGAGACCGGATTACAATTCAGAACAAGAATTAATTCTCATCACCACTCAATAAAAGAAAAGCGTATGGATCTACCTGTAACGAACCATTTTTGCAGCTCTGACCACAACACTGAATCCGATATGAGGCTGCTCATTTTAAAAAGTAACTTCAAATCTCAGAGAGAAGAATTTGGGAATACAAATTGATAACAACCTTTGACACATTCAAAACAGGACTAAGTGCTTCACATGGATTCATGGGATTTTACGTAAAATGAACAGACATTTGGGATAGCAGATTCATGCATTTTTATGTAAAATGAAAGTACATTTGGAGACATCTTGCAACACACTCAAATTATAGGACTATGACCTCTTGACACTTCTGTGAACTGTCTCACTTAGAACTCTGCTCTCCACAACTTCACTAAGTAATTTCAGGTCTCCATGGGTTGCAAACCATTTACCTAATAGAATTGGTTCCGCTTATCTTAGAAATCTGGTTTCTCTGTCCCTGCTCCTCCACCCCTCCCTAACCCTACTCTGCTTTGCGTCACCTGTCATATCCACCAGAGCATATAACACTGTTTTGCTTTCTTTTTTTTTCTTCTTTCATTTGCTTATGTATATTCGTATGTGTCTTCAGAATTTGTGTCATTACCAGCCTGACGAAGGGGCCACAGTGTCCTGAAAGCTTGCTATGTTTACCATCTTTTCAGTTAGCCATTAAAAGGTATCAACCACTGAGGACTCTCAGACTGCAATATATTTTTCTATCTACTGGCTTAGGCTAGGGTCACACTTGCAGATTTTACATGCATTTTTTGGAACCTGCGTTTCTAAAAACACATGTAAAAATGCACCCATAGGCCCCCATGCCAAAAATGCATGCCCCAATAGTAGAAATGCATGCCCTAATAGCAAAAACGCATGCCTAAAGTGCCATGCGTTTTTAGCATGCGTTTTTGCACTTTTGTGAGGACCTGCCTTCAAAAACGCATGCAAAAATACATGGTACCATTAGAACCATTTAGTACCATGCAAAAACGCATGCGTTTCCCATGGGGGCCCATGTTAAAAAACGCATACGCTTTGTAAAAAACGCATGCGTTTTTGAAACAGCACCAAAAATTGGTGCATGAACTATTTTTTGGTGCTGATTCAAAAACGCATGGAAAAATGCATGGGTGCCAAGTGTGACCCTAGCCTAACACGGTATAAATATTCTTTACCGTAACATAAATAAAACTATGTAAATTTGGTATTGCAATGACCACTGACCCAAAGAAGTAGGTTTACACTTTAGATGCAACAATGAGTAAAATTTACAAGTAAAAAACAGTGGCAAAATTTCTGTTATCCTCTCTCTTTTCATAGAGAGTCAAATGAAAGATACCAAGTCATGATGAGAAAGCACTAAAGTACTCGGCACTCGAACGGAGCAGATCAGACGCTCTGACATACTCGACTCGAGAAACAAGTATAATAGAAGTCAATTGGTGATAGGCAGTTTGGTTCTCCACCCACATACAGCCAGCCCAAAACACTGCATTTCCAGCTAAGGGGGAATGGGGATTTCTTTTCTTTTTTTTTTTAAAACACAGGATCAAGACACGTTGCTATTACCCAGAGCAACAGCCAATTCAGGGACTGCAAGCAGCTCTCACTGGGGTGCCGGCTGCTAACATTCAATGAAGGGAGCCCACACTTTGTGCCGGTTCATTCATCAATCACATCCGAGCACCCACAATGCTCGGCCGAGTACTGACTGTACCCAAGCACCCTGATCGAGCAGTGGAGAGAACGCTCGCTCATCATTTATATTTAGTTATAGATTAGTGAAAATAGTGCCACTGACAAACATATCCTACTCTTCACATAAAAAGCTGCATATTATGGCTACTCAACAAAAAAAATTAATAAACAAAAGTAGTATGGCTCTTGTAATGTGGGGATGAACAAAAAAAAGAAAAAGGTTTTGTCACTATTGCCAAAATACGCCTCATCCTAAAAAAATGATAAAATCATACAATAGGGAAAGGGATTTGCAGGTCCAACTATTGACAAACTGCAACTCCATAAAAATTGAGGCCTAGAAATACTAAATAGTGATTGGCGAACCAGCCGATGTTTGGGTTCATTGGACTCGCCCAGCTTTCTTGAATATCTGGGTTTGGGGCCAAATGTAACTCGAACTTGCGTCCGAACCCAAACTCGGACTTTAAAGTTGTGGATGGGCTGGGATGGCTGTAAAATAAAGCATATCGTTATTAAACATCATCATCATATTTACAGGGTCCTGCTGCCCCTCATCCCGCCATCTTACCGCTTCTACTTCCGGGGTAGCTCATTAACTTTGGGGATTTTCACTGCACAGGGACCCAACAGCCAATCACAGAAGCTGTCACACAAAATGGGCTTCTGTGTTCTGTGATTGGATCTCCTGGGAAGTCCGTGTTCGGGATATGTGCCTGAACCCTAGTTGTTCTGTACAGATTTCGAACTTTATAGTTTGGGTTTGCCCATCACTAATACTGACTACTACAAAAAAAATTTGCAACCTAGTTTTGCTGAGAGACCCATCTGCCCTAGGTTCTTCTAACTTACCCACATTCCCTGGATAAAGCATCTACCATTGCCAGCTCACTTTTATATATATATTGTTTAACAACCATGTAATGTACAGAGACCTCAGTTTCTTTTGGGAAGGAGCTCTATATCCAGCAGCTTGGGTTTAGTAATAGCAACTACATTTCATTATTATTGATACTTTTTAATCTTTGAAGGGAATAACTACAGCTTTTCTGATCCATTTTTCTAGAGCAGATGTAAAACATTTTCACAACTTTCAGCCAAATAAGTTGAACTTGCTTCAAAGGCCAAACAAACTTAGAATCAGATCCAGCAACATCTTGAAGGGCAACATATCATTTTACATAACCCCAGATGCTCTCAGTCTGTGAATCCACCAATTATACATAGAACATGATGTATTTACGTAAATTTATGATCGTTTTTGAGACGTACTCTCTGTGCTTGTTTTCATTCGAGTGCATTGAAAATGTTTCTTATTATTATGTTCATAGATTTATCCTCTCAGCCATTGTATTCTCCAAATGACATTGTAAAGTGGGAAAACAATTTAGACCTACATGGAACCGATGGCTCTGATTCATCAATCAGTTTTTTGCCATTTTTCTGGTATAAAACTGCATGAAATTGTAACTTCCATCTTAGTTACTGGTAAAAAGAGGAATCCCGAACAGACTTAATGCACACCGCACCATCAGGCAGTACCCCGAGATACCCAGACACCATTTAACCCCTATACAGGGATCTGGCTTTACTGCAAGGTCTAGGGGGTTATTAATATGTTCCACCAGTAAATTGCCTGCAAAATATGTATGAGCTTCATAATCAATACATGACTATTCCACTCAGCTATAGGGCAATAATTGGACGATTAATGGGACACTCCACTTCACTTATTTACTTAGTAGAAACTACTCAGGTGTTACTGTCCAAAAATAATTAAACTTTATTGATTAAAAGCACACATACGGGTAATGACACATATAGGAAATAAATGGTGAGGAGATTCCTAAGATATGTCACACAAAGGTAATAACAGGAGACTGGGCTTAACCTTCCTAGCGTTATTCCCGAGCCTGACTCGGGGTTAACATTCACTACCAGAAGCGTTAACCCCGAGTCAGGCTCGGGCTTACCCGCGTTCGCGGCAGATGCGGTGAGAAAACCGCATCTGCCGCACTTGCCGCACTTGCGCCGCACTTGCGGCGCGGTTGCGGCGCGGTTGCGGTAATCTGCATAGTAAAGGGAACCAACCACCTCGGATGACCCTCATACACTGTTAATATGTGCCCCTGCAGCCTAGTAAACCATTAGCAGCACTGTTTTTGTGTGAAAAGTGGCTGCAGTAGAAGTGAGAAAATGATTTTATAAACTTACATGCCTGCGTACTTGAGGGCGTCTCCCTGTGTGTGCTGGCACTTGTGGGCTGTGCTCATCATGTCTGCTCTCCCCCTCCCTTATGCACGCCCCCTCTCAGCCTGCTATAGTGATGTGAGGCTGATTGCGTCATAAAGGGGCGGGGCTACCGGGATGCCGCGATTTAGCCCCGCCCCTTTATGACGCAATCAGCCTCACATCACTATAGCAGGCTGAGAGGGGGCGTGCATAAGGGAGGGGGAGAGCAGACATGATGAGCACAGCTCACAAGTGCCAGCACACACAGGGAGACGCCCTCAAGTACGCAGGCATGTAAGTTTATAAAATCATTATCTCACTTCTACTGCAGCCACTTTTCACACAAAAACAGTGCTGCTAATGGTTTACTAGGCTGCAGGGGCACATATTAACAGTGTATGAGGGTCATCCGAGGTGGTTGGTTCCCTTTACTATGCAGATTACCGCAACCACGCCGCAACCGCGCCGCAAGTGCGGCGCAAGTGCGGCAGCTATGCGGCAAGTGCGGCAGATGCAGTTTTTTTACCGCATCTGCCGCGAACGCGGGTAGCCCGCTTTTAGCAAAAAATTCAAGACCTAAACAGACCGCCAGGGAGGTTAATCACATCAGATCGCAGATCAAGAAGATCATAGAATGTGACGAGTTCGACAATCTCCTGAACAGAACGGAGAAAAATGCTTGGAACAGATTCGTAATAGCAGGGTAATAACAAAGCTGCAAACTATGTGCAGTTGGTTCAAACTCTATAAAAAATAATGCTGTAATCAAATGCAGAATGTCTCTCAAAGTCCATATCCTTCACAAGTTCAAGGAGAACATGGGAGCTTACTCAGAGGAGCAAGGTGAGCGCATTCATCAAGATATATTGGACTTTGAAAGTCATTACCAAGGACAGTATAACGAAAACATGATGGGGGACTACATTTGGGGACTTCTTTGCAGTACACTCGCAAATCAAGAAATCCTCCTAATTTCTGAACCTTTTTGAGTGATTTTTGACTGTCTTTGTCTACTTACCAAGCAAGTGTTTTTTATCAGACCGCATGAACAAAAATATAATTTCCTTTTTTTATTACAATAAATACAAAATTTTTCTGAAATGTGATCATAAAATCAAAGTTTGTGCTGAATGTAGTCATTTTTTCCAATGTCTTTAAACATAAGCCGTTGAAATATTATACTTGGAAGCCAGGAACAAAAATTGTGTTACATAGTTACATAGTTCAGGTTACATAGTTACACATATATGGATGAGTTCCGTATATATCAGAGAGGCTGCGAGCACACGTTGCATTTTTATTTTCTCTTTATTGATACGTTTTTTAGTTCAAATTTGTCACAAAACCTGAGGAAGATTCTGATGCCAGCAAAGTCAATGAGACTCCGGAAGTCTCCTGTACACGTTAAGTCTTTTCTGCTTGCAGATTCGGTGCAGAAATTGCAGCATCTTTGCTACAGACTTCACTAATGGGAAAAAATCTCCACCGAAAACGCACGCGTTTGCCGCTGTTTTTCCTGTGAAGAAATGCAAAAATGATGAAGAAATTTCTGCTCCAAATCCCAAGAATAGAGGAGCACACATCCAAAAAGGCTGAAAGAAGTGAAGGAGTTTTCAGAGAATTGTTAAGATGAGGGGGCATGATTAAAATCCCCCAACTTGAAGATTTCGATCATTTCGTAGCATAGAATTGTATCTGTCCACACTGATGATCACACATTGGTTATTGACGAAATGTTTAAAAAAATCACGTTACAGATGAGGAAGGAAATATTTTTCTCATTTTAAACTGGGTTTCCAAATAACTAGTCTGTTCATGGTTCCTATGTTTGTTTTAGCAACTAGACATTTCCTTCCTTAAAAGAGTCTTCAAAGGGACCATATCTCTTAAAGATAACGTCAAGAAATGAAGTCTTGTGAAGAGCAGTGACTGAGTGGAACACTAGTACATATCTATAGAGCTTGTATGGTCTTTGCCCTGGAAAGAGAAAGATAGGATTATTTTCATGGGAAGTTTAAATTTAGAATACTCTAAATTAAGGAGCTCATTTTAAAGACATATAGTAGATAGCAAAGAAAAGGACAGACGTGAAATCTTTATAACTCCACTAGTAGTTTGGCTACTTCCTGAAAACATTGATAATACTCTTACATTTCCTTCAGGATACAAAAACTGGTGATATTTTCCCTGGAACATGTAGTCAAGCACTAGAAAACAGGTTGCTAATTGGAGACACATAGTCGTCTATCAGTAATCTGTGTCTGCCGGCAAAACACGACTTTGCTAAATCTTGTGACTTCAGCCAATCAACAGCCACTGAATGGCTGCAGCCTTTCACCCTTCTGTCAGATGTGATGTCAGCTCAGCTGTGAAAAACAATGAAGGCTGCCGACAATCAGTGGTGATACAACAATGAAATCTGAGTCCCAAAAGGAAAAATACGACACAGCCAGTCCAGGAGGAGTGAGTGTATTTTAAGGCCCTGTTACATGCTTCAATGGTCGAATGGACCTAGATCGCTTGAACATTTAATTCTCAATTAAATGTCACCTGCTTAACACAAGAGGAAGTACCGCATCGTCTAAAAATCACTAAAATTGACAAATCCCCGGGCCCGGATGGGATACACCCCAGAGTGCTGCAGGAATTAATTACTGTCATAGATAGACGATTATTTTTAATATTTAAAGATTCCATAATAACAGGGTCTGTGCCACAGGACTGGCGTATAGCAAATGTGGTGCCAATATTCAAAAAGGGGACAAAAACTGAACTTGGAAATTATAGGCCAGTAAGCTTAACCTCTACTGTGGGTAAAATCCTAGAGGGTTTTCTAAGAGATGCTATACTGAAGAAAAAATAATCTCATGACCCATTATCAACATGGTTTTACGAGGGACCGTTCCTGTCAAACTAATCTGATAAGCTCTATGAAGAAGTAAGTTCTGGACTGGACCAAAGAAATGCAGTGGATGTGGTGTATATGGACTTTTCAAAAGCTTTTGATACGGTGCCACCAAAAGGTTGATACATAAAATGAGGGCAATGGGGATAGGGAAAATATGTGTAAGTGGGTTAAGAACTGGCTTAGTGATGGGAAACAAAGGTGGTTATTAATGGAACACTCTCAGAATGGGTCACAGTTAACAGTGGGGTACCACAGGGGTCAGTGTGGGCCCGCTTCTATTTAATATATTTATTAATGACCTTGTAGGGGGCATCCAGAGTAGAATCTTAATATTTGCAGATGACACTAAACTCTGCAGGGTAATCAATACGAGAAGGACAATTTTATATTACAGGAGGATTTATGTAAACTAGAAGCTTGGGCTGCTAAATGTCAAATGAGCTTTAATGGTAATAAATGTAAAGTCATGCACTTGGGCAGAGGAAACAAAAGGTATAATTATGTGCTTATGTAAAACACTGGGCAAAACTGTCACTGAAAAAGACCTGGGTGTATGGGTAGATGACAAACTCACATTTAGTGGCCAGTGTCAGGCAGCTGCTGCAAAGGCAAATAAAATAATGGGATGCATTAAAAGAGGCATAAATGCTCATGAGGAGAACTAATTTTACCTCTATACAAATCACTAGTGCGACCACATTAGAATACGTACAATTCTGGTCTCCGGTGTATAAGAAAGACATAGCTGAACGAGAGCGGTCCAGAGAAGAGCGACAAAAGTCATTAGAGGACTAAGGGGTCTGCAATACCAAGACAGGTTATTAAACTTGGGGTTATTTAGCTTGGAAAAACGAAGGCTTAGGGGTGATCTTATAATAATGTATAAATATATGAGGGGACAGTACAGAGAACTTTCTAATGATCTCTTTACTCTTAGGCCTGAGACTGGGACAAGGGGGCATCCTCTACGTGTGGAGGAAAGAAGGTTTAATCATAATCACAGACGCGAGATTCTTTACTGTAAGAGCAGTGAGACTAAAGGAACTCTCTACCACATGCTGTTGTAATGAGTGAGTCACTACTAACATTTAAGAAGGGCCTGGATGCCTTTCTTGAAAATTATAATATTACCAGTTATATATACTAGATTCTTTGATAGGGCGTTGATCCAGGGATCTAGTCTGATTGCTGTATCTGGAGTCAGGAAGGAATTTTTTCCCCCAATGTGGAGCTTAGTGTTGCCACATGGTTTTTTTTGCCTTCCTCTGGATCAACATGTTAGGCTATGGGTTGAACTAGATGGACTTAAAGTCTTCCTTCAACCTTAAAAACTATGTGACTATGTTACTATGTAACATCGTTCAATGATCGCTAGTGAAATGTCACACGTACAGATATCTTTAATGACGCAGCAACGATTGCGCAACAAGTGAACGATACTTGCGGTCAATTGATCGCCTACGTTCTTCAGTTCTGAATAGGTGAGGTCGTTAACGACATCGTTATCTTAGTGTATGACACACACTGCTGCAGGTTGGATGGACGATCATCTCTTAGTTTAAGGTCCTGATAAGAAACCTCTGATGAATGATGAGCCGACTTATCGTTGATCGTTTCTACTTGTCACACGCAACGACATCGATGTTGTTCCTCCACCCAAAAAGCCGTGACGTACTAAAGATATCGTTAACGATATCGTAGCGTGGAATGGGCCCTTTAAAGGGAACTTGTTACATACAAAAATGCTATTTACCTGCAGACATAGCACTGATTCCCTGGCAGCCTTAGTGGAAAATCAGCTGCCAGGAGAAAATTAAAAGGTTGGGCACTTTCCAAGTCCTTTTCATGTGAACTAACTGCTTTTGAGATGCTTCTTACTAAATACCTTAATTTCTCAATTCCTTTGGTAGTTTGATCTGCTCCTCTGGTCATATGATCTTTAGCTGAGAATCCCCTGACTTTTTATGATGTCACGTCAAACTCTCTCTGAGATCCAGTCTCTGGAAAATGACAAATGGGCGGGGCTATGTAACTGTGTAACTAATCCTAGAGCTGTATGATACAGTCTGCATAGCTGCATATCTAATCCTAGAGCTGTATGATACAGTCTTCATAGCTGCATATCTAATCCTAGAGCTGTATGATAGTCTGCATAGCTGTGTAACCAGTACTAGAGCTGTATGATACAGTCTACTTAGCTGCATATCTAATTCTAGAGCTGTATGATACAGTCTGCATAGCTGCATATCTAATACTAGAGCTGTATGATACAGTCTGCATAGCTGCGTATCTAATCCTAGAGCTGTATGATACAGTCTGCATAGCTGCATAACTAATCCTAGAGCTGTATAATACAGTCTGCCTACCTGCATATCTAATCCTAGAGTTGTATGATACAGTCTGCATAGCTGCGTATCTAATCCTAGAGCTGTATGATAGTCTGCATAGCTGTGTAACCAGTACTAGAGCTGTATGATACAGTCTGTTTAGCTGCATATCTAATCCTAGAGCTCTATGATAGTCTGCATAGCTGTGTATGTAATCCTAGAGCTGTATGATACAGTCTGCATAGCTGCATATCTAATCCTAGAGCTGTATGATAGTCTGCATAGCTGCGTATGTAATCCTAGAGCTGTTTGATAGTCTGCATAGCTGCATAACTAATCCTAGAGCTGTATAATACAGTCTGCATTGCTGCATATCTAATCCTAGGGCTGTATGATACAGTCTGCATAGCTGTGTAACTAATCCTAGAGCTGTATGATACAGTCTGCATAGCTGCATATCTAATCCTAGAGCTGTATGATAGTCTGCATAGCTGCGTATGTAATCCTAGAGCTGTTTGATAGTCTGCATAGCTGCATAACTAATCCTAGAGCTGTATAATACAGTCTGCATTGCTGCATATCTAATCCTAGGGCTGTATGATACAGTCTGCATAGCTGCATATCTAATCCTAGAGCTGTATAATACAGTCTGCATTGCTGCATATCTAATCCTAGGGCTGTATGATACAGTCTGCAAAGCTGCATAACTAATCCTGGAGCTGTGTAATACAGTCTGCATAGCTGTGTATCTAATTCTAGAGCTGTGTGATACAGTCTGCATAGCTGTGTATCTAATTCTAGAGCTGTGTGATACAGTATGCTGAGCTGTGTATTAGGGGACTTCAAGCTGCCACGGTCTGATCACTAGTGCTATACAGAACCGTTAGCAGTTCTGTACAAATAATAATTTTCTGTGAGTACCAGTGGTCAGCCAGCATTCACAGGAAGTTCATCATGACAGAGACAGGGATGATCAGCTGGCCACAAGCTGTCATGATAACTCATTGGCACCCTGTGGTCAAGTCATGAGGCCGCTAATGGGACCAGGGAATGGCACAATCCCTGCCAGCACATATTAAAATGCCATGTCAGAGATTGACAGCGGAATATAGCTAGTTAACTTGCATAGGTGGATCAACTGACATGTAGCGTGTTAGCCCGCATCAAAGGCAGGGAGGTGACCTTGGAGATACCAGTATGTCCAAGGTTGTGAAGGGGTTATGTTTTATCCCTACTGCAGCTGCTTGCTTCCATTCATGTTGGCAGTACAAGGAGCTGTTACAGGCACCGCTCACTATGTAGTGAGAGCGCCATAGTCATTGCATTGCACACTGATTTACAGCCTACTCTACACACATGCTGCAGAGCAGGCTGTCAATCAGGGTGCAGCAGAGTGTTAACCATGCTTACGTCTAGTGAGAGGTGACTGTAACAGTCCTGCATCGCCTCAATGACTGGATGAAAGCAGCTGCAGTGAGAATATAACTTCATTTTCTTCCTGCAGCTGCTTGCTGTAGACTTTATTTTAATTGGTTAGTCACTTTCTCTAGTTAGGGCAGCTCTACCTACAAACTGAACAGCATTTCTGTCCACATAATGGCTGCAGGTAGATGAGTATGTAATTCAGATCTATTTAGGTAAGGAATGTATAAAGAAAAAAAATTGGCCCTTAGGTTATTTATTGTACCAGAAAAGAGTTGATGGGAAAAAAGAGGCAAAATAAAGCTTAATAAGGAGGAAAAACATGCAGCTAGTCTAGAAAAGCTAAGTGATAGAGATTTATAATAAGAATAAAAAAAGCTGGGAGTTACATAGTGCTGATATCCTTAATAATATGGAGATGGTGAGGACTGACAGAAAGGGAAACTTGGAGGAATGTGCAAATATCAGGCACAACACTGTTTCAATTCCAGAGATGGAAGGAATCATCGGTAAGTAGTAAAATAAAAAGGGGTGATAAACGTGCTGTTGATTATGTATTGGAACCATATAAAATCTTAATAAGAATTATTAAAAGAACAAGAGTTAGAGATGATACATTGGCCACGTCAAACCTATATCCTGAGATGGACTGCCTAACTCTCAACATCTAAAACTCTTCTTTTGATTAGCCAGCCTGGTGCAATGTCATATGTGTATAATGCTGCATCAATGATGTCTTATCTAAGATGGGATGTAGGAGGCTGTTTTTAGGTTTCCCATCTTGTGACCAAGGCTTTCCAACAAAGCCGATGGACTGAGTCCTTGGAATTAATTCACACCTGGGATCCTAGTCACTACTAAAAGCTAGGTTGTACACTGTCACTATTTACAGGAATATAGGCAACAGGGTAGTCAGGTAATCTGAGGTCTGGTTCCAAGGGAGCTTGTAGTATACAAGAAGTAGATAAAGATGTAGTCATGCAATGCTCCAGGGTCAGGTTTCCAGGAGACCAAGAAGAGGATTCAGTGAGTAAGCAGAGGCTTTTTTGGGTTGGGGTCCAGGGGTCAGAATACCTAGGAGATAATAACAATTACAGGGAACAGACAAAAGGTTAAACAAGCAACAATCCAGTTCAGATAACAGATCAGAGCAGACACAGGAATGCAGGCCACACAGCACTTTACTGAATGTACAAGTGGCAGGATTCTGAGAGCGGTTGCTCAGTTAAGTAGCAAAGTAATCACCTGGAAGTTGGAACACCTGAGCAACCCATCCCAGAACCAGAATAGAGAACTGCTCTGAAGATCAGCCTACTGACAGCTCAGCACACCCTGGTACAGTCACAACAAAATCACTATAGCGTCCTAGAAGCACTGCGTGGAGGGATTGTGACAACACCATCTCTACTCACATTTATCTAGTCAGTTGATCAAATTAAAGAAAAGTACTACTGATTTTATTAAAGTTTTGATGTGTTTGATGGGTCAAGATTTTCAAGCATTTCATTGGGAATTTTCAAGAAATATTGTTTGGGTTTTTTTTACAACTAACAAAAAACTAATCACAACCTCTGTAAAGTTGGACATGGATCCTTCACTGGAATACATAATGATATGTTACGTTACGACCTTCACTACTGGAAAAATATTTTAGAATACAGCTGATCTACCTTATATCTGAAAAAATGTAATTGATAAAGATACAATCAGCACACTGGGGTTTTGTTATTTCATGTACTAAGTGTAAAGAATGGGCCATTTCTAGATGGAAGAAAACTGTCTCTTTAGTGCCACCTCTTGGTAGCTGCCATTTGAGATGTCCGAAACCTTTAAAGACTCTTAACAAATGGGGTTACACTCCGATGTACGTGAGTTGCAGAACGTTAATAAATGGAAACACGGAGGTTATATTTCAGTCATCCTGAATAGACTACGACAGTCACATCACCAGACTTTATGACTTTATTCATTATTCAAAATGCAAATAAATCAGATTTTAATACAAATATTAAAAATAATATGTCTGTATGGTGCATTGGTCTGTCTGTCAAATATTTTAATCTTTCTCCTGTAGATTTATACCATTATGCACAGGTTAGATGCGTATGCTTGGCGGATTAATGAAAGGACATAACACTACCATACATGCAGCAAAGACTTCTGGGTAAAGCAATGGCTTTTTCAGGTGATTCCTTCCAATATTTTTTTTGAAGTAAACGTTCCTAAATAAATACATTGTGTACAGTGGTATCTATTGTAAATTGGGTTTCTGAGCCTTTATTATCCACTCGTGAATCAGAATCTTCTTTTTTTGCTATATGTTATATTACTTACAATTAACTGCTTCATTAAAAAAAAGAAAGAAGGTATTGGCACACAGATCACATCCACAGAGACAATTCTTTAAAATTCCGTCCCCGTCCCCTGGTTACTTCAAACATTCTTTCAAAGTGAATTACAAGCCTGACAGTCTGTGAACAAAGATTAGATTTATCCTGCTTGTGGGTTCTTTCAATAAGCAACTGTATGTATTCACATACTCATATGGAAGAAGCTATTTCCTCAGTCAAGACTTGGGAATTCTGCTTTTTTTTGCAGAGATTTTCTTTTTTAACTCAGCATTCTGCAATTCCTATGACCTACATTGTTCCATCTGAGTCTCCATATTCAAAATGGAACTGAACTTTTACATTTTTATATCTTATTGTCACTTTCTATTGAGCCTGTACTCAATTGTGCTAGTGTTCATACTCTAGCTGAGCACCTACGCACGGCCTTTTGAGCAATCGGTGGAAGCCTCAGGACCAATCCACAGTCTATTTAAGAGGCTACAACTTATAAAAATATAGAACAGCTCAATTACACTTCAATTTCACCAGGTCTGTATCACAATAAATTCTTGTTAATTATATAACGTTGCAAGCATCATGGGAATATATTTTATTTGGAAATTGCCTTGATCACAGTATATGTATCATTTAATTAGATAAAAAAAATAATTGCACCATTTTTATTCACAGCATTTAGTAACCACCATTAATTAAAAATTAGTTTGTTACATTGGAAGGGTTGTTACGATTACAGCTATATCAAATATGTGGAAGAAAGTAAGCACGGCAGTCCATCTTCACAGATGTTCATACAAACTGATGACAGAATAACATAACTATCTTGCATTTCTGGTCCTTGAAGAACCCTTAATTATGATCAAGGGTGATTAGCTTTTCCAGGAAGTTGGAGTTACCTACAATTTTCCTCTGATTTGTGGCATACAGATGGATACACTAGCTGCGGTTTGGATCACAGCATTTACATGTAATGGCCACAGATTGGGAGAGCTGTCTATGCAGGTGGCTTAATTCATGACTGTACTTCGATGGTATCTTACACCAAAGAAGGCACCTACGGGATTCTGTTTTTCAGACCCAGTGTTAGCAGCTCAAATAATCAACTATACCCCATAGGACCTTTGCTCCTATTTGACTTCCTTAGCAAAAATTTGCAAGTATTGTGATCAAGGCCATCACCTTGGCTGAAACACGTTAACTATAAAAGTTGTTTGTTCTCATGAATAAAATTAACTTTTTGCATTCAAAAAATCCAAAAGGAGTGTGCATCTGATTTTCTTGGATTATAGTGATAGTAGACATAGTGCCAAGAGTAGGGCAAGAAATAGTTAATGTTTTGGGACTAGCCTAGAGTAGGAGAGGCTAATGAAAAGTGACAGTGACAGTTTCCTGTTGTAACGTTCAATAGGGTCCAGCATGACAGAGTGAAAAACTTAAGGTCTGGCTAGGAACAAGCTGCATAACTTGGGTGTATCTAACGTGAGAGGAGATGAGAGCAAAGATAGTGAGATCCTAGACAGAGAGAGTTAACCGAGAGACTGAGTGATCTGGTGGAGATGGATCAGACTACTGACCAATGGACTAAGTAACTGAGTGAGATCGGTCCAAAAGTTGATACCTAGCAGAACAGTCCAGAGTTTATAACTCTGAAAGGTAATGGACCAGGGTGGAAAAAAATGATGCGCCCCCAGGCAATGGGATACTCGGGAACCAGGCCTGTGCTGTCTGGGATCACGGTAGTCGTGACCTGGTCCCGTGGCCTGGGATCAGTCCAAAAGGAGATATTTACAAGGGATGATTTGTCGTGACACCACCGTTGCCGTATTCCTGCTGGGGACGGTGACTTAGGGCAGTGTGGATGGTAAGCCCTCCTTGGGTAGGCTGAGGATCCCCAGGGCAGGAGTAGTTGGGATGGATGGATGTAGTGAGGGGCTGTGCTGGGCACAAGTCACTTACTTTGGCTGCTGCAGCTTCTTCCACACTGCTAGCCGTCTCAGTGGACGTGGTGCTAAAAACAAAGCAGTTTCAAGCAGGAGTGAAAGTAATCCAATTTCCACACACAGATGAGCTCGCAGGGTACTTTACTCAGTCTCAAGTAACAGTTACAACGGTCACAGTTCTTTCAGTACAGTTTACAGTTTTTTCCAGTTAACACTTTACACTTCAGCACTGCTCCGAGTTACCCACACTGTGCAGCTCAGGTAGCTTTTCTGTGTTGATCCCTCAAAGTCCTTTCAGGCCCTTCTCTCAACTTTCACGTAGTACCTCACTCACACGTTTGGTCTGTCTGTCTCGGACTCACGGGTGAAGAATTTTCCCTTAAAGTCAGGGTCACCAGTCCTATTGTGACAACTGTGTTTCTGACGTAGTGGTAAGTTACTACCACAAGGAAAATACGACCATAAGCGTCATTAATGCAAAGGTGAAATTTTATTAAAACATGGTGGACGGACAAACAAAAAGGTTCACCAACCCATGGTGAGTGGGCCCCTTAGGTGTCACTGGTTGTGCATTATATATATGCGCACACATGGACAAAGAGACAATGTACAAAAGAGGGCTGGAGATGTAAGTTAATTTACAGGCACAAGGTGATAATGCAAAACAAACACACAATTGTGATTGCTGGTTTATACAATAGAAACCTCTTAATAACACCACAAGTACATAAACAAAGTGGTGTGCACAGTTCATTAGCCATACATTACATCAAACAGTATACTATCCCAGATATTTGCATGCACAAGTGATTCCACATTTCATTCAAGCAATTGAGACAGTATAATAGGCTCAATGGGAAACCACAGCCATCAGTCATTGTATCAGACTATACATTGTAGTTACCAGTAACACTGTCAGAGGGGGACCACGGACCCCTACGATCGTTTCTGGCCTTCATCAGGGGGAAAGTTAGGCTGCAGCACGTAAAGTCACTGCCCCCCACTGGTGTGTTTCGTGATTAGGGTATAGATTTCCCGGTCACTTCATCAGAGCCGATTCTCTGGTGTCGGCCTAGCCTTCTAGTGTCCCAGGTTGCTGTCTTTGGGCACACCAGGCTCCTTCTGACTGTCACTGTGCTAAGGGTTCCACCGCGCAGCACGGGTCTCAGGCTGCCGGGCCCTTGTCCTCCCACCTTCCTTAGCTGTGGGGTCTCTTTCCAGTCTTTCCCCTTCCCTTCGCTTCCAGGCTATGGAGCAGGCTTTCTCTCCAGTGGTCTGTGCCTCACAGGATTCTGCGCCTCCAGGGAGCCCAAAACTGTCTGGGAAGTCTCATTCTATTTCTGCTCTGCTGTTCTTAACTCTGTTCTCCTTTCTCTATTCTTCTGCTCTGGTCTCTGTCTGCTCTACCCCTGTGTGTTCCTGGGTTTTTGTTTAGGTCACTTCTCCCACTTTGTCAGTGTCCTAGCTACACTCCACCCACTGTGCTACACTCTGCCACGCCTTACCCATCCTAGAGTCCTAGGCATAGGGTCGGTGTTTGTGCGGTGTGGGTGTGTTTTTAACCTTGCTTACCTGGCTGCACTTCCCTCTCGTGGCCACCTGAACCAAAGTGAATGCCCCGCGCAGGAGTTCCCTAAGCATCAAAAAGCTTGAAGCCATACTGGCTAAACATTCCCTTTAAGAGGAGAATAAGACACGGAAATAACTGTACTGTGGTGCTGAGTTGGGGAGTGGTGAAACAAGTGAAGTTATTGTAGGCAGAAGCTAGTGAGACCAAAAAAGTAAAAAGAATGTGTAAAGAGATTCTCTGTTTTCGTGAAGAAACATATGAGAAGTAATTTGCCTGCTATCTTTTGTATAGTTGCCATCAAGTGGTTGTGCAGTAAAGTAGCATTTATAAAGAACTGATGGGCTCTCTCAATGACTCAGGTAACATTTGTTCCTGGCCAGCCAAAGTCATTGGCATCATGTAGCCGGCCAAGGCATACCACACACTTAGCCAGGACCCCTTCTTTCATATATTATGCCAGAGCACAAGAAAATACCTCTCCCATGACTACTGCCCCTTGCCATATTACAGAAATTCTCTGATATACAACAGTACAACTTGTAGCTAATAAATGTTTTTTGGTTTCTGATCCACGGCCATTGAGTTTTAGCTCCTAGTAGTGATAAGGTTCGAAAGCAGTCTAAAAATTAAAGTGGTTGTCCAGGCTTGGGAAAAATATTGGAAGTCACGATTTCCCTTTATTCTCAGTGTGAGCGGATTGTCATGTATCTGCATGTATGTGATTTGTATACTTGTGGTCATGTGGGGACTAGTTTCAGCCTTCATCTCTCAATTTATCGATATGTATAGAAGCTGTATGAGGCTAGTAAAGGACAAATTGTATATATGCATTCACATTATCGCATGAGAAGTACAGAAGAATCATGACAGTGAGCAAACTTCATACTGTCATGATTCTGTAGGGACATAGAATGGCTGAAAATGTATATTCTAAGCCTGGACAACCCATTTAGTTAAATTTTTAGAAACATCCACTGGGCACAGAAGGCCCCTTTCCTAATGAAATTGCAAGAACATGGCAGCATCCTGTGTAAAACAGAACTTTAAACATATAAGTATGTCTGTTTCAGCCTCTCAGAAAGGCGTTTGGTTAGGACACTTATGTGCTGTGGCCATAGAGGAAAGATGTCCCCACATCACTTTGTTCAACAGTGCAGAGGACATTATTTGCATTGAGCATAGAGAACTCATAAGTAGTGACTACTCATTACTCGCGCTAATTTTAAAGTATTGGGACATTCATTACCCGTTGAGTATTTCTGTATTCACCCCGTGAGTTTCAAGTCCCTGCCACACGTTTGGTGCCTCATTTTCAGCCATTAAACATGTGGGGATTATCTGCTCTGATTTTCAAAAATGGGGGGACACAATTATTTGTATAAATACCGTAATTAAAAAAAAAAAAATAGACTGGAGTAGCCTATATTTTTGTTAACCAGCCAAGATAAAGCACACAGCTGGGGGCTGCAGCCCACATCTGTCTACTTTACCTGCCCTGGTTATAAAAAGTAGGCATGGCACCTCATGTCGAAGTGTATCATACTCTGACAAAATTGTTCCCAGAAGCAACCTGTGAGTCAGAAATATATCCAGGCCTCTTCTATATGCTGTTCCCATTCAATGTCAGCACGTTTCCATCCATTTCAGCATTCTTACAGCCCCCCAGACCTACTATTTGAGTTTCCCATTGACTTGCATTAGATTAGTTATTCATGATGAATACACAATTAGTAGGAAATATTTGATATGAATAATAATCACATCCCAAATATTTTAGTATTAGCCCATCACTACACAGAAGTTGTGCACCCCAGAACACTGCATCTTATTCGTGCTGTTCAATATCAATTTTCATTTTATTATTTTATAAAAAATGATATTCTTATCTTACACTGTTCAATCTGCATATCTCATCTGTGTGGTTTCCTGGAGCATCCTAATTCGTGGTAATAAAATAAAGAATATCTTGTTAGATAAATACATTGGCAAACCGCTTCCATTAAAAAACATTGGTCTCTACTCTAATAAACAATCATCTTTAAATCTTCCAACCACAATGCAGATTTTACATATGTTTCTACATAGTTTCCCACACTGTTTCCAGCCATCATTAATATGAGTATTCTCTGGGTACCTCTCATATGGCTTTTTATTTTAGCACATGTCACCCTTTCATTTTCTCATTATCCCACCATTTATTTTTGCTACCACTCGCTGATCGTGAGACAAACTATAGACTTTTAGAGTTAAAGTGCTGATGTCTAACTAAAAGAAAGAAAAAAAACTGTTGGAAATTCAGTCAAGTTGTATGCATATCTACAAATATACTATATAATAAGAGACACGTACAGTGGCATGCAAAAGTTGGGGTGCACCTGGAGATTTGTGTGCTCAGTTAACTCTGACCAAGGTTTAAGATCTTAATTACAAAACCAATAAAGAGATTAGAGAAATAGCCAAAGGGATCATTTAAAAATGTCTTATTTAAATATATAGTCAAATATATATAGCTAGAGATCATCTCTAACAATAATGTTCCAAAAGGAACAAGAGAGTCTAGAGTAGAAATAATGGGTAAAGAATAGATGGTTAGGTAAAAGTGTAAAAAATGGGGAGGGAAAAAGTAGTAGAAAAATATCATCAGAGATGATTGTGATTCAGCAAGCATAAATATGTAGCCCCTAGCAAATAGATACCGTAGTTTTTGGACTATATACACACTTTTTTTCCCAGAGAATTTGGGAGAAAGTTTATAGTATGGCTATACGGGGCCTGTGCTGTCTGTGGGGCTGTGCTGGGTTGTCTGCATGTTTTATTTCTAATAAAAGATTTTTCTTTGCGTCTCTGTTTTTTAACTATTTACTCAGTGGATTGGTATTGCGGGGGTATCATAGACACCTCAACATTACCAATGCAGGGGTTGATGACAGCGAGCAATACTCCTCTGTCATGGACCCCTTCTATTACCCATTTGCCACTGCACCAGGGCAGTGGGATGAGGTGGGATGAAGCACCAGGATGTGGTGCTTCTAATGAATGTGCCATATTCTGGAGTGGCTGTGGGCTGCTATTCTTACCCTATTTTATCAAATATTTATTTATTTTTAAAGTAGTCTGATGTCAATCACAGATGCCAGTAGAGAGGATGGCCAGGGCTAAGGGCCCTTTCACATCAGCGTTTTTTTCAAATCGCGGCAGATGCAGTGAAAAAAACGCATCTACCGCGATTACCGCATACCGGCTGCACTTGCGGCACGGTTGCGGCGCGGTTGCGGCAAACGCCATAGAAGGTATAGGCGGACTTGCGGCAGGTGCGGCAAGTGCGGTTTTGGCACTTGCGGCTGGTGCGGCGGCGAAAAAAACGCAGTCAGCCGCGGTTTTTTTTCGCGGCCGCACCTGCCGCAAGTGCAAAACCGCACTTGCCGCACCTGCCGCAAGCCCGCCTATACTTTCTATGGGGCTTACCGCAACCGTGCCGCAAGTGCAGCCGGTATGCGGTAATCGTGGCAGATGCGTTTTTTTCACCGCATCTGCCGCGATTTGAAAAAAACGCTTATGTGAAAGCACCCTAAGTCTGATATTAACCAATAGAGGGAAGCAGTCAATATGTCTAAGGTTCATGAGCAGGCACAGAAGCAGGATGACAGCGGTGCTGAAGCTTGGCAAGTGATAGTCTAGGAATCTAATGTCTTAATATCTGTGCCAAAAGAGCAGGGCTGAATTGTAAAACGGTTTGAGCTATGTTTGGCAGCTTTTGGGCCCCTTTGAAGGTGTTTTCTATGCCCTTGATTTTTCCTTCCATTGATTTGAATGGGGTGCAGAAGTTTGACGTACAGTTCACCAATCTATTTGTCGGACATATGCCTGTTTGGTGAACCAAACCGAATCTGAACTTCAAAGGGTTCACTTATCTCTAATTGTAATGCTTTATTTGTAAAGTACTACTATTTATGCCAAAAATGGTCATAGGATTTTTTTTTTTTAGTATTATTATGGTTAAATCATAAGGGCATGTTATAGAAATGTTATATTATCAGTACATTGCACTATTATGTAAGCTTTTTTGGGCAATATATGGTACTATAATTTGTCAAAGACACATAAATGATTTTACTTAATTGGTAATCAGTCGTATCTAGATAAGGATAGTTTGCCCAAGATGTAACAGATCGGAAACAACATGTTAAACATTTATTTCCCTAAATTAAAACTATTTTCACCTTTAAATGAACCTTTGTATGAAACTAGATTCATGCATCTGATTAGTTAATAAAAACAGATTTAGACAACTAAAAAGTACAATTTATGGTCAAACTGGAAACAAATTAATTCAGAAGATGATGTTGCAATTATTATAATTATTATTTTTATTATTAGTAGTATTGCTGAACTTCTTTCAGATGATAGGGTAATAAAACATGTCAGATATCATTAAATTGAAGAGAATCCTGATGTCAGGAAAGTCAATGAGAAAAAGTGTCATGCACACATTGGTTATTTGTGACTAGCAGATTTGGTGAAGGAAAAAAATGAAATTTTTAAAATTATTTTATATCGTAGTTTTATATGAACAAAAATACTGACTATTCCTTCACCTTTAGAATGTAGGGACATAGAGAAACACTGCTGTGAATACATTGTCTTTTTCTGTGTTCCCTGCCTGAACTAGAGGTCAAGATTAATAAATCCCTCCTGTGTCTCTCAACCAGGGCAGTGGCTCAGTGATAGAGCTACTGAAAACCAACAAAAAGTTCATCAAGAAGAATTGGTAATTTAATGGATGCACTGCACAGATGCCAGCCCCCACCTTGAGGAGAGGTGAGAGAAAGTCAGCGTAATAGCTCTGCTGGGACAGCAGGACTGAACCCTCAAAGAGGGACAGTCTTGTTAAATCCAGCATAGTTGATAACAATGTAAATGAAAATACCCAGTCACCCACCCAGATGACCATACACAGGTTGCTTCCCCTGGAAATTTTGCCATTTAGGCTTGTGGACACTGAGGTAGTGACTGTCCTCATTTCTCATTCCTACCGCCACTATTTTTCCTGGTGTGCCATCACCTGCACACCAGCACGTATTCAAACATCACCCATGCCCTGTCCAAAGCAGTTACTGGGAAGGTCCACTTAACAATCAACACATGGACAAAAGCTTGTGACCAGGAATACTATGTTTCCCTGATGGCACTCAGGGTGAACCCTGTGGAGGCTGGGACCAAGGCAGACCCTTAGATGGCAAATGTGTGACCCAAAGAATTGCCGGCCCTATTCTCATCAGGGTTTCCTCCACCTCCTACACCAGTTCCTGCACCCCTACTCCTTCTCTTCAACCTCTATCTTTGAGTTGCCATCTCGGAAACACATCGTCTGTATCAGTCATAAGCTGGAAACAGTGCAGGACTGCCTAGGTGAAACAGCAACAGGTTCTGTTGGAACTTATTTGTTCAAATGACAAACAGCACACCACAACAGAGTTGTGGAAAACTATAATAGACCAGACAAATCTGTGCCATTCACTGATGAACCTAGTACATAGACTCCATGATGGTACACAACCCCCATGCTGGATATAGTCTCCATCCTGGTTATGGCCCCCATGATGGTACATAGCCCTCATGCTGGATATAACCCCAATTCTGGTTATGGCACCAATAATCATACTTAACCCCCATGCTGGATATAGGCACCATTCTGGTTATGGCCCCCATGATGGTACATAGCCCCATGCTGGTGCATAGTTGAAAAATAATAAACAAACATACTCATCTCTTTCTACTGCTCCCTGCAGCCCGCCCCATCTGCCCGTCTGCTTGTCCTGGCATCTGATCTTGTGAGCAGCATGCACAGTGATGACATCACTGTGTCGCTCACATGACCGGATGTCGGCACTAACAGGGGGATGGCCCCGGATACAGGGTGCGATGGAGAGAGGTGAGTATGCTCGTCCATCGCTGGGCTAGTGACTGCTTTCCACGCAATGAAATTGAGGGTCACAAGGGCCTGCAGCTGCAACCACTGATCCTATTAGCCTGCTCATTAGGCTCAAATCATATACCGTTCCCCCTGCTCACCAATCAGTGCTGAGAGGTGATTGACAGGGGGATGCAGTGAATATCACATGCCCCCAGCCCCCAGACACCGCTCCAAAGCGGGCCCCCCAACAGTACAGCACACAGTAGATTTGGATTATAAAACGTACCCCCCTCTTTCCCAAAAAATATGGGGGAACAAAAGTGCGTCTTTTCCGAATATGGTAGATTTTTTATATATAAAGAGAGAAAAAAGAAAATGAAATCTTAAAGTATACAAAAGTTTTTTATATATTTTATTCAGTGGGATTGAACTGGAAAACCCATTGATGCTGTAAGACACGTAATACCTAGTACCATGATGGATTACAAAAAAGGAGCTGTAAAAATATGGAAAAATAGATAAGTGTCAAATATATATAGTGAAGTTGTGAAAAAAATAATAGTGTTTTAAGCGATAATTTAATATTGGATAATTAATATTTTTCTTTTTTTATTTTATTTTAGTGCTGAAAAAACTAATTTAGTGGAAGATACGGTAATTAAAGGTAAACTATGAGGAGGATGGGAACATTGCAAACCACAGGCAGACTGAAAGATCGTGTGGAAAAAGTTAAGAGAAAAATATGTTAAAATAAGATGAAATATAATAATGTGTATAGATGTAGAAAAATAAAACATCTATAATGTGAATTACCGTATATACTCGTGTATAAGCCGACCCGTGTATAAGCCGACCCCCCTACTTTTGCCCCCAAAAACTGGGAAAACTTATTGACTCGCGTATAAGCCGAGAGTGGACTCCAGCACAGGTATACAGATCCCAGCACAGGGTATACAGGCCCCCAGGCACAGGGTATACAGGCCCCCAGGCATAGGGTATACAGTTCCCAGCACAGGGTGTACAGGCCCCCAGGCACAGGGTATCCAGGCCCCCAGACACGGGGTATCCAGGCCCCCAGGCACGGGGTATCCAGGCCCCCAGGCACGGGGTATACAGGCCCCCAGGCACGGGTATACAGGCCCCCAGGCATGGGGTATACAGGCCCTCAGGCTCGGGGTATACAGGCCCCCAGGCACGGGGTATACAGGCCCCCAGGCACGGGTATACAGGCCCCCAGGCACGGGTATACAGGCCCCCAGGCTCGGGGTATACAGGCCCCCAGGCACGGGGTATACAGGCCCCCAGGCACGGGGAATACAGGCCCCCAGGCACAGGGTATACAGGCCCCCAAGCACGGGTATACAGGCCCTCAGGGTCGGGGTATACAGGCGCCCAGGCTCAGGGTATACAGGCCCCCAGGCACAGGGTATCCAGGCCCCCAGGCACGGGGTATACAGGCCCCCAGGCACGGGGTATACAGGCCCCCCCCATCCCTCACAGTATGGCGCCCCCCCCCCCCTCCATGCTGCCGCTGCTTAGTGTACAATAAATACATTGTTATTATCTCTCACTGGCCCGGTCTCAGTGCATTCTCCCTCCTCCCTGCGAGGCTGCGTGTCATGTGACCGGCCAGTGACGTCATCGCCGTGAGCCCCGGTCACATGACACATGGCTGTTTTGCATACTCCGACGGCCACCAATGAGCGCCCTGGCACTGGCGTGCGATTTCGGAGTCAGACAGGCACGGTTAGGAGATTATATAGTAGATGATGGAGAAATATGGAAGAAAAAAGTACAGTTAAAGTTTACCCTTGTGAATTCCTCATATCATGTGCACATAACAACTGGCGACGAGGATTGGCTATAACCACCGGCTGCTGTGAGTACTGATCCCTGTTTACTGCTTCACAAACCAGCATCACTGAGAGACTCCATCATAGCTGAATACTTACACACCTTCCCACAGTTTGATATGACTGATGCTATCAATCTCTCCCATACCTGGAGAAAATGGCTAAACAGTTTTGAGAACTTTCTAGAAGCCGTGGACATAAGAGAGGAGAAAAGAAAGAAAGCCGTGCTCCTACATTGTATGGGCTCAGGATTCTATGATGTATACAGCACATTACCTGCAGCCAAGACAGACACATACAGCAATTGTACCAAAGCTCTCACTAACTACTTCAACCCCAAACAAAATATCAGATATGAAAGATACAAGTTCAGAATTGCTAAGCAGCTTCCAGAAGAATCTATAGACACATGTCAACCGGCTGAGAGAGCTGGCACATGGATGTGCATTCACCAATGTAGATGATGAAATTCTAACTCAAGTAAATGTCACCAGCTCATCCAAAAACATAAGGCGCAAAGCTCTGCAGCAGGATCTCTCTCTACATGATATACTCAAAATGGCCTGTGCTATAGAAACAACAGATCATCAGGCTACTGTAATGGAGAATGGGGATAATTTACAGTTGTGGCCAAAAGTATTGACACCCCTGCAATTCTGTCAGATAATACTCAGTTTCTTCATGAAAATTATTGCAATCACAAATTCTTTGGTATTATTATCTTCATTTAATTTGTCTTCAATGAAAAAACACAAAAGAGAATGAAGCAAAAAGCAAAACATTGATCATTTCACACAAAACTCCAAAAATGGGCAAGACAAAAGTATTGTCACCCTCAGCCTAATACTTGGCTGCTCAACCTTTAGCCAAAATAACTGAGATCAACCGCTTCCGGTAATCATCAATGAGTTTCTTACAATGCTCTACTGGAATTTTACACCATTCTTCTTTGGCAAACTGCTCCAGGTCCCTGATATTTGAAGTGTGCCTTCTCCAAACTGCCATTTCTAGATCTCTCCACAGGTGTTCTATGGGATTCAGGTATGGACTCGTTGCTGGCCACCTTAGAAGTCTCCAGTGCTTTCTCAAACCATTTTATAGTGCTTTTTGAAGTGTGTTTTGGATCATTGTCCTGCTGGAAGACCCATGACCTCTGAGGGAGACCCAGCTTTCTCACACTGGGCCCTACATTATGCTGCAAAATTTGTTGGTAGTCTTCAGACTTCATAATGCCATGCAAACGGTCAAGCAGTCCAGTGCCAGAGGCAGCAAAGCAACCCCAAAACATCAAGGAACCTCCACCATAACTTTACGGACCATGTTCTTTTCTTTGAATGCCTCTTTTTTTCTCCTGTAAAGTCTATGTTGATGCCTTTGCCCAAAAAGCTCTACCTTTGTCTCATCTGACCAGACTTTCTCAGGTAAGTTTTGGCAAACTCCAGCCTGGCTTTTTTATGTCTCGGGGTAAGAAGTTGGGTCTTCCTGGGTATCCTGCCATACAGTCCCTTTTCATTCAGATGCCGACAGATAGTACGGGTTGACACTGTTGTACCCTCGGACTGCAGGGCGGCTTGAACTTGTTTGGATGTTAGTCGAGGTTCTTTATCCACCATCTGCACAATCTTGCGTTGAAATCTCTCATCAATTTTTCTTTTCCGTCCACATCTAGGGAGGTTAGCCACAGTGCCATGGGCTTTAAACTTCTTGATGGCAGTGCGCACGGTAGACACAGGAACATTCAGGTCTTTGGAGATTGACTTGTAGCCTTGAGATTGCTCATGCTTCCTCACAATTTGGTTTCTCAAGTCCTCAGACAGTTCTTTGGTCTACTTTCTTTTCTCCATGCTCAATGTGGTACACACAAGGACACAGGACAGAGGTTGAGTCAACTTTAATCCATGTCAACTGGCTGCAAGTGTGATTTAGTTATTGCCAACACTTGTTAGGGGCCACAGGTAAGTTACAGGGGCTGTTAATTACACAAATTAGGGAAGCATCACATGATTTTTCTAACAGTGCCAATACTTTTCTCCACCCCATTTTTTATGTTTGGTGTGGAATTATATCCAATTTGGCTTTAGGACAATTCCTTTGTGTTTTTTTTTATTTAAGACAAATTAAATGAAGATAATAACACCAAAGAATTTGTGATTGCAATCATTTTCAGGAAGAAACTGAATATTATCTGACAGAATTACAGGGGTGTCAATACTTTTGGCCACAACTGTATATGTGCATAATCTCAAGCATAAGAATGCACAAGACAAGGAAACAGAGAAAATGCTATAGATGTGGACAGGATTTCCCTCACCACCTGAACAAATGTCCAGCTATAGGACAGAAATGCAGTAAATGTGGAAAAGGGAATCATTTTGCAGCTGTCTGCAGGTCAGCACAGTACAAGTCTTCTCTGCCTCTGACAAAGCCTGAAAATATAAAAATGGTAAATCAGGACACAGAAGAAACGTCTGGGGTGGAAAACTATGTGTTCACCACTTCTGCCACTGGCTCCGTAGAGTCCCCCTGCATCACACTCCCAATCTGCATCACCAATATCACCTTTACAATAGATATGGGCTCCAGTTGATATTATAGACAGCATTGCATATAAATAATTGAAAAATAAGCCAGTTTTACAGCAAGTGAATACTAAAATCTTTCCATATGAATCTACAACACCTCTATCTACAAGAGGACAATTTGACACGGAAATCAGCTATAAAGAAAACAGGCAGAAAAACACATTTTACACATTACAAGGATCGGGAGGCTGTCTTCTCAGCTATCACACTGCATTGAAGCTAGGTCTCATCCAGATTATTCATACCATAACTGACCCAGCAGATGTGGATGTACAGGCCATGGTAAACAGTTTCCCCTCCTTATTTAGTGGTTTGGGGAAATTAAATGACTCTCAAGTACATCTTCATGTAGACGACAGTGTTCGTCCTGTAGCCCAACCACATAGACGCATTCCTTTTCACCTGAGAAAGAATGTAGAAAAAGAACTTCAATTCCTCATGGATGAGGACGTGATTGAAACTGTTACTGGTCCCACTCTGTGGCTCTCTCCACTTGTGGTAGTTCCAAAACCAAAAACTCCTGAGCAGGTAAGACTGTGTTGACATGCACCTACCCGTTACCGCTATCCAGAGAGAAAGACATATCTCACCCACGATTGATGACATCATTCATTTATTAAATGGAGCGACCGTCTTTTCAAAGCTCAACCTCAATAAAGGCTATCACCAATTAAAACTGAGTCCAGAATCCAGATACTTAACAACATTTTCCACACATGTGGGCCTCAGAAGATATAAAAGATTGACTTTCGGAGTCTGCTCAGTGGCAGAAATTTTTCTGGACGCGATAAGGAGCGTCATTCAACACGTTCCAAATGCCTTTAATTACAGTGATGACATACTGATGTTTGGTGCAGGAAAAAAATTTTTTTCTGGTTTGAATTGAAGCGCTTCCAGAGGGATCACAGGGATGGCCATCCCTGTGATCCCTCTGGAAGCGCTTCAATTCAAACCAGAAAAAAAAATTTTTCCTGCACTTCAACACAAGCCTCCCTCTGGGCGACTTGCTTCTCTGGGAACAAGCAGCAGGCCAGGAGATCCAGGAAATATCCCTCTGTAGGATTATATGCGAACTGCACAAGACACCAGAAAGGTGAGAATAATACCTGAGAACAACTGTTGCTACTAATACACTGCACTTAGATCTGCGCCTTCTCTTTTCTCCTCTATCCCCAGTCTCGCTGACCTCACAGTCTTTGAAGACACTATTTGACTATACTGATGTTTGGTAAAACTCAAGCTGAACATAATAGTGCTCTATACAACATCTTTGAATGCATGCTCTCTGCTGGACTCACTTTAAACAAAGAAAAATGCGAATTTGATAGAAGTTCATTAGAGTTCTATGGTCACATCTTCTCGACAAAAGGAGCACAACCTGATCCCAAGAAAGTAGAATCCATCAAAACAGCCTCAATTCCACAAACTGCCAGTGAAGTACGCTCTTTTCTTGGAATGGCAAGCTACTGTGCTAGATATATTCCAAATTTTTCAACTATCAGCAGTCCATTAAGAGAACTTACAAAGCAAAATTGTGTCTTTCAATGGTCCCAAGACTGTCAGACCTCTTTTGAAGCAATGGTGGCATGAAATCCAAAAAGAAAAATTTCCTGATTCTGCGATTGATCTCAAGGAATTAAAACAATTCTCAAGTGTACAGTTGGAATTATCAGTCACTGAAGAACACCTCATTCTTAGAGGTACCACACTGGTTGTACCTAAGACTTTGCGCAACTTAGTCATACAGATCGCACATGAAGGTCATCTGGGAATAGTTAGTACAAAAAAATTGCTAAGAGAAAAAGTGTGGTTCCCAAACATGGATCGATTGGTGAAAGTGAAGATTAGGCACTGCTCCTGTGGCGCCCCTGCGTCCAGGAGGCCACAAAGGGAACTGCAGCCAGGCAGGTAGGACATTGTTGCACAGCAACACCCTCACAGCCCACACAACCCACGTGTAAGAGAAGGTTTACATCCAGCCCTGAGATTAGATGCTCTATGAGATTGAGGGGTGGTGGATCAGAGGAGTGGGTTGGGCACACTAGAAGTCAGGTGACTTGAGGGTATATAGTGAGGGGGAGGAGTGAAAGAAGGTAGTAGGCCGATGTGAGCTGAGATGTAAAGACAGAAAGACTTATACACGTCCTGTGAGTGCAAGGCTAGGAGCGCAGAATCCGTACTGAGCCAGTGCGAGCCAGAGGGGAGAGAAAGCCCGTCCGATGCTGATGCCACCAGGAGTGTGACAGGACAGAGAGGGACGGTGGAACCCGTGCCCTAGACAGCAGCTGAAGCCACTGACTGCAGGCAGAGAAGTCCCTCCTATGATACCGAGAGGAACAGAGAGAAGGAGCCTGGTAGAGCCTCGTGCTGAAGACTGCTGGAGGCTGGGCTAAGTAGAGTGTCAGCTCTAGAGGGGACCGCAGTTTACCCGGGATCCCCAAACAACACGACAAGTGGTCTGAGTTTCAGATTGAGATCCCTACCCTAAAGGACAGGCAGCTAAGTGACGCACTAAGACTCACAGAAGCCCGAGTCACCGCCATACTGTCCAGTGTCGCACAACACGTAGCAAGAGAATGTAATAGCCTGGAAAGGACACTAAAGACTGTGTGAGGGGTCACAGAGAGAGAGAGGCCTGGCTGCAGAGCAAAGGGAACCCGGAGAGGGAGAATGTACCCGTGTGTAGAGAACTGTGCTTGAACTTTGTAAAGAACTGCCAATGACTTGTGAACTGCTTGTAAAGAACTGAGAGTAAAAGACACGGAAAACCCTGAATTGGCCTCTCTTGTCAGTCTCTATCTGCAGACCATTCCTCCCATACAGGTTGCAGCAGATTCCCACCTGCAGAGCTACAAGCCTGTCAGCACCAGCAAGGAAGAGAGATTCCGCAGCGTCTGCAAAGTAAGTGTCCTGGACAATTCCACAACCCTTAACTCTTACTGCCCCCCACTGGAACTATAACATCTCCGCTGCCACTCCATCACCCCCGGAGGTTCTGCAGCAGCGGCGGCCCCTATCACTGGCCGCCTCAAGTGGGTGGTGTCACGAGTGACATTTCCCCTGTAAATATCCCCCTTTATTTGCCGAGCCAGGGACACGGTCCGGACCAAGCCACCCGTGACTTCCCCAGCAACGTCCGGTCCGGTACCGAGTACCCCTGTCCCGTGGGGCCCGACACTCCACCTGTCAATTAATTACTCCATCATCAAATATAGAACCATTACAAATGTCTCCGCTACCCACTGCTGTCTGGGAGGAAGTGGCAGTCGACATATATGGACCCTTACCCAATGGCCAGTACATTCTAGTAACAATTGATGAATATTCTAGATACCCTGTCATTTCTTTCATATCTTCAACATCTGCCAACAGTGTCATACCAGAACTGGATGACATATTCTCAGCATATGGCATCCCAAGAGTGGTTAAAACAGACAATGGACCTCCGTTTAATGGACATATGTTTACAGAATTTTCTGAATACTTGGGGTTCAGTCACAGGAAAATCACACCTTGCTGGCCGCAAGCCAATGGTATAGTAGAACGTTTCATGCGCACTATGGAGAAAAGAATCAAGGTAGCGAGTCTGGAGCACACTCCGCTGAAACAGTCATTATGCAAATTCATGCGGAATTATCGCAACACGCCACATTCTACTACTAATGCTGCTCCAGCTCATCTAATGTTCAGCAGAATACCGTGCATAAGTATCCCTGACGTGACCAGTCATCCCTTACCAAGTGACTCCTCTGTGCGATCAGCAGACTCTTCTAACAAACAAGCTATGAAACAGTATGCAGACAGAAGGCGAAGGCCACAGCCAAATGCCATCAAAAAAGGGGATGTCGTCGTCGTGCATCAAAAACCAACCAACAAGACCTCAGCTACTTATAATCCTGCACAATACAATGTTACTGATAAGAACAGCAGCATGGTCACAGCTGAGCAAAATGGACACTTCATAACTCGAAATTCATCACGTTTTAAAATCATGAAATCAGAATCTCTGGCCCTACATTATGCTACTCACAGATTAGGTGACAAAAACCTGGTGTTCGATTCCCATTTAATACCTTAAGGGTATTTTTCAGGATTTTGCATTGCTGGCCCCTTCTAGCAACAGTCTTTTATGTTTCGTCCCATCCCTGGGACCCCACTGATCTGCAGACAGGATTAAAGAGCAATGGTGACTGTATGTCAAATAGCCTGAGCTGCAGTAGTAAATACAGAAAAACACATTTTATCGCAAGGTCAGACTCTCGCAATCATACTTTAATGGCTTATATTAAGGCTAAGCTATTAATATAAAATCCTGACAAATCTTTTAAACATCTGGTTAATGCTTAAACCTCTATTCATATATTTCTAATGGAAGTCATAACGTTGTGCTGGATCCATCATACAGTGCAGAAAGCTGTGCATAACATTTCATTGTGAGTTTCTCCATGGGGGATTTGACAACAAAATGAAAGTTATATGATGCACTGTCAAAAGTGACAGAAACCTGGAATGCAGATGTGAACAGAGACTAAGGAGGTCAGACCTGCCTCTATAGGACAAATTTACATACCTTCAACGTTAAAATGATTCAATGCTAAATCATTTAACCAATAAGTGAAAATAAGGCTTTATGTTTGGGTAATCCCTGTAAAAGTTAAGTTAAATATAGGCAAAAAATCTAACAATATGGGTTAATGTCCTTAACCCCTTCATGACACTGAACTTTTCGTTTTTCAATTTCATTTTTTGCTCCCCTGCTTCCAAAAGCCATAATTTTTTAATTTTTTTCCGTCAATATAACATATGAGGCTTGTTTTTTGCGGGACGAGTTGTACTTTCAGATGCAATCATTTATTTTACCATATAGTGTACAGAGAAACTGCAAAAAAATTCCAAGTGCAGTAAAATTGCAAAAAAAGTGCATGTTCACTATATGGTAAAACCGATGTGACGAGGTGATGCCTAGGGTCAGTACGAGTACGTAGATACTGAACATGCATACTTTAACTGGTATTTAGGTGGTGAAAAAAAATTCAGACGTTTGAAAAAAAAAGAAATAGCACTTTTTATGCCATGTTTTGCGACCTGTAGCGTCCTCATTTTTCGGGATCTGGGGCTGTGCAACTGCTTATTTTTTGCGGCTTGAGCTGATGTTTCTAATGATACCATTTTTGGGTGGAGAGCTTCGTTCCTCCCTGCAGGAGGATATGCGCAATATGGTGGCCTCTCTAAGATCGGAGGTGGAGGATCTGGGGGGGCGCACAGATCATCTGGAAAGAAAGATGGCAGAGTTGGTGGCATCACATAATAGCTTCTGGGACGCACACGAGGCATTGGACACACGAGCCCTAAAGACCCAGTCAAAGACCCTGGATCTAGAAGATAGATCCAGGAGGAACAACGTTAAACTAAGAGGGGTGGATGAATCGATCTCGGCCCCGGATCTGAGAGCCTTCCTACAGGAATTTATAATGACTGTTCTTCCCCAAACAGATAAAAAACTTTTGGTAATTGATAGAATCCATCGCCTTCGCAAACCACCCAGCCTGGCAGCTTCCATACCCAGGGATGTGCTGGCTGGTATCCATTTCTTCTAATTGAAGGAAGAATTTCTGTATGCTCTCCGGGGTTCACCTGAGTTACCAGAGAAGTTTGCTTCCATCAAGGTTTTTCCGGATCTTTCACCAGGCACTCTGGCATTGCACCGTGCCTTTGCCCCGCATACGACCATTTTGAGAGACAAAGGGATTCAATATCGATGGGGATACTATCCCACGAGGCGTCTTATTAAGAAGGACGAAGCTTTTATAACCTGCCTTACTCCCCGTCAAGCTGCCAAAAATCTGGCTCGCTGGGGCCTCATCCCTCCGGGATCCCCTGCCTCAAAAGACTCTGGACAACCTGAGGCAGATACTCTCACTGCTGCCGATCACCATATTGACACTGAGTGGGAGGTCACCTGAAGGGACTTTTTCACAGTCGGTCCTGGTCGGATCCTTTTTTCTTTTGGAATAGAAGTTTTCTTCTTTTTTCTTTTTTCTGCTTACTATTTTTGCTTCTGTGGACTGTAATTCCACGTATTTGCTGACTTGTCAACCTTGACTTCTTGGTGACTTTTTTTGTCACCTGTAGATTCAGACCTCGTCTGAATGGACACTGCTTCTGTGTTTTCTGTTTGTCTGTCCTGTCTGCTCACCCCTTCCCCCTTCTTTCCTTTAATTCCCCTTAAGTTGTTCCAGGCGGTCACTTGCTTTATTTCGGTGAAAATTCTGGAGGATTATTATGTTATGATATCACATGCTGTTTTCTATGAACCACCATGAGTGTTACTATATTTTCTCAGAATGTTAATGGCCTCAACTCTCCGTGCAAGAGAGCTATGGTCTGGCGCCAACTTTGTAAATTGCGTCATCAGATAATCTGTCTCCAGGAGACTCACTTGGTAGAACAAGACAATTTCAGAATGAAATCTGATATGTACCCTCACTGTTTTTTTGCAGGAGGAGATACGAATAAAGCTGGAGTTGCGATATTTATCAATAGAGATGTGGTCTTTCAGTTGGTTCAAACAATCTCAGATCCCTCTGGCAGATATTTGATAATTTTATGTACTATTAACAATGCCCCCTTTACGATAGCCTCGGTTTACGGACCCAACACTGGTCAACTTAAATTTTTAAAATCCGTCTTGCAGATCTTTGGGGACGTTCAACATGGGCATAAAGTGATAGCGGGTGATTTCAATGTCCCTATATCAAGATTATTGGACTGTTCAGTTCCCTCAACCTCAAGAGGTGAAGCCGACCCCCTTGTCCGTCTCCATGGTCTGCATGATATTTGGCGATATCTTCACTGCGATGAGAGAGACTACACGTATATGTCATCTAGGCACGCATCTTATAGCAGGATCGACTATATCCTGGTAGACGATGTGGCTCTCCCTCACTGCACTGCAGCGTCAATCGGTAATATTTCATGGTCAGACCATGCTCCAGTGACAGTCTCACTTAAAGATCCGTTGGCCATTTTCCCCCCTTCACGATGGCGTCTAAATACTCAATTGCTGACTGACCAGTCCAATGTTTCCATTTTAGATTCCTACCTTAAAGAATTCTTCGGTAATAATGATCTACCAGAGATTCAACCGGATGTGTTGTGGTTCACACACAAGGCAGTTATGCGAGGCCACTTAATTAAAATTGCAGCCATCCAGAAGCGTAAATATACTCAGACATTAAAGGACGCTTTGTCTGAGATTGCGTGATTGGAATCTCAGCACAAACACGCCCCTTCTGCGACCTTGCTTTCAGATCTCAAAAAGGCTCGTTCGGCGGTCGGGCAGTTTCTGCTTCGTTCCACATCCAATACACTGCGGAAAACCAGGGATAATTATTATGCCATGGGGGATAGTGCGGGTGCCCTGTTAGCCAGGCGTGTCAAGAAAAGAGAATTGCAGGCGAGGATTCCCTTTCTTACCAGCTCAGACTCATCAAAAATCTATAATCCTATCCAAATTGCTAACGAATTCGCCTCTTACTACTCTGAACTTTACAATCTGTGGAGGATTCCTCGGTGCCCCAGCCCTCTCCTGATGATATCTCTGCCTTCCTGGAAAGAGCAGCCCTCCCTAGCATTACTCCTGAGCAGCTCTCCTCATTAAACTCCACGATTCTACTCTCTGAACTCTCCCAAATCATAAAAGAATCCAAAAAATCCTCAGCTCCTGGCCCGGATGGGTTTTCTTTCCCTTATTATGCCCATTTTTTTCCTGTTCTTGGTCCATACCTTATACGTCTTTTTGATCACTGGGCTCGTTCTGGCTGTATTAGGCGGGAAGGGCTGGAAGCCTCGATAGCCACCCTTCCTAAGCCCGGCAAACCTCCAACCACACCTTCCAACTTTCACCCCATCGCACTGCTTAACGCAGATGTGAAGATTTATGCCAAACTGTGGGCCAATCGTCTGCTTACAGTGCTGCCCTCTCTCATTCATCCCGATCAGGTGGGATTTGTCCTGGGTAGGCAGACGAGGGATGGCACAAGGCATTTGATAAATCTGCTGGATGTGGTGGAGAGGGGGCGCCTCCCCAGTGCATTTCACTTGATGCAAAGAAGGCATTTGATCGGGTGCACTGGGGATATTTGGAGAGGACCTTGAGTAAATTTGGTTTCGGCGGCATTATTGCTCGAGCCATTATGGCCTTGTACTCCAATCCAAGTGCCTCAGTTCGGGCTTCTGGTTTCAAATCCCGAACTTTCTCCATTTCTAATGGAACGCGACAAGGCTGCCCCCTCTCGCCACTAATTTTTGCATTGATCATGGAACCTCTTGCTGCTATTGCCCGCCAGTCCCCAGACATCAAGGGGATACGGGTTGGTCCTACTGAGTATAAGATTAGTCTGTATGCAGATGATGTGGTCTTTACATGCTCTGACCCTCAGCATTCTTTAAGTGCGATTTTGGATCTTCTAAGTGATTTCTCTGCGGTTTCATATTATAGGCTCAATATATCTAAATCAACTCTCTTCCCTCTTTTCCTCCCCTTGTCACTTCAAATCAACATTCAAACTACTTATCAGTACATGTGGTCCCCCGTGGGGTTCTCTTATTTGGGTATTAAACTGACATGGTACGTATTAATTGTGAGGCCCTTGCTGCGGACCTTCGGGCTGATGTTGGGAAATTCTCTGAGTCTGCGCTCTCATGGATGGCACGCATACAGGTAGTCAAGATGATGTTATTACCGAAGTTAATATACCTATTCAGGTGCTTACCCCCCACATCCCCTCGAGACGTCTTTCTATGCTTCAATCCATTATAGATGCCTTCATTTGGAGTAACAACCCGCATAGAATTAAGAGGAAGTGGATGGTGCTCCCCTATTCCAGGGGTGGATTGGGTGCTCCTATGTTGGTAGCTTACTACAGAGCGCCTATGTTGGAACCCCTCAAGTTATGGTTGGATGGGGTCTCTGACATTCCTTGGTTACGGATTGAATCTCATTTTGCCCCGGGTGGCTCCCTCAGGCGTCTACTGGAGGCCTCCTTTCTGCATTCTGACATACCTGGGAGTATTTTATATACTATGTCTGCTGCTATTAAACTATGGGCGTCTGTCTGCCCGGTTGTTTTTCCACACATGGTACGCTATGTCTCACTGGACGCTTTGAGGGACACCATCGCGGGTGTTTCTGTGCTTCCCTGGAAGCAAGCTGGAATAAAGTATATTGTGGACCTGTTTGGCCCATCTGGGGCCCTCCCTTTTTCTGCTCTCCAGACCCGTTTCTCTCTTCCGGACTCGGTTTATTTCTCATATATACAATTTCACAGTCTCCTACGTAACCTGCATATATTTAAGGATCCCCCGACTATTGCAGATTCTCCCGGTCAAAAATATTTTAAACCCAATACCACTATTTCACATGGAGTGTCGGTTTTGTATAACTCCTTGCTGCTCCATGGGGTACAGCATAGACTCCCTTGTATGGATTCATGGGAGTCTGTACTCTCTTTCACTGTCTCAGGAGATGATTGGGCCTTTGCACTATCTCACCCGTCAAAGTTCTCCTCATGTGTGGGCCACATGGAGCAAGCTAGAAAAGTACTTTCACAGTGGTATATGACGCCGGAGAGATTGGCCAGGCTTTGTTTGGCTACCTCTTCTTCCTGTTGGAAGGGATGTGGTTCCTCTGGAACCCTGGCACACGTTTGGTGGGAATGTCCTATAATTAATGCTTTTTGACGTCAGGTTGAAGCAATTCTAATTGAGGTGACTCACTTACCTTTTAATCTAACGAGCCCAATGGCTCTTCTGGGCATCTCCTTGGTGGACCTCCCCTCTCCTCTGCTACCTATTATATCAAATGTGCTACTTGCCGCCAGACACTGTATAGCTGCTCATTGGAAGGCCCCTACTGCTCCCTCTAGATCAGAATTGATCAATAAATTGAACCCACATTTCTGCTATGAGACTCTTACAGCTACCTCCCTATCAAAAAAGAATAGGATCCTCTCATGGTGGGACCCCTGGACTTCCTCTTCTTTAGCCTCCGATATTCCGGCATATCTTTTGTAATGACCTTGGATTTTCTGGATTTGTTTAACTCTGGTGTTTAGTACTTTATATTTATGGAATTTCATATTTTATTATGTATGTTAGCCTTTGGCCCCCTCCCCTACTTCCCCCCCCCCTTATCTTTTCCCTTGTCTTCCCCCGGTTCTATCTTTGTAATGTTTTTGTACTCTGCCTAGGTTAAGGCATGGTTATGTATGTTATGTTTTAAACAATAAAAATCCTAATGGTTTATAAAAAAAAAAAAAAAAAAAAAACTCAGGGAAAGTGCCAACTTCAGTGCATAAAGAGGGCAACACATCATCATGTAGCAATTTCAGATATCCAGTCGCATTGAGGTTTCCATTGATGAAGAATGACCCCACTATCTTTTTGCCCCATATACCACGCCATACCATCAATTTTGGTGTTCCAACAGTCTTGGAGGGATCTATCCACTGTGGGTTAGTGTCAGACCAATAGCGGTGGTTTTGTTTGTTAACTTCATCATTTACAGAAAAGTTTGCCTCATCACTGAACATAATGTTCTGTGTAAACTGAGGGTCCTGTTCCAATTTTTGTTTTGCCCATTCTGTAAAATCAGTGTACCAATCTGGGTCATCCTCGTTGAGATGCTGCAGCAGCTAGATTTTGTAAAGGTGCCATTTGTGAGTAGCTAATATCCACCGAAGGGACGTTCAACTGATGCCATTTTCCAGTGACATGCGGCGAGTACTACACTGTGGGCTCTTGCTGAATGAAGCTAGGACAGCCACAGATGTTTTTTCATTTGTGATAGTTTTATTGCGTCCACATTTTGGCAAATCCAACACTGAACCTGTTTCATGAAATTTGACAAGTAGTTTGCTAACTGTAGCATGGGAGATGTGTGGTCTCATAAGGGGTCTTGCATTGAAATCTGCTGCAATGACCCAGGTACTGCGTTTACCAGACATAACACAATTTCTTTCTGCTCCTCACGTGATATCCTCTGCGACATGTTAATGGATTTAAACAAAGAGAAACTTGTAAATAACTTATGAAAAAATAAAGTTACATCAAAACCAAGCACACCATTGTTTTTTCTTATGAAATTCTCAACAAGTTTGATGTGTCACATGACCCTCTTCCAATTGAAAAAAATAAAGTTGGATCCAAAATGGCTGACTTCAAAATGTCCACCATGGTCACTACCCGTCTGGGAAAGTTTCCCCCCTCCAATATATTAATGTGCCACAGACAGGAAGTTGATATCACTAACAATTCCCATTTTATTTAGGTGTATCTGTATAAATGGCCCACCCTCTATGGTGAGGTCACTTGATATTATTCAGACGGTTTTGTGTTTGAAGGGGTTTCAATACAGTCTTAGGATATGTAGTGTATTTTCAATGCAATAAGAAGGCATTTTCAGTATTACAATTCCATTTAAAAAAAAAAATTAGCCTTAACTGTTAATCATGGAGGAATGATCCATAGGCAATAATACATAGGCAAACTATTTCCATTAGAAAAACTTTGATTCCTACTTTAATAAAACTTCTGTATTGCAATTTTTATAGAGATCAAATAACTTATTATCATTAGTATTATATATACATTATGAGAGAATATTCTTCAAGTGACATGAATGGATGAGACATAATATTAGTTGTATGGGTCAGTTTGGCAGTGCTCAAGTAACAAAAACAACATCTTCTAATATGAACCATATGTCTACGAGGCAGTAACGTCATAAAACGAGGTAATAATATTTATGAAATGTGTCTCTGTAGATATATTATCATCATCCTCGGCTCTGTGGAGAAAAAAAATCACATAATATTAATGCACACAGCAATTGTAGATAAGCAAGACGATAATTCCAATACGTTGCCATCTGAAGGACAGGCGTACGTTGAGACAGGAGGTGATTTCCCTTTTGGATTGTATACTTTTATAGGCCCATATACAATAGAGCATGCAGCACAGTATATGTCTTCTGCTAATCTTTAATTGCGGCTCAATCCCTTAGATTTATAGTAAATCCAATATTATTTAGTGCCACATTACACATTTTATTAACAGAATAATAAATTTACAACTGTATCCAATTTTTTATTGGGTCTATGCAAATCCACTGTATTCTATCTATTATTTGCTCTCTGTACGGCCAATACGTAATCCTCTTGTCTATTTATTCAAGTAATGTATAGTTTCATGAAGTCCTTCAGCATAACAGACAGTCTTTATAGAGGTTCTACAGTTTAGCTTAGAAAAGTTTCGCTCTACGTAAATTTTCTGATAGAACCCACCTTAAGAATATACTTAACGGTGTCTTCCATTACATGCAGTATACCTTTTATAAATATCTATTTTAAAGGAAATTTCAAAAGTGTTTAGGGCTTAAAGTGTCACCGCCGCTTACATTTTTATTTAAAAATAATGTAGAGCTAGAGCAAGTGATTTTAATAAACTTTCTAATATATTTTATTACAGAATTCTGATTGAAAACCATTTGAAAACCTTCCACAACCTGTCCCCACTGCACTGTATGTGAAGCAGACATATGTTCATTATCCGTCAGATCCGACTTCACTCTGAATACGGGGCATGTAACTATATAAGGGAAAGAGGTGGGGCCTACACTGTTGACTGCAGCTGGTGAGGAGACAATGTGTCAGATTATAGCACAGTTGCTAAGCAATGTCAAAATATCAGGATCAGTGTAAACTACTCTACACAAACTTCTGATCTGTCATCTGGCTGCACACAGCTCAGTCACAATGTCTGTTAACCCCTTGTCTGCTGGCTCTCCACACAGCTTCCTATCAACTGCTCTCTGAAGTTTTTAAACGAGGCCAAAAAAATGTGAGAAAATTAGTCATATGGCAAAAAAGAATCATTATCTTAGCTGCTCTGTGACCGACCATTAGCAACCAGTGCAGTATTGTTTTTTGTTTTTTTTTTCAATTAAATGACATTTACACTTTAATTTTCAAATTCCCTACTATTCACCCTAAACAAGTATTCCCTTTATGCTTAATCACTATTTAGAATTTTAAACATAAAGCAAATTACAAATTTCACTATTCACTAGGGCATAGTGCTAGGACTTGGCAGTGGAGAGCTCCTTGTAAGTGGGTGCCAAGCTTAACCGCTAGTGGCCATTAACGGGAACTAAGACCTCCATTTTATCCTATTTACCTTAGAGCAGTTACTGCAATTCATACATTCACTTGATCCTCATGTTTCCAGTGCCACTCATTATTTCATTTATTTCATTTATCATATATAGTAGTGTCGCGGCAGATGACTGTAATTGTAAGTATATTATTTTCTGCCTGCACCTACGCTTAAAGTGGTGATGCCGTCATAACCTGATTCATATATTGCTTATTTTTGACTGAGCTCCCACTATATTATTTTCCCTTCCCCCCCTTTCCCTAGTTTGGTGTCCACACAAGGACAACACTGTTAGAGCCCTACACACACCTTTTCATCATTCCCAATTAAACCTTTGGCATATAAACCTATTCACACTCACAATTCACTAGGGCATAGTGCTAGGACTTGGCAGTGGAGAGCTCCTTGTAAGTGGGTGCCAAGCTTAACCGCTAGTGGCCATTAACGGGAACTAAGACCTCCATTTTATCCTATTTACCTTAGAGCAGTTACTGCAATTCATACATTCACTTGATCCTCATGTTTCCAGTGCCACTCATTATTTCATTTATTTCATTTATCATATATAGTAGTGTCGCGGCAGATGACTGTAATTGTAAGTATATTATTTTCTGCCTGCACCTACGCTTAAAGTGGTGATGCCGTCATAACCTGATTCATATATTGCTTATTTTTGACTGAGCTCCCACTATATTATTTTCCCTTCCCCCCCTTTCCCTAGTTTGGTGTCCACACAAGGACAACACTGTTAGAGCCCTACACACACCTTTTCATCATTCCCAATTAAACCTTTGGCATATAAACCTATTCACACTCACAATTCACTAGGGCATAGTGCTAGGACTTGGCAGTGAAGAGCTCCTTGTAAGTGGGTGCCAAGCTTAACCGCTAGTGGCCATTAACGGGAACTAAGACCTCCATTTTATCCTATTTACCTTAGAGCAGTTACTGCAATTCATACATTCACTTGATCCTCATGTTTCCAGTGCCACTCATTATTTCATTTATTTCATTTATCATATATAGTAGTGTCGCGGCAGATGACTGTAATTGTAAGTATATTATTTTCTGCCTGCACCTACGCTTAAAGTGGTGATGCCGTCATAACCTGATTCATATATTGCTTATTTTTGACTGAGCTCCCACTATATTATTTTCCCTTCCCCCCCTTTCCCTAGTTTGGTGTCCACACAAGGACAACACTGTTAGAGCCCTACACACACCTTTTCATCATTCCCAATTAAACCTTTGGCATATAAACCTATTCACACTCACAATTCACTAGGGCATAGTGCTAGGACTTGGCAGTGGAGAGCTCCTTGTAAGTGGGTGCCAAGCTTAACCGCTAGTGGCCATTAACGGGAACTAAGACCTCCATTTTATCCTATTTACCTTAGAGCAGTTACTGCAATTCATACATTCACTTGATCCTCATGTTTCCAGTGCCATTCATTATTTCATTTATTTCATTTATCATATATAGTAGTGTCGCGGCAGATGACTGTAATTGTAAGTATATTATTTTCTGCCTGCACCTACGCTTAAAGTGGTGATGCCGTCATAACCTGATTCATATATTGCTTATTTTTGACTGAGCTCCCACTATATTATTTTCCCTTCCCCCCCTTTCCCTAGTTTGGTGTCCACACAAGGACAACACTGTTAGAGCCCTACACACACCTTTTCATCATTCCCAATTAAACCTTTGGCATATAAACCTATTCACACTCACAATTCACTAGGGCATAGTGCTAGGACTTGGCAGTGGAGAGCTCCTTGTAAGTGGGTGCCAAGCTTAACCGCTAGTGGCCATTAACGGGAACTAAGACCTCCATTTTATCCTATTTACCTTAGAGCAGTTACTGCAATTCATACATTCACTTGATCCTCATGTTTCCAGTGCCACTCATTATTTCATTTATTTCATTTATCATATATAGTAGTGTCGCGGCAGATGACTGTAATTGTAAGTATATTATTTTCTGCCTGCACCTACGCTTAAAGTGGTGATGCCGTCATAACCTGATTCATAATATTAATGCACACAGCAATTGTAGATAAGCAAGACGATAATTCCAATACGTTGCCATCTGAAGGACAGGCGTACGTTGAGACAGGAGGTGATTTCCCTTTTGGATTGTATACTTTTATAGGCCCATATACAATAGAGCATGCAGCACAGTATATGTCTTCTGCTAATCTTTAATTGCGGCTCAATCCCTTAGATTTATAGTAAATCCAATATTATTTAGTGCCACATTACACATTTTATTAACAGAATAATAAATTTACAACTGTATCCAATTTTTTATTGGGTCTATGCAAATCCACTGTATTCTATCTATTATTTGCTCTCTGTACGGCCAATACGTAATCCTCTTGTCTATTTATTCAAGTAATGTATAGTTTCATGAAGTCCTTCAGCATAACAGACAGTCTTTATAGAGGTTCTACAGTTTAGCTTAGAAAAGTTTCGCTCTACGTAAATTTTCTGATAGAACCCACCTTAAGAATATACTTAACGGTGTCTTCCATTACATGCAGTATACCTTTTATAAATATCTATTTTAAAGGAAATTTCAAAAGTGTTTAGGGCTTAAAGTGTCACCGCCGCTTACATTTTTATTTAAAAATAATGTAGAGCTAGAGCAAGTGATTTTAATAAACTTTCTAATATATTTTATTACAGAATTCTGATTGAAAACCATTTGAAAACCTTCCACAACCTGTCCCCACTGCACTGTATGTGAAGCAGACATATGTTCATTATCCGTCAGATCCGACTTCACTCTGAATACGGGGCATGTAACTATATAAGGGAAAGAGGTGGGGCCTACACTGTTGACTGCAGCTGGTGAGGAGACAATGTGTCAGATTATAGCACAGTTGCTAAGCAATGTCAAAATATCAGGATCAGTGTAAACTACTCTACACAAACTTCTGATCTGTCATCTGGCTGCACACAGCTCAGTCACAATGTCTGTTAACCCCTTGTCTGCTGGCTCTCCACACAGCTTCCTATCAACTGCTCTCTGAAGTTTTTAAACGAGGCCAAAAAAATGTGAGAAAATTAGTCATATGGCAAAAAAGAATCATTATCTTAGCTGCTCTGTGACCGACCATTAGCAACCAGTGCAGTATTGTTTTTTGTTTTTTTTTTCAATTAAATGACATTTACACTTTAATTTTCAAATTCCCTACTATTCACCCTAAACAAGTATTCCCTTTATGCTTAATCACTATTTAGAATTTTAAACATAAAGCAAATTACAAAAGTGGATTTGGCTTAAAAATACATATTTGTATAGTGCATTTTATGTATCAGACAACTTATTTAAAATAAAAACTAAAACAAATGATATTCTAATGTATCTAGAAAGGATCATCATTGTGATGCATCCAAGAGAAATCCTTCAAAACTCTTGAGAGAGCAGGGACAGAAATCACACATCTGATTTAGGCAATGCGGCCTGAATATCAATTGGATGGCGCACAGCAAGATAATCATGGCATCGATTTAGTTATACAGCAGCATTATGTTACGTTTAGCACCCTGGTCCTACTGAATATAATGCAATAATACAATACACAGCACATTTCCAAAAAGTGTCCTGACTTGACTTCTCTTAGCTTCCAGGATATACATGTGATATTGATACACCCAGGACTTGGGCAAATACTTTAAATCAAGAAACAAGATATTGTCTTGGTGCAAAAATCTTCACTTTGAACCTTTCTTGGCATCAACCTTACATTTATTTCTCACATGAATTTACATTTTAACTTAATGATTTAGTTATGCCTTCAAGTAAAAATGTATAGCTCCGAACCTCTCCTCCTCTTTTAGGCAGAAATCCTCCCTGAGGTTTATATCGTAATGATTTTGCTTTTCTTTACTAATAAATAAATAATAAACAGATTAAGGTGCTGACAAGTACTTGTACTTGGACTCAGGCTTTAAATGTGTTGTCAAGGACTTAACAATAGATGACCTTTTTACAGGAATAGGTTATCAACGTGAGGTTGGTAAGTGTTCAACACCCAATGTCTCCAAACCAATGGACTGAAATCTACACTGGCAGAGGCCGTATATAAGCGATGTACAGGGCAGAACACACATACATTGCTTGGTGGTTAATACCGAATACTCTTATTTATTTCCTATTTTAGTGAACTAAGTTTTAGGCAACCTGGTAGGGCTGGATGTACATGATAGGAATATTTTATATCAGTTGTAGGGTTGGGCGGACACTGGGATGCCTGGGTTAGGCAAGTTCGGCCGAATTTTAGACCAAAGTTCGGTTCAGGAACCAGAACAGTACCCGAACTAAACCCCAAACCTGAACCACATACAAGTGAATGGGAAGCCAAACTTTTGTGATTATTACAACTGTCATCATCCTCTCCTGGTCTCTCTAATTGTAGGGACACCAGGTGAGAACGATGAAAGTTATAGTCTCTGCACACGGTGCCTATGAAAAACTCTGCGACACTCATTCCATCAGTGTGCACAAGTGTGAAGCCAAACAACAGTTATATCACAAAAAAAGAAATGCTGCACTCTGCTCTGACCATAAAAATATACAGAATTATTTCAGTTAAGCATGAATACAAAATTGAGACACTTATCTTTAAAAATATGGCCATATCGTTAAACTGTCCAGTCACCACGTTGAGGCGTGTCTCTTGGACTGGGTCCCTAACCTTCAATTTCTGCCTCTATCTGGGTTAAAACATCCTTTTATATGGGCAAGATAGAAAAAGTGAAAACAGAGAACAATCGCAACAGTTGTAATTTGCCCACGGTGCCTATGAGTAGCACCAACTCTACTGCTTTCTCAGCTGCTGGCTGCTGACTACAACTCTGGTGTGGTGTCAATTGAGGTAATATATGGGGTTAATAACAGCTGGGATTTGTCAAAAATCACAGCTACCATCAAGCCCTGGGTTAGTATTGAAGAGGTGTCTATGAGGTCCCCTGCCCCATTACTAATCCTATAAATCAAAAGAAATAAACACAAATACAGAAAAATCCTTTATTTGAAATAAAAAACATTGACATCGTCTTTCATCCATTTATTAACTTCAAAACACTCCCGAAGGTCCGACATAATTCACAACGATGTCCCATGACGATTCTCAGTTTTTTTACTTCTGGAGGCCTTGGTGACCACATTAAAAAATGTGAACGTTCACTGCTTCCATCTTTCACACTGCCCTCTGTGTGTTAGCCAGGCAGCTGTTAACTCCAGTAACCTTATGGAGGTCACTGGATTCCACAGCTGGAAGGCATGAAATGCAGTGACCTCACTGGCATCACTGCAGGTCACATGGTGTGCTGCCAATACTTGGCATAGCTTTGATGGGGATGGAAGCGCCCATGCGGCGCCCCACTGGTCGGTGTGCCACAGTAGGGGTACTGCACCCATCAAATGAGTGAGCAGTTATTCCTGTCACAGGGAAGAGTAAGGTTTGCAAGTGGATCCCATCCCAACACTCCCACACTTAACCTAGGGTAGACGGGTAGTCCCATTCCCATTGGGCGGAGTTAGGGGAGGAGGGAAGTCAGACAGTGGAGTTTTAGTTTGCACTGAGGAACGAAGCAGAGGGGAGCCTCCGAGAGAGAAAAGGAGACTCCCAAGGAGGGGGCGTAGAAAAGAGACAGCCTGGGAAAAGAAAGAGGTGGCCGCATATCGGAGCACCCATACTTTGGGGGAACCCTGGTCCATCTAATGGAGTACCGGCTCCAAGGATACGGTGCAGGGAGTCCATCCCCTAAGCCATCTACACCGATCGTTACGGGTCAGTTTATCAACCCTATATAAGAATTATCTGCTGCACACTACACAATATAAGGTATAGGTATACTAGGTATAGCATAATGGCTAAACAATGAATAAAGCTAATACAAATTTGGGTGAGGAAAATGTAGAAACTGTTAGGAATGTACATTGAATAATTAGAATTTTACCTGATGTAATACATTACACGTGAGCCCGATAACCAGCGACAAGGTATTCTCATGTATATCGGGTCCTACAGTATGCCTCTGTCTGCAGTGTAAAAAAGCATGTGAGGATATAAGTGCCTCTGGGTGCATTTTAAAACCTGCGTGTATGGGTGTGGTTGGAAACCTCTCAAATCAAGGAAACGAACTGGATGGTAAACTGGACTGGCTATCGGGTGGTGGAGGGTGCTCAGTCAGAAAAGTGTACTAATATTAATATTAATTAATATATGAATGTGCCAGTCGATCTTAATATTAATATTAGTACACTTTTCTGACTGAGCACCCTCCACCACCCGATAGCCAGTCCAGTTTACCATCTAGGAAATCTACGCCTCGATACTTAATGGTCCCTAGTGACCGATACGCAAGTTAACAAGACCTAAAAAAGGTGAGTGCCATCTACATCCACCTACGATCTAATTATACATTTACATTTAGATCGGTGCGCTTTCTTCCTTTCCTTTCCTTCTACCAGAAACTTGTCTTCAATTGTGGTCTTATCTTTCTTTTCTACATCTTGTCCAGATGCCATGATGACTTTTCACGTCTCTGCAGACTTGCATCTTCTCCGCTTTTCTGCAGCATATTCGGACACGGTGCCCATAAAAATAAGTGTTATTATAATGCTGCCTGAATACAAATATCTGCCCTACACTTCACTCCTGAACAAATAATTGCTCTTCACTATTTTCCCTGCACAAGATGATGCACACACTGCCCTTCTACATGCTCTCCACGCTTTGCACTGCACTGTCTCATCACACTCCCACTCCTTGCCATTCTATCCCATCCTTGCTGTGGCCTCATCCCATGCAGCTTCCTTTACATACCGCTTCCCCACACACACTACCCAATCATGTCTGCTTCCATTCCACCCTCACACTACCCAGTCTCTGTTATGTTTCACTGCACATTTTTCTCATCCCATACTCTTTCCTCACTACCTCAGTACTCATCACCTTCTTGCTCCCCATGCTATTTCCATACACATCCCCATCTATGCTCATACTGTGTATGCTCCCATCCCCTCCTCACTGTGTCCACACCCATCCCCCTCACTCCCCATACGGTGACCGCACCCATACCCTATCATGCCCCATACTGTGTCCACACCCATTCCTCCTCACTCCCCATTCTGTGTCTACACCCATCCCCCCTCACTTCCCATACTTTGTATGCACCCAGGCCACCTACTGTAGCTTCTCATACTGTTACCACACCCACTTCCCCTAACTCTTCATACTGTGTCTGCATCAATCCCGCCCTCTTGCTCCCGATATGGTGTCCTCAAAATTACCACATTGCTCTCCATACTTTCTCCCCCTGCTGCCCATACTGGGTCTGCACCTATCACCACCTTGCTCCCCATTCTTGATTCTTTCTCAAATCCCCTTGCTGCACATGATACACTCTCCCCCCCTACATCTGCAGCACATCATACTTCCCCCCCTCCATTTACAGCACATCACACTCTACCCCCTCCATTTACAGGGGGAGAGTATGATGTTCTGCAAACCGAGGAGAGAGTTGTTGAGTATTATGTGCTGCAAATGGAGGGGGGAAGAAATGATAGAGTGTGATGTGCTGCATCATACTCTCCCCCTCCTCCATTTGCAGATCATCACACTCTCCCACTCCCCCTCCATTTGCAGACAATAATACTTTCAACCCCCTTCCATTTGCAGCACATCACACTCTACTCCCTCCATTTACAGCACACCATACTCTCCCAACCTTCCCCCTTCATTTGCAGCACATCATATTCTTCCCCCTCCACCCTTCCATTTGAAGACTATCATACTCTTCCCCCCATTTGTAGCACATCATACTCCACCACCTCCCCTCATCTCCATTTGCAGCATATCATACTCTACAATCCCCCCTCTCCTTCGTTTGCAGCACATAATGCTCTACCCCCCTCTCCTCCATTTGTAGAATATCATACTCTCCCCCCTTCACCCCCCCCCCCAATTAGCAGACCATCATACTCTCCCATCCCCCCTCCATTTGCAGGCCATCATACTCCCCAACTCCTTTGTTTGCGGTTGCAGCACATTATACTCTCACCCCCCTTCCTTCTCCTCCCTTTGCAGCACATAATACTCTAACTGCCCTCATCTTTTTGCAGACTATCATACTCTTCCCGCCCCTCCATTTACAGCACATCATACTCTACAACCCCCTCTACTCCATTTGCAACACACAAAATGCTACACCCCTCCTCCTTTAGCAGAACATCATACTACCCAGCACCCCCTCACCTCCGTTTGCAGCAATAATAATAGTAATAATAAATCTTTACTTATATAGCGCAAACATATTCCGCAGCACTTTACAATACAGTGGGTAATACACAAAAATACACAGTATAATGCAGTAAGAAAATACACAATATAGTACAGTAATTCCAGTAGAGAAAGAAGACAGTACAATAATAGGAAACAATACAATGAGTATAGAATCAATGTAAAAAATAAAATACAGTAGATAAAGCAGAAATAAAGGTGACCCTGCTCAAACGAGCTTACAATCTACAACAGGATAGGGGTTACCCAAAGTAAAGGGGCTTATTACACTGGTGGTCCAGGCATCTTGAGGAAATGGGGGATAGAAATAAAGTTACATGAATGGTCACCAGACAATCTGTGTAGAGCTTTTGGGTTTGGTGGTGTTTGAAGAAGAGTTATGTCGAGAGAGATAGAGAATGGGCTGTGTACAGTACAAAGGAATTTTTTTAGGGCACATGATAGACCGCCTTGAAAAGATGTGTTTTTAGTGAGCATCTGAAGCCATGCAAGTTGTGGATGGTCCTGATTTCTTGGGGTAGAGCATTCCAGAGAATTGGTGCAGCTCGGGAGAAGTTTGGAGCCGGGAGTGGGAGGATCGGATTACTGCAGATGTTAGTCAAAGGTCATTTGTAGAACGTAGAGACCGGGTGGGGTGATAGACAGAAATGAGGGAAGAGATGTAGGGGTGTGCTGCATTGTGAAGAGCTTTGTGGGTGAGAACAAGCAATTTGAACTTTATTTTGTAGTGTATAGGCAGCCAGTGCAATGACTGGCACAGAGCAGAGACATCTGAGTAACAGATCAGAGCACATCATACTCTACATTTGTAATGGCAAATGGACGAGGGGGAGAGTATTATGTGCTGCAAAAAGAGGAGGCGGAGATGGGTGGTAGAGTATGATGTGCTGCAAATGGAGCAGAGATGGGAGAGTATGATGTTTTGCAAATGGGGGAGGGTGGGAGAGTATGATGTTATGCAAATGGAGGAGATGAGGTAGAGTATTATGTGCTGCAAACGGAGGGGGAGGGTGGTAGAGTATGATGTATAGTCACAAGCACAGGTAAGGGGTAGTGGAAAGTGCTGCTAACTGGATTCACCTGAAGCTGGTTGGTGCAAGGAGGTGGACGTCTGAAATCCAAACAATGAATTAACTTAAAGGAAGAAATCCAGTACCAGACCAAATCTTCATTTTTGTGCTTTATTGGTGCATAACAGACATAAAAACATTATGCAGAGGGAACGCAATCCCACAGGCTGGACATGTTTCAGACAACGTCCTTATTCTACAGCATACCAGTGTATTTCCCCCTCCCCACATTTACACTAATTAAAACCAATGCATGTTAATGCACCCAGGTGATGAATAGAGATGAGCGGTGTTCGATTCGATTTGTTCGCCAATCTCAAATTCGAGCTGTTTTGGGCGGTGTTCGAAGCATTCGTCGAATTAGAACAATTAACTTGAAATTCGGCAGTTCGCGGTTATGTTCGATAACGCTTTGATCACCAAAAGCTTAACCCTAACCATGTTAATGACTGTGAATATCCAATTTATGTGTATAGTGTGTGAAGGGGGGGGGGAGGGTTGTACCAGTGCTGCAGAAATTATAGCAATCTCCATTTTCTTTCCTCCAAACTGCACATACAGTGGGGCGGTGCAGGCTGTCATCCAATCACACATACACACAGCAAAGTGCATTTTTTGCACACAAGCAAGGTTAGGCATCATTGGCTGTGTAAGTCACATGTCCTGGCACTATAAGACCCAGCCATTTTCTCCATCGCCACCATTTGCTCATTGCTGTAGCTCTGTGTCAGACGGCACTGCTGCTGCTGTGGGCGATATAGAGCGAAATCAAGCAATTGTGTTCTGATTCAGCTAGTGAAGTAGATATATAGGTTTAGGGAGTAGGGACTGGAGGTAGTGTGTGAATTTTAGGAGTATCAGCCCTTTTGAGGGCTGCTTCATAGGAGTAGCGATTAGTGACTAGGGACTAGTAGTCTAGCAGCCCTTTTTCAGGTGTACTTCATAGAAGCAGGGACTAGTTTTAATTTCAGCCCTTTTTAGGGCTAGGTTAGAGCAGTCCCTATTAGTTTTTGCCAGGCAGAAGTGTGCCAGTGCTGTGCAAGCGTTTTTCACAGCATCTGGCCACATCTAGCTCTGGGAGTCCTTTAGGGCAGGTAGTGTAGCACTGCTGTGAAGAAAGCTACACCACCTTCCTTAGTAGGAACTTTTTGGCTGCAGCTAGTCCAGGCAATTTGTTTGGGCTAGTACTGTAGCAGTGCCACTAAAAAAGAAGTAGTGTAGGCCACTTCTAATACAAACAACTACACTGCCTGTGTAGTCACTTACTTCTAGTTTTTAACTGCACCTTGCCCAGGTCTCACTTTGGGTCAAGTAGTAGTGCCACAAAAAGAAGCCAGTGTAGGCCACTTCTAATACAAACAAATACACCGCCTGTGTAGTCACTTACTTCTAGTCTTTAACTGTACCTTGCCCAGGTCTCACTTTGGGTCAAGTAGCAGTGCCACTAAAAAAGAAGTAGTGTAGGCCACTTCTAATACAAACAAATACACCGCCTGTGCAGTCACTTATTTCTAGTTTTTAACTGCACCTTGCCCAGGTCTCACTTTGGGTCAAGTAGCAGTGCCACTAAAAAAGAAGTAGTGTAGGCCACTTCTAATAAAAACAACTGCACCGCCTGTGTAGTCACTTACTTCTAGTTTTTAACTGCACCTTGCCCAGGTCTCACTTTGGGTCAAGTAGCAGTGTTGGTTCAGTCACCTCTGCTTGATTTACATCCAGCTTTTTGTTGTCCAACTGTACAGTTTCAAATTTTGTCCCATACAAAATAAGTGGCAAAAGGCCTGCTGCTGGTGGGAATGGGAGTTGGCGTGGTAGAAAGGGAAAAAAAGTTTGTGTCCGTGGGGTAGATGCTAAATCTACATTAACATCTACTGAAGAAAGGCAATCTTCCAGCCAAAGTAAGATGTCCACTTCTTTCCGAGGAGATTCTGATATGATCCCTTTCGTACGGACACGACTCAGACGACGATCGATACCAATTCTCGATGAGGCACAAAAAGAGCAGGCGCTTGAATGGATAGCAAGCGCATCAGCAAGTGGGCTCTCCTCCACCTCAACTTCTACATCACAAATACACCAGTCCTCAGAGGTGTCACCCCAATCCCGCTTGCTTCCGCACAGTTCCCAAGACTCCAGCCAGCCATCTGAGTATGGGGTAAGACAGATGGTTGAGTATGCATCGCTCTTCTCTCATACTATAGCCTGGGAATCAGAGGTCTGCTCCAAAGCTTTTGTGAGTCAAGACAAGGAAATTATCTGCACTGATGCCAAGAAGCTTTTTGAGTCGGATCCAGACCCAGATAAAGAAGGGTCTGAGCAAGCATAATGTAGACCCTCATTCATAAACTGTGAACTGCACCTTGGAGATCTTGTGAGCCCCTCCGCATACGACTCCTCCTGTACTTCCTCCCCCTCCTCTAGTGCCACCGCCTAACTCTGAATACTGTTTAAAGTGTGCTCCAGTATGGAAATGACGGGAATAGTCATGCTGATAATGGCATCATCATCACTAAACATCTTCATCGACATTTCAATACTGTACAGAATGGTGCATAGGTCATTCATTTCAGACCACTCCAACTGTGTGATTTGCCCCACCTCTGGATCTCGTAGGCCCAGGATATACATCATGCCTTATTACACCAGGGCTCGTCGGTGCTGCCACAGTTGCTGCAACATGTGTTGAGTTGAATTCCATCGTGTCGGCACATCGCATTTCAGCCAGTGAACTTGCAGTCCGAACGACTTCTGTAGAGATGCAAGGCGTTGATCTGCGGGATGCGAACAGCGGAAGTGAGCACACAGCGACCATGTCCTCTGCTTAACACCATCTAGGCCCGGATAGTGTGAAAAAATTGGCTGGACAACCAGGTTTAAGATGTGAGCTATGCAAGGCATGTGTGTCACACTGCCCTGGTGGAGGGCTGCACCCATCATTGAACCATTGTCGCACACGGCCTTCCCTGGCTGCAGGTTCAGGGGAAACAAGCATTGATGAAACTCGGTCTCTACAGCTGACCACAAATCCTCAGCTGTGTGACTCATATTTCCCAGACATTTCAAGGTAAAGACCGCCTTATGTCCTGCTGCCATCATAGTAAGGTGTGCAGGATTCCTTGTGCGCAGTTAGAACGCGGGTGGCATTACCAGACAGGCTTTGGGTGCAGGTGGAGGACCGAGACAAGGTTGAGGAGGCAGAAGCAGTGGAGGAACTTATACATACAGAGGATTGATGCACAACTCGTGGGATGGCAAGACTCGGGTAGCAGCCCCTTCTCCTGCTGTCTTCATAGTTACCCAGTGCACAGTCACCGCCATGTAACGCCCCTGTCCATGCTTACTGGTCCAAGTGTCTGTGGTTAAAAAGCACCCTGTCACACACATAGTGTGTAAGGAAGAGGTGATTTTGTTTGCGACATGCCGGTGTAGCGCAGACACAGCTTTCTTGAGAAGTAGTGGTGACTGTGCATCTGGTACTAGGGCACTGCGACGGACATAAGGTCTCAAAAATCCTCTGTGTACAACAGGCGAAGACGAAGCATTTCTGTAACCAACAGCTTGCAGATGTTGAAATTCAACCTCTTAGCTTTGTCATGGCCAGGAGGAAATGGTCTATTACTTGTCCACATCTGAGGGATCGAGGACTGGCTGCTATGCTGAGACGGGGTTGAGTAGGGTGTCCCCGGCAAACTGTTGGTCTGTGAGGAAGGTGCAGGCGGACATATTATGTTGCCTTCATCCAAAGGTGGTGCTCTGGATGTCTGACAGCCCTCAACACCAGCAGGTGTTTTCACTTCCAAAAGAACTGAGGACCTTCTAATCACACTGGCTGTTGCGGGTAAAGGTGGAAGGTCTGCGTCCAAAAGCATGTGTGACTGCTGTCCCCACAGTCACAGAGGATGGAGAGGCCGCGGATGCACTTGATGGGCCAGTCGGTGGTTGGCCCGGCCTGCTAGGCTGCATTGTAGCACAGTGAGCTTCCCACTGCAGCTTTTGCTTCATATCCATGTGACGGTTCATGCATGAACTACTCAAAGTATAGATTTTTTGGCCTCTACTTAGATATTGGTTACAAATCTTACAGATCTTACAGATAACATGGGGAGACTAATGGCTTGTAGATTTTTGAATGTGCTGCATGAAAGTCACCTCACCAGCCATTTTAAGCTTGCAACTGCGGGGCAATTGATCCCACTGAAGTGGTGTCTGGGCCCAAATTTTTGGAAAAAATGGATACTCTTGTTGTAGTCCCCTAAATGTGACACAATGCTCAGCATGTGCACGAGGTCTTACAGCTGCTGAGGTAAAAAACACGAAATACTCATTGCCTGCACAAGGCATTTCAGATACTGCGTTAAAAACCGCACCAAATACTCATCGCCTGCACAAGGCCTTACAGATAGTGAAGTAAAACTCACCAAGTTCTCCTCGTCTGAGCATGGCCTTACAGATACTGAAGTAAAACTCACCAAGTTCTTCTCGTCTGAGCATGGCCTTACAGATACTGAAGTAAAACTCACCAAATACTCATCGTCTGAACATGGCCTTACAGATACTGAAGTAAAACTCACCAAATACTCATCATCTGAACATGGCCTTACAGATACTGAAGTAAAACTCACCAAATATTCATCATCTGAACATGGCCTTACAGATACTGAAGTAAAACTCACCAAGTTCTCCTCGTCTGAGCATGGCCTTACAGATACTGAATTAAAACTCACCAAGTTCTCCTCGTCTGAACATGGCCTTACAGATACTGAAGTAAAACTCACCAAGTTCTCCTCGTCTGAGCATGGCTTTACAGATAGTGAAGTAAAACTCACCAAGTGCTCCTTGTCTGAACATGGCCTTACAGATAGTGAAGTAAAGCAAAACAAGTTCTCCTCATCTGAGCATGGCCTTACAGATACTGAAGTAAAACTCACCAAGTTCCCCTCGTCTGAGCATGGCCTTACAGATAGTGAAGTAAAACCCACCAAGTTCTCCTCGTCTGAGCATGGCCTTACAGATACTGAAGCAAAACTCACCAGTTGCAGTGAAATCATGGACACATTGTTACATTTGTACACAGCAACAAAATAGAACAATGTCTCCATGATTTCACTACAACCAGAGATCTGTTCAGAAGTTGGTCACAGAAGTTGGTGTGTGTAAAGCAGCCCTAATAAGCAGAACTAAGATTGAACAGCAACTCCTGCACACAATGGATCGCAAACATATGATACTACCGTATATAAGATTAATAATATATTAAGAGCGATCCTTCAAAAAAAGTAAGATAAATCGGAGCACAAATTTAATCCCTCAGGTTGACTGGCATTAAGGCTGAGTATCCAATGAGCTTCTCTACACCAGACCTCACGCTCCCTATCCCCGCCTCTGTCCGATCCCATGACACATTCAATGCCTTTGACAGAGAAGGTACGCATATTGCCCCTATGAACTTCCAAAAAATGTCGTGATAAACTGGACATATGTCTGTGGTTAGTGTTGGAGTCTGGATTCACTGCAGTGATGTGTTCACTAAGCCGTCTTTTTTTTTTTCTTTTAAAACTTCTTTTTATTGTTTCACAAATACAAAAGTGACATTTACAAACATCATAAAACAAGTATCTCTTGCATTTGTGAGTCAGAATACATTAGACTTAGACTAACTTATTAGCATTAACCACTCCTACAAACCTAACTACATAGCTGCTGCTTCTCAGACTTCAAAGAGAAAAAAAAAAAATTGCATCTGTCATGGTACCTTTACACGCCGCAACAGGATGGTGGCAATAACCGGGTACATGAGAGAAATGTATCTTGCACCGCCAAATCAACCCGCTGTTGCGGCGTGTGAACACAGTTGTTGCCACCCGTCACTTGAGGCACCTGTTTCAGAGCAGAGCCCTAAAACAGGTGGATTTCTAGGCGATGGTTGCGGGTTGTATCGGCATGTAAATATGATAGGGTAAGGTTTATTCGTCACCTAGATAACTCCCTGGGGCGTGACACAGCCTCCGGGAAACCACCCCCCTTCAGCGATCATTGGAGGAAGCTCTTGCGTTACCATTGGTAGTCGCTGCATGCATAGGGCGGCATATTTAAGGAGCTGACCAGTCACACTACACAATTGCTCGAGCGTCATGTATTAGTCTGCCTCCTGTGCTGGCTGGCCAATCACGATGTTATTGCTTTGTCCTATCAGTGTACGGAATTCTCGTAATCCACAATTGTGGCACGCCTATGTGTTGTCCCTGCTGCCTTTGTTCCGCCCTTATTACCTTGTTATTGCGGCGTGTAAATGTGGTAAGGTAAGCTACAGAAGGTAACTTGTGGCACCCAGCAGTGTATCCAGAGATAGATGTAAACTACCGTAGCGCACCTTGTTGCGGCGTGTAAAGGTGGTGCGATTACCGTTTGTAACCGTCTGTGCGTGCTTGTGCACGTGAAGCACCTGGTTGTTGCCACCATCCTGTTGCGGCGTGTAAAGGTACCATCACCGATATATTTATAAATCACCTTACACCTAACATCGAGTTGATCAAACCCCCAATCTACCCAAGGAGTTACCTATATCTTCTAATAAGTACCATTCGGTGGTTTTGAATGGTGACATGGTATGCTTAATTTCAAGCCGTCTTTTTAAAGTTCTGGAAGTGCACCCTACATAATCCTTAGCACATTCCAGACATGATGCCAAGTATACAACATGTGTGCTGTTACAATTTATGCAGGTATGAATGTCATATGTTTGGTTAGTAATTCTATTTGAAAATGTACGAGAGACATGCATGTACTGGCACATGCCACATCTAGATCCCCTGCAGCAATAATTACCCTTAACATTTAACCCCATTGGTTCGTGTTTATCTCTTTTAAACTAAGTGGGTGACAGGATGTTGCCCAGATTGACAGACCTTTTGGGAGCACACGGATAACCCTGTTTGAATATTGCAGACAGGATAGGATTAGGGATGAACGAGTAGTCAAATACTCGGACTCGCTATACTCGTACCGAGTAGATCCTAATACTCGGGTATTTGGTACCATTAGCGAGTCAAATGTTAGGAAATTGGAAATGCGAGTAATTGTCTGCTGAACCCAAAAAATCGGTCTAGGGGCTGAGGAAGAGGCTGAAATGGGCACATGATTGCCGTAAGAGCAAGTGATGATGAAGGCGATCTTCTGACAGCTCAGTGTGTAAGTGGTATAAAGAAAGCAATCTGCCCTAAAGGTTGTGTGATGGTTAACGCATGAAGAAGCCACCCATCATCATCATCATCATCATCACAAGGGCTTCACAATTATAAAGCTTGGACTACTTGCAAAAATTAGCCCAAGGGGCTGTATCATGGTTGATGAAGGAAGCAGGTCTCAAGGGCCAAACAATTATGAAGCTAGGACTACTAGCATAGTTCTTGCAGTACCCAATGTGCAGGCATAGCCATAGTGTCTCAAGAAATTAGCCCAAAGGGCTGTATTATGGTTAATTAAGGGAGCAGGGCTCAAGGACCAAACAATTATGAAGCTAGGACTAGTAGGACTACTAGCATAGTTCTTGCAGTGCCCAATGTCCAGGAGTAGCCATAGTGTCTCCAAAAAGCCCAAGGGGCTGTATCATCGAATTGTAGGGAAGAAAATGGTGTATCACAGTCCGCGCTGCCAAAAATCATTCACTCCGAAAGTAATGCACATGAAGATGGAACTTCAAAGTAACTCCTTTATTGCCTCCTACGCGTTTCGGTGCCCTCCTGGCACCTTCCTCAGGGATCCCTGAGTTACTTTGAAGTTCCATCTTCATGTGCATTACTTTCGGAGTGAATGATTTTTGGCAGCGCGGACTGTGATACACCATTTTCTTCCCTACAATTCGATGTGTCTCCACACTTGAGTGGACGGTGGAAGTCCTGCAGCAGCCATCTGGAAATAAGCATTGAATACGCCTTCAAGCCAGTTGTGGGTGACACAACTGTCCCAGGTGAGTGAATTCCCCTTTTTCACCACTTTCTATTCAGTGCCATAGTGATAGGGCACTATTGCGCCTCTTGTGCCCCCCCCCCCTTCTTTTATTTGACACAGGGGCTGTATCATGGTTGATGAAGGCAGCAGGCCTCAAGGGCCAAACAATTATGATGCCAGGACTCTTAGCACAGTAGTTGCAGTGGCCAATGTCCAGGCATAGCCAAAGTGTCTCCAAAAATTAAGGGTCTGTATTATGGTTGATGAAGGTAGGAGGGTCTCTTCACAAGTGCCTCCGATGGGAAATATTAATTAACGAAACATTGTTTTTAGCTTATTAACCATGAGGTGGCAGAAACAGTTGTTGCAAACATGTGTAAGAAGAAGAAAACCTGAAGAAGACATGTGTAAGAAGAAGAAAACAAAGTGAACCTGTCACCTCCATAAAGCCCCCCAGCCTATCACTACCTATCCCTGCACCTTCCTATTACTACTCTAAATATCCCTGTCTTTCCTAAATGTGCCCTGTGACTGTGGAATAAAATGTTTTAATCACTTACTCATTAGTATTATAATGATCCAGGGTGCTACCGGGGGGCTTAACCCTCGTTCACTTTGTGGAGCCCACTGGGGCGGGGTACTCGGTACCGGACCAGGGCACTGCTGGGGACATCATGGCGGTCTTGGTCCGGATCGTGTCCCGGGTTCCGCAATAGATGGAGGGTATATTTACAGGGGAGTTTGTCGTGACGCCACCCACGGGTTGTGGTCAGTGAGGGGACCACCGCTGCTGCAAAACCTCCGGGGATGATGTTTGGCAGCTGGAGATGTAATGGCTCTCTGCAGGTAGAGCTTGTGGTAGTAATTGTAGTGGCGGCAGTGGTAGTAATAGTCTATAGATAGTGCTATGGATGTTGTAGGATAGGGTAGTAGTAGAGATGTTGGTAGTTTGTGAGGGTACGCAGGGTTTGAGCACAAGGATTACACAAACTCACGGTTTTGAAGTTTTCCACGGCTTTACTGGAGTTGTTGTTCAGCAAGTATTGTCCACGGAGTCTGTACCGGGGCCGGGTTGCTCCCACCCTGTCCGGGTCCTCAGCTTCCTACTCCTGTGCCTTGTGTGTGGCCCTGCTGCTGCTTTAGCTGAGCTGATGGCCCTGTTTTTCCTCACAGGTACCCCCTTTCTAGGCAACTTGAGTCTTTCCGTGTGCTTTTGACCCCGCCGTGTTGCTTTGCTGAGGTACGGTGAAGGTATGCAACCTCCACTATCCCGGTGTTTTCTGTGCTGCGTGTTTCAGTCACAGATTCGGTTCCGGTATCCAGCTTCTGCGCTCTTCTGGGGCGAGTTATGAGGTAACTCAGCCTCCCAGATATGTTCCTCTGTTTCTTGTACTCCTCTCCTCAGACCCTGGCTTCAGGCCTGAAAGTAGTCAGTGGTCCCTGTAAGGAGCTCAGCACTGCTCCCCTTTACAGTTCCTCCTCCTAGTGCTCCCTGCACTAAACTGAACTGTCAACTATCAACTCCCAACTAACTACTTCCTCCTCAGACCAGAATATATAAGGGAGCTGCTTTAGCTCCCCCTTCTGGCCTAGAGGTGCTAGTGCAGTGTCAGGTGTTGTGTGGGGAGTTAACACTTGTGATGTTACTGTGGCACTTAACCCCTGGGATGCCACATTCCCCCTTAGTTAAAGACAGTACTCCGGGACTGTAGAAAAACAAACAAACAGTTCATAATACAATTAATATTTACATTGTAAATATTGTGTATATATGTAAAAGTAAAAAGTACAAAAATCACTAAAATTCAAAAAGAGTCCAAAACTTCAAAATAGCAGTCCTTCTGGGGCCTTTAGTCTATTGCCTCCAGGCTGATAGATGTATACAAAAGAGTTTTTACCACAACCAGTCCATGGTAGTCCATGGTAGTATGGTCGATAAATAAATAAAGAAAAAGTTCAAGTATATGTAAGAAGTTCATACAGGATAGTCTCTGTAGGTCCTGGGCTTTTTTAACGTTGCAAACAATATAAGCACTTACGGGTGTCTCTGGATTAAGTGCAGTAGGCCTCTAGGCCCTCGGGTCACCACATAAGAGGCCAAGTTCTTACTCTCCGTGGCTGCCACCTAACACCAAGCTACTCTCACCCTTTGTATACACTTTACACAGTAACAGGTTCTGTTAACTATTACACAAACATATTTACATTGCACATTTAATTTTACATTTTAATCTCTGTACCTTGCCGGTAACAGACTCTTGGTACTACACTCTGATCTGCGTAATGCTGGTGTACTGGGTGTATTTAGCCTGATGGTGTGGGTGGACGTGTACCTAATTGGAGTGTCTGGTACTATTGAGGATGGAGATCTGACTGTAGGACTGGCAAGCTCACTGGGACCAGGAATTGGTTCTTCCTCTTCAGGCTCTACTTCCAGTTTGTCAGGTCTTGGGACTTCTGGTTGTACGGGTTCCGGTGCTGGTTCAACCATTGGAGGTAAAGCAATCACTGGAACTACAACTGCTCCGTAGTAATTTGGCCATGTTCTGGGGAAATCTAGAACGGTATGGAATACTTCATGTTCTTTCTTGACAGGTTGGACCTGTACGGGTACTGTTACTTCTGGTGTCTTCAAGGTTTCAGGGCACAGTTTGAGATGGTCTCTTCACATAACTGTTCTTCCTTCATCTTTGCTTATTAGATACAATTTAGCATTGTCTAAATTGGATGGTAACACTGTGTATGGCGTGGTTTCCCACTGATTATCCAATTTGTTGGTGCGTCTCTTTCTCTTGAGAACTTGCTCACCAGGTAGTAATAGAGTTGCTTGAGCATGTTGGTTAAAGGTTCTCTCTTGTCTTGCTCTAGCTTGCTGAAGATTTTTCTCTACGCACTCTTGTACTTGGCGATACTGCTGTTGACCTAGGATATCCCAATTGGATTCTTCAACTTCAGCATCAGGTTTTAGAATTCCCATATCTAAATCAATTGGCAGCTTACCGGGTCTTGCACACATAAGGTAGGCTGAAGTGCAGTTTGTAGAACTCACCGGGACATGGTTGTACAAGTCTACCAAGTCGGGTAATTTCTCTAGCCATTGATTTCTCTCAGACTCTGGTAATGTTTTCAACAAGTCAATTACAATATGGTTCATCTTTTCGCATAAGCCGTTGGTTTGGGGATGGTACGCTGTCGTGCGGATCTTCTTACAGCTGTACATATTGAAGAATTCCTGCAAAATCTCTGATTCAAAAGCTGGACCTTGATCTGCAAGGACTTGTTCCGGGTAGCCATGAGGTCTACAGAAATGTGCCTGAAACGCTTTTGCAGCCGTCTTCGCTGTCAGGTCCTTGACGGGTACCACCACTAAGAAGCGGGAGTAATGATCCACGATGGTTAATGCATAGACATAGTCTGTCCCGCTTGGTGACACCTTGACGTGGTCTAACGCAACTAACTCAAGTAGTTGCTTGGTTACTATGGACTGGAGTGGGGCTCTCTGTTGATCTTTTCTTCTGAGGTTGAACGAGCCACATTTTCTACACCAATCTTCAATTGATTTTCTCATGCCAACCCAGTAGAATCTCTCTCTAAAGAGCACTTTCAACTTCTTCCATCCAAAATGACCGCACATCATGGTAGGCTTCTAAGACCATTTTGACGTCTCGCTTGGGTACGATTATCTGTCAGACTAACTCATGTGTTTTAGGGTTGATGTGCCTTCTGCAGAGCTTCCCTTGATACAGGGACAACTTGCTTCTCTCCTTCCAGAGGTATTGGGTCTCAGCTGGGGCGTTCTGATTAGGGTACACACCTTGTTGTGTAAGCAGTTCTTTCACTAGCTTCACAGCTGGTTCACTATCTTGGGTGTCAGCCCATCCATGGTATGCTAATGTGTTGAGATTTGCCTCCTGTTGTCTTTGGTAGATGCCCGGTTGATACTTTTCTACCTTAGAACGATGAAAGGCCAGTAGCTCAATTTCTTCCAGCTCCTCCGGTTCCTCTTCCACGTCTTTCAGGTGTGGCATCTGGGATAAGGCATCTGTATTCACGTTCATGCGGCATGCCCTATATTTGATGACAAAATTGTAGTTAGACAGCCGGGCTATCCATCGTTGCTCCAATGCACCTAATTTTGCTGAGTCCAAGTGGGTCAACGGGTTGTTATCAATATAGATGGTGAATTCTGCAGCTGCCAGTTAATGCTTGAAACGTTCAGTTACAGTCCAAACTACTGCCAGTAGTTCTAACTTGAAGGAACTGTAATTCTCCAGGTTTCTTTCTGTAGGCCGGAGTTTCCTGCATGCAAAGGCAATAACTCTCTCTTTGCCTCCTTGCTTCTGTGACAGTACTGCTCCCAGTCCCACGTTGCTGGCATCTGTGTACAGAATGAAGCGTTGATGGCAATCCGGGTATGCCAGGATCTCTTCTCCTGTCAGCGCACACTTTAGCTTGTTGAAGGAGTTTGCCCTCTCTTCACTCCACTGGAAAGGAGGATTACGGGTTGAAGACCTTTTTGACTGTCCTACCATGATGTCTTGCAGGGGAGCTGCTAACTTCGTAAACCCTCTGATAAATCTTCGGTAATAGCCTACCAGGCCCAGGAATTGCCTCACTTCTTTCACATTAGTAGGTCTTGGCCATTCCCTTATCACAGTAACTTTATCAGGATCCAGTGCTACTCCCTCTGAACTCACGACGTGTCCCAGGTACTGTACCTTTGGCTTGAGAAGGTGGCACTTGGATGGCTTGATTTTCATGCTGTATCCAGATAAGGCCTCAAACACTTCTGCCAGATCTTGTAGATGTTGCTCATACGTCTTGGAATAGACTATGATGTCATCTAGGTACAGGAGGACAGTTTCAAAGTTTGTATGTCCTAGGCAGCTCTACATCAGGTGTTGGAAGGTACCTGGTGCGTTGCAGAGTCCAAACGGCATACAATTGAACTCACAGAGGCCCATCAGTGTAGTAAATGCTGTCTTCGCCTTGTCGGCCTCTGCCACAGGAACTTGCCAGTACCCACTAGTCAGATTAAGGGTAGAAAAGTAGCTAGCAGATTTTAATGCAGCTAATGACTCCTCAATCTTAGGTAACCAGGTATGCGTCCTTATGTGTGATGCGGTTGATCTGCCAGTAATCTATGCACATTCTCATGGTCCCATCCTTCTTTCTAACCAACACTAAAGGTGCTGCCCAGTGTCTACAACTGTCTCTTATTACCCCTGCAGTATTCATTTCTTTGAGCATGTCTTTGGTGGTTTGGTAGTGAGCGGGTGGTAATGGTCTATACCTCTCTTTTATGGGCTGATGGTTACCTGTGGGTATAGTGTTCTCTACCCCTTTAATTTGCCCAAAGTCTAACGGGTGTTTGCTGAATATCTGCTCATATTCTTTTACTACCCGGTATACTCCATGCTTTTGATGGGGAGGTGTAGAACTGGTACCTACTGTACATGTAGCTTTTGGCACCAATCCTCCAGCTTTTCCCCTGAGCCATCGTCATCCGCCTGACTTGACGGGTTCAAGGGCTCGACGGCTGTGATGGCATTGTTATCAACCGTGAACAATTTAACCATGGTAGCATACTTTGGTAATGTGACCTCATCTTCCCTGCAATTTAGAAAGCGTAATGGCACTCTTCCCCGGTGTACTTCAACTACCCCTCTGGCTGTGAGTATAGTGGGTCTACTGTCTGAGTACACGGGTTATACCAGGGCTTGGTAGTATTGTCCTTTAATGCCTATTGCAGCTCTACACCAGACCAACATTTCAGTTTTGGGAGGTATTACAATGGGTATTGGATCACTTACTCGTACAGTGCCGATTTCACCTCCCGATATGTCTACCTGTTGTTTCAACATCAGGGCTTTTATTTCTTTTTGCAGAAGCCTCTGCTGTCTGGTTCTGGCACTCTTGGCGATTTGCTGTAGGACAGTAATTACCTCGGAAAGACAATTTTCAATTACATTCATTCCCAGTAACATTACTGGTTCACGATCTCGCCGGTCAATATTTACAATTATAAAACCCTGGTTCTGCAATTCTACCTTCCCAATCTGAATGGTCAGCTCTCTGAACCCAACTTGCGGTATTAGTTGATCATTACTAGCCCATAAGTTTACTACAATGTCAGTTGGACCACTAGTAATGTCTGAATTAGCCCAGTACCTTTTGTATAGAACATGTGGAATCGATGTTATCTGGGACCCCGTATCCAACAAGGCATTAAAGGGATTGCCATCCAAAACGTTAGGGATGACCGGACGTCCTCCCACAAATCTACCAGGCTGAAGGACCTTGAAAATTTACCTCTGAGAAGCGTCCCGCCTGCCCAGGGAATCCTCGTTTAAAGCACATTCCCAGGCAAAATGACCTGGTTTCTGACAACGGCAGCAAATGGGCTGTCCATCCGGCTGATAGCGGTCGCTGGGTCGTCCTCTTGTCGCTTGGTACCTCCTGGGCCTCATCCACGGGACATCCTCCTTGCTGGTCGCCAACTCGATCTTGGGTGCAGGCTTGGATCCTCGCAGCTCCCTGATGACTTTAGCCATGGAAATAACAGTACCTGTCAGGGCATCTAGCTATTGGTTGAGGGCCTCATTAGAGATAGGCTCTCTGTGTTCAGCAGCAGTCTCTGACATGGCAGATGTCACTGATACTCCTGGCTGCTGGGGTGCTACTGTGGGGCCTTGGATGAAGTTTAGATCGAGGGGTGCCTCTACCTGCTGCAGACGGATGGCTCTATATTTTAACTCAGCAAATGATCATCATACTCAGATGTCCTCTGTGAGAAGGGGATAAGAAGCCCTCTATAAACTGGTCAATTAGCATTTTGTCAGCTCCCGGGGCTAAGGCAGGTTCTGCTAGCTTAAGTGCTTTGAGCGCTTCTTGTAAGTTTAAAGCATAGACTCTGGTGCTCTCTTTGGGCTTTTGCTGACATCCAAAGAACCTCATTTTAGCCCGGGTGTCAGCACTGGATTCAAATGCTGCTTTAATTCCAGCTACAAGATGCTCTACAGTGTCCTTATCTGTGTCCAGCCAGGACGCAACCTCCCGCTGTGCATTGCCAGTTAATTGTCCAATAATCATTCCAACACGCTGGGTTTCAGTTAGGGGGTACATCACATAGTGAGCTTGTATTTTTATAATAAAGTCATTAAGAGTGTTAGGCTCACCGGAGTATTGGGGCAGCCACATTGCTCCCGGAGTATACGGCATCAGGAGTGGCATGATGAGTGCTGCTCCTTGCGCCGCTGCACAGCCGGTTGCTTCTCTATTATCCGGTGCTGGATTTTCGCCGGCTGCTCCGCCGCTGCCCGGCGCCGCTGGTTCTTCCAGTTGCGACATCCTGTGCCCCCCTAGTTAAGGTCGACCCTTCTGTCTTCCGCGTCCGTCCAGATTTTTAACAAAAGTTCCGCGGTGCACCAGGGATTCTCCTCCCTTCTGGATGACGTCAGAGCGCTTTGCCGAGTGCCGCCCACAATGACATGCCCCCTTTTCTTCCCGCACGTCGTGCGCTCTGTAATGGCGGAATTTCAAAAATAGAGTCCTTGTGGCGTAGTTCAAATTCAGTTTTCCGCGCGCTCAACAATGGTGGCAGGTTCAAAACAGTCACAAGTCACGGCACACACTGCCCTGTTTACCAGACATGGTAGATCCTGTTCGTAGACACCAAGTTGTGGAGCCCACTGGGATGGAGTACTCGGTACCGGACCTGGGTACTGCTGGGGATATCACCGCAGTCTTGGTCCGGACCGTGTCCCGGGTTCCACAATAGATGGGGGTATATTTACAGGGGAGTTTGTTGTGACGCCACCCACAGGTTGTGGTCAGTGAGGGGACCACCGCTGCTGCAGAACCAGATGATGTTTGGCAGCTGGAGATGTAATGGCTCTCCACGGGTAGAGCTTGATTCCCCGGGGCAGTGGTAGTAATAGTCTATAGATAGTGCTATGGATGTTGTAGGATAGGGGTGTGACAGCACGTTGCAACTGCAATAAATTGCTGGTTGCAAGTTGCCAGGTTTTTGAACATGTTCAAAAACCTGGCGATCTTGTCCCAGTGATTTGGCAGTATCGCGCCGTCTGACACCGCAATAGCGATGTTGCCGGTGATACAGGTGATACAGCCTATTTGCAGCATTGCTGCCGATCGCTCACTGGGTTGTTTCCAGCCCATCAACATCACAGCGGTGTCGCAGGCAAAATCTTGCCATTTATTTCCAAAGAAGAGAAACTTACCGGTTTGCTTCAGGCTTGTACTTTAATAGATTCTTCGGGGGTTACATTGTGCAGGAAAGAGACAGCAGGGTGGACGACGGCACTATTTCACGCACGATCGCTTCTACGGGGTCCAAGTGCCATCGTCCACCCTGCTGTCTCTCCCCTGCACAATGTAACCCCCTAAGAATCTATTAAAGTACACGTCTGAAGCAAACCGATGAGTGCCATCTTTCTCTACTTTGGAAATAATTATTAAGACTTTCAGACAGAGCAACACTGGCTTCTTGACTCACGGTTCATTCAGCCCCGTTATCAGCTCATATCTCTGGTGCCTCATTTCTTGCAAATAAGTAAATCTTGCCATGTGTCACCAAGGCTGCGATGTCGGAAGTGAGCGCGCATCCGCGTCATCGCTTCTGACATCGGCCGCGATGTTGTACCGTGTAACGGTACCTTTACACATCTATACAACATAAATGGGTAACTAATGACCACTACTGCTGTAACTAGTATTGTACTGTGAATGTTTATTTGCTGCTCATAAATGGGCAGAAGACAGCACACAGAAATTTCTCTGAGCAACTGTCAGCTTGACAGTGACTCAGAGAGAGACTAGCCAACTCCCCCTACAGGGAGAGAGCACGTACTTCTGATGGCACCCCCTGCATTCTGCGCCTGGGGCAGATGCCCAGGGACCTCACCAGCTCCCCTCCAGCTACGCTGCTGGGGCCCAAAGTAGCAGCAGAGTAACTGAGGAGGGGTCCGGGCTGTCATTGTTTCCAGACCCCCCTCCTAGCCTCTTCTGACCGAGCCCCTTACAGGAGTAAGACCAGTCAGGCCCTAATGGCAGCCCTTTTTGCAATGTATGTGTACACCTGGGTTATTTTTTTTTCTATTTCCCTGTTCCGTCATAAGATCAGAACAATGAAAAGAATTGTAGTGCTGGAGACAGACACCAAAGGCACCCAGTGGGTCCCATTAAATGTAAGATGTCTGTCACTTTTTTTTGTAAAAACTAGGCAGCATTATGGGCTATAAATTCTGTTAATCTTGTGGGAATCTGTAATGGAGGTTACAATGAGCTTTTAGCACAAATGTGAACATAGCCTTATATGTAGGGGGATTGATCTCACAGAGCATTGCCTAGAATTGATACAGTTGTAAACAGGACTAGACATGGATGGGTTATGCTGCTTCCAAATGTAAGCACACTATTCTTATTGCCTTGTCTAGTCCCAATGCTGATTGTAAATACCATTAAAGATAAATGACTAACTTATTAATTCCATATGAAACATGCAGTATATCAGGTTCACAAGCTGCACACTGCTAACAAAGAGTCGTTGTCCAATGTTAACGGACCTAATGAAATAAAGATGACATTCCTTATCGGTAGTATCATGTATTCAGAGATTCCCACAACATATATGAAAACCACGGATATGTGGAAGGAAGCCAGAAACCCAAAATGTGTGGAGACCGGTGACACAATTTGATGGTATTGTTGATAACAGATAATTAGCGGCAAGCAACATGGTTTCACATATCAAACCCTTACCACCAATTACTTGATGGAAAAGAAATAACAGCGAGCAGCTGACTTTAGATCGGACACATTAATAACTTTAAGACAACAAATGAAATGGAAATTGGCTTTATTTGCTATAAGGGATAAATCCGTCCCTAAATTAAAATGCTAGTTTTGGGTGCAGACACTGAGAAAGAAGCCAAGTATATGTCCTCACCAGTTGTCATACTGGTCCTTGTCAGAAAAAAATATAAAATTTGATGGAAAAACTAAATTAGCTGACAGAAATGGAAAAATAGCACAAAAATATGAACTATATACAGTTTTTTTTCCAATAACTTACTAAAAAAATGTTGTAAACCAAACACTGAGTCAAGAATGGACATGGCATGAGTTAGATTCTTAGATCTAGTAGGACTGAGCTACAAATGTGGAACATAGGACTTTATGTGAACTTCAGTTACCTACAGGGATTGTCTCTTTATAGAAAACTTTTACCTATGATCTTCAGTTCAGTTAAAAAAACTAAACTGTGCTTTAAAAACACTCCCAGTGTCAAGCGTAGTGTCGCTGCCATCGCCTCAGTCGTCATTATTTGGGTGTATGGGTAACGTACCTCAACATCTCTGCGGCCAATCAATGTGCTCAGCATCTCGGCCAGTAAATGTGCCGCTAGAAGACTCTGAGCTCATTGTCTGCAGAGATGTCAAAGTGATGTCACCGCTGCAGCCAAACAATAATGATCCAGCGGTGGAGGGTGTGTTGGGCCACAGGATGATAAGTAAAGCTCAGTGTGAACTTATGAACATACGGAAACATTTTTAAAAAGAGACTACCCCTAAGTATATAGACACACTGGCGTGAAACTCAGACGACTGCAATGTAAGGAAAAATCGCATTGAAGTCAGATCAATGTTATTCAATGTCCGAGAGCACATTTCCAAGTGTTGGACGTTTTTTTCTCATCCGCTTCACGGACGACAAAGCAGTCGCAACATGCTGTGATATTACGCAATGCACGCGTGAAACTCGCCGATGCAAGTTTATGGGTCCGACAAAAATCATGGACCGCAGTCGGACCGCACACGGACCATCCAAGTTTGATGCGATTTTTCAATGATACATTATCATTCTGCAGCTCAGACAACTGTAAAAAATGTTCCTGTAAATGATTATACAGTAATAGCTGCTGAGAAAAAAATGGATTGCACTCGGACAGCATACGGAAGCCACACTGATAAAAATCCGTATAACTCTCGGATACGTCAATCGGTCCGTTGTTCCACTCGCTAGTGTGTTTCCAGCCTAAAACCTTTCCCTGTGCTCCTATTTTTTGATTCTTGTAGTTGTCATCTTTTTCTGCTTTATTCCAAGACCCATAACAATTTAATTTAGCCTTGACATAGCTGCACAAGAGCTTGTTTTAAAAGTTGTAGTTTTGAATGAGACCATTCACTTTACTATATAATGTTCTGAAAAACAAGAAAAAAAATCAAGTGATGAGAAATGGTGAAAAAATGTAATTCCGCCATTGTTTTTTTTAGATATTGTTATGGAGTTCATTGTGCAAGAAGAAGGAACTGGAAACATAATTATCCAGTTCAGTACTTTAGTTTTTTTTAATGCTCTTAGTGGTTAAAACAAATGAAATAATGTACTTTGAATTTTAATTATTGCTATATTGGGGGTTCAATCAATAGTTTGATTGCTTTTTCTTTTTCTTGTGGCAGTCTGGTGACCAAAAAATCTGCACTATTGGGGTTTTCAATTTTATTTTTCATACGAGGGGTTAAATAATGTTGTATTGTTATAGATCATACTTTTATAGATAATCCAATTCAGATTATGCTTGTTTTGTATTTATTTATACCTGGAGATGATTTATATTATTTGTTTTTTAAAAGTCCTTATGGGTGACTTAAAGCGTAACCACCATTTAAATTTTTTATTTCATAGTAATGTAGAGCAAGTGATTATAATAAACTTTGTAATGTACTTCGTTAGGAAATTCTGGTTGCAAATCATTCATAAACCTTCTACAAAGTGTCCCAACTGCACTGTGTGTGAAGCAGACATATGATCATTCTCAGTCAGATCGGTCTTCAGTGAATACGGACATGTAACATTGTATCAGAATAGGCTGGCTCAGAGCAGAGTTGCTAAGCAATGTCAGAGCACAAGATAAGGTCAGACTAGTTTCTGCCAGAAAGATGTGTCACAATGCCTGTTAACCTCCTGTCTTCTGGCTCCACACAGCTCAGGATCTCTGTTAACCCTTTCTCTGCTATCACATCACGTTGCACTGTTCCCTATAAGCTACTGGCCCCTTCCACACAGACAGAAAATGTTGTTTTTCAAACTAGCACAGAAAAATGTGAGAAAATAATGCTTTTTTGTACCATATAACTTAGCTGCAGTGTGACCCATGATTAACAATCAGTACGGTATTGTGATTTTTTTCAATGAAATTATATTTACACCTACTTATACGATATTCTGCAATACAGTATTGTAGTACATAGAGTATTATAAATCATGTTATATTTTTATGTTTTATCAGAATGTTAAGGTTGTTGCAATACTTAATATGATTATCTTTGCCATTATTTTTAACTGGTGAAGAGGGGGTAATTACAATTTTTATGTTTTTATTTTAGTTTTTTAGGCTGGGTCACACAAGTTTATAAAAAAAAACAGTTCAACTTTCATCAAGAAAAGCCGTACACATTTTTTCTCACTTATCATCCATGTGTTCTCTGTATGCAATACATTTTTTTTTCGGCAGCTTTAATCATCTACAAGAGCATTTCCAGTTTCCTTTGCTACAGAATGGTAATGTATCCATAAAAATATGATACATCTGATTTTTTTTCTCACACCCTCACAGTCTAACATTGGTCCGAGTGCTATCGATGAAATAAAAAATCTGATACTGTTCATCTGCATTATATGCTTGTGAGATCATAACCTTACTGAAACATTATTTACTTGCTAATGTGGATATATTCTGCAAGTGGTATATACAGGCCCCCCATTGCTGCCGCACACCTGTAAAAGAATAGCTTTCATACTTATCCTCCTCGCTGTCACCGCACATCCTCCAGTCTTCTTCCTGCTTCTACCCGGCGTCATGTGACTGGCGCAGAAGCAATGACGTCCGGGTAGAGGCAGGAAGGAGACCGGAGGATGGCGGTGACAGCGAGGAGGATAAGTATGAAAGCTATTCTTTTACAGGTGTGCGGCAGCAATGGGGGGCCTGTATATACCACTGGGGGGGCGCCTGTATATACCACTGATGGGGGGGAGCGCTGACAGTGCAATGTAATATGCACCGCTCCCCCTGCCACTGATGGACAGGGGAATGCAGTGCATATTGCATTGCACTAATGAGCGGCCCCACTAATGAGCGGCCGCTCCTATTACAGCCTCCCCCCGCCTGCTCCAGCCCCCGGACACCGCCCCCCCTTCACTCTGAGCCGTCACTGACTCGAGTATAAGCCGAGGGAGGCACTTTTCAGCACAAAAAAAACTCGGCTTATACTCGAATATATACGGTATTCTGCTTATGAATAGAGGTTACAGGGTCAAAATGAAGTTTTATTCTCCCTAGAGCTGCATGCTCATTGTGGCAGTGAAGGGAGCTATAAGGCTATGTTCCCACTATAAGCTTTTAGGGAGTTTTTGATGTTGCGGAAATTCTGCACATATTATGTTTATTTAGTTATCTACATTTTTTAACAATGCGTTTTTGTGTGCATTTTTTTTACTGCAATTTTATCATGTTTTTGATGCTGCGCTTTGTTTTTTAAACTTTCTGGTATTTCTATTTACATAGATACAGCGGGTGAAATAAGTATTGAACACGTCACCAATTTTCTAAGTAAACATATTTATAAAGGCGCAGTTGACATGAATTTATCACCAGATGTCGGTAACAACCCATTCAATCCACTCAGGCAAAGAGCTCGAACTCTAGTGGCCATAAATTAAGTAATGTGTAATAATGAGCAATGACACAGGGAAAAAGTATTGACAACTCTTACTGAAATTTATTGAATTCTTCGTACAAAAAACTTTGTTGCTGATAACATCTGCAAGACGCCTCCTGAATGTAGAAACTAGTGGTATGTACTGCTCAGGAGTGATTTTGGACCATGCTTCCACACAAACACGCTTCACATGGGCTCCTTCTATTAACTTTGAGCTTTAGGGTGCGTTCACACGCTGCATATTTGCTGCATATTTTTCTGCGAGTGCATTTGCAGTTTTTGTAGCCAAAACCAGGAGTTGAACAATCAGAAACAAGTGCTCCACTTCTGTATTTAATCACCCACTGCTGGTTTTAATCACCCTCTGCTGGTTTTGGCTACAAAAACTGCAAGAGCACTCGCATAAAAATATGCAGCAGGGTGTGAACGCACCCTTAGTCCTTCCATAATATTCTTTTGGATTCTGGTCAGATGATCGGTTTGGTCGTTAGGCAGCTATATTTTATTTCTCTGAAACCAATTGAGAGTTTTCTTGGCTGTGTGTTTGAGATCATTGTCTTGCTGAAATGTCCACCCTCATTTCATCAGCTTCATCCTGATGGCAGAAAATGTTAATGTTTAGCAAGAATGTATCAATATTTTTGTCCATTTATCCTTCCTTCAACTATATGACATGGGCTTCATACTGTGCCCACCCTATGCTGTCCCCTTTTCCATACTGATTCTCTAGGTCGGTGCGATTACAGTGAAACGGAACTTAGCGTACATTTTTTTTTTTCAAGTGGTGAGGAAAAAAATTCAGAAGCTTGTTGGTTTAGGTCGCCAAATTTACTTTTCCATTAATAAAGCTGTGGGAGGGTTTGATTTTTGCATGTCGAGCTGAGATTTATTGCTTCCTATTTAGGGTACATACACTCCCTGAGAGAAGTTATGTCGCTTAACCATGTTATGTAAATATAAGCTTATAATCTGACGTTAAATTCATCCATTGGTTTTATAAATTACTCTTTTGAAAGCTGAAACCCTCCAAAATGTGGTTTAGGTTAAGAAAATAAATTGGCATCAATGCTGAAATATTGATCATTTAATGAACACAGAATGGTCAGATTTTAGCAAGACAAAAGTTTTGTCACCTGGTCATATAATGCACCCAATCCTAGTTTACGTCCTCACCTGTGCTCAGTAAATGATCGGTTAATTAGTGGGTGTGTCTAAAAAGAAACCCAGCACTCCAGACCTTCACTTGAACTGCAACTTGAGCTCTGACAACATGCCAAAAATCCACCCTGCGACCAAAGCCTTGATTATCAAGAAGCTGAAGACCAGATCCACTGCAGAGGTGGCTGGCACCTTTAATGTGTCTCAGTATCAAGTACAAAGAATTAAAAAAAAGATCTGAAGAGACTGGAGATGTGTTTGACAAGCCCAGGTCCGGCAGACCCCGCAAGACAACTGCTCAGGAAGAACGTTTGTTGGTTAGAAAATCCAAAGCAAACACCTCTTCCACTGTAGCAGAGCTCCAACAGGACTGGTCACCTCAAGTCCCTGTGTCAACTAGTACAGTTTCTAGGATTCTGTCTCGAAATGTCCTCCATGGTCGAATCAGTGCCCAGAAGCCAGCACTAAACAAGCGGCAAATAAAAAACCGTGTGGCATTTGCAAAGTTCCACAGCCTGCTAAACAGATGGACCCTGGAAAAGTGGCAGAAGGTGGATTTCTCTGGTGAATCTTCAGTAGAATTACACCACAGCCACCACAAATAATGCAGGAGACCTACTGGAGCCTGTATGGATCCAAAATACACCCAGAAAACAGTTAAATTTGGTGGTGGAAAGATCATGCACTGGGGTTACATTCAGTATGGGGGTGTGCAAAACATTTGCAAGGTGAAAGGCAACATCAATAGCCTAAAATATCAAGAAGTATTAGCTACCGCTTATATTCTAAATCATAAAGGGGGTCAGATTCTGCAGCAGGATGGTGCTCCATCTCATACATCCATCTCTACAACAAAGTTCCTCCAGGCAAAAAAGATCAAGGTGCTCAAGGACTGGCCAGCCCAGTCACCAGACATAAACATCATTGAGCATGTTTGGGGTAGGATGAAAGAGGAAGCTTGGAAGACAAAACCAAAGAATCTAGATGAACTCTGGGAGGCATGTAAGACTGCATTCTTAACTATTCCTGATGACTTAATTAATAAATTGTATGAATCATTGTTGAATCGCATGGATGCAGTCCTTCAAGCTCATGGAAGTGTCACAAAATATTAAATATGACTCTAATAGCACCACAACTTCATTCACCAATGTTATGCAGCATATATTTGTATTTTAAGTAAATTTTTTGTTTGAAAATCACATTACTTTCTGTGGGCAACAAAACTTTTGTCTTGTCAAAAATCTGACCATTCTATGTTCATTAAATGATCAATATTTCAGCATTGATGCCAATTTATTTTCTTAACCTAAACCACTTTTCGGAGGGTTTCAGCTTTCAAAAGAGTCATTTATACAACCAATGGATGAATTTAACGTCAGGTTATAAACTTTTATTTACATAAAATAGATAAGCGACATAACTTCTGTCAGGGAGTGTACATTGTTTTATACAGGAACAACACAGAAGAATCATTGCGTGTGAAATGTGGTTCTGGTGAACGATGTTATCAATATCATAGATGGCAAGAAGAACAAACAAATCAATTTTGGGACAAATCAAGCCAGACATGTCACTTGAAACAAGGATCACTTTGGACACATCATAAGACAAGGAGAACAGAGGAGTTATTATGTGCAAAAGTATATCAAAATTTATTTAGTTAATAGACATCATAAAATCATTATACAAAAATCACAAAGTTACAGGATACAATTCAGGAACGATACATTTGGTGGGCACATAAAACATATAAGAACCTGATATAAGGACCCTCTGAACAGCAGTAAAAATTGACACCAGGTTTGGTACAGTGACCAGATAGAGAGAATTTGTATACCAAAGACCAAAAAACTTCTGTAAAGTTCTTATAAGAGGACTAATACATTGATACTCTCCTTAGACATGTTTCTTGGAAGTTACATATTTATATCTCTCTTTAATGTCAAGTGAACACCAGTAGTGTCTAGTCATATGATTCAGGGGTACATTTGATATAGCTCACCACAGCCTGTGGACAACAATCATCAGGGTAAGGCATAAACATGGTTCTCTATAAAACAAATAGAGGGTATTTTGCAAAGTATGATAGTCAGAGATAAAATTACCCATGTTGTCCACCGTTGTGGGAGAGGCAGGTTCAAAACAGACAAAAAGACAGGACAGTCATCCTACACGTGTTTCGCTTTCATAGTGCTCGCTTCCTCAGGGAAAGCGGTCTTTCCCTGAGGAAGCGAGCACTATGAAAGCGAAACACGTGTAGGATGACTGTCCTGTCTTTTTGTCTGTTTTGAACCTGCCTCTCCCACAACGGTGGACAACATGGGTAATTTTATCTCTGACTATCATACTTTGCAAAATACCCTCTATTTGTTTTATAGAGAACCATGTTTATGCCTTACCCTGATGATTGTTGTCCACAGGCTGTGGTGAGCTATATCAAATGTACCCCTGAATCATATGACTAGACACTACTGGTGTTCACTTGACATTAAAGAGAGATATAAATATGTAACTTCCAAGAAACATGTCTAAGGAGAGTATCAATGTATTAGTCCTCTTATAAGAACTTTACAGAAGTTTTTTGGTCTTTGGTATACAAATTCTCTCTATCTGGTCACTGTACCAAACCTGGTGTCAATTTTTACTGCTGTTCAGAGGGTCCTTATATCAGGTTCTTATATGTTTTATGTGCCCACCAAATGTATCGTTCCTGAATTGTATCCTGTAACTTTGTGATTTTTGTATAATGATTTTATGATGTCTATTAACTAAATAAATTTTGATATACTTTTGCACATAATAACTCCTCTGTTCTCCTGATTTTCAAATTGATGTTTGGAGGTGCTATATAAAAATAGCCAATGGTTGTAATGATGATATTGAACCCTATGTATTTAATGACATCATAAGACAAGAGCAATTACTGGAAGAGGACATAATGTTCAGAAAACTAGAAGGATCAACACAACGAATACCAGTAACTAGATAACTTCATATTATATTGGTGAAGAAAACCATGGTGGATCTATCTAAGCTCGCACAAGATTGGTCATTTTGAAGAGCACTCATCCATCAAGTCACAATAGCATGAGATTGAACTGATAAATAATAATAATAAATAATTTTTTGTTACATTTTTAGGTAGGTGTGACTGAAAAACCACAATTCAGGGGTTTCATTTTTTCTTGTACAGCATCTACCACAGGGGTAAATAAATGTTATATTTTGATATACTGGACTTTTACAAATGTGGCGATACAAAATAATTTTATTTTACAATTCTCTTTATTTTTTATTGGGGAAAAAGATGGATTGTGGTTAGAATATTTGCATATTTTTATACTTTATATTTTTAAAAAAGTTTAAAAAAATAATTGAACTATATACGGCAATAGTATTGCAGTAATAAGTGATAACTGCAATCTCCTAGTAAGCTCAGCCTGTAACAGCAAAAAGGTGCCTTCGGCAGGTCCACGGCTGCCATGGTAAACCATGGAGTACCAAATGCACCGCCAACCATAATACTTAAATGCTGCTGTCAGAGATTGACAGCGGCACTTAAATGCTTAATAGCAGCAATTGGACCTCAGTTCCAACTGATGCGTTTAGAGACAGATGCCAACTATGTCACATAGTCAGCATCTACATTGAGTGGAGAGGGAGCTCAGTTCTTCAGCCTCCTCAACACAAGTGAACCCAATTCTGATATACATGTGCATTATTTTGCAGAACGTTGGTTGATGTGGATGATATCTCCTTTTCTCCTGGCATTGGTGATAGTTCATACATACCCATTTGACCACTTGTTGCTCATTAGCAGACAGCGAGATCAATACTCAAAGACCATTTTGGGGGTGTATGCCAGGGTGCGGGAGAAGGTCTATAGAAAAGAGTAGTAATATGCTCATCATATTAAAAAAGTACATGGTGGCGACACTGTAGATACAAGGAACTTGATTATTGTTTTCCCTTAATTTAATCGTAAATATGTACTGTGGAAGAATATAGACATTTATTTTTACACATATCTAATACAATATATAGAAAAAACAGATAGGAAAATATTATACATTACCTGATATGCAATTAAAACTGAATATGCATGACATCATGGTCATTATCTCATATAATTGTGATCGAACGAGTCATCTTAAAACAAGGGAGGCCACTGCCTAAAGGAAATCCATGATAATTCTCCAAATTGTCTCCTCACTTAGCTCATATCAACGTTTTATGCATCAAAACTGATATATAATAGAGAAACCAGACTGATTCCTAGAAAGCAGATGTTAGTGCCATTACAGGTGACCTGTGTGACTATATCCATGCTGAACTATTAGGAGCAGTTTAGTAATGCTTAGTATGAATTATCCATCTCAGTGAAGGTTTGCTCACACTAGCCTATAGCTAGCCTTTAACTTGAATGTTATACCATGGGGCAGTGAGGACTAGTGTTTCTTTTTCTCCAAGTTGCCATGAGAAAAAAATGGCAGCATGTTGTAATTGGTGTGAGGTGGTGAAAGATGTGCCTGCAGTATTAACCTCCGGCTACAAGAGGTCACTGTGTACTCTTATATAGACTCTTTCTGGTGGAACTTTTTGGTAAAAAAGAAAAACAGGATCTTGTGTGGACAGAAACTTGTATCCTGGTACATGGACTCGCTACTCTTAATCTGGATGGCATTTTGATATTACTTAACTAAGCCTGGAGAAGGGGTGGTGTGAGCATCAGGAGGAAGTGGCCAACAGGAAGTGAGGGGTCGGCCATCTTGGTGGTAGTGAGAGTAAGTCACAAAGAAAAAGACATGAGGACTTCATCCAATGTAATCCGTGGAGATCGTGTTACTTGGTGCCACAATAACTGCTAGAGTTACCTGATGTTTTCACCCTGGTCCAGTCCATTTGGGTGAAGAGTTGTGTTGGGAATGACTATGGTCAGAAGGAAAGTTGTTATGCCCACAATTCTTCTGTGATACACCTGGAGGACTCCTGTTATTCGGCAGTGGTTGCATGTATTGTATACCAAAAACTCCTCCACATTATATGCTCGCCCATCAGCCACACAGACAAACAGCTCATCCATATACCTAATAGGACTCAGTCATTAAGTCCTGAGTTTAGGCCCCACCAAAAGGGATTAAGGTGGGGACATGCACACAAGTACTTTATAGTTACAGGTTTGGTCAAATCTGTTTTATTTGCTGAAGATCTACCAGTTCTCTGAATGCTCAGCTCATATATAACCCCGGTCACACCACTGATTGACAACTTTCTATGTTCGCTGTGCATAGACATAAAGGTGGCAATCAGTTGTGGGATAATAACACAATTCATGAATTTGGAGACTACATTAGAGAAGGTTTACTCGTCCTCTAGTGATAATCTCCTGCTGATACATGTTAGGCTATGGGTTGAACTAGATGGACTTAAAGTCTTCCTTCAACCTTAAAAACTATGTTACTATGTTACTATGTAATATAAGGATTTTATCAATATGACAGCAAGCAACCCTGTAAGTAACAAATAACGAGAACCAGGAACTAATTTAGATGTTAGAGGCTTTTTGCATAAAACATAAAATGGACCATTTTTTATCAGTGTGTTGGACCTAATTTTCATCCAATCTTGACATATGTCTACATTTTTATCACGCCTTAAGTAGCTCCTCAAAGTCATAGTCGACTCTTTAACAAGCCTTTTAATATTACTTAGATCTGGCTGTATGAGACTTCTGATCTGGCTGTATGAGAGGCTATAGACGAGGTCTGGGGAATTAGCTATCTACCTTATGTAGCCTCTCATACAGCCAGATCAGAATATCCCACACACTACACTGATGAGGGGCAGTTACACCGAAATGCAGCATCTGTAGCTTGGGGTTCTGATCTGGCACAAATCCTAAAGGGCCCATCACACACAACGATATTGGTAACTATATCGTTGCAACGTCACCGGTTTGATGACGTTGTAGCGATGTCTAAACAACATTGTTGCGTGTGACATCTATCAATGATCAATGATGAGTCATTGATCATAGATTTATGAACCGGTTCATAAATCTATCGCTGGTCACCCGCTGAATGTGCAGCATCGCTGCGTGTGACAGTGGGAGACCAATGATCAGCGAGCTCTCAGCGCCGCACAGCAACGCTGGGATCTGGTATCCAAGGAAAACTGTGGGTAACTAAGCGCCACTCTGCACTTAGTTACCCGCTGTTTACCTTGGATACCAGCGTGCTCGCTAATCCCGATCACTGGTGAGTCTGCCTGTGTGACAGCTCACCAGCGATCAGCCTTCAATGTCCCAGCGATTCTGATCGTTGATGGGATTGCTGGGACATTGAAGCGTGTAACCGGGCTTAAGTCATATAAAGGTCAACTATGACTTTGAGGAGCTACCTAATGGTGGCACTAGAGTTCGTCCACTTCCTTAGTGAAGTGATAATTTGCATATTTCCCAGAGGAGCATTGCGGCTTTAAGTTTCCTTATCAACTTATCTGTCTCCTTATGGTTGCAGGCAAACTCCTCTCCATAAGGTAGTAGCTAATTCCCCAGACTACAGTTTTATCATTATTCCATCAATTTTTCTTTTATGTAAAATAAAAAATAAAAAAACTAAACTTCTCAAAGCTATAAACGATTAACAAATGGACAGCACTCAAATGATATAGAAATTATGTTTATGTTTTATTTTTTTTCTCATAGACCCATTGAATTGAATGGATGATTTTGATCAACAAATTAAGTTCAAACATTGGAGTTTTATAGGTGCAAATAAGGGTAAAACATGTTTGAATGAGATGTTACTTTGCATTAGTGGAAAGCTGTCAATCAGCTGCTGGAGGATAGAGGACCTACAACTACCGTACACTAAAATAAACAAGCGTGGTAACTTTGGGAATCCAATTTTTTTTTAAATCATTTTAAGAGGTCTTCTATTGGTTTTCCAATGTTAAACTGGTCACATCATAGAATAAATGCTATACAGCTGAATAAAAAGAAGATTTTCAATTTCTCAGAGACTATTCTCTTTTGGTGTTCACTTCTTCCCTTGTATGTCATTGACCAATCATGAGCAGGAAGCTAGAACACAAAAGAACACGCCCCCATAAAAGCTTAGAATAGGCTTCTTCTGTGTGAGACATGTAAAGACACACAGCCTGTACTCCACACCTGATCTCTGCATTTACTGTGTAGAATACAGGAAAGTTAATAACCTCTTTCATCTCAGGGCACAGTGTGGGAGGAAGGAGAGTACAGCAGGGTTATGTGTCTTTACAAATACGTCTTGCAACTTCAATCTCAGGGCACTGTCAGCTCTGCTGTACTAGCATTGCTTTACAACGTAATATCTATGCAACGGAGGTAAGAAATTAAAAAATAAAAATATATTTTATTCAGCTCTGCAGCCACTATTCCATGATGTGGGAAGTTTAACATTTACAGACTGGTGAGAAGTTCTCTTTAAAATTGAATCCAGGCTTCAGGCATCAAAATGGTTCATTTTAACCATTAGGTTTTGTGACAACTTAAAGGAAATCTGTCACAAGGTTTTTGGCACCTAAACTGAGAGCAGAATAATGTAAAGACAGAGACTCTGTTTCCAGCGATCTGTCACTTAGGCTGGTTTCACATAAAGCCCGGGTTACATGCGTCAATGTCTCAGCGATCCGACCAACGATCTGACTTGACCTAGATCGCTGGAACAACGTTCAATGATCGCTAGTGAGGTGTCACATGTACAGATATCGTGAACGACGCGGCAACGACTCTGCGACAAGCGAACGATATTAGCAGTCGTTTGGATGCCTATGTTCCTCAGGTCTGAATAGGCGAAGTTGTAAACGACATCGTTAAGGTGTCACACACACTGATGCTGCAGGTTGAACGGACGACCAACGACTGATTTATGGTCCAGTTCATAAACCTCCAATCAACGATCAGCCGACTTATCATTGGTCGTGTCTATGTGTCACACGCAATGACGTCGTTGCTACACCCCAAAAGCCGTGACGTACCAACGATATTGTTAATGATATCGTAGCGTGTAACAGGCCTTTTTGTGTTCAACGTTCAATCTGCTTGCGAGGGAGACGCAGCGTTTGTCTGCATTGGTATCCAGATGGCTATGCGTCTACATAGGGTTCAATATATGAAAAGTGTGCTTCAGGATGCTTGCCTAAAAAGCCAACGATATTGTTAATGATATCGTAGCGTGTAACAGGCCTTTTTGTGTTCAACGTTCAATCTGCTTGCGAGGGAGACGCAGCGTTTGTCTGCATTGGTATCCAGATGGCTATGCGTCTACATAGGGTTCAATATATGAAAAGTGTGCTTCAGGATGCTTGCCTAAAAAGCAAGCACCCTGGAATGCACAAAAAATGCAACATGTTACATTTTTCACCTCCTCTGAAAAAATGCAACCTTACGCAAACGCATCCGAACGCAAGCATCCACAGGCAAACGCATCAGCATTGTGTCCCTACATTAAACATAAGGAAGCACAGCGGATGCGTACACGCAAGCACTGCTATGCATCCGAACGCAACACAGCTGAATGCTAGTGTGAAACCGGCCTTAATGGGCTGCTTGCGATCGCTTTGATAAAACCACTATTTTATCAGCAGGAGATTATCACTTGAAGACTAGTGAACCTGCTTCCATGTAGCCCCCGACATTCTCACACCCACGAGTGTTTTGCAGCTTTCTGCCTATGGACATTGTACACAGTCAGTGTCAATCAGTGGTGTGGGTGGGATTATACAGGGCTCAGTATTCAGAGAACTGCTAGATCTGCAGAAGATAAAACAATAATTTTATCAAAATATCAGCAAGGTGACAGCAAATGATACATTACTGGAATAAGGGTCTCTGTCCCTACGCTATGCTGCTCTCATGCACAATAGGGAAAACTTGGTGACAGATTTAAGTAAACAATAAAGCTATAATATATCGTCATTTTAACAATCTATTGTTCTCTGTAAGCAGCCAGTTCAGCCTGGCAATGGTAACTGGGGGCTGTTTAATGGGGTCACTGAGAGGTTGTTCATGAAGTTTTTTCAGCATTGAAGATGTTGGCTCATCAGTTTTTCCATCAATCATATTTAATATTGAGAACAATGAGATGACGTGTGGCGGTGTGAATGATGATAATGCTCCTTTCACATAGTGCACTTTTATTAGCTTCACACTTTAACTGGACCGTGTTGGGGGATTCTCCTGCTATGGTGTTATGATGTGTTTATTAGTGTAACTAGTACACAAATTACACACAGACCTCCAGCGTTGTCACAAAGGTCATTTATGACAGACTGGAAGGTTACTGAAGTTCAGTTTTGCTTCCATCTTTTGCACATGTCCCTGTTCTGTCTTGTAGCAGTGCTTTAAGCTGTTTGTTGGTCATAAAAAGATTTTTAGCTTTTGCCATAAAATTTGTGAGTGGGATAACACAATAATGTGCCATTCATCCAACCAACAAGAAGGCCACACAAACTGCTGAGCACTACTGCCATCTTGTGGTGCACAGAGGCAGTGACAGCAATTACAGCAAATGTAAAATGGCTTAACAAATTAAAGGCTATTTTTCCACTTCTTTTTGTAAATATTTTGCTCATGTCTTAATTAAAGAGATTGGATGAAATATTTGTCTTGGAAAAAAATGGATTTAAAGACAAATTCTTATCTCAGACAGTTATGTGGCATCCATAACAATTGCTATTCTGTCTCTCAATGTTTAATCATGAAGTATAATATACTCATTCAAGTGTTTCCGCTGTACAATAATATTTAAAGGGAACCTGTCATCTCCTCTGTGCACACAGACCAACGAGCTGTTCTATCCCATATCTATAATCCCTGCCTAACATTCCCACTGTGACGTAGGACACATAAACAGATCTATAGAAAGAGTATTTCTAAAGACCATTTATGAGATGATAATTAGGGCTTTGCATAGTCAAGGGAGCGATAGTTCACGATTAGTCGGCCCATTTAGCATGTCATCACTCCCCTGTGAATGTGATAACATACTTTACAACTGCCAAAGTCATGAGCATCGCTATACAGAGCCGTGCGTGTGCGACTTTGTACTGTACATCTTAGCATTGAGCTTCTCTGACCCCGGATGTATTCATTGCGCTTCAAAGAGGCTCACTGCTCATGGATCAGATGTTATATGTGACCCACCCCAGGGTCTTGGGGTACCCAGTCCCGGGCGTTAATCGAAGGGGTAGTCACAGGTGGCCTGTAACCGGGCCCATGGCCCTGGTGGTCACTGAAAATGGAGTTAAATAAAAATAAAGAGTGTTCATGACGCCACCTATGGCGTCCGGTGATGGCACTGGCGCTGCTGCAGACCTCCGGGATGATGGATGGGGCAGCTAGGTGGTGACACTCCCTGTAGGTGAAGTGGAGTCCCCAGGGCAGAGATGGATGACAATGGAGAATTCACAGGGCGGCGGCTCCTTAGGTACAGATGCAGGCTGACTGTCTCTGGGAGCAGCAGTATGGCTCCTCCGGCGCAGGCAATAAACACACCACACAGCTTAGTCTCTGAACCGGGTTTACTGGTGACTCAAGCAGCTTGACAGTCTTTACACGAACAGTTACAGGTGCTGCTGGCCTGGGTAGTCACCAGAGGATTACGATGTTTCACCGGGGACCCTCTGTGATGTGCTTTCTCTGCCTTTCCTCTGTCCTTACTGTCCCCCGCACAGAGCCCACCGCCGGTCCCCACGGATCCTTGTGGAGTCGTCACCTCTGGGCTATTCTCTTGGGGGCTTTGCCACTGGGCCCCCTCCTGGAGTTTATCGCTCTCCAGGCCTCCTCGATCCTACACGGGGGCTTTAGGGGAATTATGCCGGGGTTGCCACGACCTCTAAAGAGGTGCGTGCAGCCCAGTTTCTGCGGCTTGGGGATGAACACCCACACTGCCTCGGAGCTGGCTCTTCGGCGTCAAACTGGATCCCTCCATCTGGTAGACATACCAGCACGGATTCAGGTGTTAGTTGACACCCTAGTATCCCCTTCGGTTCCCGGGCCACCTCTCCTGAGGTACCCTCCACTGCGCTCCTTACAGTGTCCCCAACAACTGTTCTCCAACTGCTTCTGACTGACTTTCTCGCTCTCCACTTTACCACCTACGCTCCTCCCACCGGGACCGGTTTCCTAGCAATGGGTTAATGTGGCGTCCTGCCAACGCAGGTAACCACATATCTCTCTGCTGCACTGCTGGGTTTCCACAGCAGGTACTACTACAAACAACACCTTCCACCCCGGCACAGTAGGGGGAGCTCAACCTGCTGCGCTTAGGCAGGATCCCCTATATATACTGCTGCTGGGGAGGAGCTAGTCAGAGTGTGGCAGACATTAGAAGAGTTGCAGGAGAGTTCTGGGGGCTTGGTGCCACGTGTAGGCCCAGGCCAGAGACCCAGAGTAGCCCTTCAGTGTCCCACCAGCCTAAGTTGAGATAAAAAAGGGGGGAACAAGAGCGCAATAGTGCCCTATCAATGTGGCACTGAGTGTATAAGTGGTGAAAAACAGGGATTCACTCACCTGGGGCAGTTGTGTAACCCACAACTGGCTTGAAGGCGTTTTTGATGATTGTTACCAGATAGCCGCTGCAGGACTTCCACCATCCACGCAAGTGTGGAGATACATCAGATGATAGGGAAAAAATGGTTGTCACAGTCCGCGCTGCTACGATCATCCACTCCAAAGAAAACACGTGAAGATGGAACTTCCACGAAATATTTTATTTCCTCCTGCCTCCTACGCATTTCGGTGCCCTCCTGGCACCTTCCTCAGGGATGCCTAAGTGGGACTGAAGGCAGGGAGCCTAGAGAAGAAACAGAAACAGGGGAGCAGGTAGCTCAGATCGCGAGTTCGGCCCAGAAGAGAAGCCGGATATTGGGGATTTGCACCAGTGGAGAACTACAAGTCCCACAGAAAACCCCTTGGCACCGAGGAAGCTTCAGCTACCTGGTCTCCTGAGAGAGTCACAGAGAGGGAGCCAGGACTAGCAGGGCGCTGCAGTTCAAGAGAAAGGTCGTCCTGGAGACCGCACAGGAGGAAGAGAGAGAGATACAGATAAGGGAAGATAGTGGAGGCGAGTCAGGATTTAATAGACTGCGCTTCAGCAAACACACTGAGGAGGAGGCCTTATACCCACTTGCTGTGGGAGCCCATTGTGCAGCCCAGCTACCCGTCAGTGCTCTGGACAATTTACCTACAAGTCATCAGTAAAAAGGTAAAGAGACTTCTGCTGTGTGCGTGAATCCTTTCTTCTCCCTCACCGTGCCTCACCACAGACTATTCCTATACTCTCCAACTATCCCAGCTCTGCTGAAACCTGTCCACCCTTCCCATACTGCCCCGGAGGTCCCAGTCCTGCCTGCGGGGACAATACCATCACTGCCGCAATCCCATCAACCTCCGGAGGACTGTAGCGGCGCTAGTGATCCCTCACCAGACACTGCAGGTGGCGTCACGACAAAACTTTGTATATAATCCCTGTAAATAATCCCCTTATTCATTGACCCGCCAGGGCCACGGCCTCGGGCTGCCATCCGTGACATCCCAGTCCGAAACCAAGCCCACCCTGCCCTGAGGTGTGTCATTATCCAAAAGGTTCCCTGACCTAAGGTGTGTGGATGCGTGTGGTGAGGGTCCTTGATTGACTTCCCAGTCCCCTGGTCACAGGGATACTACACACTCTGGTGCAGTACCTCTCCTAGGCGCATTGACCAGTGGGGCGCCACATTTGCACTTCCAGTTATACGCACTATGCCTTTCTGAAGTCAGGACGCGTACACCTGGCCTCAGAATAACATGCATGACCGGAAGTGCAGACAACTTACAATCATGCACAATGAGCTTCTCTGAAGCCAAGACACAGACACCCAGCATCAGAGAGGCTCAATGCTGAGAGGGGAACAAAGCTGTGACTTTGTATAGCAATCCTGATAACGCTCCAGTGATAACACAGGAGTGATAACACCCTATATATAAATCTGGTTTGGCTAGGGAGTGGACCTCATGATAATTCTGATAGAAAAGAGTTGAGTACCACACCCACTTCACTAAAAAGACTATACGTCACGAGGGTGCCAGGATTAGGGTGGTGGAGGAACAAAAGAAGAACAATGTCAGATTCAAGAGAGCAGCGGCATTTCAACCAATAAAAGACTATGAAAGTTTAACCAAGATATTCCAGTAAGTATAAACTACAAACATGCTAGCAGAGCATTGCTTGTGGGGTCAGCACCATGTATGTTGTAACCGTGCCACAATGACACAGCACAGCCCTGCCCATGAGCCAGCTGAAAGGCTTTATAACAAAATCAGGGTAGAGAGGTGAGAACTGGACTGGATACTGTGGCCACTGCCAGATAGGAAATGACCACCGATATGATTTATATATTTATGTGCATAAAAACTAGCTGTCAGTCATATAATGTATAGTGACCTGTCATTATAATAAAATACAATAGATAGCAGATAGATAGATAGATAGATAGATAGATAGATAGATAGATTATAGGGGAATTTAAAGGAAACCTGACCTCTAAAAATCACCTTCCAGCCTATCAATAGCTGTCCCTACACCTTCCTAATGGTATTCTACTTATCCCTTTATAACCTAAATGAGTATTTTCAAAGTTTAAAAAAGTGTTTTTCATGCTTACATAACTGCGGCTTCTGTTCCCTCAGAATTCGTAAAAGGCGTTCCCTGAGATTGAGTCTCGCCACCTCTGCCGATTGTATTCATGCCCCGATGAGCGTGATAATGCTTCTGCAGCATCCTCTCCCTCCTTCATGGCTAATCGTGTCATATCCGGCTTTGATGACATCAGTACACCCTTTGGGTGTATCAACGGACCTCACGGTGTGATGAGCTGCCGTAAAGCAAAACTTGTGCATGCGCAATGCGCCCAAAGGGTGTAACAACGTCATCAGAGTCGGATATGACGCGATTAGAGTCATAACGGCTAATCAGCCCATGAAGGAGGGCAAAGGATGCTGCAGAAGCATTATCACGCCGATCAGGGCGTGAATACAAGCGGCATTTAGTTCATAAAGGGATAGGTAGAATAACATTAGGAAGGTGCAGGGACAACTATTGAGAGGCTGGGGTGTGATTTTTAGGGGTCAGGTTCCCTTTAAAGGAAACCAACCACCAGGATTTAACCACCTGTAAATCAGTGCAACCGGTGATTGACGTGTGCAGTATCACATCACTAGTTGGGTTTTTTTTATTCCTCCCCTGTAGGCTTGTCTTTCTGCTGTAAGACGAACCCCCCTTCCCCCCTCTCTCCTTATCCAGACTCATCCAGGCTCATCCGGGGAAGGGGGGTTTGACTTACAGCTGAAAGACAAGCCCACAGGGGTGGAAAAAAAACCAAATAGTGATGTCATGCTGCACACATCAATCACCTGCTGCACTGATTTACAGGTGGTTTAATCCTGGTGGTTCCATTTAAATCCCACCCTTAATCCAGAGATACACCCACAGTCTAACCCATAACCAGGGATGTACATAGCAATTAAAGGGCCCCATCACACAGGCCTGAACTGGAGCACCCTATTGAACCCACAGCTGCTGCTAAACAACACATCAAGTTCCAGTAATGGAATCACAGGGACAAATGAGGATGATAGGCTGGCTCCAAGTCTAACCACTTAGATTCTTTGTTTACTCTTTACCATTGCATCTAAAGAATTTAAAGGGAACCTTTACTGATGTAATGCTGAGTCGGGTGTCAGTGCTGGAGGCCAGTTACAGGCACCGGTCCACTATGCACAGTGATGACTGAAATGTTGCCCCTATGACTGAAATCCTGAGGCTGCCTGAAGGAATTAAGTAATTTCTTCCGGCAGTGGGTCTCCTAATGTGGTGGCCACACCACCAAGACATTAATAATTTGCAGATTAACCCCATATCTGCAGGTTAACAGTGGTTTTTACATAACAGGTTCTCTTTACACTGATGCAATCAGATCTAGCTCCAGTCACAACATTAACCAGTTGGTGCTTGCTGTATAACATAGCCATCAACTGTAAGTTATAAAGCAAACACTAAGTATGTGATCCCACCAGGCCCCCTCACTTCTCAGGCTCCATCGCAGTCCTGTGGCTTGCCATTATTGGTGGTACACCCCTGCCCAGCATACCCACAATTGGGCGAGGTTTACATTTGAGAGCTATAGTTATAGATATACATGAAGCATATGACAGACAACTATATAGGAATAATCTGTTTCAACCTTTTATTATGATGGGACACAGAAGCTTCTAATCCATTTTATTCGAAGTTGCACAGCTCTGTTCACTTCCATTTCACATGTTCCTTGAAATTACATGAAGTATATACAGTTTGAAGCATTTGTGTGATTCTTGGATTTCTTTACAGTGAAGGCAATGTGTTTTCCTTCTCATCAGACACAAATCTTTATTAATCCCATACATGATTTTCCAGCAGCAGGACCGCGGCAGTCATAGATACCTTTACTGTCCTTGATCTAACACATCAACATTACATTCGGGGCCATAAATGTTCCTGTGACAAAGTGCTCTTTAGTTTCACAGGAGTCTTTCAGGGTCTTTGGTCTCCAAAGTTACTGCGTTGCACAAGAGTTTATTTTATAACGTCTTTATCTGGGGAGTCATTTCTTGGAAACTGTGTTTAATGTGAAATCAGAATAACAGAAATACACAAAGGGGAACAATGGTCAATTATGAAGCTAATGAGAAACAGATGCACAGTGCTGAATACTGAGTCTATAGTACTCCGACTGCCTCAGCTCGTAGAACTCCTGTCCACTGCCCCTGAGGGGCTCCCTCTCATCTTCCAGGTAACTGCCTTTCATTTTAGGAAAATAGGTAGCAGAGCATTTCCTCTGGTAATGTAGATCCATGGATTTCAGATGTATCAGCATATGGAGTGCGTAGGCCAATACTAGTAGAAGGATAAGAGACATGACAAGACCCATAAGAATGGCTGGAGAAAAGTAGGTGGCACAATCCTTGGCATAAGAAAACTCTCCGTCTTCAATGTTAAATCCCTGTATCTGAAAATAAAAGGCATCATTAGAAGATAAAAGTATAATTGTGGAAGTCAGATGACTTAAACCCCCATTATCATGAGAATAGGGATCCAGAGTCCAAGTGTGAATGAAGCAGCAGAGCACATGAGTGACCACAACTCTGTCCACTTCTATTGGTCTAAAGGGCACTCCCACTCCTGGCTCCACGACTTCTCCCAAGCTGCACCAATGTATGGGAATGTTTTACCCCTAGAAATTAGAACTATCCACAATGATTACAGTTTTAGGCGTTCCCTAAAAACATATCTTTTTAGGGTGGCCTATTACGCTTCCTAATCAAAGTCCTTTACTATTTCTCTGGACATAACTCTCTGTCAAACCCCACTAAACCCAAAATCTTTACACAGATTGGCTGGTAATGACTCATGCAGCCTTTATCAACACCCCATTTCTTCAAGATGGCTGGACCATCACTGTAAATGAACATCTGTACTTTGTATCACCTCCACCTCATTGTAGATTGTAAGCAATTAGCAGGATCATTTGCTTTAATTGTTGTATTTTTAATAATTGTTACTTATGACTGTTTGTATAGGAACCTCTAAATTGTAAAGCGCTGTGGAATATGTTGGCGCTATATAAATAAAGATTATTATTATTATAAGGGCATTAATTCTCATGCAAGACACCATTGAAATAGACAGTAAAAATCGGATTTGTAACACAAGTGCGTTAACTCTGGTTTCACACTGGGGACATGGGACCGCTATTTTCATGACTAGCGGGAGCCCAGTCTTATCACCTCCACAGTATTAACTTGTGATGAATTTTGCGGGTATAAGAATCCATTAAATTTCTAGTTGTTAGGGCTTCAGCTAAAAGACTTACCGTATATGCGCTGTGGTCTTCTATTTTTCCTAGCGAGATATATGCTGATGAGAAGATGTAACACTACTGGGACCCCCAATGACCAACAATAAACTGTGCAAAAAACACTGATCCATACCTCTCCTCTGAGGCTACAGTTTAAAGGAATCTGACAGATGATACATGATGCCCAAGCTGTGGGCAGTATATAGCAACCATAGACTGTGTTATCCCCGACAGGTATGTTTGGACTTAACACGCACATAGGCAAAGACCTGTCAGTCAAAATCACCAGGTGGGTAGAAGAGGCCGGAGACCAACCTGTCTGACTACTCTGCCATACGGCTTCATTCTTGGAGACTGTTAAAAATATGTTTTTCTTTTACTTGTTTTTTTAACTATATATTGCGGCCAGTGGTTTAGTGTGAACCCACAATTCTATTCGACTTGTGCAACTTTGTTTCATTCCAACTAGTTGTGAAAAAAGTGGAGTTTTCTTAACCCATGTGTCATGGTTTCACACAACTCGATGGCGTGATGCAATGAATAGAATGAACTCCAACTCTCGAACATGGATTTTTCTTTTATTGCCTATTTTAGTGCAAAACAGGACAAAGTCATTACTTGACTGGCGTATTCAGGTCTACGTGTTTCAATCACAGAATGCGATCTTAATCATGACCTTGTCTAATTCATTCTATTCAATGGATTTTTTGGGCTACGACAGAGCAGTTTTCTGTGCACCATGGATTCATGAGAAGAGCTATGATGAGCTAGACTTTGATAATTTATTCAGTGGCGTGGAAGATTTATACACCTAGATATATATTTTGGTGCTATTTCATTGTGGATAGATAGATAGATAGATAGATAAAAGTTCACAGCAGCACTGCCAATCGTGTGTATATATACATATAGATAGATAGAAGTAAAACACCTATGCATTTGAGAAAAAATAGAAAAACGTGTGTTTTTTCAAAAAACTACATTTTTTGGATTTTTTTGGGATACCGTATATACTCGCGTATAAGCCGAGTTTTTCAGCCCAAAAATTGGGCTGAAAAGTACCCCCCTCGGCTTATACGCGAGTCAGTGCTGTATACCGATGTATACATCGGTATACAGCAGCCCCCGCATCCCCAGTAATGCAGGGCCCCCCCAGAGTCTCTCCGGTCACCTGTAAAGGAAACTATACTTATCACAGTGCTCTGTCCGCGCCCGCTGTCCGCGCCCACTCGCAGCTGCCGACCGCGATCCTCCATCTTGCGTCTTCTTCCTGTTTCTGTGCTCGTCGCGGGCAATGACGTCATTCCCTGCGACGAGCACAGGAAACAGGAAGAGCGAGCGCGGACAGAGCACTGTGATAAGTATAGTTTCCTTTACAGGTGACCGGAGAGACGCTGGGGGGGCCCTGCATTACTGGGGCTGCCTGTATACTACCGCTGGGGCTGCTATATACATCTGGGGCTGTATATACTACCACTGGGGCTGTATATACTACCACTAGGGCTGTAGAAACCACTGGGGCTGTATATACTGCTGGGGCCCTGTATACTACCACTGGGGCTGTATATACTACCACTGGGGCTGCTATATACCTCTGGGGCCCTGTATACTACCACTGGGGCTGTATATACTACCACTGGGGCTGTATAAACCACTGGGGCTGTATATACTACCACTGGGGCTGCTATATACCTCTGGGGCCCTGTATACTACCACTGGGGCTGTATATACTACCACTGGGGCTGTATATACTGCTGGGGCCCTGTATACTACCACTGGGGCTGTATATACTACCACTGGGGCTGTATAAACCACTGGGGCTGTATATACTGCTGGGGCCCTGTATACTACCACTGGGGCTGTATATACTACCACTGGGGCTGTATATACTACCACTGGGGCTGTATATACCTCTGGGGCCCTGTATACTACCACTGGGGCTGTATATACTACCACTGGGGCTGTATAAACCACTGGGGCTGTATATACTGCTGGGGCCCTGTATACTACCACTGGGGCTGTATATACTACCACTGGGGCTGTATATACTACCACTGGGGCTGTATATACTACTAGGGCTGCGTCTATACTACCACTGGGGCTGTATATACTACTGGGGCTGCGTGTATACTACCACTGGGGCTGCTGTATCTACCTCTGGGACTGGTGTATACCACACTGCTGGGGGCTGTATACTTGTGCTAGGGTCCACCCTCGGCTTATACACGAGTCAATAGATTTTCCCAGGTTTTGGGGGCAAAAGTAGGGGGGTCGGCTTATACACGGGTCGGCTTATACACGAGTATATACGGTATTTAATCTTTGTAAATTAAGGTTCTTGGTACACATATTGGCCAATACTTGTTTGCCCATCAACTGTGGCAAGGTGACCTTAGATCTGATGGTTCCCTGTCCTACCATGCCACTCTTTCCTTGGACTTAGCTAAGCCTCCATTTTTATAATTTTTATGGAAAGTGGGAGGACTCACTTCAATCAAAGACCACCTGGGGTCAATGGGGGTGCAGAGTAAAGCTGTGGAGCCAGTAACTAACAATTATATAGAAACCTTACTTTACAAAGATAAAATATAAAAAAAAATCCAAAAATTTATTTTTTTGTGAACATTTTTCTGTATATTATTCAGTATTGCAGCTTGCACTAGTTCAGACTAGACCTTGAGTGCTGTTTAGCTTTTTTTGGGTTTCTATATAATTGTTGGAGTTACTGGCTCCACAGATTTACTCTGCATCCCCATTGACCCCAGGTGATCTTTGATTGAAGTTCAAGTTCAAGGAAAAGTTCAAGGAAACAATGGCATGGTTTGACAGGGACCCATCAGATCTAGAGTCACCTTGGCGTGGTTGATAGGCAAACAGGTATTGGCCAATATGTGTACTAAGAACCTTACTTTACAAAGATGAAATATTGAAAAAAATATTCAAAAATTGACTTTTTAGAAAAAATGCATGTTTTTATATTTTTTCTCAAATGCATAGGTGTTTTACTTCTATCTAACTATATGCATATATACACATATGATTGGCAGTGACTGAGTGCTGCTGTGAACTTTTTTCTGTATATTGTTCAGAATTGAAGCTTGCAGCAGTTCAGACTAGACCTTAAGTGCGGTTTAGCTTTTTTAGTTTCTATATAATTGTTGGAGTTACTGGTTCCACAGCTCTAATCTGCACCCCCATTGACCCCAGGTGGTCTTTGATTGAAGTGAGTCCTCCCAATTCCCATAAAAATTATAAAAATGGAGGCTTAGTTAAATCCAAAGAAAGAGTAGCATGGTAGGACAGGGACCCATCAGAACTAAGGTCACCTTGCCGCCATTGATATGAAAACAGGTATTGGCCAATATGTGTACTAAGAACCTTACTTTGCAAAGAAAAAAATATTCAAAAATTGACTTTTTTGAAAAAATGCATGTTTTTATATTTTTTCTCAAATGCATAGGTGTTTCACTTCTATCTATCTATATGTATATATACACACATGATTGGCAATGACTGAGTGCTGATGTGAACGTTTTTCTGTATATTGTTCAGTATTGCAGCTTGCAGCAGTTCAGACTAAACCTTGAGTGCTGTTTAGATTCTTTTGGTTTCTAGATAGATAGATGGATAGATAGATAGATAGATAGATGGATAGATAGATAGATAGATAGATAGATAGATACAGGTGCATCTCCATGAATTAGAATATCATCAAAAAGCTAATTTATTTCAGTAATTCAATACATAAAGTGAAACCCATATATAGAGTCATGACAAACAGAGTGATCTATTTCAAGTGTTTATTTATGTTAATGTTGATGATTATTTCTTACAACCAATGAAAACTCAAAGGTCATTATCTCAGAAAATCAAAGCAGGGAGGATGAAGGGTCTGAAAGATAAAATATTACCTAAATCAGAGGCTTCACATTGTGTGGTTGTCAGAGCATATCACAGCTGCTGCAGTCCCCAGCATGGTGCATGTAGAGTAGGGAGGATGAAGGGTTAAAAACCTATTATTCTTTGCATTGTATTGCATTCTTTTTTGTATTGTATTGTATTTTCTGATAACTGTTTCTTATAATTGTTTAAATATGAACTTCTGAATTGTGAAGCGCTGTGGAATATGTTGGCGTTATATAAATTAAGATTATAATAATAATAATAATTATTATTATTATTACAAACCGCACTGCCGTATTCCACGAGACTAGTGATGAGCGAATGTACTTGTTACTATTCGCTACTCGCATGAATAGTACGGTATTGCTGGTGCTCGTTAGTGATATTTCGATCTGACACATATCGCCAGCTCCTTCAGTACACAAAGTGAGCTGGTACCTCAGTGAGAGCAGATTGAACGTTAGGGCCTCTCTGGGGGGCACAGCAAGGTGTTTTATGCAGTAGAAATGTAAAAAAGCCCCCCCTCCTGCCCTGTCCCGGAAAGACTTGTTTTATAGTCGGATGTGTGTGGGTGGAGCCTATCACTAATTGACTAACATTAGAGTCATTATTAGGACAAATATGTGAGTATTAAAAAGTACAGTACTCGTTACGAGTATAGCGAGAGCGAATATTATGTCACTCGCTAATCACTACATGAGACATTAAAGGGTGAATATAATATTGATTTATTAGTCAACACGTTTCAGGGCTCCCTAGCCCCTTCCTCAGGACAAATCATTATCATATTGCCATGTTTCAGGGTGTTTCAGGGAGTCCTCAAATGCGTTAACTAATAAATCAATATTAATTTCACCCTTTGATGTCTCGTGGAATACAGTAGCGTGGTTTTTGACCCTTCATCCTCCCTACAGTAATTTTCTGAGATAGCGACCTTTTCATTGGCTGTAAGCCATAATCATCAACATTTACAGAAATAAACACTTGACATAGATCACTCTGCTTGTAATGAATCTATATATATACTTCACTTTTTGTATTGAATTAATGAAATAAATTAATTTGCTGATATTCTAACTCATTGAGATGCACCTGTATATAGATAATAAAATGTCAAAGAAGATTTGGTTGTCTTCCAGTAGTAAACTCTGTGTTTGTCTGTGTCAGACACAGATTGATATTACGAGACAGTGTAGCGCTATGGAAGCTCAGCCGTTCCTGATGACAATCCTCTCAGGTCATGTCATTGCCTCAAGAATACAACAGTGCTATCAAGGCATATAATGCTGGGAAGTTGTCTGTGTGGCAGCAATACCTGACACTTGTGACATCATTAATCTAGAAAGCCTCGGGCTTTCAGCGAGTACAAGTTGAAAGTACATAACACTATGAGCTTCACTTTATTGTTCTCCTCCTATTATTTGCTGTGTACTCTCATGCTCTTGTTAAAGTAAATCTTTCATGTCTTCCATCCAAACCATTTTTATTACCTGAAAATCCTGGAAAGTGACATCCCAGAGTCTTGAGCAGTTTTCGGCAATGTTGGGGACCAACAAGGCATCGTAACTCTGTTGGCTGCTGACGTGCTGACAGTGGTAAGAATAGCTGATGGGGGCAAATATTCTGGAGGTACCGAATGTCGCCTGCACGGATCGGTTCAGAAGGACCTGAACGCTTTGTAGTTTGTACCAGTTCTGCACAGACAGCTTGTAGTAACTTTTCACTAATAAAAATCTAAAATAAAACAGAAAAAATTAAAGTCCGAAAGTACATAATTCTCTACATAAAATACATAATAAAGTACATATACTCATTCTATACATAAAATACATTAGTGTGTTCAAACCATAATATTGGGATATGTGGAGGTGATTTTTTGTAATTAACCAGGGATAGTTCATAACAATTAGTTCCAGTAAACGGGCTTTCCCTGCCTATCCTAATGACATGTCATTAATATCAGATCAGTAGGTGTCAATGCCCAACACCCTCACTCACAAGCTCTTACCTGCCCTCTCCCACCCTGGATGGATGTACACAGTGTGCCCAGATGTAAGAATATAGCTCGATACAGCTTAATGGGAAGCTGTCAGCTAGTTTATGCCTCCAAACCTATCACTATCTGTCCCTGCAGCTTCCTAGCACATTCCTAAGCATCCCTGTCTAAGCTAAAAGTATAGTTTAATAGTTGAAAAAAAGCATTTTATAACTTACATTTTGCAATGTTAATCAGGCGCAGTCTAGATTGTAGGGTGTTCTTATGTATCCATCCCGGCCAACCAGCTAATGTACAGGAGCTGCCCCCTTCTTTGAAGATTCTAAAATGGATGGGCTGCTTCCAGGCATGACGGTCCGGGTGCATCTATTTCCGATCCTGCGCATTGTCGGTGAGTAATTGGGTGTACCTGTACACTTGCGTCAGAATGCCCAGTGCGAATGCTATGGAACCGGCTCTGGAACCCGGCAAATACTCCCAATACTCACCCACAATGCACAGGACCGCAAATAGATGTTCCCGGCACGTCATGCCTGGAAGCAGCCTATCCGTTTTAGTCATAGAGACCAAGACAGCTCTACTATGTAGCCAGCAGGTTGCATTTCCCCTGTAATGGTACCTTTACACGCCGCGACGGCAGGCTGGATACATCCCGCTACTTCACGTGCACGAGCACGCTCAAACGGTTACAAACGGTCAACGCACCCTCTTTACACGCCGCCACAAGGTGCGCTACGCCACGCTACATCTATAGCTAGCTACATCGCCGGGTGTCTCAAGTAGCCAGCTGTAGCTCATTTACACACAGCTATAACCAGCTACTATGGGCGGACCTGGTGCAGCAGGGCCAGCACATAGGCGTGCCACAATTGTGGATTACGAGCCGTCCGTACGCTGATAGGACGAAGCAATAACATCCTGATTGGGCAGGCATCGCAGGAGGCTGAGTAATACAGCACGCTCGAGCGATTGTGTAGTGTGACTCGTCAGCTCCTTAAATATGCCTCCCTATGCAGCGACTACCAATCGTCATGCAGCAGCTTCCACCAATGATCGCACATGGGGCGCGGTAACACGGAGCCAGGGTCACGCCTTAGCTACATTGCAGCTACATCGCAAGCTGTCCCGAGTTCCCTTCCGTTGCCTCTTTACACGCCGATACAGCTCGCTACCATCGGCGATGTAGCCATCAGTTTTCGAGCAGAGGTAGGAAACAGATGTATCTGTTGCCGGCTGTGGCGTCACGTCTTCAGACGCCGCTACGACGGGCTACATTGGCGCTACAAGCTACATTTGTAGCCTGTAGCGGGATGTATCCAGCCTGCCGTCGCGGCGTGTAAAGGTACCATAACTGGGGCTAATATACCATGCTCAATTTCAAGGGCAATATGATGAATATAAAAACATTTCAATATTTAAATGCCACCTCCCCCAAGGACTTATATATTTTTATGGGGGGCACAACAGGTGAAAAAGATGTCTGTTAACAGGTGAAAAAGATGTCTGTTAAAAAAATGCCACTGTCAGGCTAAATTGCAGTTACTAGCCCCACCCTCATAAAAAGACCAATACATACAAATATTTGTTACAGAATGGGGAACCAATTTTTAAAAGTATTTTAGTGGTCCTGTATGGTGATGAAAAAGGGGGAAAATGGGCACTTATTTCTCTTATTTTTTCACAGATATCCCCATATAGCAGCAAAAAAAAAGAAAGACTATGACAGAGACATAAAAATGAAGCCCGGTGCACAACACTAAAAAAGCAAAAAAATTCCTTCAATATCCAAATGAGGAAAAAAAATATAGCACTTTAAACTGCATGTATGAAAACCTCCTGAAAATATCCTAGTCAAGAACGGCAAATGGTCCGGACTTGAACTGGTTAACCTCTTATTGCCTGAATTAAAATCTACATACGCATACAAATAAATGTAACTGGTATGATGCAAATACGCAACATTAGGCATTAAGGGGTTAAGAATAGATCATCAGTATAAACGTCCAATGAAAATCTCTTAAAACCTTGATGTCTGATACTTTAGGGTCAGAAAAAAATTAACTCCTTGTCACCAAAAAGCACAGCGCACATATTGAGCTGCGACTGTATTTTAGTGAATGCTCAGGAACTCTGACATAATGATGTCACAAGGATTCCTTATACAGAGGAAGATATTGGGGTATGGATAACATAAATAGGGAGAATTTGGGGTATGGGTAGAATAAGCAGGGAGAATTTGGAGTATGGATGTGAGACACAGGGAGAATTTGGGGTATGGATAGGATAAACAGGGAGAATTCGGGGTATGGCTAGGAGAGACAGTGAGAATTTGAGGAATAGGTAGGAGACACAGGGTGAATATGGGGAATAGATAGGAGACACTGGGAGAATTTGGGGTATGGCTAGGAGACACAGGGAGAATTTGGAGTATTGCTAGGAGACATAGGGAGAATTTGGAGTATGGATAGGAGACACAGGGAGAATTTGGAGTATGGATAGGAGACACTGGGAGAATTTGGAGTATGGATATGAGACACAGGGAGAATTTGGGGTAAGGCTAGGAGACACAGGGAGAATTCGGGGAATAGATAGGAGACACGGGGAGAATTTGAAGTATGGATATGAGACACAGGGAGAATTTGGAGTATGGATATGAGACACAGGGAGACTTTGGAGTATGGATAGGTGACACAGGGAGAATTCGGAGTATGGATAGGAGACACGGGGAGAATTTGGAGTATGGATATGAGACACAGGGAGAATTTGGAGTATGGATATGAGACACAGGGAGACTTTGGAGTATGGATAGGTGACACAGGGAGAATTCGGAGAATAGATAGGAGACACAGAGAGAAATTGGAGTATGGATATGAGACACAGGGAGAATTTGGAGTATGGATATGAGACACAGGGAGAATTTGGAGTATGGATAGGTGACACAGGGAGAATTCAGGGAATAGATAGGAGACACAGGGAGAATTTAGGGTATGGTAAGGAGACATACGGAAAATTTGGGTTATGGCTAGGAGACACAGGGAGACTTTGGAGTATGGATATGAGACACAGGGAGAATTTGGAGTATGGATAGGAGACACATGGAAAATTTGGGGTATGGATAGGGGACAGCTGGAGAATTTGAGTGATAGATAGGAGATACAGGGAGTATTCAGGGTATTTCTAAGAAACACATGGAGAATTTAGGGTATGGATAGGTGGCAAAGGGAGAATTTAGGATGTGGATTGGAGACACAGGGTGCACTTGGGGTGTGGGTAGAATATGCAGGGAGAATTCGGAGTATGGATAAAAGACTCAATTTCCTGAATGTCCAAATATGACTGGTAATAGTGATTTAGCAGACTCTAAGGGAGCTCTCACATAAATGTAGATCATCCAATGCGAGCGCATTAGCTTTGATATGCTGATGATACTTAGCTCAAACTTGGCTGTGAGCATGAGCCAAGTGTAATTCTACTGTGCTCCGATTCTCTCGCATGTGAGAATCGAAGAACACATGAGAAGATGAAGAGGTTAATCTCTCCATCTTCTCCATTGCCTGTCTGCGTATATCGGACTGCGCTCTGATGACATCTAGGTGCAGTCCGATTATTCACATGCAGCTATAGACTTTATAGGTATGCGTGATCCAAGACAAGCTGACAATGTGAGGATCATTTTCTCATACCGAATACAGATGAAAAAAATGTAATCTCTGCTTTGCCTCATTGACTAAAATTGGTCAAGTGCGCTTGTCCAATTTAAACACTAATATGAGCAACATTTAATTTGTATATGATAGAAGGTATGTTTTTGTGAACCCCCATGTGAGCCCTCATATTGCTAATGCTGTGCTTACCTGATCCCTGGTGGTATGCAATATATACAATTTATAAAAATAAAAAATGAATAAATATACTAGATTACATGGGTTGTTCCACAATTGGAAACTATCACTCATTTACAGGATAGGTGACAGGTTGTAATTGTGGGACATCCCCTTTTTTGACAATCTAATATATAAAGCTGAATGTGTGTATGTGTGTATATCCGGGATTGGCATCTACACCGTCGCAACTATAGCCACAAAATTTTGCACAGTCACACGTCTCGACCCCGGGAGCGTCATAGGCTATGTTGTGAGGCGAAATTTTAACCCTGCGCATTCCAGTTCACCAAACAATTTTGGCCCTATCTACATAATGGGGAAAAAGTGAATGGAAAAATATTGGAGGAAAATCGACAGCTGTCAGCTATAGAGACAAAATTTTGCACAGTTACACGTCTGGACCCCGGGAGCGTCATAGGCTATGTTGTGAGGCGAAATTTTAACCCTGCGCGTTCCAGTTCACCAAACAATTTTGCCCATATCTACATAATGGGGAAAAAGTGAATGGAAAAGCGTTGGAGGAAAATCGACAGCTGTCAGCTATAGAGACAAAATTTTGCACAGTTACACGTCTGGACCCCGGGAGCGCCATAGGCTGGGTTGTGAGGCGAAATTTTAACCCCGCGTGTTCCAGTTCCCCAAACAATTTTGGCCCTATCTACATAATGGGGAAAAAGGGAAAGGAAACGTGTGGGAGGAAAATCGACAGCTGCCAGCTACAGCTACAAAAATTTGCACAGTCACACGTCTTGACCCCGGGAGCGTCATAGTCTATGTTGTGAGGCGAAATTTTAACCCTGCGCGTTCCAGTTCACCAAAAAATTTTGCCTCTATCTACATAATGGGGAAAAAGTGAATGGAAAAGAGTTGGAGGAAAATCGACAGATGTCAGCTACAGCCACAAAATTTTGCACAGTCCTACGTCTGGACCCCGGGAGCGTCACAGGCTATGTTGTGAGGCGACATTTTAACCCCGCGCATTCCAATTCACCAAACAATTTTGCCCCTATCTACATAATGGGGAAAAAGTGACAGTTACCAGTTGACAGTTGTGAATGAGAGGGGCTTAATGATAGCGCCAAAGACTAACAGCACATACCAGCATATAGTCACTAAGGTGGGGCCCCAACATGAGATATTCACCACGCACGGGGACATGTATACACAACACACGCACACAAAGAGTAACAGCAAGTGTATAGTCGCTAAGGTGCAGCCCCAACATTGGATACTCACCACGCACCCGAACAAACACACACACACCACAAAGAGACACACACAACACAGAGACACACCCCCCCAAGGGGACACACACACACTCTATAGCGACACATGCACTCACCCCACAGGGACACACACACACCACAATGAGACACACATGACACAGACAAACACACCACACAGACCCCTCCCACAGGGACACACACACATAGCCACCCAATAGGGACACATGCACTCACCCCACAGGGACACACACACCACAAAGAGACACACACACATCACACAGACCCCCCCACAGGGACACACACACACATACACACCCTATAGGGACACATGCACTCACCCCTCAGGGACACACACACACCACAAAGAGACACACACAACACAGAGACACACACACCCCACACAGACACCCCCCCCCCACAGGGACACACACACATACACACCCTATAGGGACACATGCACTCACCCCAGAGGGACACACACCACAAAGAGACACACACAACAGAGATACACACACACACCACACAGACCCCCCCACAGGGACACACACATATACACACTACACACCCTATAGGGACACATGCACTCACCCCACAGGGACACACACACACACACACACCACAAGAGACACACACAACAGAGACACACACCACACAGACCCCCCCACAGGGACACACACATACACAAACCAGGGACACACACACCACACAGACAGACACAGATGTGCACAAATCACCTCACACAACTCACCTCATACTTGTGCTATCTTTATTTTCCAAATATAAACATCTGATTAAAAATAGCCAATGTGCAACACATGTGCCATATAGTGAATTAAGGCAGATGTCAGTCACATGAGCTGTCTATTATGTGTATGTGTGAGGTAACATATACTGCCCGGCCAGGGGGTGGGTTTACTGTTGGCTGGAGATTTATTAGGCTGCCTATAGCAATCAATCACAGCTCAGCTTCTATTTTCCTACAGGTCATTAATATGACATATTCAAATTCTATTTTGTTATAGCTAACAGCAGTTATTTATTAACCCGGGCGTAGCCGGATTACAGCTAGTATAGGTGATAAATGGCTGATTGTAGAGAGTCCCAATAATGGTGCCAATATCAAGAACAAGGGTCTTCTTTACCCTATTTGTATTGAATGGAACTATTGCATGAACATTGCCACTCCATTCAAACAGGGAACACAGGTCCAGCATTTGGCAGGGGACAAAGCTGTGATTATGAATATACAGTAAGGTGCAATTATGGGACAACCCATTTATTTAAAAAAAGGAATAAAAGTTGAGAGCCCTTGTGTGCCACAGTTAGAGATTATGCATGACTATAAATGCGTGAGATACTCAAGAACTGTGTTCATAACACAAGGGTGTCATACAATAATTATTGCCCGCCAGCAGTTCTCGTTTGTTTTACCTAGGCCTTACAGTACATGCTGTTCTTAAAAAAACAATGGTTGGATATGAAAGAACAATAAAGATAGACATATGGGCAAAAGAAGAGAGGCAGATATGCACAATAAAGAATTAGGCAACTCGATGTAAAATCCTGTTATGACATATAGGAACATTTTCAAGAAATGTTACCCAACTATAACTCTTAGGGTGCTTTCACATCTGCGTTTTTCGTAATTCGCGGCAGATGCGGTGAAAAAACCGCATCTGCCGCGTTTGCCGCATAACGGTTCCACTTGCGGCACGGTTGCGGTTTTTTCCATAGGAAGTATAGGGGGACTTGCGGCAGATGCGGCAAGTGCGGTATTGCACTTGCGGCAGGTGCGGCAGAGAAAAAAACCGCAGTAAGCCGCGTTTTTTTTCTCTGCCGCACCTGCCGCAAGTGCAATACCGCACTTGCCGCATCTGCCGCAAGTCCCCCTATACTTCCTATGGAAAAAACCGCAACCGTGCCGCAAGTGGAACCGTTATGCGGCAAACGCGGCAGATGCGGTTTTTTCACCGCATCTGCCGCGAATTACGAAAAACGCTGATGTGAAAGGGCCCTTAGTGATGCACCTAATTAACTCATTAAAACTTCATTGGCAGTAAAATGACAAATCAAAGTATCCAGCGATGTAAATTCAAGGATTTCAAGTTTTCATTATTATTAAATGATTACTTAAAATAATAACTCCAAACAAGCAGGAATTACATCACAGCCTGAAGGAAATGGAAATCTAAAACAAAATGTAACTATTAAGGGGGTTTAGCCAATATTAAAAGTTATCCTCTATTCATAGGAAAAAGGGTCATAGACTGATTGCAGGGATCCGACCATTGGAATAGTAAATGATCCTGAGAAAGGGGTTCTGAAGAGCCCTCTCAGGCTAGTGCTGAGGTCTAGCATGTACATCTGAACCCCATTCATTGTTTAAGGCAGGAGTCCCAAATCTGTGACTAGGGGAGCACATGGAGCTCACAGGCCAGGGGCGGACTGGCCCAGGTGACAGGGAGGCATTTGCCCCCCAGGCTGGTGGTATTTCCCTAGTTTAGGGCCGACCCATGCAATGATAGGGGCCGCATGGTGGTGCTTTGAGGCCGCAGCTGCCGCAATGACAGCAGGACTCGTGAAGCAGGTGGCGGGCCGCGGCAGGCAGCATTGCGGAGGCTGGTGAGTGGAAGTAGCAAATGGCCACCCCTTTCCGCTTTTCACCCTGCTTGATCTGATAGCACCCCCCATCTACCAGCCAGCCCCTGTCACAGGCCCAGTATGTGTTGCTCATGGCTGTTTGCCTGCTTGGTCCAATGATATAAGGATGAGCAACCAAAAATATTTTTAGATAGCAATATTAATGAGTTCCTATGCACAGAATAGGATCCGTGACATATGAGTATACTATTAGATGGGTGTTCAAGTTGAATGAGATAGATTGATTGGAGTGTAAGGGTTCTAGTGAACACTACTGTGTAGGCGAAATGCCTGCGCTGAACATGGGTCGAACAATACTAAAAACTAAATGTGGCTCTGAAGGTAAGAAAGTTTGGGTACCATTGGTATAAAGAAATTCTAAAAAAGGGTGATACCCTGCTATTTCCAGCAGTCACATAGAAAATGGACAGACCTCTACCTACTTTATTTTTGGCATTTACAGAGGTCTTAGTGGTTGAAGCGATCACTAAGTTATCCCCTATACTTTGGATAGAGAATATGGTATTTTTATGTAGAGAAAGCATTTTTAGGGTATGCATATATGAATCAGTGGTCCCAAAGGAGTTTGAACCTGCGCCTGCAACGTCTGTTAGGTGTTGTCATTTTCACTCTGTGGGAAACGCTGATGATACTGGAGATGTCAAAGCCAGGAACTCTGGACAGCGCAAGCTCTGTTCATCCTCAAAGGTTAGAGTGGCTAGGACCTGCATTACTTTCCAGGATGACTGAATGGAAATGGGTGAGTGTGCTGTCCAAATAAAATCCTCAGCTTATTGCTTCAGCCTATTAGAAGACACTACACCCTACTAAAACCTAAGGCCACTTTACACACACAGATATCTGTGTCCAACTTCTGAACAGATCTCCGGTTGCAGTGAAATTATGGACACATTGCTCATTTTGTACACAGCCACAAAGTGGAACAATGTATCCATGATTTCACTGCAACCAGAGATCTGTTCAGAAGTTGGACACAGATATCTGTGTGTGTAAAGTGGCCTTTACAGCTTACTGCTGGAAGCTGCCAGATATAGCTTGTGCTTCTCTAATTAGGTCTGTGCTTGTTTCTCCTGTCGAGTATTGATGGTTTCCTGCTTTGACCTCAGCTTATTGTTACTTCTCCTGACGAATGTTTTTGTACTTTGCTGCTCTCAGTTTTGACCTCGTAACCTGACTATTCTTATGTATCCTTATTTTGTCCTTTACGTAACATCCCAGTTTAGACCCTGCTTGGCCATGTAAGTAGCAATTAAATGGACTCCGTTGTAAATCCAGATTCCTGAATAGGTGTTGAAAGGTGTGAGGTTTCTTTGGATTCTGCAAACGATATGGCTTGTGCCAAGTCTGTCCAAGGTAAACATTTTGAGTCTGTGGCCTCAGAGAGATATTGTCATTCATGACAAGGAATAAAGCAAATATGGCCAGAGTCACACAAGACATCCGTTTTGGGCTGGATCTGTTTTTGGGATCAATTTTTGGACTTTTTTTCCTAAGTCCAAAAACGATATCCATTAACGGATGGGGCATTTAAGTGTGTCTGCGTTTTTCAAAAACGCTATGCGTTTTTCCCTGCCTCTCAAAAACACTGCATGTAACGTTTTTGGGTGAAGGAAAAAACGCATTGCGTTTTTTACCATGGGACCCTATGGGAAACGCATCTGTTAAAGCATGGTACATATAGGTACCATGCTTAACGCATATGCGTTTTTAATAAAAAATGACAAAGTCCAAAAAATATCCAAGGGCACAGGAGGCACAAAATGCATCCTACAAAAATGGATTTGTCATGAAAAACGGATTGCATGTATGACACTAACCTTTGCAATTTGTCGTGTTACAGTTAGATACCTTTGCAGACCCTGACAGAGCCCACACCCACAATTAGTCAAAAGAGTTCAGTGTGCTCACTACTATTGTCTGTTATCTGATGGATTTGGCTGAACATTGCAGCCAAGAGCAAGATTTGATCAAGACATGCATACAGTCATACTAATGATCCTAAGGGTACCTTTACAGCAACGCGAGAAATATTGGCAGCGATATTGCGACCTGGAAATATCGCTGTCACATTTCCTCCCAATTGCCTCCTTATTGTGGCGTGTAAATTGGGAATTTGGAGGCGATAAGACAAATGTCGCCTGGTTTCGATTTCAGAGCAGCGCTCTGAAATCAAAATCAGGTGGCATTGGTTTTATCGCTGCCAAATTCTTGATTTACACGCCGTAATAAGGAGGCAATTTGACGGCGATAATTCCAGGAGAAATATCGCCACCAAAATTGTCTCCTATGGTTGTGGCGTGTAAAGGTACCCTAACAGTATTCCTCCATAATACATGCTAAACCTCCATATTATGCTGCATGCACAGATTTATTCTCTCTTAAAGAATTACTCTGGGGAGATAAAAAAAAATTGTCCTGTCCCAGTCATCCTACATGATGAAGCTGAGCTGTCCATTAAAGTTTGAGGATGTTTAGATTGCTTATAAATCAATAAAATTATATCTGATCCTCAGCACTCAACCCTACCTCATGGGATAGAGAAATTCAGTCTTGCTGCTTCTGAGATCAGAAGGTATGGCGGGGGTGTGGACCCTGGGGACTCCATGATCATCTTACATTCCTGCCCCCTCAAACTTCTGCATGAACAGGGGGCATGGCAGGGGTTATGGCTGCATGTATCAGGCTAGGAGCAGAGGCAGTGCACTGCAGTGATTCATTCAGCACTGCCATGGTCTCCTCTCCCCTCTATCTAATTTATTCATGCAAATATGCAGCAGAAAATATGTTGCATTTCATAGTTTCAGGGAAGTGATTGAGATTTCTAAAATGTCATAGACATGCTGCTTATTTATTATTTATTATGGATGGATGAATACATAATGATAGTTGATAGACAGATTTATACATAGATTTATAGATAGCTGATAAATAAATACACAGACATGTGAGAGATAATGGATAGATATATAGATAATTTTATGCCCATATATGTTTGGTGCACAGTATAAGGAATAGAGCATAATAATGGAACCTTGGGGTTTATACCATGTCTAACAGATGCTGCACAGACATCTGGATGCTTTCTCATGACCAGGGCTGGACTGGGACCAAAAAGCAGCGCTGGAAAACAAGCCCCACCAGCCCACACACTATATCACCCATGAGCCCCGATCAGTGAAATTTGCTTTTATATTGTCATGGCCTCATCACTTTCTCAAAGGAGTTATCTGAAGAGCAACAAGTGAATGGTGCAGCAGAGGCAAATCAACCACAGCTCCATTTACCGTACATGTTACTCTTCAAAGCTACGTTTCTCAGGATTGTGGGGCCCCAGTGGTCAGATCCAGAGCGAAGGGCAAGCCATCCCATCACCTATACATTAGAGAAGTGATGACTTCCATATTGGGGACAATGAATTTAAACAACAGTAAAATGCTGAAAATCAAAGTCCAATACCACCTCTGACAACAGGACAGGAGTAGGGGTACTGTGCAGTGTATATATACAGAATAATACAGATACTGAGGATTACACCCAGTATACCTGACAGGTGAAGTGGTACTGTGCAGTGTATATATACAGTATAATACAGATACTGAGGATTACACCCAGTATACCTGACAGGTGAAGTGGTACTGTGCAGTATTATATAGAGAATAATATACATACTGAGGATTACACCCAGTATACAGGACAGGAGAAGTGGTAATGTGTAGTGTATATATAGAGAATAATACAGATACTGAGGATTACACCCAGTATACAGGACAGGAGAAGTGGTACTGTGCAGTATTTATATACAGAATAATACAGATACTGAGGATTACACCCAGTATACAGGACAGGAGAAGTGGTACTGTGCAGTATTTATATACAGAATAATATAGATACTGAGGATTACACCCAGTATACAGGACAGGAGAAGTGGTACTGTGCAGTATTTATATACAGAATAATATAGATACTGAGGATTACACCCAGTATACAGGACAGGAGAAGTGGTACTGTGCAGTATTTATATACAGAATAATATAGATACTGAGGATTACACCCAGTATACAGGACAGGAGAAGTGGTAATGTGCAGTATTTATATACAGAATAATAGATATGGTCCGCAACACAACCTCTTGGTGCTCAGAAGAAAAAAATCAATAAACTGTATACAAGTAACTTCGGCACTCAAACGGAGATGAATGAAAAAAACTTTATTCAGAAAAATTCTTGTGATATTCTCATAAATGAATTTATACTGACGTTTCGGTCACATTGACCTTGTTCACAGTGTCAAAAATATCTTGTGACAAAAATTTTTCATGGAAAAGCAAGAATCAGCTCTGTTATAATTTAATATCAGTCAACTTTGTTGTAAAAGGATAATATAAAAGATAAATTTCCCTATTTAGGGCAGGATTATGAATATATCCTTGTAAACGTTTGAAAAAATGGGAACGAAGTAATCGGGATTAATTCTCCCTAATCTTGCAAATGGGACCTTACTGCGGTCACGTATACCTTGTGTGTATATCTGGAGAGCGTGGACTCGCCGCGCGGGATGCCACTCTCTCCAGATATACACACAAGGTATACGTGACCGCAGTAAGGTCCCATTTGCAAGATTAGGGAGAATTAATCCCGATTACTTCGTTCCCATTTTTTCAAACGTTTACAAGGATATATTCATAATCCTGCCCTAAATAGGGAAATTTATCTTTTATATTATCCTTTTACAACAAAGTTGACTGATATTAAATTATAACAGAGCTGATTCTTGCTTTTCCATGAAAAATTTTTGTCACAAGATATTCTTGACACTGTGAACAAGGTCAATGTGACCGAAACGTCAGTATAAATTCATTTATGAGAATATCACAAGAATTTTTCTGAATAAAGTTTTTTTCATTCATCTCCGTTTGAGTGCCGAAGTTACTCGTATACAGTTTATATACAGAATAATATAGATACTGAGGATTACACCCAGTATACAGGACAGGAGAAGTGCTACTATGCAGTGTATATACAGAATAATGCAGATACTGAGGATTACACCCAGTATACAGGACAGGAGAAGTGGTACTGTGCAGTGTATATATACAGAATAATACAGATCCTGAGGATTACACCCAGTATACAGGGCTGGAGAAGTGGTACTGTGCAGTGTATTTATACAGAATAATACAGATACTGAGTATTACACCCAGTATACAGGGCTGGAGAAGTGGTACTGTGCAGTGTATATATACAGAATAATACAGATACTGCGGATTACACCCAGGATACAGGACAGGAGAAGTGCTACTATGCAGTGTATGTAGAGAATAATGCAGATACTGAGGATTACACCCAGTATACAGGACAGGAGAAGTGGTACTGTGCAGTGTATATATACAGAATAATACAGATGCTGAGAATTACACCCAGTATACAGGACAGGAGAAGTGGTACTGTGCAGTGTATATATACAGAATAATACAATACTGAGGACTACACCCAGTATTCAGGACAGGAGAAGTGGTACTGTGCAGTGTATATATACAGAATAATACAGATGCTGAGAATTACACCCAGTATACAGGACAGGAGAAGTGGTACTGTGCAGTATATATATAAAGAATAATACAATACTGAGGATTATACCCAGTATACAGGACAGGAGAATTATACCCAGCATACCCAGAAGGCTGTGCTATATAGATAGTAGGCTGTGGTATATAGATAGCCAAGACTCAGCCAGATCCTGGAGATGGGGAAAGATGAAAGGTGGTGGCAGAAAGTTCAGTGCTGGGTGCAGAGAGGAACAGAATCCATGGAGGCACCGGGAACAATAGAGTGCGAACCGCAGGAAACCTTTCTGATGCTGCACATTACAGACTGCGGGCCGTATACACAACACAGACTGCCCGCTGTATATACATTAGAGACTGCGGGCTGTATACATATTAGAGACTGCAGGCTGTATACACATTAAAGACTGTGGGTTGTATACATATTAGAGACTGCAGGCTGTATACACATTAGAGACTGCGGGCTGTATGCACATTAGAGACTGCGGGCTGTATGCACATTAGAGACTGCGGGCTGTATGTACATTAGAGACTGCAGGCAGTATGCACATTAGAGACTGCGGACTGTATGCACATTACAGACTGCGGGCTATATGTACATTAGAGACTGCGGGCTGTATGCACTTTACAGACTGCGGAATGTATACACGTTAGAGACTGTGGGCTGCATACACATTACAGACTGCAGGCTGTATACATATTACAGACTGTGGGCAGTATACACATTACAGACTGCGGGCTGTATACACATTAGAGACTGCAGGCTGTATACATATTAGAGACTGCAGGCTGTATACACATTAGAGACTGCAGGCTGTATACATATTACAGACTGCAGGCTGTATACACATTAGAGACTGCGGGCAGTATGCACATTAGAGACTGCTGGCTGTATGCACATTAGAGACTGCGGGCTGTATGTACATTAGAGAATGAGGGCTGTATGCACATTACAGACTGCGGACTGTATACACGTTAGAGACTGCGGGCTGCATACACATTACAGACTGCAGGCTGTATACATATTACAGACTGTGGGCAGTATACACATTACAGACTGCGGGCTGTATACACATTACAGACTGCCCGCTGTATTCACATTACAGACTGCCCGCTGTATACACATTACAGACTGCCTGCTGTGTACACATTACAGACTGCCCACTGTATACACATTACAGACTTTGGGCAGTATACACATTACAGACTGCGTGCAGTATACACATTACAGACTGCTCGCTGTATACACATTACAGCCTGTGAGCTGTATACACATTACAGACTGCGGGCTGTATACATATTACAGACTGCGGGCATTATACATGTTACAGACTGTGGGCTGTATACACATTACAGACTGCCCGCTGTATACACATTACAGACTACCCACTGTATACACATTACAGACTGCGGCCAGTATACACATTACAGACTGCCCGCTGTATACACATTACAGACTACCCACTCTATACACATTACAGACTGTGGGCAGTATGCACATTACAGACTGTGAGCTGTATACACATTACAGACTGAGGGCTGTATACACATTATTGACTGCCCTCTGTATACACATTTGACATTACTGGCTGTATACACATGTGAGAGTGCTGGTGTATGTCTGGTATACAGAGAACTATACTGTATATACTGGCCCACACTATATACATACAGTATATAGGCACACTAATACAGCATGTGGTGTGGACCTGTATATACAGTATAGTGTTGTGTAGAGACAGACAGACACACAGTCAGACACTGTCAAACACACAGACAGAAAGACACTCAGACAAACAGACACACACATCATACTCACTAGCACTGTGGCACATGACCTATGATGATGTCACATGGAGGGGAGGCATCAGGGCTCACATGATCAGCTCAGAGAGGGATCAGGGATATGAAGAAGTTAGAGGGAGGGCCCGGGATCTGCACCTAACGATCCAGATTGGTCTGAGTGGGGCCCTGTTTTGGGGAAATGGACCTGCCCCTGAATTTTGCGGCCACTCGTTGTCAAATTACTTAACACAGGCCTGCGGCCGGAGGAGCGGGCAGCCCCCAGACCCACACCCGGGCAGCCCATAGGGAAAAGTCCTGCTCCTCCCGCCTATCAGTCCGGGCCTACCCATGACTGAGGAGACAGTGACAATCTATAGAAAGTGGCTATCGGCCTATATGTGCTATAAACGTATCACTAGGGTTGTGCATGGGTGCATTACCCTAGTAGCTGAGTGGCCTATCGGCCTCTATGTGCTATAAACTTATCACTAGGTTCTCTCACATTGCACCACCTTCCTTTTTACTTTTCAATCCATAGACAGTTTCAGAGGACAGAAATCTACCAAGTTGATATGGGTGACAGGAGACCATGGCGTTACTGAATCAATCAATGTAGTTCTCTGCTTCTGCTCCTAGCCCGATACATGTCAGTGCACAATATGTACCATCATAAGTGGTACAGCAGAAGATCACAGCATGTATTTATATCTTCTTGGTGACATGATTGCTATTTGAAAGGAGAGCACCTCTGTTCTTACATGGCATAGGATGTATATTAGGGGTAGTATGTATGCTTTTCATGGATGTAAGAGGGGGCCAATGCTTGGAATTAAGAACAGGGGTATGTGAACTTTTGATCAGGGTCATTTGGATGTTTTGATTGTCATTGTGATTTAAAAACATAAAACACAGTAGTTTGACAGTAAATGGCTTCACCCAACCACTAACCATGAGTGGAAAAACGACTTTGTTTTATCATTCATATTCTCCGAAAAAAGGCCAAGAAAGCAAAAAATCTGCTGGGGTATGTAAACTTGAGCACAACTGTAGTGTGACCATATGGCTGGCAGCCACGCCTGTTCATACAAAAGTATGAGGGGGCAGGAATATAATATAATCCTGTAGTCCCCAGGGTCTATGCCCCCACCACACCTCCTGATCTCTGCTGCAGCATGAAGCTGAATTTCTCTGTCCTCTGAAGGAGGGGTGAGTGCTGAGGAGCAGATATAATTTTATTGATTTATAATCAATCTATATATCCTAGAACTGTAGTGCCCAGCTCAGCTTCATCATGTTGGAGGGCAGGGACAGTACAATAATTATAAATCTCCCCGGAGTTGCCCTTTAAAATCATTGATTATTGGGTTGAATATGCCTTCTTACAAAATGGCACATGGAGCCTTCTATAGTATTGAACCCTAAGGATTTTCCCACTGTAGAAAGTGATAGCATATCTCTGATCACCATAATAATTATTATTGTATAGTCATGTACTCTGCCATCCAGTATGCACTCTGAACCCTTTTTATCTCTTTACAAAAAGAACTAATTTTCCTTTGTTTTAGGGATTAGGGGAATTCCAAAGGTCAAATCCGGATTATTGAAAACTGAAAATTTTTAACAAAGAAAATCACTTAAAGCATAACCATTGTTTTAATTTTTACTTCATAAATCAATAGTGCACATGAAAGTAAGAAACTTTGTAATATATTTTATCAGACAATATACTTCTTTCTCTGCCAGTATTGATCAGTCATTATCAGAAGTTTCAATTGTAAGGTCAAATCTGTATTCAGTGAAGACTTTCCCATTACTGAGATAGGAGATGGCAGCTGTTACAGATAAGATTCTATATATCTATCAAAAAGGGAGGAGGGGTGGAGCTCTGTCTCTAGCCCCTCCCATCATTATAGAATCTCTTCTGTAACAACTGCCATCTCCTGTATCAGTAATGGGAAAGTCTTCACTGAATACAGATTTTACCTCAGAATTGAGAACTTTGATAATGACTGATCAATTCTGGCAGAGAAAGAAGTAAATTGACTGATAAAATATATGACAGAGATGCTTATTTTCATGTGCTCTATTGACTTATGGAATAAAATATAAAACAGTTACACTTTAAAACCCACAATCCTCAGTAATTTGAAACAGGAGTGTGGTAAAATAGGCAAAACAATAGCTCAAATCATTCCATTGGCATAGCACTGAAGGTAATGAAGATATGTGGCATTGTTTCTAGTCAGCCTACGTACATTTATTTACAGAATACATACATATTCATGGCTTACCTTAAGGCAAGTTCCTTAAAATGTCCAACCTTGAAAAACTTTAAAGTAAGTCTACAAAGAGGAAAATAAAGAATAAAACAATAAAGTAATGAGGGTATGGCTGAAATTTAATATCTAATGCTAGTGTGCCATTACCAGTAATTACAGGGGACCACTTCAGAGATAATTGCCATTCTTTAAAATCTAAGAACATTCTTGTGCATGTAAACAGTAATTCCAATTTCAACACAAACAATTCAGTCACAATGCAAACCTCCAAGAATGTCTGATAAAAATAAGCTGATCGCAAGTTATCCAGCTGCTGGACTACAAGAGATCAGCAATGATTAGTGATGGGCAAACCTAAACTGTAAAGTTTGGGGTCTGTGCCAGACACCTATGTGGCGCCCCACTGGTTGTTGCGCAACAGAGGGGTACTGCACCTAGACCAGCGTGTGTAGTATTCCTGTGACCAGGGGATTGGAATGTTAATTTGAGGCCCTCACACCACGCATTCACACACCTAGAGCCAGGGGACAAATTGGTTAACCCGTTACTACGAAGGGACCGATCCCATTGGGCGGAGTTAGGTAAATAGTGAAGAGCGGGAAGAAGTTAGAAGAGAACGGCTGTGGAGAGAGAATAAGTGGGACCCTGCAAATGGCACAGAGGGAGGGCACCTAAAGGACGGTGACCCGGACTGAAGGGGATCCTCGGGTGTCAGCTAACACCCTAATCTGGTCCGGTACTGTACCCGGTCAGAAGGACCTAGTCCACCAACAGAGGACCGGCTCCGAGAGCGGTGCAGGAGTTCAGCCCTGAGCCGCCAAACCAGCAAACATGAGCAACCTCAAGGGAGCCATGCCCTGCATAAATCCCACAAAGGCCCCCGTATACGGTTATGAGCCCCTCAGTTAAGGGATAACTCCAGTACAACCCGTGGGGACTGGTGAAGGGCTCTGTGCAAGGGGAGAGGCGCTAGGAAGGACAGGAGCAACAGCGCAGTGCGAGGACAGAGGGAGAATCCTGAAGGAACACCACTGAGGGCTTCAAAGAGACATTCCATCCTCTGATGACTACCCAGGCCAGCTACCCATGACTGCATACCTATAAGCTGCCTGAAGGTTACCAGTAAACCTGTGCAGAGCCTAATCAATGTGTGGTGTCTTATTCCATCGCACTGGGGAAAGCTGCACTCCAGTCTCCTAAGGCAGACTACATCAAGCCTCCACCTGCGGAGTCACATTCCTGTGTGTTCTCCATTGCCATCACAGCCCCAGGGATTCTTCTCCACCTGCATTACTATCTGGCTGCCTACCATCATCCATGGAGGTCTGAAGCAGCGCTGGTAACATTACCAGGTACCGTGGGTGGTGTCATGAACACTTTATTTTATTATTTTACTAGTAAAAAGGCCCGATGCAATTGCATCGGGAGCGCGGTGAAATGAATTGTGTGCATAGAGGCGGGTGAGTGGGTAGCAGAGTATAGAGGGGGTTTTGTGGGTAGCAAATTATACAGGCGGCTCTGTGGGTAGCAGAGTATAGAGGCGGCTCTGTGGGCAGCAGAGTATAGAGGCGGCTCTGTGGGTAGCAGAGTATAGAGGCGGCTCTGTGGGTAGCAGAGTATAGAGGCGGCTCTGTGGGCAGCAGAGTATAGAGGCGGCTCTGTGAGTAGCAGAGTATAGAGGCGGCTCTGTGGATAGCAGAGTATAGAGGCGGCTCTGTGGGTAACAGAGTATACAGGCGGCTCTGTGGGTAGCAGAGTATACAGGCAGCTCTGTGGGTAGCAGAGTATACAGGCGGCTCTGTGGGTAGCAGAGTATACAGGCGGCTCTGTGGGAAGCAGAGTATACAGGCGGCTCTGTGGGTAGCAGAGTATAGAGGCGGCTCTGTGGGTAGCAGAGTATAGAGGCGGCTCTGTGGGTAGCAGAGTATAGAGGCGGCTCTGTGGGTAGCAGAGTATAGAGGCGGCTCTGTGGGTAGCAGTGTATAGAGGCGGCTCTGTGGGTAGCAGAGTATCGAGGCGGCTCTGTGGGTAGCAGAGTATCGAGGCGGCTCTGTGGGTAGCAGAGTATCGAGGCGGCTATGTGGGTAGCAGAGTATCGAGGCGGCTCTGTGGGTAGCAGAGTATCGAGGCGGCTCTGTGGGTAGCAGAGTATAGAGGCGGCTCTGTGGGTAGCAGAGTATCGAGGCGGCTCTGTGGGTAGCAGAGTATCGAGGCGGCTCTGTGGGTAGCAGAGTATCGAGGCGGCTCTGTGGGTAGCAGAGTATCGAGGCGGCTCTGTGGGTAGCAGAGTATAGAGGCGGCTCTGTGGGTAGCAGAGTATAGAGGCGGCTCTGTGGGCAGCAGAGTATAGAGGCGGCTCTGTGAGTAGCAGAGTATAGAGGCGGCTCTGTGGATAGCAGAGTATAGAGGCGGCTCTGTGGGTAACAGAGTATACAGGCGGCTCTGTGGGTAGCAGAGTATACAGGCGGCTCTGTGGGTAGCAGAGTATACAGGCGGCTCTGTGGGTAGCAGAGTATACAGGCGGCTCTGTGGGTAGCAGAGTATACAGGCGGCTCTGTGGGTAGCAGAGTATACAGGCGGCTCTGTGGGTAGCAGAGTATAGAGGCGGCTCTGTGGGTAGCAGAGTATAGAGGCGGCTCTGTGGGTAGCAGAGTATAGAGGCGGCTCTGTGGGTAGCAGAGTATAGAGGCGGCTCTGTGGGTAGCAGTGTATAGAGGCGGCTCTGTGGGTAGCAGAGTATCGAGGCGGCTCTGTGGGTAGCAGAGTATCGAGGCGGCTCTGTGGGTAGCAGAGTATCGAGGCGGCTCTGTGGGTAGCAGAGTATCGAGGCGGCTCTGTGGGTAGCAGAGTATCGAGGCGGCTCTGTGGGTAGCAGAGTATCGAGGCGGCTCTGTGGGCAGCAGAGTATGCAGGCGGCTCTGTGGGCAGCAGAGTATGCAGGCGGCTCTGTGGGCAGCAGAGTATGCAGGCGGCTCTGTGGGCAGCAGAGTATGCAGGCGGCTCTGTGGGCAGCAGAGTATGCAGGCGGCTCTGTGGGCAGCAGAGTATGCAGGCGGCTCTGTGGGCAGCAGAGTATGCAGGCGGCTCTGTGGGCAGCAGAGTATGCAGGCGGCTCTGTGGGCAGCAGAGTATGCAGGCGGCTCTGTGGGCAGCAGAGTATGCAGGCGGCTCTGTGGGCAGCAGAGTATGCAGGCGGCTCTGTGGGCAGCAGAGTATGCAGGCGGCTCTGTGAGCAGCAGAGTATGCAGGCGGCTGGAGGGGTGAGGAGAGGTTTGGCTGGAGGGGTGGGAGGACCTGTAGGCGTTATAGGTTTGGGTAACGTGGCGGGCGGGGGACTCCTATGACCCGGCAGCCCCGCGTAGATACGGGCCTGGTGTATAGGGACGTTAGGGACCTTAGGATGTAGATATGTGAAAAATTGTAGAAAAGATCAGAAAGTGGAGCGGAAAGGCAATAAGAATGTACATCGTCTAAAATGGCATAAATTAAAATGGACGGATTGAGTACAAAAATCAAAACAAACTGCAAGAAAAGCGACTTGTGGAAGAAAAGAGAGAAAAAAAAGTTAAAAGTCGTCAGAATCACCTATACATATGTGTTAGTTCCCCTGTCCTTCTCCTCCTCCCCTCCAGGGGTCTCTTTATGGATGAAGACCGGCGCAATGCATCATGGGTCTTGTAGTTGTGGGCAGGGCGTGGAAAGAGTGCGGCTCAGGCTCCCGGACTACGATTCCCATCATCCATAGCGGGCTATGAGCGAGGAGCACATGGAGCAGGGGGGTAGCGGGGAGGAGAAGCTGGCAGTAGCGACGCCTCCTCTCCTGCTGGCAGCCTGTGATCGTAGCCCCTGGCAGCGGCGACAGGACAACGTGAGTGTGTGAGCAGAACAGAATGAGGGCATGACAACTTTGCTGGTGCACCTGTCCTTCTCCTCCTCCCCTCCAGGGGTGTGTTTATGGGTGAAGACCGGCGCAATGCATGATGGGTCTTGTAGTAGTGGGCAGGGCGCGGAAACTGTGCGCCTCACCTTCCAGGATTCCCGTCATCCTTTGGGAGCGGGATAAGAGCGAGAAGCACATGGAGCAGGGGAGTAGCGGGGAGGGGATGGTGGCAGTGGCGGCGCCTCCTCTCCTGCTGGGAGCTTGTGATCGCAGCCCCCGGGCCCGGGCACAGGAGGACGTGACTGTCTCCCAGCAACCGACGGCAGGATGGCGGCGGTGTAAGGTAGTACGGCTGCGGCTCGCGATGACGCTACGTGTCATCGCTCGCAGTGCCGCAAAGGAGTCTGGGATTCGGCTACAACGCCCGAATTCCAAACTCCCGATTATATAAGTAGATTTTTACACACTTTTCAGTGACCATCAGGACCACGGCCCCGGGCACCGGCCACCAGTGACAGCACCTTTAATCAACGCCTGGCATCCGAGATCAGAGTACCCCACAGCTCTGGGATGGGTCAGCTTCTGGCATCACAAACAGGATTTGAACCAAAGACACTGTGCGCCTTAATGACTTTAACCTTGGCCTACTAACTGAACTTTTTGGACTTGTTCTAAAAAGGCCAAAAAATGGCAGGCCCAAAGATGCGATAACATATGCTGTCCCAAGGGCGTTCCTTGGCCCCTCATCTTGGGAGGGCCATGCCAGAGGCGCGAAAATATTTGCCCACCCCTAATGCCATCGAAGAACCAAGGGGGAGGGCCAAAGATAAAAGTACCCATGCCAGAGACTTTAAAAAGCAGCAAGAAAGGCGTGGCCAGAGATCCACACAGTAGGGATACAGTCTACGGGTCGGTCACGATGGCAGCCAAGAGACTAAGTGACCTGATTCGAGAGGTCAAGGAGGAGGACCGAGCTGAAACCGGGGACCCAGGTGAGTTCTCCCTCCTTACCAATGAGGGGGATGCAGCCTTTTGGAGAACTGCGTTCGAAGACCTGAGAGTTCTGCTCGGCAAGGCCGTCGGGTGGACCATCAGGCACTGGAGCACCAATGTCATCCTGAAGCTATCCCGCAGGGCTACACAAAAGGGGTCCAGCAACCAGGAGCTGGAACCGGGAGCGAGAGACTGGACCATGGCTGAGCACCCGGTTACCAGGGAGAACCCGCCTGAGGCATCACCTGTCCCCAGCGCAGAAGTCGGGGCATCCGGGCCACGCAAAGAGCCAGATGACCCCGAGGCCCTAGCCGATGACGAGGGAGAGACAGCCACAGTGGAGCCTGAGGACCTGGAGGAGGAAGTTGACGAGCCAGACGTCCCAGAGGTGCCGAGGGAGAGTCCGAGGTGGTCGTGAAGGCCGTCCGAGAGGAGGCGTCCAGCCAGTCAGGCTCCAAGGAGGAGGAACTCGAGGAGGGCGATCCGGACGACAATGACGAGGAAGTTGAGGCATCCGGGCCCCGTACGGCGTGGTTGATTGATCACCAATATCGGCCGGGAGATGTGGTCGGCCAAGCCACTACCACCGGAGGTCAGAGACTTATTCCATCGCACTGGGGAAAGCTGCATTCCAGTCAGACTGCACTCAGGCAGACTGCATCAAGCCTCCACCTGTGGAGCCGCCTTCCTGTGTGAGTTCTCCATTTCCATCACTGCCCCAGGGATTCTGCTCCACCTGAGGGGAGCATTACCATCTAGCTGCCTACTATCATCCCTGGAGGTCTGAAGCAGTGATGGTAACATTACCAGGTACCGTGGGTGGCGTCACAAACACTTTATTTTATTATTTTATTTTTACACACTTTTGTGCAACCACCAGGGCCATGGCCCCGGGCACCGGCCACCCGTGATAGCACCTTTAATCAACTCCCAGGATCCAAGTACCCCACGGCCCTGGGGTGGGTCACCTAGTATCCGTGCACAGATCCCGAACACGAACTTCTCAGGGAAGTCCATGTTACTGTTCAGGTTTGGCCATCCAGAGAAATGGCTAGGGAGTTGCAAAAAGAGGATAAGTGGGGATTAAAAGCAGGATTATATTTACCTTGTTTCTATGCCAATGTCACACTGATTATGGGTTCGCTCATTAAACTTTTTGAATATTCACTTGTTCCCCCAATCAACCTTTGTGGCAGTGATTGTGATTGGTTGCAGTCAGACTGCACCCCCATCCTCTGTGCCAGTATTTGTGATTGGTTGCCCTACACACCAGTGTAAAAATAAATAAATTGTTTCTCTCGCAGGGTGAGCATCAGGGAGTGGACTCACAGGGTCGATGCACCTATCTCCACCTGGAGGAGTGAACCAGAGCAGCTACTGAGTTTTCTCTAGAACTACAGGAAGAAGGGTTAGGTGTATACAGGTGGGATGCCGCCAGGGGCAACTCCAGGAGGTCTCGGTGCCATGACAGCTGAATCCAGGAGTCAAACTTTTATGGACAGGCACAGTCTTTGGCATAGATGCAGACAGGATGGCTGGACTTAGTTATGTACAGTTTCTAGGTAAGTTCAGCAGGTGTGGCAACATGATACAGTAGCAGGTCAGATGTGGGTTACTCAGAACCGGGCTCTTTCGACTTTGTCAGGGCTGTGGGATGCTGTCATGAGTGGCGTGACCCGGTCTGTGGTCCCCTATTGGGTGGTCAGTAAAAAGAGGAATTTAAAATAGGGATAAAAAACTGAAAATAAAAATAAAATAAAAAAAAAAGGTTATCGTGACGCCACCCGTGGAAAGCAGCCGCTAGCGGCCGCTGCTGCGGTCCGGGACCTCTGGGGATGATGGAGTTGCAGTTGTGATGGTGTAGCTCAACACAGGAGGAGTGAGTCCCCAGGGCATCCTGAGTTGAGGTGATGGAGAGCCAGCGGGGCTGAGCTAGCTGCAGGGAAGGATCAGGAACACGGTCAGGCAGGCTCCTGCTGCCTGTGCGGCGTTTCAGTCCATCACTCCTCAGGTGCAAAATGAACAGACGGACACAATGCTGAGTTTAAACCCGTTTACTTGGCTTCTTTCGTCAGGCACTTCAGGATACAAGCAAGTACATTGGCAGCTCTGGTAGTCGTTGTCAACCAGGATGGCTTGTCCAATGCACCCCTTTTGTGTTCCTCTCCTCCTGGGCTTCCTTTCTCAGCCCTGCCTACTCTCCTCCTTCCTGCATGTGCCTCCACCCACAGAGCCCCAATCTAGCAGCCACGGGCCTTTGTTGGGTGACCGGCGGGATCCCCTGGCCCTTGTACAGCTGCCTTCTCTGCACTGTGTCGGGAGTTGGTCATTACTCGTGGAGATCTCGTGGCCTGCCAGTTATGTGGTTGGGGCTTGGAGCCTCCTTGCCACCTTCAGAGTCGGGCTCCTGTCCTTCTGCTTCACAGCGGATTTAGGCATGCGGGTGGATTGCTCTCTGCCCATGCCCCTAGGACTCCCTCCGTCTCTCTGTGGTCTGTAGCCACGGGACCTGGGGTAGGCCTCATCATAGCTCGGGCCTCCGAGTCCGTGCTCTCTGTCTTCTCTGTCCCTTGTCCTCCTCCGACTGACTTTCTCGACTGAATGCCCTCTACTTTCTGTGTTTTACCTTTGTCCTCTTCCTCTCCCTAACCACTTCCTGTACTAACGTCCCACCCACCACCTTTCTCCCCCAGCTGCCTGAGCCATCCCACTACCGGGGTTCACCCGCTCGCTCTGGGACCGGGGTGTGTTGGGTGTGTTTGTGGGTGACTGGACTTACCGATCCCGGTTGCCGCAAACTAATAGTGGCAACTGGACTGCAGGGGCACCACACTCCCCGTAAACAAAGATTAGCACGTCCTCATGCTAAGACCAGGTTAAGTGATGTTGCAATTAGAACTCATATTTTTGTAAAACATAAAACAACAATAATAGTAGTAATGAACAGAATATAAAATGAAGAATTACAAAAACCAAGAAAAGTGTACATAGTCTTAAAATTACAAAACCAAGAAAAGCTTGAAAAATACAGTCAGTATGGCGCTTAGTCCTTCCACCGTTGGCTGATGAAGTATTGAATAAATTGTCGTTACCAAAACCAGTCCTGTGGTTTATTGGTCCACATTTAGTTAAAAGTTCAAGAATTTGCAAGAGTTCATACAGTAAGTCCTGTACAGTACGCTTGGCGGTTACGTATTGACTTGGTTGCATGAAAAACAAAACATATTTTCACTTTAAACTACTTAACTGTCCATTTAACGTGTATTTCTCCTAACTAACGGTTTAGCTAGGCATTACTACTAAACACTCACACCTAGAACAAATTATAACTAATCACACGCAACTTAACTGGGTTAACTTTTGTCTATGTACATTAAAGCATCCTGCAGATATGCTTACTGCCGGTGAGTAGGTAGGGCAGCCTGAAGAGAACTTACAGCTCTGTCTCTGGCTGCCAGGTCTGGTGCAGCAACTGGGTCTGAAGCTGCTGCAGTTTGGCTTGGTGCTGCAGCCAGGGGTAAAGCTGCCAGGCTTGGTGCTGCAGCCATCTCTAGCTCAAGAGTCACTGACCTTGCTGGTTCCTGAATCCTCTCCAGGCCACTGGGGAATCCGTCTCCTCGACCCCACGTGCCGCAGTCCTCCGGGCACCGCTCATCATGGCGCTGCTACATTCCTCTTCTCTCCAGAACTCCTGTTCCACCGGGGCACCCTAGTCCGGGTCCTCCTCCAGGCCATTGGGGGAGTCCATTGCTTCCACCCACACGCAGAAGCTCTCTGACCGCCACTTGCCATGGTGTCCACTGGGTCTTTCTCTACCATCTTGCCAAACATGTGGACGCTGGAATTCCTGCCACTCCATCTGCAGTTTGTGCCAAAGTCTGGTCTGCCTACTTCATGGGCGTGACTCTTCTCCTTCGCTGTCAGTCACACCCCTGGGTTAAGCAACACAGTCCATTGGTCCGCCCTCCTGACTCTTGGAGGGGAAGAGGGTGTAGGCCATCTTTCACGCTGCATGCTGGCCCGGCCCACGATGAGGAACTGTGGCACGCCCCCCAGCCAGCACATGCTTTTAGTCTCTTGGGGCCGCCATTGCTCAGGCCCAAAAACGCAGTCTCTTTGTGGTAATCCATAAGGCGCACAAGACACGGCGATACCAGGTTGGTAGATCCTGTTCACAGAGCCAGAAACTGACTCGCCCCAGCGGGGGCCGTGGGGTACTCAGAATTGGGCCGTCTCAACTTCGTTGGGGTTGTGGGATGCTGTCACAATGGCGTTACCCGGTCCATGATCCCCTATTGGGCAGTTGGTGAAAAGGGAAATTTGAAAAGGGGTAAAAAGAGAAAATAAAAATAAAATAAAAAAAGTTTATCGTGACACCACCGGAGGAAGGCGGCCGCTAGGGACCGCTGCTGCAGTCTGGGCCCTCTGGGATGATGGAGTTGCAGATGTGATGGTGTAACTCCCCACTGGAGGAGCGGGTCCCTAGGGCATCTGGAGTTGAGGTGATTTGGGGTGATGGAGAGCCAGCGGGCTGAGCTGGTTTCAGGGCAGATCGGGAACACTCTCAGGCAGGCTCCTGCTACGTTTCAGTCTACCGCTCCTCAGGCGCGAAATGAACAGTCGGACACAATGTTGAATTTCAACCCGGTTTACTTGGCTTCTTTCGTCAGGAACTGGAGGTTACAGGCAAGTACAGTGGCGGCTCAGGTAGTCCTTTGCAACCAGGATGGCTTGTGCAATGCACCCCCTTTTGTATTCCTCTCCTCCTGGGCTTTCTTTCTCAGTGCTGCCTACTCTCCTTCTTCCTGCACGCACCTCCGCACACAGAGCCCTGATCTAGCACCATGGGCCTTGGTTGGGTGAATGGCGGATCCCCTGGCCCTAGTACTGCTGCCTTCTCTGTGCTGTGTCGGGAGATGGCCATGACTCATGGAGATCTCGTGGCCTGCCGGTTATGTGGTTGGGGCTTGGAGCCTCCTCGCCACCTTCAGAGCCGGGCCTCTGGTTCTCACCCTGTCCTTCTGCTTCACAGCTGATTCGGGCACACGGGTAGATTGCTCTTGCCCCCTAGGACTCCCTCCGTCTCTCTGCGGTCTGTAGCCCCAGGACCCTGGTAGGCCTCATCCCAGCTCAGGCCTCCAGGTCCGTTCTCTCTGTCTTCTCTGTCCCTTGTCCTCCTCCGTTTTACTTCCTCAACTGAATGCCCTCTACTTCCTGTGGTGTTTTACCTTTGTCCTCTTCCTCTCCCTGACTACTTCCTATATTAACATCCTACCCACTACCTTTCTCTCCCCGCTGGCTTCGCACAGCTGCCTGAACCATCCCACTACCTAGGTTCACCATGCTCGCTCTGGGACCAGGGTGTGTTGGGTGTGTTTGTGGGTGACTGGTCTTACTAATCCCGGTTGCGGCAAACTAATAGTGGCGACCGGACCGCACGGGCGCCACATAAGCAATGCGGCAGAAAGTTAAATGTAGACATGTGTAACTGGACTGGTGCAGATAAAGTGGCAGCAGGATGGTCCCAACAGGTGCAAGCAAATCAGCGGAACTGGCAACAGACAAAGTAAATGCAAGACACTAGAAACAGCAGGAGGACCTGGGAACTAGCAGCCAGCCTTAAAGGCAAAGATCACTTTGCTCAAACACCTGCGAAATAGGGAAGGCATTTTAAATACTCTGTGCTTCTCGGCCTATGGCTGAGAAGCATTTCCAGGTAGGTTACTAGAAAATTAAGGGGTGCACCGCCAATATCGATGGTATAAAAACGAGAGGTGCTACATGCCAACAGGGTAATATATAGCAAAAAGAGAAAAGAGTTGGTACAAAAAGCAGCACAACACAGGGATCAATGAAAATGAAAACAGCTTTATTGATAAACACAATAAACAGGATAAAAACCAATTGAAAGAATGCCCACAACCAAGGTGGTTGTTAGTCAAGGCCCCAGTTTATTACTTAGACAATAACAGATATCTATTACATTTCTGTGAGACAAGCAAAATAGCCATAAAAAGAATGATACAAGCACAATTAGTACAAGGACATTGTGGAAATGATAATTGACATTAATGCAACACAAGGATAGATGGAACCTGCTAAATATCTTGAACAGGTGGTAAACCTGGTTAGAAACCACAGCAAAAAGTGCCCCCAATGTGCTTATACCAGTTCACAGAAACAACTTTAATATAAATAGCCCAGTAGGTCAAGCAAGGTTACAGAGTACAATCAACAAGCCATGTTTCCCTATTAACGTGTAGGGTTCTAGTGGAACCAGAAACAGGGAACCGAATAAGGCAGAGAAACTTGTTACCCTAGTATGAACCTAAGGAGGCTGGTCATGGAGACCGGAGGACAGAGGGGCCCGTTCCAACATGTTTCGCTGCTGGGTGGCTTCGTCAGGGAAGCGTGGCTGCACAGGGCCTTAATATATGTGCTGTACATTAATGAGAGGCTGGTGTGTAGCCCCGCCGGGCAGCGTTCGGAGGCGTTGAGTGTGAACGCGGAAGTTCCTGGGTCACGTGTACTGCTACATTACCAAGCTCTGCCAATGGAGTGCATGACGTTATACTGGCTTTGCCGGTTATTATGCACATGCGCTTGAATTGGATGCGGCAACAGGCTTCCACAGACCAACAGGAGGGAGGAGGAGACCAATATACACAATATAGCGGTAAAATACAGGCAGAACAGTTAGTACCAGTCCAAAATAGTAGGGTCAGCTAGAATTAGGATGAAAAGTCAAAATCCTATAAAAGAAGGGAAAAAAGAACCAGAAATTGAACAAGAAGGTGGATTAGGGGAAGGAGAAGCGGAACTAAATAGAGTTCTGCTGAACAGCATCAATAAAACAATATGATAAAAGGGGTCCAAAACAAGTTTGCATAAATCAGACAAAGCCCGGTAGAATAGATGATATATTCCAGGTTAATGGAAAAGGAGTAATGGACATGAATGTAAACTCATTATTCATTAGACCATGATTACTACCAAGTTTTATGAAGTTCTGAACAGTGGACATGATATGATTTGGTTGTAATAAACATCATATACAGTGCAAATATATATATATAGTACACAACGATCCACATTCAACCAAACATGCATATACCAGAAGTACTATATAGTTCCCATTAAATGAACATATAAAATGGAGAATAATGCCCTTCCACCTGAATGGATTTGATTGATAGAATTAGCAAACCGAAAGGATTTGCTAGAATGAGTGGTACAGAGACCCTTTGCAGTCAGTAGTCAAGAGGCCAGCCGGCTTAATATATCAGTCAGATGGTCCAGAGGGGTCGGTCGTGAATCATCATAACAAAATACAATGTAAATAAAGTATTAGACGTGTCTGGATGTGACTCCGAAATGTATCATGGACCAACACCAAAAGTGAGTTCTGACGCCACAATGTTTACAGAATGGTAGTAGAAAAATTATACGAGACAAAAAAAATGATAGGAGGGTATAAAAAGATCATTCTATTAGGGACAGGCCAGATCTGTTTTTGTCCCTAAGCGCAATATATATAATAGGCAAACCCAGATTACACCCAAAGAAACAAAGATATTATTTGCTACAGAGAATTCATTTTAATTACCATTATCTTAAGGTCGATACAGATCACCAGAAGAAACTGTATAATTATTGTAATCGGGGGAGAGGGGGGAAGAACGTCAACATTTGTTAATGTATATCTCGTAGAAATAGAGGCGTCCAACGGAACGACATGGGCTGGAGACATAAACATTGGGGCTCAATCGTATAGGGGTAGGCTAGAAAAGTACCAAGCCAAAATTGAGGAGTGTTGGGCGGGACCAAAGAAACAAATCAAATTTCATTAAAAATAACACCTTGATGGCAGGAGGAAATTGCAGTCGAAACAATGTCCGACAAAGGTGTATATATGACCAGAGTCCATAGTCCAAACCAAAATGATCCCGTGCATGAAGAACCAGCTTTGTGGAGATGTGGAGTGTGATCTTCAAGGACATTGAAGGATCCTTTGAGAAAAGGTTAGGAACTCCTGGAGTGGTGTCCTGTAAGAAAATTGCTGTAAAGAAAAGGTAGGGTCTGCTGACCTTTTAAGGAGCGGCAGTCCAAGTGCGCTCCCAGAAGACCTGTGTGGCATGCATAGGGCCTGGAAGCAGGAAGCATGAGATGCAGCATAGGCAGCCAAATGCTGGAGAGGTGAATACGCCATGGTCGCCAGTCTCCCTACTATGGAGATGCTGACGTTGCGGCAGACGTTACATAAATAACTGAAAAAAATGGCATAGGGTCTTCCATATTTTGTTCCTCAGCAAAGAACAGCCTGTGGCCTGCAGCCCACACTGTGTGATTTATCTTAACTGAGAATCAAAATATGGAGGACCCCATGCAATTTTCTTTTTAATTATTTAATTACAAAATGAAAAAAAAAAAAAGGCATGGCCCCCAATTTTGATAGCCAGCCAAGATAAAGCAGACAGCTGTGGGCTGGTATTCTCAGTCTGGGGAGGCCCATGGTTATTGGGCCCGCCCCAGTCTAAAAATAGCAGCCCACAGCCAACCCAGAATTGGCACAACCATTTATTGTGTCAATTCTGGCTCTTTACCCAACTCATTCCAACTGCCCTGGTGCAGTAGCACTCGAGGTAATGTAAGGGGTTAATGACAGCTTTGATTTGTCAAAAATAACAGCTGCCATCAAGCACCAAGGCAATCGGATGAGTCGAGTAAAGTGTCAAGATTGGCACATCTAATTAATGCGCCAATCCTGGGGTGGTTGCAGGCTGCTATTATTATCCAATAACCATGGGCTTCCCCAGGCTAAGAATACCAGCCATTTGCTCTCTGTTTTATCTTTACTGGGTATCAAAATTGGGGAGGACCCCAGACTGTTTTTTTTATTATTTATTTAAATATTTTTTTATATATACTTTTTTAAATGGCGTGTGGTTCTGTCTATTTTGATACACAGCCAAGATAAAGCATACTGCTGAGTGCTACAGGCTCGTTTTGTGTTTAGCTGTTTTGGTAGAGGACTTGTAAAATGTCAAGTGATCATTATGGATGACTACCAAATATTCGTAATCGCTATACTAGTAACGAGTACTTTATAATACTCACACATTTGATCCAAATAGCGAGTAGAATGCAAGTCAATGGAAAATGCGAGTACCGGTAATTCTCAGCTGGACCTGACAAAGAGGTCTGGGGGTCTGAGGAAAAAGGCAAAACTGGATTGGAAAGTGATGAAACAGAATGAGAAGAGCCTGGAGAATATGCCTGCATGCATTTCTGACTCACATATGGTTTCCGGAAATAAGGTTGTCACACTATTAGACCACTTTTACACACAAACACCTACCAAACTTAACCTAAATTGCATTTTACAGGCAAAAAAGGTTCACAAACAGTTTTTTCATGCATAATCATTAGTATACAAGAGTAAATAAACCAGAGAAACAAAAAAAATATCCTTTTTAGCATTTGTTCACATGTAGTGTTTTGGCTTTTTTCGCCTTTTACAATTGGGAGGGGCCTATCTCATACATTTTTAGGTGTCTCTGTCATACATAATTTTTAGTTAGCTATTCCCCGACACTTTACAAGGCCAGTAGAACGTGCCCACTGGTATGTTGATATTTGACCTAAGGGGCCTCAGGTGCCTTATAACATACATTTTGGATGGACTGATGTTACATTTGGGCAGTCTTTCCCTTTTTGAGACTCAGACAGGGGAAAGCATATTCCATAGCAGTTTAAAATGTGCCCATTGTGGCATTGGCCTTTACCCTCCTCCTCCTCTATGTCATTCTGCGGGCCTAAATTAAAATGTTCAGAGGGCCTGCAGTAGTCAGGAAACCTGAGTTTGCTGAGGGTCCTGGGTGGCCCAGTAACATACATTTGGGAGGAACCCTCTTACTAATACATTTGGGCAGTCCCTCCCTCATTGAGACCAGATAGGGAATGCAAATTCCATAGCAGTTTACGATACGCCCATTGTGGCATTGGCCTTTACCCTCCTCCTCCTCTATGTCATACTGCGGCCCTACATTAAAATGTTCAGAGGCCTGCAGTATTCAGGAAAACAGAGTTTGCTGAGGGCCCTGCGGTGGCCCTGTAACATACGCTTGGGAGGGACCATTCTTTCTGATATATTTGGGCAGTCCCTCTTTCATTGAGACTCAGATAGTGGAATATATATTCCATAGCAGTTTACAATGTGCCCATTGTTGCATTGGGCTTTACCCTCCTCTTCCTCCATGTCATTCTGTGGCCCTAAATTCAAATTTTCAGATGGCCTGCAGTAATCAGGAAATCTGAGTTTGATGAGGACCCTGAGGTGGCCCTGTAACATACGTTTTAGAGGGACCGCTCTTACTAATACATTTGGGCGGACCATCCCTCATTGAGACTCAGATAGTTGAATACATATTCCATAGTATTTTACAATGCTTCCAATTTGGCGTTGAGCTTTACTCTCCTCCTCCCCCTGCCACACCACCTCCATGTCATTCTGCATCACTCAATTCAAGTTTTCAGCGGACCTGCAGGTCAGGAAACCTGAGTTTGGTGAGAGCCCTCAGGTAGCCTTGTAACATACGTTTGGAAGGGCCCTCACCTATAAATTTTGGAGGTCCCTATTCTGTACATATTCCCTATTCCTGTACACTTTTCAAATTGTAGGGCCCTCACTCTCTCATTTAACTTATTTAAGGGCAGAGACTACAGAGAAGAAGGGCAAACAACATGGAGTACAAGAAGGGAGCAGTGACTGCAGCCTGCGAGCCTCAGGTTTGGATGAACTCTGCCAACAGAGCTCTGTCAACTCTGCCTCATTCAGATATCTGTTCTCATTGATGGCTATCATACATATCATAGTCCAAGGGGTGGTTCACATGTCCAATTTTTTCCTTGGACCATGTGGTCCACACATAAGCTAAAAGACTTGTCCGATCTTGATTCAAGTGTCAGATCTAACTCACAAATGCAATACCTATGGATCTGTGAAAAAATTGAACAGCACTCAGATATCATCCATGGATTGTTGATAGGAGAAAAGGAAAAGGAAAAGACAAGGCACCTCCAAAATAGAATAAAAAAGTTATCTTAAAAAAATTGGCCCTAATCTTCAGCCCTAATTGGACTGAGGAAAAATTGCAGCATTCTCCTTCTGTAAGTGAGCCTCGGCTCATTCGCACTCATGCAAGTCTCTGTGTGAAACATTGGACTGAACTCAACACACATCCTAGTTAGCACAATATATGCCAAGGCCGGCAATGGAGGAGATGGGAAGATTAATCTCTCTCTCTCCTCCTCCCTTCTCCTACGCACCTGTGATCTGATTGAAGGATTGGATTTATTATTATTTATTTATATATCGCCATTAGATTCCATGGCTCTTTACATATGGAAAGGGCAGACGAGGATAAGTACAATATATATGAACAATCAAATCGTACAGATACAGGAGGGGAGATAACCTTGTCCGCGAGGGCTCACAGGATCACAGTAGATGACACTTGGCTCATGCTCACAGCAGAATCTAAACAAAGTGCCATCAGAATATCACATCCGAAGCTCTCGCATCACATGGCGTACGCTGGTGGAACCTCAGCCTAATACTGATCTTGATTAATAATAAAATAGCACAAATACTAATACAATTATTACAAATATTCATTATTTGAACCATTTCGACTGCTTTTATGACGAGTCCGGATGTACATGACGCGCCTCAGGGCTCGGGTACTCGGCTCTTGGGGTGTTTCAGTCAGGGAAGTCACGGGTGGCCATCCCGAAGCCGTGGTCCTGGGGGTCAGCTGAATAAAGGGGGGATTATTTACAAGGGATTATTTACAAGGTTGTCTTCATGACGCCACCTGCTGAGTCTGGTGATGATCACCAGCGCCGCCACAGTCCTCTGGTGGTCGGTGGTAATGCGGCTTAGATGGAATAGTCCCCGCAGGCGGGACTGGACCACCGGGGCAGCGATTCTGTAATAAAGCAGTTTGTATAGAAAGGATGCAGCAGAGTCAAAGCTTCACTTCACCGGGTAACTTTACTTGAACAACTTTCATTCAGCTTACTGTTCAACAGTTAGTCAGATGGTATATTGGCAAATGCTCCAGGCTGCAGTTTGGATTTCTGGCTGAAGATGGAACCCTCCTTTATGTTTCTTTCTTTTCCTTCTTTTCTGTTCCCAGTGTTGTGAGGCCTGATCTCTTATAGATGACCAAGCCTCCTGCTGCTTCTTGTTATGTCTCCTCTCCTTTTTACAGTCGGGTTAACCTTCTATCTGAACGTCGCAGGCGCTTACAGCGGTTCCGGTTCCCCTCTTGTGGATTCCTGGAGAGTCAGGGCCGTATTTGTAAGATCCCTGTTAAACGGATTTTCTGTGAGCCTTGAAGGACCTCACAGTTGCGGGCTTCGGTACCCGGTTTCTTTCCTTTCAGGGCAAACTCTACTGTTACTCAATCCCCTTCTTAGAGTGAACTTTACTTCTGAATTCTTTCCCTCTCTTTCTTTCTCTGTTTCCTGGGATCGTTGGTTTCTTGGGGCCCCTCAGCCGAGGTGACCCTCCTTGCTCCTTCAGGCTGGCTGCCTGGCTCCTTCACTGCTACTCCATCTTCCCTCTCTCTCTCTCCGACTGAGACTCACTAGTTCCCCCTAGAGGCTACTATATCTCCTCCCGGGGTCCCTCCCACCTACTATCCTAGTGTGTGGGTGTGAGCTCTAGAGTTCCATCTAGTGACCATAGTCCCAACTGCAGTGGGACCGCTTTTCTGGGTGCAGTACCCCTTTTGTGGCACCTACGTAGTGGGGCGCCACATACAGATGCAATATACCGAAGAGACACAATAGAACAAGGTCCAGTTCAGATAAACTTCCTACCTCAGAGGTTGATGGACTATATGGACACAGTGCTCCAATTCATACAGCATATACAATTTATGAAAAATCAATCCATACTTGCTTACGTGGAATTATCTTCATTGCAGTTTGACTTTTCTACGTCCACATTGTCAGACAGGCTGAAATTTGTATTTGTCAGATCCAGCTGAGTTTGATTCTTAAATCTGATTATTATTCTCTTGACTCCAAACAGAAAACAAGTTTTGCCATTTTTGGTGATATTGACGATGCTGTGAAGAGGTAGATTGCTTTCGTTCGTCACTTCTCGGATCGTTTCTTTTCTTACTATGTTGTAATATATACCCTGTATAAAAGCAGAAAGCAACAAATGCAAGTTGACTGAAATTAATATCAAATTACATATATATTTTATAAAGTTTATACTGTTAGGGAATGTTCACACATGGATGAAAATCCTAAGCTTAATACGGTAAAACAGTGAATCGGATTTTATTAGAAATTGGTCTGCATTGCAGATCTTAAGGGAAATCTGTTAACAGGTGTTTGCCACCTAATCAGACAGCAGAATAATGTAGAGACCCCGATTCCAGTGATTTGTCACTCACTCGGCTGCTGAATGTAGTTTCGGTAAAGTTAGTGCTTTCTCAGCAGAAGATTATCACTAAGGACTAGTAAACCTGCTGCTATGTATTCCTCCATATTCATGAGCTCTGCATAACCTTGCTCCCACCACTGATTGGTCCCTTTCTGCCTATGCACAGAATACACAGAAAGACGTCCCTCAGTGGCTTGTTTAACAAAACTGCAGCAAGCAGTAAAGTAAGTGATATATCACTGGAATCATGGTCTCTGCCTCTACATCATGCTGCTCTCAAGATGGGGTAGTAAAAACCTGGTGAAAGAATCCACATCAGAAGAAATCTGTGGAGCAATGGAGGAGAGAAAAAGACAATTTTGCCCACACCAAAGTCTTTTATTCTCCATAGGACACCAATAAAATAGCAAACCTTAATCTTCACCGTGAATTACGGTAATAATTTTATTTTAGCATCACAATTTTCTTTTATGATACCTTTTATTCACTTATTTTATCTTTGTGTTCAGTTAGCCATAACATATTCATTAGAAGGATTGTTTTTTTTCAGGGTAAATTGTGTTTGTCAGTGGCATAATTTTAGGGTAACATTTCTTGATAAATTTCTTTATGAACTATCTAATATATAGTAATATAATGATGTAATGTTTTGTAATGTTTATGTGTATAATGTATAGCACTTTATATGTAATAGCCAGACTATAAGGCAATTAATAGTTAAGTGTTGAGACTAGCCCACAATGGGAGGGGTTAGCTTCTAGGGAAAGTGACGGTTTCCTGTAGAATTTCAGAGCCCAGCAAGTGACTAGAGCAAACCTATGTTCTGAGAAGTCATGAATGCCACATATATTGGATGACATGTGGCAAAAGAGGAAAAAGGAGACCATATGAGATAGCTTGATCCTAAGATGCTGACCAATGCACAGGAAGCGAGACAATGCTGAGGCTAGAGACTAACCTTGTAATGAAGCGACCCTAGGCAGAAGGGTCCAGAGGATGGAAACTTAGTGAAAAAGCTCCAAGCCTAAAAGATAATGGGTCAGGATGGACTTTTCCATCAATATAGTTGACTTTCATGGGTGTAGTCTTCCTAAGCATTTGCGGGCACAAGAAGTTTCCCTCAAACTACCCTTTTTACTCACCTTCTCTATGAGAAGAGACATAAATATGCAAATATTTGGGAATATTGGGACCAGTATGTGAGACATTACTTCAGGAAGGGTACTAGTATGGGGCATTACTACACTATGGGGAGCACGATTGGGCACATTGCTACAATATGAGGATCAGGATGGGGGACATTACTTTAATATGGGGAGCATTATGGGGACAGTACTACAATATGGGGACTAAGATTGGGACATTAGTACAATGAGGGGACCAGGATGGGGACATTACTACAATATGGGGAGCATGATGGGGACATTGCTACAATATGGGTACCAGGATGTCAATATTCCTACATGATGAAGACCAGGATGTGGACATTACTACAAGGAGGGGGAAAGGATGGGGACATTACTACATGATGTGGACCAGGATGGGGTATTACTACAAGATGGTGACCAGGAAGAGGACATTACTACAATATTGGGACCAGGATGTGAGACATCAGGATGGGGACCAGTATGGGACATTACTACAAGAATGAGAATCAGGATAGTGACATTATTATAAGGAGCAAAAAAAGGGACCATGATTGGCACATTACTACAAGAAAGGGATGGGGGCATTCCTTCAAGAAGAACTACTACTAGAAAAAGCAGCATCAAAAAACTTACCATCAATGCCATAGACAAAAACCAATACTGCACTTGCAGGACGCAGTCAGACCCCACTTGTGTAGCAAGCCCAGGTGTCGGGGTCTGACTGCGTCCTGCAAGTGCAGTATTGGTTTTTGTCTATGGCATTGATGGTAAATTCCTTCAAGAAGAGAATAGGATTGGGACATTACTACAAGTAGGAGATCAGAATGGGCATATTTCTACATCGAGCAAAAAATTCTGGTATTATTAAAAATGTCACTTAGTCCTACAAGGAATGTGGCTCCCCTACTTTCAATTTTTTTCTATGTGCAACCATCAACCCTGCCAAGTTCGAGACCCCTGCTCTACATTATCTTTAAATTTTTTTAGTAATGTCCTCCCTTCACCATAGAACCATTTCGCCTCTCTGTAATTCTGATATTTAGGGCTTCACATCACACTCCTATATACTATTTATTTTATCTCCTATTTTTAATATGCATTGATACATTGTGTTTTCACAATCTTATATTTAAACTAATTTTTTTCCTCTTCTATAACTTCTAACATGCTACTCTGTGACTATCTATATTGACCTTCATATCACAGGTCAGGGATTCCTCACACTTTACCATGGTGGGTTATATGAGAATAGGCATGAAGCCACAAACATGATTCTCCGTCTTGAGAGAAATCAGTCTCTTTTAAAGACAAGTTCTAATCTCACTCGTGTTACTTTTCTTTTATCTTCATCTATATATTTTTTCCATCTTTATCTAATTACTTTTTCCATTTAAATCCTTCCATAATTCTTAAAGGAACTCAGTCAGGTCATTTGTCAGTATGATACTAATAGTACCCTTGAACAGTGCCTGGGCAGACTTTTTAGAATATGTAAAAAAAACGTTAATGTACCCTTTGTAATTTTCTTGTTAAGTATTTTTACACACTTTAGGCAGCTGTCTGCACTAGTCCGGCTCATTGCTTTCAATGCTGAATAGTGCCCAGTATGTAAATGTTCATTTATTATTCACTCCTTCCCAGTCAGCTATTCTCTCCCTCCCCCTGTTCTCTGTGTCTCACACCTGCTTTCAGTTTCACTTTGGATGTATGCTTGCAGAGAAGGGCAGTGCAGAGCAAGGATGTCACTACATGAATATTCATTCTTTGGGGAGTGGCAGCAGAGCAGTGATCACTCACTATGATTGAAGATGGAATTAATCTCTTTATTTGCAGTTTACAGAGGATAGAGGGCATATATAGACTGTGTGGAGAATTATTAGGCAAGTTGTATTGTAGACGATTATTTTTATTATTGATCAACAACTATGTTCTCAATCAACCCAAAAGACTCAAATATCAAAGCTTAATATTTTTGAAGTTGCAGTGTTTTTTTTTTTAGATTTGGCTATTAGGAGGATATCTGTTTGTGCAGGTAACTATTACTGTGCAGAATTATTAGGCAACTTAATAAAAACCAAAATATTCCCATCTCACTTGTTTATTTTCACCAGGTAAACTAATATAACTGCACAAAAATTGAGAAATAAACATTTGTGACATGCAAAAACAAAACCCCCAAAAATAGTGACCAATATAGCCACCTTTCTTTATGATGACACTCACAGCCTTCCATCCATAGATTCTGTCAGTTGCTTGATCTGTTTACGATCACATTGCGTGCAGCAGCCACCACAGCCTCCCAGACACTGTTTGAGAGGTGTACTTTTTCCCTCCCTGTAGATCTCACACTTTATGAGGAACCTCAGGTTTTCTATGGGGTTCAGATCAGGTGAACAAGGGGCCATGTAATTATTTTTTCTTCTTTAGACTTTACTGGCCAGCCACGCTGTGGAGTAGTTGGATGCATGTGATGGAGCATTGTCCTCCATGAAAATCATGTTTTTCTTGAACCGTACCGACCTCTTCCTGTACCACTGCTTGAAGAAGTTGTCTTCCAGAAACTGGCAGTAGGTCTGGGAGTTGAGCTTCATTCCATCCTCAACCGAAATAGTCCGACAAGTTCATCTTTGATGATACCAGCCCATACCAGTACCCCACCTCATCTTGCTGGCGTCTGAGTTGGAGTGGAGCTCTCTGCCTTTTACTGATCCAGCCTCTGGCCCCCATTCAAAGAGTCACTCTTATTTCATCAGTCAATAAAACCTTTGAAAAATCAGTCTTAAGATATTTCTTGGCCCTGTCTTGACGTTTTATCTTATTATTCTTGTTCAAAGGTGGTCGTTTTTCAGCCTTCCTTACCTTGGCCATGTCCCTGAGTATGGCACACCTTGTGTTTTTGATACTCCAGTAAGTTGCAGCTCTGAATATTGCAAAACTGGTGGCAAATGGCATCTTGGCAGGTTCACGCTTGATTTTCCTCAATTCATAGGCAGTTATTTTGGGGCCTTTTTTGCCCAACGCGCTTCTTGCGACGCTCTTGGCTATTTGACATGAAATGCTTGATAGTTTGGTGATCACGCTTCAAAGTTTGGCAATTTCAAGACTGCTGCATCGGTCTGCAAGACATCTTACAATTTTGGACCTTTCAGAGACCGTCAAGTTTCTCTTCTGACCCATTTTGCCAAAGGAAAGGAAGTTGCCTAATAATTAAGCACACCTTATATAGGGTATTTATGTCATTAGACCACACCCTCCTCATTACAGAGATGCACATCACCGATTTAATTAATTGGTAGTTGGCTCCTATACAGCTTGGAGTAGGACAACATGTATAAAAAGTATCATGTGATCAAAATACTCATTTGCCTATTGATTCTGCACACAGTGTAAATAAAATATATGAATACAAAGAGCTTCACCAAAGGAATTAGAAAATTATATCAGTTACATATGGATTTTCGACCTGACAGATTCCCTTTAACATCTTTCTATCACTATCATTTTCATATCAATCTGCTTGATCATGTTTTAATTTTCTTTTCTGCTCCCTTTTCCTTTCCCACTTTTTTCTCATTTTTTTCTTCCCTTTATTAACCACTTCACTTTCTCACACTTTGACACTTTTTCATTTCCTCCTCCTCCCTTTTAGAGGCTTTTCTCGTGCTTTTTGAAGCCCTTTTTTTACCATTAAAAGCCTCCAGTTGTACCCTGAATGCTTGTTTTTTGACACCCCAAGAAAAATGCCAATATGGCGCAGAAACACCTTGAGATAAAAAAAAGCAGTTTGGAATCCCATAGCACAGCCCACCTAAACATGACAGCTTCCATTTTTGTCATTATACATCTGGAAGAACCAACTATGGGTCAGAAGCAGCTGTTTCCACCCTTTTATAGACGACGTGCCTGCACATACCTTCAGATGAGCGCCACCATCAGTTACACTTTTCTTTTACCAGACAATATTGCCCTATTTTTTGTGTGCTCTCCTGCCCCTCCCCAGAGGTTCTCAGTAATGTGTAAAAGTTCATTCTCATTATCTCTTCATCTCACCTGGTTATTCTGTGTTTGAGGTAATGTATAATCCTCTTGTGTAGTGAACTTGATAGGATATCCTACAACACAAACACATTTTTTTATATACATATTCTATACAAACTTCATTTCTCCCAACTTAGGCTGGTTTCACACAGGTATGTTTTGAATCCAGGGGGATGCAAGTACAGCCTGCATCCCTCCGGATTCTCCCGGACTCTCATTTAAATTGTAAAAACTGATGCACCCACACCGGTATTATCACTGATCTGTATCTGGGATCAGTGATAATACCGGTGCAGGAGCGTATAGTTGCTTACGGCTGCATACCTTTTTCCGCCAGATTAGGGACAAATGACACAACTCTTAGGGGGCATGTCATTTAGAACTGTGTTCTGGGCATGCGCAGACTAAAAACCCGGATCCGGCATCCGGATCCAACACAAAATCGGAGTCTGTCGGAGCTGGGTTACATAGGGACACATTTTTCTTCAACCCGGACTGCCACTAATCCGGGTGTTCCAGTTTTTTGTCACGGACACCAAAATCGCAACAAAATGCAGTTTTAGTCTCAGTGCAAAAACTGATGACACCCGGATCAGGGACAAACAAGAAGAACTAGATGCACTTGCAAGTGCCTGAGACTCCATTGAAAGTCAATGGGGCTGAGAATGGATGCAGGTGCATCTAGTTTCAACTGGAATCACACTGATGGCAAAAAACGCTAGTGTGAAACCAGCCTTACAGTATCTAGTATAATACAATCAGTGTCTATTGCTATCTAATAGGAGATAATGCTCATAATTGTAGTAGAAAGGTTTATAATGTTTACAATAATAAGTGACCCAGAAGATGAGTAATATTCTAATTATCTCAACTAAGGCTGGCTGCACACCACGGTTTGATCCAGTCCGGGGCTGTCCGGTCTAAACCAGACAGCCCCGGACCGGTTTTTGGCCCCATAGTATCCTATGGGGCCGGATGGGGCCAGTTTCATCTCTGCGGTGGAATCCAAGAGAAATCGGATTATTCTCACCAGACACAAAAATGTTGCTTGCAAGGTTTTTGTGTCCGGGGAGAAAAATCACCCCAAAAAGCCGGATGCCGAATTATCCCGGATCCGGGGCAATCCGGTTCTCCCTAACATGGGAGTCTATGGAGCCGGATTGCCCCGGTCTGGGTGAATCCGGGAACCAGATACCGGCGGCTGGACGTCGCTATTGTTTCAGGACCGCGGCTAGCATGGAGCTAGCCGCGATCTTGAAAAATCAGCAGCTGCAGCTGCAATTACAGCCATCCGGCTGCACACAGGACCGGAGGGCACATTTGGCCCTCCGGTTCTGTGTGCTGATCCGGTCCGGGGCTGTCAGGTTCATTCCTGACAGCCCCGGGCAGGACTGCGCCGTTGTGTGAAGCCAGCCTAAGAAATATACTGAGAAAATAAAGCCTTACCATAGCTCTGTGACGATGCATTCTCTGAAGATGATTGCAAATTATACCTTGAATGAAAGACAAAAAGGACAAAATAATCATTGTGAGAATTGTATATATATGTTTGTATTACTGTTATGGTTTTCAAACATTTCGTTATACTTTGTGATTCAATTCCATATTGTTTTCAATATCAAAATTTAAAGGGATTGTCTTTAATGTCCTATCGATTAGCTGATACATAGGCTCCCATTCATCATTGGCTTTTTATCTAAAGTCACTTTTCTTTTTTGTCTTGTGGTATCAGTTGCCATTTTGGTGCTAAATTCATCAAAATGGTGCACGAGATTCATGAATTTGGCAGATAAAAGTGCGCACTTGTTTTTGTCTTGAACTGTTTTCATGACTTTTGCGCAAGAAGCCATAAAAATTGTGCAAAAACAATGGCTCAATCAAAAATACAGCAGGCGAGACTGGAGTGAAATTATACCAAATTTTGTGACTTTAAAAAGATGCAAATGAGTCAGGCTAAACCGTCTAGAATTGCTTATTTCTGCCCACAGACTTTAACTCCTTCACCCCACGGCAATTTTTCATTTTTTGTTTTTCCCTCCCCTTCTTCCAAGAGCCATAACATTTTTATTTTTCCGTCAATATAGACATATGAGAGCTTGTTATTTTGCAGGACGAGTTGTACTTTCTAAGTACATTATTAATTTCACCATATAGTGTATAGGAAAGGGGGAACAAAATTGGTGAAATTGCAAAAAAAAGTGAACTCACACAATTGTTTTGTCTTTTTTTATTCATCATATTCACTATATGGCAAAACTGACATATCAGTATGATGCCTTGGGTTGGAATGAGTTCGTAGATACTAAACATGTATACTTTTACTTTTATCTAAGTGGTGAAAAAAAAATCAGATTTCAAAAAATAAATAAATAAAATTGACTTTTGCGCCATTTTCTGTGATCGATAGCGTTCTCATTTTTCGGGATCTGGGGCTGCGTGATGGATTATTTTTTGTGGCTTTAGCTGACATTTCTAATAACATTATTTTTGGGTAAATACGCTGTTTTGATCACCTGTTATGGCATTTTATTGCAATGTTGCAGCGACCAAAAAAACATTAGTTTGGCATCTGGACTTTTTTTCCATTACAGATTTGACTACCGTAATTGATTTTATATTTTGATAGATCAGGCATTTCCACAGTGATACTAAATATTTGTATTTTTCTTTTTAAGTTTTATTTTCAATGGGGTAAAAGATGTGTGATTTGAACTTTTATGTTTTTTTAACTTTTTTCATACTTAAAAAAAAAATCACTTTTTTATATTACACGCCCATTTATGGTGCCTCAACATCTGATTGCTCCTGTTGTTCACAACATGATGATGCACATCTCTGAACAGCAGAAATGATCGATTTCTGATGAAGCATCACTAACAGAAAGTGAGTCATGACAGCAACTTGGCTCATCAGCTGACCCTATGCTATCTTGGCCACACATCGAAGCCCCACCATGTTAGCAGAGAAAAGCGAGATCCCTACTGCACCACTGTAGAATACGCTGTCAGTGACTGACAGCGCAATCTAAAGGACTGGCTGTGTCGAACAAATCGCTGATCCACCTGTACTTGTTAGCTGCACATGCTCGCTGATTAGATTGGTGCTGGTAAAGATGCGTGGACAAAAAATTCTGAAAAAACTCACCATAAAGATAGCCATTAAAAACATCCATTGCACTTATCAGGAGGCTGTTAGGGGGTAAATGACCAATTCATGAACTGGTTCATAGATAGAAGCAGCTTGTTAGTTTTATTGTTTGTTTATTTGCAATGGATGTTGCTCTAATTGTGAAAATGGACACAGACCAAAAATGAATGAAAATCATATCCAGCACACTAATGTTTTTTTCTTGCATGCAATAGAAAATGAATGATTGTATTGGATCTTAGTGTAGGTAGCAGGGCTGTGGAGTCAGAGTCATGGAGTCGAAGCCAATTTTGGTGGAGTCGGAAAAAATGGACCAACTTGACTTCTAAAATATTTAAAGGGAACCTGACATGTAGTTTAGGCCCCCTTACCTATCACTACCTGTCCTGCAGCTTCCTACCACATTACTAACCATCCCTGTCTGACCTAATAGGGATTTATAAAAGTTCAAAAAAGCTATTTATAAACTTACAGCTGCACTGTCGTGTGGGTGTTCCTAGATGGCTGGCCGCTGGGTGGGTAGTCTCTCTGGGTCCGCTTTTCCCCCTCTTCGCTGCTTCAATCACGCCCCAGTGGGGGTGATCATTCTTTCAAGAGCGAGCCCTGATTTAAATTTCCAGCCTCCTTCTTCTGGGTATGACGGGCTACTGGTGGCCGCAGCACGTCTTTTCCGGTCCTGCACAGTGTGGTGGATGTATTGTGTGCACAGGCCAACTTTGGAATGCCCACTGCAAATGCTCCGGAGCCGATCTGTATGCCAATACACCCACCACACTGCACAGGACTGGAATTGATGCTGCGCCAGCAGTGCGTCATAACTGGAAGAAGCAGGCAAGAAATTGAAACCCTTTGGGTTTTAGGGGTGACTGGGAGGGTGGTCATTTTTGGTCTGGTGTTATTCTGTTTTGCACATGCACTCGGCATTTTTCTAAAATAAAAGTATCAAGTTTTTTAAATTCCTGACCGGTCTTTATTGCTCGCTGGATGTTTCCTTTTCTTCCAATAAAATATTGGAATCTGTGAGTTGAGAGACAGCCATGCCAAGGTGGCAGAAGATGACAACCCCCGTTAACCCAAGGTATAGAAGAAAGAAGGGGCTAGACCAATAATAGAATTGCCACCGCAGAAGTTAGAGCCAAAAGAGGAAACAAAGCATGTATAAATTCTCTTGTTAAGAAAGGCGCTGAAGAAAGATGCCAGAGAGACCACCAAAGATGTACTGCAGATAGTGGGTGTGATGGGTTTAGAGGTAGTGAATCCTCTGTTAACCCGAAACTGAGATTCCCAGACAAGAGACCCAATAGAATATGAAACTGTACAGAGTCAGATCTTTTCTTAGATAGAGAAGCAATTGACTTGCACTGCTGTATTGATTTCTGGGGTGGGGGAGGTCTGACAAAGTGACAAATCGGAAATGTGAGTTGATGAAGTCTGATAGTGAGTGGTTCACAAAGAAAAAGTCAGTGACAGTGACGGAATGTAGGTCCGTAAGGAATGAGCTGACATTTATGACTCACGTTCATGGAGTTGACGCTCGTAGTCGAGTTACAAGGGGTACCTGACTGCTTGGGCAAGATAAGATGGATGCCCTGTCATGGGGAACAGGTTCAATGACAAATGTTCACCCCTACAGGTTTGAACAGGGGAGAGGGTGTATGAGGTATACCAGTAATGTGTATGGCTGGTATGCTTGCACAGATGGAGATCTGATGTGATATGGAACCAGACAGTTAACTGGGACTTAAAGTACCAGAAATCTTATTTTTTATTTTAAGGACTGGTTTTATGGGATGTTCAGAAATGATGGGAGGGACTAAACATCCACATACTTCCCATAGGTGTGTCAGTGATATAATGAGACTACTGATGGATCATATGGTCTGTGATGTAAGGAAGGTCTTAATTTCCTGTTTGGAACACATGGCAAACAGGCATGACTGAGAATGGAGCTGGCCTTGGGGTGCTTGAAAGACACACAGTCAGGAGACTGGGTCTTTTTGCTTGGCAAGCAGTCATCCTTGGAAGGCACGAGAACTAGAGGCCACATGTACAGTGGCTTAAAGCTACAGCTCTGATGGAGCAGAGCTGATAAAAGTGGCTAGACCCCGCAAAGGTAAAAAGACTATGTTTAATATGGACATTGATTTTGTTACCTTGCTGAGGGATGTATCCGAAGCCAGGTGGGTGTAGCTGCTATTGAAAGGTTCTGGACTGAGTGTGCTCAGAGTGTCAAGAGTGGGAGAAGAGGGTAGTATTGACAATCCAAAAGAATGGGCAGCACTTTGAACACATTTTATAAGTAATCATAAACTTGCAAATATCTCAAGAAGGAATAAAGTTATGTTAAAACCAAGCACACCATTGTTTTTCTCAAGAAATTGTCAATACGTTTGATGTGTCACATGACCCTCTTCTCATTGAAGAAAATAAAGTTAGATCCAAAATGGCCAACTTCAAAATGGCCACCATGGTCACCACTCATCTGGAAAAAGAGTTCCCCCTCCCATACACTAATACGCCACAAACAGGAAGTTGATATCACCCACCATTCCCATTTTATTTAGGTGCATCCATATAAATGACCCACCCTGTATAGTGTATAGCCAGTGTTATGGTGACTTTACTAAACCGGCTGGACTTGTTTGTTTTGAAACTGTTGCTACATGCTTTAATTGTGCAGGTGAGTGTTCACCAACACGCTAAGTAAGTGCTACCGTGTTTCCCCGAAAGTAAGACAGGGTCTTACATTCTTTTTGTGGCCAAAAGTGGCCCCCTGTCTTACTTTCAGGGGGGGGCCTTATATTGGAGGCCCCACCATCCATCCATCCATCCACACACTGCAGCCATCCATCCACACATTCCCACACATACAGACACATGCATACACATATATACACACCACACACACCACACACACACACATAGCACTGCTTCTTACCGGGTCCGGTGTGGGGTCCCCGATGGTCCTGTGCTGTCCTCTGTGCTCCGGTCGGTCCCCGAGATGATCCGCTGCCGTCCGCCGTGTTCCAGTGCCGTTTTGCACCGGTATTGCCGGTCCTAGGCTCCATGGTCCCTGCTCTTCCGGAGTTCAGGCCGCAGCTCCGCCCAGGTTATAGTGTGGGCCAATCACCATAGCGGCGCTTGCTTCTGAGCACCGCTATGCTGATTGGCCCACACTATGACCTGGGCGGAGCTGCGGCCTGAACTCCGGAAGAGCAGGGACCATGGAGCCTAGGACCAGCAATACCAGTGCAAAACGGCACCGGAACACGGCGGACGGCAGCGGATCATCTCGGGGACCGGACCGGAGCACAGAGGACGGCACAGGACCATCGGAGACCCCACACCGGACCCGGTAAGAAGCGGTGCTACCGTATGTGTGTGTGTGACTGTGTGTGTGGTGTGTATATATGTGTATGCTTGTGTCTGTATGTGTGTATGTATGTATGTACCCCCCCCCCCTCGTGTTTCCCCGATAGTAAGACCCCCCTCCCCCCTAACCTGTCTTACATTCGGGGGGGTCTTACATTAGCAGACCCCCCCGTCCCCCCACCCTGTCTTACTTTCGGGGGGGTCTTACTATCGGGGAAACACGGTATCTCACAATGGGTATTCCTATCTCTTTCATTTTTGGCATATACAAAGGGTATAGCATAAATGTACAGTATATAGTAAATTTATAGTAGATGCAGGTTCCTTCAATGGGACCTTTAACTTTCAAGATAATGTGGCCGCACAGAGGTGGTTGAAATTCACATTCAAATGAAGGGAAATCCAACCAGCTTACAACTGATGTCGGTGCACATTGGTGGAATCCACATCTAGTATACATTCAAAGAATGGTCTTTGAATATACAATAAATGTACAAGATGGAAATATCAGTACCTGAGATGAGGTAGTGATGCTGAAATCTGTTCTATAGTCAGGGCCGGTTTTAGGCAAAGTGGGGCCCTGGGCAAAAGGTTAAAGTGGGCCCTAAATGCTCACATATTGCACCATCACACTCAGACATTTAGGTTACATTTACAAGCACTGAATTCAGACTGGTGAATGAGCGAGATCTATAATATTCAAGTCATTCAGCACTTGTTTCCGGCCTTTTTACACCAGATGATGAAGAATGATGGGTGCAGAACAATCACCGGTAGAGCAATCTGTCCTCTACAGATTCATGTTATCGGCAGCACTTCTGCAGTCTGCAGCCGGCGATCTGCTGTCGAGAGCAAAGATTTTTGTTCCTCCATAAACATCCAATCACCCAATGATGAGCCGCATTTTGCTCGTTTCTTGGGCGATTGCCGACCTGTTTACTCCTATGAACTCTCGTCTGTGCTGGTGGGATTTATAAATGTGGATGTTACATACACACAACACACGGTATGTGACACAAACACTATATATTACACGTATACACTGAGCACACACACATAGACACACACATCCATTCCCATCATTGTCTGCGTCATACAGCCCGGCTCCTCCAGGGAGAGTCGCTCTTTCTAACCACTTATCCTCTGACATATGGCAATTACAAGGATTTTATAACTTTTACCACTGAGCGATTTTTTGTTTTTACCTCACCTTTTCCAAGAGCCAGAACTTTGTTATTTTTCCTTAGTTGCTTCATAAGTTGATTATGTAGGTCAGAATAAGAAGATCACGAACATTTTTTTTATTTCAATCATAAAAATCCCCCAGAACTTTGTAAAAAAAAAAAAAAAAAAAAAAACTTTGCTTTATTCGCCATTTTCCGAGACCCATGATGTTTTAATTTTTGAAGATACAGGGCTATGTGAGGGTTACTTTATGTGCCCTGAGCTGACATTTTTACTGATTTCATTTTGAGTCAGATACAACATTTTGATAGCCGTTTATTGCATTGTATTGTAACAACGTAGTGGCCCAAAAACATAAATCTGGCGTTTTTATTTTTTCCCGTTACGCCATCTAGCAATTGGATTAATTTACTTCATATATTGATAGCTTAGATTCTTACGAACGCAGCAATACCAAATATGGGTATTTTAAACATTTTTGACTGTTTTATTGCTATTTTCAGTTCTGCTCCTTTGGGGCCCCTAAGAGAGGGGGGGGGCCCTGGGCAACTGCCCAGTCTGCCCCCCCTAACACCGACCCTGTCTATAGTATACATGATAATATAATCTATGAATAGCTGTCATAAAGGTTATATCAATAAAACACTTTAAAATAACACAAATAAAATATTGTTGGAAAAGTAACATATATTTGTTAAAACAGAAATTAAATAAATTCCAGATTAGGGTGAAGGAGAGAAATAAAAGCTGCTTTTTCTGTGATTTATTTCTAGAATGTGAAAATGACAAAGCCTCGCTGAAAATAGGATGTGTGAACTGGCTTCTTCAAGAGAATATCCCCATCCATATGGCGTAAATCCACACAGGAGATCACGCTGTGCAGGAGCCTGGAGATATAGGTGCAGCATGTCCGATATGGATGTGGATTGTCTACATGTTTAGTGCTAAAGTCCTGCGCTCTAGGTGTAAAACGTAAAAATAGACACATAACACACATGCAATAACTCCCAATATTGTAATTCACGAGCTTCACAGCAGAAGGTGCAACTACAATTTGTATTAGCTGAGAAAGAGTGGGATTTATACTGATTACACTAATCACTAAGCAGGATCTGGTTAGGAAGGCGTATTAGTGCCTCTAAGTACCACGTCCAGCTCATTAGGCCGCGTTATCCACTAAGCAGGTTAACCTTACGAAAGATGAAATTTTAGTGTTATGATATCATACACTGCATTAAACACAGGAAAATCTTGAATGGTATTCCTAATCCACATAATACATAGGTCATGCTTATGCAAACTGCATGCTGGGAGCATGTGTGTGTGGATATATATATAAAAACAATAGATGTATATATACATATATGCAGCTATAGTTGGATATATACATATACTGTATCTATCTATCTATCTATATATATATATACATATATATATATTATATATAGGTGCATGACTTAGAATATCTCAGAAAATTAAAGTAGGGAGAATCAAGGCTTACAAACTGTGCTGCCGTATTCCATGAGACATCAAAGGGTGCGTATGATATTGATTTCTTAGTCAATGTGTTCCAGGGCTCCCTGAAATGCCCTGAAACATGGTAATATGATATTGATTTGTCCCGAGTAAGGGGCCAGGGAGCCCTGAAACACGTTGTCTAATAAATCAATATTATATTCACCCTTTGATGTCTTGTGGAACACAGCAGCACAGTTTTTAACCCTTCATCCTCCCAACTCCATATGCTTTATGCAGGGGACTGCATCAGCCATTATATGCTTTTATGGTGGTTGTTACTCTCACAACCACACAAGGTGAAGCCTCTGATCCTTATTTAGGTAATATTTTATCTCTCAGACCCTTCATCCTCCCTACTTTACTTTTCTGAGATAATGATCTTTGGGTTTTCATTGACTGTAAGCCACAATCATCAACATTTACAGAAATAAACACTTGAAATAGATCATTGTTTGTAATTACTCTATATAATATATGTGTTTCACTTTTTGTATTTACAGTCATGGCCAAAAGTATTGACACCCCTGCAATTCTGTCAGACAATACTCTGTTTCTTCCTGAAAATGATTGCAATCACAAATTCTTTGGTATTATTATCTTCATTTAATTTGTCTTCAATGAAAAAAACACAAAAAGAATTGTCCTAAAGCCAAATTGGATATAATTCCACACCAAACATAAAAAAGGGGGTGGACAAAAGTATTGGTACCCTTTGAAAAATCATGTGATGCTTCTCTAATTTGTGTAATTAACAGCACCTGTAACTTACCTGTGGCACCTAACAGGTGTTGGCAATAACTAAATCACACTTGCAGCCAGTTGACATGGATTAAAGTTGACTCAACCTCTGTCCTGTGTCCTTGTGCGTACCACATTGAGCATGGAGAAAAGAAAGAAGACCAAAGTACTGTCTGAGGACTTGAGAAACCAAAGTGTGAAGAAGCATGAGCAATCTCAAGGCTACAAGTCCATCTCCAAAGACCTGAAAGTTCATGTGTCTACCGTGCGCAGTGTCTTCATGAAGTTTAAAGCCCATGGCACTGTGGTTAACCTCCTAGATGTGGACGGAAAAGAAAAATTGACAAGAGATTTCAATGCAAGATTGTGCAGATGGTGGATAAAGAACCTTGACTAACATTCAAACAAGTTCAAGCTGCCCCGCAGTCTGAGAGTACAACAGTGTCAACCTGTACTATCTGTTAGCGTCTGAATGAAAAGGGACTGTATAGTAGGATACCCAGGAAAAACCCCACTTCTTACCCCGAGACATAAAAAAGCCAGGCTGGAGTTTGCCAAAACTTACCTGAGAAAGCCTAAAACATTTTGGAAGAATGTTCTCTGGTCAGATGAGACAAAAGTAGAGCTTTTTGGGCAAAGGCATCAACATAGAGTTTACAGGAGAAAAAAAGAGGCATTCAAAGAAAAGAACACGGTCCCTACAGTCAAACATGGCGGAGGTTCCCTGATATTTTGGGGTTGCTTTGCTGCCTCTGGCACTGGACTGCTTGACCGTGTGCATGGCATTATGAAGTCTGAAGACTACCAACAAATTTTGCAGCATAATGTAGGGCCCAGTGTGAGAAAGTTCGGTCTCCCTCAGAGGTCATGGGTCTTCCAGCAGGACAATGACCCAAAACACACTTCAAAAAGCACTAGAAAATGGTTTGAGAGAAAGCGCTGGAGACTTCTAAGGTGGCCAGCAATGAGTCCAGACCTGAATCCCATAGAACACCTGTGGAGAGATCTAAAAATGGCAGTTTGGAGAAGGCACCCTTCAAATATCAGGGACCTGGAGCAGTTTGCCAAAGAAGAATGGTCTAAAATTCCAGCAGAGCATTGTAAGAAACTCATTGATGGTTACCGGAAGCGGTTGATTGCAGTTATTTTGGCTAAAGGTTGTGCAATTAAGTATTAGGCTGAGGGTGCGAATACTTTTGTCTAGCCCATTTTTGGAGTTTTGTGTGAAATGATCAATGTTTTGCTTTTTGCTTCATTCTCTTTTGTGTTTTTTCATTGAAGACAAATTAAATGAAGATAATAATACCAAAGAATTTGTGATTGCAATCATTTTCAGGAAGAAACTGAGTATTATCTGACAGAATTGCAGGGGTGTCAATACTTTTGGCCACAACTGTATTTGAGTGTTGTTTTGTTTGTTTGTCATGATTCTATAATTATTTCCTCCGAATTGAGTGATTCCATAATATTTCCCCCTGCTTGGTCTACAAAAAAAAATAACTTTAGTTTTGTGCCATGTCTGTGATCTGCTTTTTTTCTGCCACATTAAACAACTGAATGAACATCCTCCGAGCCAGGTGATCAGTGCCGGGACAAGGCATTTTGGTGCCCTAGGCAGGTAAGGCAAACGGCGCCCCCCTGTGGCCACGCATTGGGCAATAAAGTCCACTTTTTTCTATTTTTTGTGCTGTTTTTCCTTTTTTTACACTCTCTCTATTATATATTACACACACACACACATACACACTTGAGACTGCTGTGGGCTGAATACACAATAGCTGTATCAGTCACGGTTCTGACGATTCTTGGTGCCAGCATCAATCTGTCCACGGTGTTTCTGGAGAGCTGCAGCTTGCTTCAGGGTGCCCCCTTCCTGATCACCAGCGCTCCGGCATTCAGCCTGCTGAGCACTCAAACAACCCGGTGCACACTTCCAGTTAGCGGTTCATCACTTCCGGTTAGCGTTATAGAAATGAAGTTGCAACATCGTAGGATCAACGGTGTTTATTCCCTCTTCGTGTGGTCTTACATGGTGCGGGTGGGAGGTCGGGGGGGTTCTCAAAGGCGATGGCCGTTTCACACCGCAAGTGGCGCTTCAACAGGCATATAGTCCACCATATGCCTGTTGACTAAATGCCTGTTGAAGCGCCACCCCACAAAGAGTGAATAAACACCGCTGATTGTGTGTTGCAACTTCTTTTCTATAACGCTAAACACAATAGCTGTATATACAATAGAGAATACAGAATAGAGACAGCTGCTACCTGTATACACAATAGAGATGGCTGCGGACCGTATACACAATGGAGACTGCTGCTGACTATACATACAATAGAGAATACACAATAGAAACTGCTGCTGGACATACACAATAGAGAATACACAATAGAGACTACTGCTGACCGTACGCAATAGAGAATACACAATAGAGACTACTGCTGGCCGTACGCAATAGAGATGGCTGCCAGCCATATAGACAACATCCCAACAGCTTCCCTCCATTCCGACAGCCTCCCTCCATCCTGACGGCCTCCCTCCTTCTTTCCTCCATCCCGACAGCCTCCTTCCATCCTTCCTCCATCCCGACAGCCTCCTTCCATCCTTCCTCCATCCCGACAGCCTCCCTCCATACTTCCGCCATCCCAACAGCGATCCTCCATCCTGACAGCCTCCCTCTATCCCAATAGCCTATTCCATCCTGACAGCCTATCTCCATCCTTCCTCAATACCAACAGCCTCCCTCCATCCTGACTGCATCCCTCCATCCTGACAGTCTCCCTGTCTCCCCCACAGCCTCCCTGTCTCCCCCACAGTCTCCCTGTCTCCCCCTCAGCCTCCCCCACAGCCTCCCTGTCTCCCCCAAGCCTCCCTGTCTCCCCCACAGTCTCCCTGTCTCCCCCTCAGCCTCCCCCACAGCCTCCCTGTCTCCCCCACAGCCTCCCTGTCTCCCCCACAGCCTCCCTGTCTCCCCACAGTCTCCCTGTCTCCCCCTCAGCCTCCCTGTCTCCCCCACAGACTCCCTGTCTCCCCCACAGCCTCCCTGTCTTCCTCACAGCCTCCCTGTCTCCCCACAGTCTCCCTGTCTCCCCCTCAGCCTCCCTGTCTCCCCCTCAGCCTCCCTGTCTCCCCCTCAGCCTCCCTGTCTCCCCCACAGTCTCCCCCTCAGCCTCCCTGTCTCCCCCACAGCCTCCCTGTCTCCCCCACAGCCTCCCTGTCTCCCCCACAGCCTCCCCCTCAGCCTCCCTGTCACCCCCACAGCCTCCCTGTCTCCCCCACAGCCTCCCTGTCTCCCCCACAGCCTCCCTGCCTCCCCCACAGCCTCCCTGTCTCCCCCACAGCCTCCCTGCCTCCCTGTCTCCCCCACAGCCTCCCTGTCTCCCCCACAGTCTCCCTGTCTCCCCCACAGCCCCCCTGTCTCCCCCACAGACTCCAGCATAACGTACCATTGTGGGGAGCTGTGGATGCGGAGCAGGGGTGCCGGAGCCCGGAGGGCACATCTGCAGGACGCTGCCTGCGAGGAGTAGCTGCGGGCCTACGGCAGGGAGCGGTGGGCGCCGCCATGTTCTTTGAGGCCGGCGCCCACTAACAGTACAGCCAGTCGGTGGAATCTGAGACTTCAACAAAATGGCCGCTGCCATTGTGTAGAGGTCTCAACCTCTATTGACCGGCTGTACAGTTAGTGGGCGCCAGCCACAAAGAACATGGCGGCGCCCACCGCTCCCTGTCGCAGCTTCTCCCCGCAACTCCAGGGCCGGGCGGCGGTGACCGGACTCCGGTCAGGCTAGAATGCGCCCTGCAGAAGATGGCGCCCTAGGCGACCGCCTAGGTTCGCCTAGCTGTCGTCCCAGCCCTGCAGGTGATTCCATAATTTTTGCCAGGGGTTGTAGTAGTAGATAGCAGTTATACCTGGGCACTTCTTTCTGTAGATTATGTATGTGTATATTGTAAGATAAATGCAGTGGCACACAGCCATCATCTCTCTTATCAGAATCATTCACTTTTCTTCACCATTTGACCTAGCTTGTCTTGATAACTTGTTCCATCCACTATTCATCGCTGCAGAATGTAATATACGGACATCTTTAATCTACACAAACAATTCATCCTGCAAAAAACAAGCCCACTTACTGCTATGTTGATGCAAAAATAGGAAAGTTATGAAGATGGGCAGGAGAAAACGAAAGCACAAACATGTTGCCGGAAGGGGTTTTGCATCATCCTGTGTAAAAGAATCTCAAAGAAGCACTGATCCACTTGTTACATCGTCCATTAACGTTGGTTATGGGATGGAATCTGCTGTATTATCCCCAACTTTAGACAGACCCGGGATGTTTCATCCCACAGTGCCAATACTTTTGTCCACCCCCTTTTTTATGCTTGGTGTGGAATTATATCCAATTTGGCTTTAGGACAATTCTTTTTGTGTTTTTTCATTGAAGACAAATTAAATGAAGATAATAATACCAAAGAATTTGTGATTGCAATCATTTTCAGGAAGAAACTGAGTATTACCTGACAGAATGAATTGCAGGGGTGTCAATACTTTTGTCCACAACTGTACATTGTTAGTATTTTGTTGCACCACCTCTGGCTTTTATAACAGCTTGCAGTCTCTGAGGCTACCTTCACACCAAGGCAAGATCCGATCCGGGGCTGTCAGGGATTAACCTGACAGCCCCGCACCGGATCAGCACACACAAATATGCCCTCCGGTCCAGTGTGCAGCCGGACGCAGCTGCCGCTGCAGATGAATTAGGACCGCGGCTCGCGGGAAGCTAGCCCCAATCCTGAATTAACAGCGGCGTGCAGCCGCAGGTGTCCGCTTCCCAGATCCTCCGGGCCCGAGGCAATCCAGCCCCATAAGCTCCCATGTTAGGGTGCGCCGGATTGCCTCTGATCAGGGAGGATCCGTGAGAATCTGGGAGTATCCGATTTGGGGAGATTTTTCTCCCAGACACAAAAATCCAGCATGCTCCGATTTTGTTATATATCAATAAATGACGGCATCACCTGGACATGAAAAGGTGCTGGCAAAAAATATACATGAATAAAGGGATTAATTGCCGCGACACTGATCATGGTGTGAATGAACAAGCATATGGCTATGTTCAAGGCTATGTACAGCTAAGGTGGTATATATGACAATGAAACACAGTAAATGCTGCTATAGAATATAAAGAAAAGATGAGAGTCTTAGCTTCAACAATGGCCATTGGGGAAGAGCCCGGTAACTGTGCCAAAGTGCTCTCTACCTACCGGGTCCTAACGCACTGATGCTTCATGCGGTATGCAATTGCTAGTCTAGGATTTTTATGTCTGTGAGTTGCAATTAAAACCTGCTGGTATAGTGTGTCTATGACTGGGGCTACAGCAAGATGGAGTAAAGGGCGAAGCTACTGGGCTGGGGGAGGGGAAAGGGAGCTCGTCAAAAAAATTATACTGTATATCAATAAATGATGGCATCACCTGGACATGAAAAGGTGCTCCGATTTTGTGTCCGGGAGAAAATTCCGATTCCTCCCGGATTCTCCCAAAAATCCAAAAACCGGATGCCAAAAGACATTCATCTGGCCCATAGGGTTACTATGGGGCCGGAATCGGATCCGGGGGTGTCCGATTCACACCGGACAGCCTCGGATCTAAAAACCGTGGTGTGAAGGCACCCTGAGACATGGACTTAATGAGTGACAAACAATACACGTCATTAATCTGGCTCCAACTTTCTTTGATTGTTGTTGCCAGATCAGCTTTGCAGGTTGGAGCCTTGTCATGGAACATTTTCTTTAGCTTCCACCAAAGATTTTCAATTGGATTGAGATCCAGACTATTTGCAGGCCATGACATTGACCTTATGTGTCTTCTTTCAAGGAATGTTTTCACAGTTTTTGCTCTATGGCAGGATGCATTATCATGTTCATAAATGATTTCACCATCCCCAAACAACCTTTCAATTGATGGGATAAGAAAAGTGTCCAAAATATCAATGTAAACTTGGGCATTTATTGAAGATGTAATGACAGCCATCTCCCCACTGCCTTTACCTGACATGCAGAGACATATCATCAATAACTGTGGAAATTTACATGTTCTCTTCAGGCAGTCATCTTTATAAATCTCATTGGAACGACCTCTAACAAAATTTCCAGCATCATCACCTTGCCCAATGCAGATTTGCGATATATCTCTGAATATGACTTTCATCTAGTCATCCACAGTCCACGATACCTTTTCCTTAGCCCATTGTAACCTTGTTTTTTTCTGTTTAGGTGTTAATGATGGCTTTTATTTAGCTTTTGTGAATGTAAATCCCATTTCCTTTAGGTGGTTTCTTACAGTTTGGCCACAGACATTGACTCCAGCTTCCTCCCATTCGTTCATTTGTTTTGTGGTATATTTCCTGTTTTGGAGACATGTTGCTTTAAGTTTCCGGTCTTGACACTTTGATGTCTTCTTTGTTCTACCAGTATGTTTCCCTTTAACAACCTTCCCATGTTGTTTGAACTTGGACCAGAATTTTGACACAGCTGACTGTGAACAACCAACATCTTTTGCAACATTGCATGATGATTTAACCTCTTTTAAGAGTTTAATAATCCTCTCCTTTGTTTCAATTGACATCTCTCGTGTTGGAGCCATGATTCATGTCAGTCCACTTGGTGCAACAGCTCTCCAAGGTGTGATCACTCCTTTTTAGATGCAGACTAACGAGCAGATCTTATTTGATGCAGGTGTTAGTTTTGGGAATGAAAATTTACAAGGTGATCCCATAATGTTTTCCTCAAAATTGAGTGATTCCTATTTGTGCTCTTTTCTCTGTAGTTTCCCATCCAGCAGGCCGTGTGAGTCTATCAGGGGTGCTGTCCTGCTCCTTACAGCTCCAAGCTCTCTCTGCTACTGTGCTCTTGGGTCCACACTTGTGACCAGCAGACTTGTAATCCTCAGGTCCCTCAGATTTGGCTCCCAGGGCTTTCAATCCCTGAATTGCCCAGGACTTTAGTGTCCTCTTCTCTGCGTGAACCTGGGGTGAGCCTTCAGTAGCTCCAAACCTCAAGAGCTTCTATATGCTTGTGTGTCCTCTCCCTTCCGTTCCTCACACTACACTCCTCTCTCTGTCCCCTCACCCCAGCCAGAAGAGGCAGTCACCCTAAAAACAATATAAAGCATCACAGCAGGGATCGCACTGTATCTCATCCCCATTGGAGGTCCTGTGATGTTATCTAAACCTATCACACAGTTTAAGGTCAGGTATGGGCAGTCAAAAATCCCAGCAGATCTGGACTCAATTGTGGTTAGCAACCAGTAAAATTACTCCCCCCCACATACACACAAGAAAGGGGAATAGCCTCTGAACCCTAAGGTTGTGGTACTGCATTAGGTCACTGATCCATAGCAATCAATTACATAGCTTGTACAAGCATCAGTTCAATATAGAATCCCAGCAGTGATACAGCCTGATATGGGGGGAGAGAGGAATAAAGCGATATTTACACCTGTGTAGAGCTAGAAGTCCATGTGGAACGCTACCTGCGTTTCAAACTTTTGGTGTGCTCCTGGCTTTCTATATGTCATGTCTTTTTCTCGCTTTAAAATAATGTTGTCGTGACATGGTGAGCACCCATTATTAATTTATTGACATTTAGTGGTGCTCCTTTTTCTCTATCATAAATACAAAAGTATTTTGAGGCGCTGATTTCAGAAATGTAATCAGAACTTCTGTAGTACATAAAATTCCCGAGATATTTTTATTTTACCGTTATAATGATAAGTACTGTATATAGTGCATAATAATAAATTGCCACTTAGTGCATCTTATAATGCGAAAAGTACAGTAAGTAGGGGGTGCGTCTTATAATAATGCGAAACAACATGTTGTGTGGTGTGGGGGGGCCTGTGGAGCATTGTCCGGGGGCTGTCAGGAGGCTGCAGCTGCAGCTCCTTGGTCACATGGGGCCACTCATTATCTACTGTAATATGCACTGAATCCAGCTGTCAATCACCACCGGGAGCAGCACATATTACAGGGGGGGAACTGCAGCCCAGCTGCTGCGATACCGTGTGGATAGTCAGTGCTTTCCATGCAATGAAAGTGTGAAAAGCACTGACTATCCCTGGGAGGACGAGCATACTCACCGCTCTCCTCGCTCCCTGCTGTCTGCGCCATCCCCGCTGTCTTTGCAGGCATTCGGTCCTGTGGGCGTCACTGCAGAGTGATGTCATCGCTGCTCACAGGACCGGATGCCGGGCACAGCACAGAGAGCGGAGATGGCACGGACAACAGGGAGTGAGGAGAGGGGCGAGTATGCTTGTTTATTTTTTTTAAGTGGACAGTGCCAGCAATGGGGTTAAACAGTGCCAGCAATAGGAGTAAACAGTGCCAGCATGGGGGGAAACAGTGCCAGCATGGGGGAAACAGTGCCAGCATGGGGAAGGGGGGGGACTGTGCCAGCATGGGGAAGGGGGGGGGCTGTGCCAGCATGGAGAGACTTTGCCAGCATAGGGAAGTGTGCAAGGATGGGGGGCCAGTGTGCCAACATGAAGGCTATGTGATTTTTTCCTCTTTTCTTCATCAAACTTGGGGGTGCGTCTTATAATCCAGTGCATCTTATAAAGCGAAAAATTTGGTATATTATTCTTTTTATTTCAGAAGTGCATTTTTGGTAGAAGTAATGAATGAAATGCATAATATGGACTCGTTTTATTATAATATACAGCACTCAGGCTGGTTTCACACTGGCGTTAGTGACGATTGCGTTTGAACACAAAAGCGTAAATGCAGACACGAATGCATACATGCTGTGGCATACACAGCGTGTATTCCCCGGCTGTGTAGTGAATGAAAAGTCCATAGGAATGTATTGTACTGACTGCCCTATTTTAGGACACCATTGTAGCAGTCAGGGAGGAGAGAGAGAGATGTAGCATTTCCTTGGCAGTGCGGCACAATTCTCTTTCATTTTGGAGTTGTGCGCTTGTGGATGCTTGCATCTAAATCAAGCAACTTCGGACGCACAAAGATATGCAACGTGAAGCATTTTTTGTGAGTCCGAAATATACGCATTCAGACTCAAACGCACTCAGGCGCAGCCAAACGCATACACCGGGCGGTCCCATGTTAAACATGGGGACGCAGGATGCATGCACAGCCGCACACACTGAGCCGCCTGCCTACGCAGTGTGGACGAACGCTAATGTGAAAGCGGCCTTAAACCCTGTCTAATCATGCATTGCATTTCTTGTGCACTCTCAGGTGCCTATCGGACATGCCGTTCATATAAAGGAGACCTATGAGAATATGCAGCTTCTGCTCAATCACATTCAATACTCAAGGTACACATGGATTGTATGTGGTTATCTAAAGGTAGTTGCAATTTTTAGGTTTACAGCTGGGATACACTAAGTACTGTTGTTTCCTTTGCAAATGGGACAGTTGCACAAGAGATTTACATTATATCAGGAAGGACTGGCCACTACACAATAAATTGATTCCACGGCAGAAGAATGTAAGCATGTACCATTGGTAGATGAAAAGATGATATTCCTTATGTATTTGCACATCAAACTGGGATTAATGAATAATTTTGTCAAAGCAATGAACAAGTAAACTGAAGCCTTTGCTTACTTGCGACAGACGTTTGCACACATCAGGAATGCCAAGATAAAAGCGGGTGTTTTCATTGGCTCACAAATCTAAGAGCCAATGAAGATAGTAAGTTTGATGGTCTTCTGCATGGTGCACAACATGTCACATGGTCGGCCTTCAAAGAATGTTGTTTTCAACTTTCTAGGCAACCACAAGGTGCCACACTATGCTGAACAGGTTGAAAGTCTTCTTCAGGCTTACAAGTCAATGAAGTGCAACACGTCACTTAAAAAACATTTCCTTCATTCACGCCTGGACTTTTTCCCACCAAACCTCGGCACTGTCAGTGATGAACAAGGTGAAAGGTTTCATCAAGACATTTCCCAGATGGAGAATTGGTACAAAGGAAGGTGGAGTCCCTCGATGCTGGCGGACTATTGCTGAAATCTTGTCCGTGAATCATCAGACAGTGATTCTAAATGAAAATCAATGGCAAAACATTTCTAAACTTGATCACTGTTGCTCACTTTTGCATTCGGAAGATCACATGCCACTACAAATTTGACATTATTCAATGCATACATGTAATACATACATATAATTGCATTTTTCTCCAAAATCTTACGTGATATAGCAATTCTGAAATTATTTCTGAACTCAGCATGAAAATCCCAATGGGGTTCACCCAATTTCAAGCAGTAAAGAAAACCTTGTTGAACAGTGTTATGAGCTTTCTGTGTACACTGTGCATAGGCAGAAAGGTGCCAGTCAATAGGGGGGGCGGTTATACACAACTCATGACTATGAAGGATTACATAGCAGCAGGATTACTAGTTCTGTAGTGATAATCTGGTGATTAAACAATGATTAAAAAAATCCTACAACAAACAGTCCAGTAAATGATACATCATTAGAATCAGGGCCTCTGTCTCCATATTATGCTGCTCAGGTGGGAAAACCTGATGACAAATTCCCTTTAAACTCATGTACCTAGAAAACTAGCAGTATATTGGAAATATAGAAAGCGAGTTCAGAAACGTCCTGGTAGCGGACAGCATCAATAGTACATAGATCACCCTAGTGCTCACATCTGATACTAGTTTCCTAGAATCAACCTGTAACGTTCTGCTTCACTTTGCTGGAGAGGTTATGTTTTGGGCTATATAATTTTGTTAAGATTAAGTAGATATTTCTGGGACTTTGCTGCAAGAATAACACAGCATGCAGCGTTCTGCCCTCTGTCATAACAGGAAAAAGTCATAAGAGCCCTAAAATTATCCAATCATAGCATTGGTACCATTGTGGCTATTCAGGTCAGTTTTACAATAAATATTGCATATACTTATGTCTTCTGTTACAAATGGAAGCAAAGGCGAAAATGTTGAGAGCTTAAAAATGATAATACACCATATGGACAAAAGTATTATGACACCTTCTCATTGCACCTAGAGGCGCTTTACAGCATCCTATTGATGTGGTAATAGAAAAGGGCCTTCCTCAACTTTTCCTGTATTTTAGAAGCTTACATTTGTTCACAAAATAATGTTATGCTGAGGCATTAAGACTTCCCTAAATTGAAGCCATCAGGGCCTGAACCACATTTTACAGCTGGTATAATGCCGTCAGGTAGGTGACACTCTTCAGGCACTTGCCAAACCTTGACTTCTCTATCTGGCAGTCTGATGGGTTGGGTAGGCATTTCTATCGTTCCAGAGTCCAGTTGTGGTGTGCTTTACATTGTTTTTATTGTCTGTACATGTCCCAGCTCAATTATAACGTACAGTGGAATATGCTGGCGCTATGTAAAAAAAATTATTATTGCTACATTTGATGTTTGTCATTGTGCTTGGTGATGTACGGTTTGTATGCAGCTGCTTGGTTGTAGAAACGTATTCCATTAAGCGCCCGGTGTTCAGTATTTGTGCTGAATGCCAGAGGAGGTTTGGAGCTCTGTAGCTACAGAGTCAGCAGAGCAATGGTTACATTTCTACACTATGTGCCACAACACCCTGCGACTCCACTCGGTAACTTTATGTAGTTTGCCATTGCATGGCTGAGTCACTTTCAATACTATTCACAGATGAATATGATTTCTCTTCTCTTCTAAATACTCCACAAACTGACTTAGTGGCTCCTATTACAAAACCACACTCAAATTCAGTGAATTCCTTAGAAAGAGCCATCCTGTCTTCAATGTTTATATAGGCAGACTTCAGGGCTAGGGCCTTGATTTAATACAACTTAAGTAATGGGACTGAATGAAAAAATTAAGTGGTGTGTCCCAATTCTTTTGGGCATTTGTGAAGATTGTTAAAAATGTGTTCCAGCCTTGCCTTACCTGGGTACTGGTGACCATACTCAATGCTACCACTGCATCCTGCTATTTCTAATTTATAGTAGATACTTGATACAATAGATTTATAATGTGTCAATACTTTTGAGGAGCCAACACATGAAGTAGCTGTCTCCCGAACCCCTCTGACAGGGCCATAAAATTGAAGGCTTGGCTCAACCAAGCGTACACATGTTCTCAGTGGAGATAGGAGAGAACGTAGCTGCCAGATACCACAATGAGGAATATGATTCAAGGAAAATCAAATCTGATTCAAATTCTAACATAAATTCCTATTTCTCCAGGATCCAGGTTTTTTAAAATTAATTTTGAACAAACCAAGAAGGCGGCTGGCTGCTATTTTTCTGGATTCAAAGAGACCAGAGGGGGGATAAAAAAAAGAAAATGTCATACTCCCCCATAACACTTTCCATCCATCTGTTTTTCAATCTTATATATTTGTTCTGGGTACTTAGCCAATTTTGGACAGCACTAGGCCCACTCCGTAACCTGGGGTTCAATAATGCGCCACACCCCACATGATGATGTGTGGCCTACTGAACCAAAGACATGTTTGTGGTGAAGGGCTAAATGAAGATAAAAGATGAAGGAGGAAAGGGAAAGTTCAAAAAGAGATGAGAATAGAGGGTTTATTTTTTGGCAACTCTTTTCTAAAGTTGTTCTATATAAATGAAATCCCCTCCCCACCTGAATTTAGCAAAACTACCAAATAAGACACTTAAATTTTCTGGATACCCTTGGTGGTGGCAAACTCCACCCAAAAATGTAGAGATCAGGTATGTAATTTGTCTCATCCATCTCATCATCTTTTGTGGGGACAGGCCCCCATATATTTGGGTGACTGTAATCTAATGTATGCAAGGGAGGGGGGATCTTTCACCTATGACCAACTTGAATCAACAACAATTATATTCAGTTTGTTAAAAGAAATCCTAATATTGTATAAGTAGAAAGTCAATACATGAATGCAGTTATGAATATTAGAATAGAAAACACTGTGATCAACTTTATCACGCGTGCTGGGAAGATTACAGAACATCAGCATAGCATTCCCCAGAATGAATATAGGTCTGACACAGAAGCCTTCATCTATTCTGCCTCTCACATGCCTAGTAAGCAGGTTTAAACGCCCGCTAATTAAAATGCGCTGGATATGCGGCGGGAAACATATTGTGGCTTTTATCCGTTATTGACCCAAAGTCGTCTTAATACAAGATTAAACAAATCTCCACATGTCCAGTCTGCCCTACATCCAGAGATTTCATTCCCGGCACTGCCAACCTCTAGGATATTTTGACCTGTGAGCATGTGCAGTAAATTATATTTGTCTTTACACATATCTATTGCTATATTAATATCTGCTTCTATCTATCTATATCTCTATCTGTATCCATCTACCTAAGTTACGCTTCCTTTGATCAGGCCGACCCTCCTAGAAGGCCGTCTTTCAGTGCTATTTTGGGTGATCATCTCAATGATGGTTTCAATGTTCTTAGAATGAATAGGTGTGTAGTATAATACAGACAAGAAGAAAGAAACATTCTGCATCATGACGACCTCAGCGACAGAGAACAGGAATAGAAAACCCATCAGCTGCACAATCGCATTCACCATAACTTACACGACAGATGGATATTTTAGGTAACTGATATCCTGAGATGTAGAAATAATCACACGTTTAAACTGACGTAGGGGAGCGTTCTCTATTAATATAGCAGAGTTGGGTTTGTAATCTCGCACGGCTAATCGTGATATTCTTACCTACAGTTTTATATAGGACTGCGGCCAAACTTGCTGCATTGTTCTAACTGAGTGGGTTTCTTCGCTGCGTGAAAGAAACAGTTAAATGACATATTCCGCACTCCAATGATAGGGGGTAAGTACGGCACTGATAGAAATCCCGATGGTAGTCCTATGCTCCATTGCCTCTAGATTGATTAATGATAATGTAATACATAGCTATCATGAAATGAAGCTTTGTGCCTACCTGTTCTCCAGCCCTGCAGAGACCCAGTCCTTGGAGCGCACAATTCCCAAGCCAATGATAGCTACAATGAAGCAGAACCTATTCTTTTCCATTGAGGAACAGCAGATCTTGTCAGATCATGCACATTTGTTAATCTGGGGTAGCAGAATGAAAGAAATGACCTTCCAATCACATGTGACAGCAGTTTCGCCAATAGGAGGCAATAGAAGCCAGAAGTTCTCATCCTCATTAGTGCTCGCAGCTCGCCTGCATTTATTTAGCACTTTGATGTCACACATCTCGAAGCCATTATCTCCACAGAAATCTTTAATTGGTTTTACCAACTTTACTGCAGAAGAAACAACATATGTATGTGCTCACAAAGGCAATCAGTGCAGCAAAAAGCGCTGCTATGGGCAGAATGGTGCATGTCATAGATATCAGAGATGGATTATTACACATTACTTGAATGTCGCTCTACATAACAGAAAATGTATTATCAGCGGACTGGAAGCAAATGGGAAATTCTGAATTTCCATCCATGCTTTGCATTCCTAGAGCTTTTTTTTCCTAGATGTATAATGCACATGAGAATATTACGTCACCATATTGGAGTCTTATATTTAGAGCCGTGGAGAGGATGAGAGGATGGAGAAATGGGAAATGTATGCACATGCAGCAGCTCATTCAGATGTATCGGAATTTAGTGATGAGCGAGTGTAATCGTTACTATTCGTTACTCGTACGGATAGTACGGTATTCGTGATACTCGTTACTCAGTGAGTATCGCTGGTGCTCGTGAGAGATATACCGATCATTATTGATCTGACACCTATTACCGGTTCCCTTCATTAAACAAAGTGAGCTGGCACCCCAGTGAGAGCAGATTGAATGTTAGGGTCTCACAGGGGAGCACTGCAAGGTGTTTTAGACATTGAAATCGTAAAACACCCCCCTCCCACCCTGTCCTGGAAAGTCTCGTTTTATAGCCGAATGTGTGTGGGTAGAGCCTATCACTCATTAACTAACATTAGACTTGCTATTCGGACGAATATGCGAGTATTAAAAGCTAGTTACTAGTATAGCTAGTGCGGCTATTTCGATACTCGCTCATCATTAGTGGAATTATTTTCAGTTGTAGAATTTTCTGAAAAAAGTCTCTTAATACACCTTAAGCTACCGTCACACACCGCAATCTCGCCTGGAAATCTGAAAGGCAATGTGTCGCCCCGTTGCAATCACCGTGAAATTGCCTCACAGTTGTGGCATGTGGTTGGGCGCTTTCGTGGCGATAAATTGCCCATCGGCCGCTGCCTGATTCCTGAACAGTGCTCAGTAATCAGGCGCAATCATTAAGGCGATATTTCCATGTTGTGGCGTGTGACAGGGCGATAATGATGGAAAGAGCGTTGTCTATGATTTCCCGTAGGCGTGCCTCAGCGTGCTGTAGTCCGCGCCTCGTCTGAGATGATTGGTGAAGGCTACTGTGTTCCCATTGGCTGTCAGTTGACACCGCGCCATATTTGAAGAGCTGTCCGTTCAGCACCACACACATCTTCTGCTACACAACCGTCTGCAAACTCAGTGCAATTACGCGTGCCATTGAATAGCACAAGATATGTTGTCGGTGTGTATTAATTTGTGCTGTGTGAAGTATAGTGCCACACATGACAGCTCACTTGTTGGCCTTCACTTCGTAAATGGGTGCCATGGGCCACGCACTACAATCACCCTACGTGTGATTTTGTGCACTTTGGCGCCTCGAAAGTGTGTTGCAGGAGCCACAATTGACGACACGAGCGTGTATTTGGTACAAACTCTGATAGACAATGGCGTCATGTATTAGCCAGCCTTCCAGAGCAGGCTGCCCAATCGTAACGCTGTTGCGTTGTCCAATGGGTGTGTGTTAACCACTGTGGCACGCCTATTTCCTCGCCGCGCTGAACATGTACACCCACATTGCCTTTGAGGTTGCAGCGTGTGAAGCGGCGATGGAATTAGGCAACATTGGTTCCGCTGTAGGTGAGGCGATTTCCGGAGCGACACATCGCCTTAGCTTCAGGGCGAAATTGCGGAGTGTGACGCCGCCATCGGCGATCTGAAGCGACCACGAAAAACGTGAGCGCGCACGTCAGATCGCCACACATCGCCAGCCGAGATTGCGGCGTGTGACGGTACCTTTAAGGCACACAGCCCATGATGAGTTTTTAGTGAGTTTTTGACACTGCATATTTTCCCTTCATCAAAAACGCAGCGTCATACATGTCCAGTGGATGGATTTATAGAAATCTCAGGCCACTGAGCTTCTTTTATACTTAATGTAAACTGTCCTGCGGTGCATGATTCAAATCTGAAACGTGACCTTCTCGGAGTTCTGTGTGCAGATTTCCCCTATAGACTTACATTAGATGTGGAAAATCTGCATGTAAAAAAGTGCATTTCCTCGACTAAAATGTGTCAAATATGTATGTATTTTGCAGTTAAGTATATCAATCAACTTTTGTTAAAGCCAAATACCAGTAAGTATCAAAGACAAAGCAGCTTTTTTTAAAGCATCAGTTCAGATGTTTTTTTATTGCACCCCAGGAGTGTTGCTTCAAATGCAAGTCCTCTGCCCCTGTCTTATACTCATTTTCAGCCGCCTTCAATCTTTTCAATCAGCGTTCCAGACAGTGTGCGGCAAAAAGTGACCTGCCAGCTGCTCCAGTGTTTCATGGCGTGCCTAAGGTCACTCACAACTCGATACATTTCTATGAGAGCCTCATTCTGGCCTCATAGAGATGCAATGAGCCCATGTGATGTAGCTTCATACTTCTGGTTAGTCATAAACTACAGGAACAAGATGTCGCTGTGGGACCGGAGTGGGCTCGGTAAATTATGGAAATTGGGTGGGGGCTTACATGTAAAGCACCACTCCAGTGATGAAAATAGAAAAGCATGCTGTCGTGGAGCTATTGAGTATGAGACACTAAACAGAGCAAAAAACCCAAGAAAAATGCTAATTACCTAATTTCCATAATAGGTGCAGAAAATGTTGCAACATCATAAACTCAGCATAAGCTCATTGTGGTAACGTAGCCTACGTCTACCTGGTTGTGTCTGTGTTGCTCCACTCTTATCTTACATATTTATGATAAGTGACAAAATTTTCAGGAATATGAAAAAAATCACCTATTATCTAAACAATTAAAGAAAAAACCTGATAAAACAATATAGACCAAATGTTATCTACCGTATATACTCGAGTATAAGCCGACCCGAGTATAAGCCGAGGCCCCTAATTTTGCCCCCAAAACTGGGAAAACTTAATGACTCGAGTATAAGCCTAGGGGGGGAAATGCAGCAGCTACTGAGAAATTTCAAACATAAAAATAGATACGAATAAAATTACATTAATTGAGACATCAGTAGGTTAAATGATTTTGAACATTTATTTCAAATTGAAACAGTAAACTAGCTCTGTAAGAGGAAAAGAGGCTCACAAAACCAATATGGTATCAACAATAAAACTTTAAAAGTGCAAAATTCAATCAGCAACCAAGGTAAAATACAAGAGTTAAAATCCTTCAAAACTGGATTCCTCCTCATCATCTGTATGCCCAAATAGAACTTCAACTTCCGCTGGTGTGAGGTTGTCAGCATAGACATTATCATCATCACTGACTTCGCAGTCATCATCATCGCTTGTTTCGTCCTCATACAAAGCGCTGTCTTCACTACCATCTAGAGCATTACTAATGCCACATTTCTTGAAGGCGCGTTGCACCATGTCCTCTGGAATATCTTCCCATGCATCGCGAACCCACTTTGCTATTAATTCTATGGTGGGCTTCTGCAGATTTCCAGTTTTTGTCAGTTGAGCTTGACCAGATGACATCCAATCATGCCACATCTTTCGCACACGGTCTTTGAAGGGTTTGTTTAAGCTTACATCTAGGGGCTGTAATACAGATGTAAGCCCACCTGGAATAACGGCCAAAGTAACTTGGGACGACTTTGCCAATTTTTTTATGTCCTCAGATGTGTGGGCTCTGAACATATCCCAGACTAGCAGTGATGGTTTTTTCTTTAAGGCTGCTCCCGGTCGTCCGTTCCAAATTTCTTCCAGCCATTTTTTTGTTCCATCTTCATCCATCCAGCCTTTAACATGTGCGCGCACTGTAATTCGTGCTGGGAATGTGACCTTTTTTGGCAAGGTCTTTCTTTTAAAAATAATGACAGGCCGCAGCTTAGTTCCATTAGCCAAACATGACAGAACGACGGTGAAATGGTTTTTCTCATTTCCTGTGGTTCTGAGAAAAATAGTTTTGTCTCCCAAACTTGCCACGGTTCTGTTGCTTGGAAGATCAAAGGTCATAGGAGTTTCATCCATATTTCCAATATCTCCCAGGTCATAGTTATGGATCTTTCTTTGTTTGATGATGAATGAATGGAATGACATCACTTTGTCCTCAAGGTCTTTTGGCAGCTTCTGGGATATCTTTGTTCTTTGCCTCAAACATAGAGAAAACCTATTCATGAAGCGGGTACACCATCCTGCTGACGCAACAAAATTTTCAATGCCTGGTGCTTTTAATCTGTCCTCCTTAGCCAATTGAAGGGCACGTAAGCGAATTCCCATGCGCGTTACGCAGTAACCATTTTGACGACACTCCATAACCCATTTATGCAGTTCAGTCTCTAGCGCCCCATATGAAGTTGTTAAACCACGTCGAGCTTTTTTCGCCTTTGGAATCCTTTCCAAGTCAGCTTTCATTTTCCGCCACTCCCTCACTTGTTTTTCATCAACGCAAAATTCCCTACTTGCTATAGAGTTATTGCTTTCTTCTGCTCTTGACACAACCTTAAGTTTGAAAGCAGCTTCATATGACCTGCGTCTTTGTTTTGGTCCACCTGTACCGGTAGAAGTACTGGCATCCATTTCTAAGAGAATAGAAAAAAGACTTCAAAAAGAATGCCATACTACCGTATTCTAAAAATATGGTATAGCGTAAGCCCTACAACAAAAATACTGTAAGCCCTAGTAATAGTTCTACAAAGAGGTCAATTTACAGTACTGTAAAAATGGTGGTGCCCAGGTAAACAAGTACAGTAAAAGCCTTTGGCAATAAAATGTATAGACTCCACAGTACCCCCCAGGACATACCGTAGTGCCTCTGCATTGTGGCAACATACGGTACCCTAATACAGTATTCCAGAATGTGATGACATGACTATTTGCATAGAGCAACCTGTGTTAGGGTTCATACGGTAATATACAGTACAAGCTGAGTTGTGTACGCACTCTGTTACTGCATGCGCTGTGTTACCGCATACGGTATGTAAGGGAAGTGCAAACACAACACCTGCAGTAACACAGTGCGTGTACAACGATTCAAGGGGCCCACACTATAGGGGTCATACCGTAAATATTTTTATTACAGTACTGTACTTGTTTATTTTTTGGCCTCTCTCACTGAGGGTACCATATACGGTATATGGTACGGTAATAACATTGACACGCTTGTCTATTCCCCTCAGCATCCAGCTAATCCTATCCCCTGCTATTACTGGTATTCCTTTCCCCCAGTATTATGGTATTTCATGAATACAAAAGCCTCAATACCGTATTCCCTAAAAGTTACCGTACAGAGGTACCAATCAATTGTTCAGTACCGCTAACTGTCTTAGGCCCCTTTCACATCAGCGGTAATCGCTGATCGCGGCAGTTGCAGTGAAAAAAACGCAACTGCCACCATTACCACATAACGGCCGCACTTGCGGTTCACCTGCGGCAAGCCCCATGCTATGTCTATGGGGCTTGCGGCAGGTGCGGCATAGCTGCGGTTTCGGCACTTGCGGTTTTATCGCGGCCGCATCTGCCGCAAGTGCCGAAACCGCACCTGCACACACTTACCGCAAGCCCCATAGACGTTGCATGGGGCTTGCAAGTGAACCGTAAGTGCGGCCGTTATGCGGTAATCGTGGCAGTTGCAGTTTTTTCACCGCAACTGCCGCGATCAGCGATTACCGCTGATGTGAAAGGGGCTTTACTGGAGAATTGATTGGTACCTCTCTACCATGGAGACCAGCTCCCAGCGCTTGCTGAGAGGCGCTGGGAGCTGGCTTCTCGCTCATCTCCCGGGGTCACACGCAGCGATGCTGTGTGTCCACCGGGCGACCGTCGTCAGGCTTATCGCTGGTTGAAACGCCCTGTCACACACGTCAATATCGCTGCAATGTCATGTGCAGCAGCGATATTGCACGCAATATTGACGCGTGTGACAGCCCCATAAGTCTCCTTTCACATCAGCGTTTTTTGCAGATTGCGGCAGATCCGGCAGATTTACCGTACCACATCTGCCACCTAATGCCACTTGCGGCAAGCCCCATGCTATGCCTATGGGGCTTGTGGCAGGTGCAGCAAGTGCAATATACCGGTAGTTGTGGTTTGGGCAGCTGCGGCTGTGAACAAAACTCTGCTTACCGCGTTTTTTTCGCGGCAGCAGTCGCCGCAAGTGCCGAAACCACAACTATACCGCACTTGCTGCACCTGCCACAAGCCCCATAGACAATGCATGGGGCTTGCCACAGGTAAAACGCAACTCGGCTGTTAGGCGGCAGATGCGGTAAATCCGCCGCATCTGCCGCGATCAGCGAAAAACGCTGATGTGAAAGTGGCCTTTTTGATCTATTGATTCCCTAAGCACCCAGCTAATTCTATACCCTGCACTGCTTCTCCTTTACCTCACTAGTCTTCTTTCCCCTACTCTATTACTATTGTACTTTCCCTGAGGATCTATCTTTCCCCTGCTATACTCATCTTTCCCTTACTAGTCTTCTTTCCCCTGCTCTACTACTGTACTTATCCTAAGAACACATCTTTCCCCTGCTCTGCTCATCTTTCCCTCACTATTCTTTTCCCTGCTACACCAATCTTATACTGTAATGGCTCCTCACCTTAGACTGGGTCACTGTACCGTAATTAAAGTCCCCTGCGGCCACACTGTGCATTAGGTCAATGTCTGGCCGCAGGGGACTTCTTTTGTGTGTGCACTGTGCAGGGAGCGATGCAGCGGAGGGATCCGGCCGCCACATCGCTACAGAAAGTCTGAGCGATGCGGCGGAGGGATCCAAGCCGCACATCGCCTGAGCAGGGCGGAGGGATCCGGCACCACATCCCAGCCCCAGCAGGCGCGGAGGGATCCGGCGGGATCCAGGCACCACATCCCAGCCCCAGGCAGCGGCGGAGGGATCCGGAGGGATCCATCAGCACATCACAGCCCCAGGCAGCGGTGGAGGGATCCGGAGGGATCCCTCAGCACATCCCAGACCCAGGCAGCGGTGGAGGGACCCGGAGGGATCCATCAGCACATCCCAGCCCCAGGCAGCGGCGGAGGGATCCATCGGCACATCTCAGTCCCACAGGAGTGCGGGCACCCGGTAATGCAGCGGGGGCGAGGGGAGTTGTGGGGGGTTGTGGGGAGTGTGGGGGACGGCGGGTAGTGTAGGGGACGGCTAGGATAAGGAGAGAACCTAAGGGCAGAAGTTAGTGACTCGAGTATAAGCCGAGGGGGACTTTTTCAGCCCAAAAAAAGGGCTGAAAAAGTCGGCTTATACTCGAGTATATACGGTATATCACTGTGTAAATACCATATAGTGATAGACAGAGATGAAGGAGGAGATGTAGGGGTGTGGTGCACTGTGAAGAGTGGATGAGAACAAGCAATTTGAAATGGATCCTATAGTGTATAGGCAGCCAATGCAATGACTGGCATAGAGCAGAAGCGTCTGAGTAACGGTTAGCTAGATAGGTGATCCTGGCTGCTGCATTAAGGATGGACTGGAGAGGGGAGAGTCTAGTGCGGGGGAGGCCAAATAAAAGAGAATTACAATAGTCAAGGCGGGAGTGAATCAGGGCCACAGTGAGGGTTTTTTGTGGTTTCCAAGGTTGAGACATTGTATATGTGGGGTGAAGGAAAAATCAGAGTCAAACATAACACCCAAACAGCAAGCCTGCTGACTAGACGTTATTGATTTTCTAAAATCAGCAAGGGGAAACGCATACCAGCAAATTCAATGAGTTTTCTGAAGTGCTGTACCCACCTTTAGGGTTTTTTCTTTGCAAATTTTGGTGCAGAAAAAAAAAGCAATATGTTCACTCTTTCTGCATTTTTACCTGTGTTTTTCTCGTAGACCATATGAGAGAAACACAAGGGAAAAACACACAAAAAAAGACACCGTTTATGCTAAAAACACAGCGTTTTTCCTGCCAGACCTGCAAGCTGCGATTTTGTGTCTGAGACAGAAATCAAATGCAGCCTGACGCTGCCAGACAGGGACGAAACCGGATGGCAAATCACTGCCATCCGGCCCCATAAGTATACATTATTTTAAAATCAGGTCTGGAGCTGTCCGGATCAAAAAAACGTGGTGTGAAGTTGGCCTTACTAATGTCACATAATTATAAAAAATAACTCAAACACACATGTAGATTACAGACCTTGGATTTCATATTTTTGTCTATAAAAACATATGTCTAGCAAGACTTTTTGTTCTCCTTCAGCTCTGTGAGGTTATAATCTATGTTCACACATGGCTTAAAATCCAATTTATATTACCCCTGCAGAAATCTAGGCTGACCTTTGGATATCTGCCATGCATGTGCTGCTGAGTGTGCTGCATATTCACAAAAGTATTAGTCCCTTTGTCATTCAATGGAAGTAATCCTTAAAGTTTCCTCCTGTGTACCATTTAAATTTTGGAGCACAAAATTGGCTGGAATAGACAGCAGACACCGTGTAGCGTTTGCAGAGAACTTGATGTACCTAAAAAGCGGTAACCCCCCTAAAGGGACATTTTGGAAACTCCACCCTTCACGGAATTCATCTTGAAGTGTGGTGACCACCGTGAACCCGCAAGATGCTTAACAATATTTTATAATGTTGAGCTGTGAAAATAAAAAAAATCACATTTTACCCAGAAAAATGTTACTTTGGCCCCAAATGCTTCATTTTCACAAGGATAACAGGAGAAAATGGACCACACAATTTCTCCTGAGTAAGCAGATGCCCCATCTGTGGTGGAAAACTACGGTTTGAGTGTACAGCAGGACTTAGAAGGGAAAGAGTGCCATTTGACGTTTTGAGTGCAAAATTGGATAGTGGACACCATCTTGTGTTTATATAGCCTATCATGTGCCTAATCAGTGGAAACCCCCCACAAGAGACCCAATTTTGGAAACGTCACCTCAAGGAATTTATCCAGGTGCTTCACAGGATTTTATAACATTGAGCTGTGAAAATGAAAAAGTCATTTTTCCCATAAACATGTTGATTTTGTCTAAAATGTTTCATTTTAACAAGGGTAGTAGAAGAAAATGAATCTATACAATTTGTTGTGAAATTTCTACTGAGTACATTGATACCTCATAAGTGGTGGAAAACGTCTTTCGAGGCACAATGCAAAGCAGGAAGGAAGGAGTGCTATATTGGTGTGCAGAGTTGCTGGAATAGTTTGGGGGTCATATCACATTGGCAGAGCTCCTGAGCTGCTAGAAAATCAGAACCCCCCTTAAGTGACCGCACCTTACAAACTAAAGCAGTAGAAGATCTCCAGCAACCACAGGAGAGGAGGAACGCTAAAACTGGAAGCTTTATTAGTCTTTCCAATAAGAACAGAGACAAGCAGACAGTGGTAATCTGCACTGGAATTACCACTGTCTGCTTGTCTCTGTTCTTAATGGAAAGACTAATAAAGCTTCCAGTTTTACTTTTCCTCCTTTCTTGTGATCGCTGGAGATCCTCTACTACTTTGGATTTACTTCCTGCCAGGACCAGGGTGGTTCCATGAGTCAGTCATCAGCCAAAGGAAAATAGACATAACAGGGTGAGTTGATTTTTTTTTACTACACATACACCTTACAAACTACACCCCTCAATGAATTTATCTAGGGGTGCAGTAATCATATTGACACAAGAGTGCACTCCCTCTTCAATGTTGCAATCGCTACCAATAGCGGATTTCATGGGTTTAAACAGCCAGGGTACTGCGTCTGGCTGTGACAACTGGAGTTCAGCTATCACTTACACCGAGCTGCCAGTGGCGCTCATGTGGGCACAGCTCCTGCGCCTCGCACCATCAAAATGATGTACCTATAAGTCTGGTCAGGAACTCCTATCCAACCATGATGTATAGGCACAAGTGATGGGCAAGTCCAAACACCTAGTGTCCATTCACAGACCCCAAACATGGTCTTCCCTGAAACGTCTGTGTTACTGTTCAAGTTTGGCTGGGGCGTGAGGGGCTGTAAAATGTAGAAAAACAGTGATTAACTACTTAAATCAGTGAAGTATGCATCTGTGACCTCAGGTAAACTCACCGTTCTCATAGCTAAAGCTCCGTAAGTGTGAGAGCGGTCCTTGCAGTGAACAGTCCCTGTAATGTAACCTCTCACCACAATTTAGCAGAGCTGGGGAGCCACCATGCTGTGGATTTACCGTCAGAGCTAGGTATGTTTGGAAGCTAATAAATGGGTAAAAGAAGGTTAGTTGTGTTTTATTTCAAATAAAGGATTTTTCTCTGTGTATTTTTTAAATATTTACTTACAGGATTGGTAATGTGAGGGCCTCATAGAGGCCTAAACATTACCAATCCAGGTCTAGGGTTTGATGACTGTTGTCAATTCTCAGCTGTCTTTAACCCCTTCTATTAACCCTGCACTGCACCAGGACAATCGAGAAGAGCTGAGTAAAGCTCCAAGCTTTGGTGCTTCTAATACGTGCAGAAAATTCTAGGGTGGCTGCGGGCTGCTATTCTTACCCTGAGGGCAATAATTACATGCCTCCCCAGGGTGAGAATAACAACTCTCAGCCGTATGCTTTATCTTGGCTGAGTATCAAATTGGGGGTACCCCACACTATTTTTAATTGTTTATTTAAATTAAAAAAAAAACACTTGAGATTCCCATATTTGATATGTAGTTAATATAAAGCACACAGCTGGGGCCTGCAGGCCACAGCTATCCGCTTTATTTGCTAAGTATCAATGTACGGGGGACTCATATTTATTTTCAATTATTTATTTTTACATACATATGGGGGCAGGCTCATTGCCATACATGTTTATGGCAACCAATCACAGACACCGGTACAGAATGTGAAAGCGCAGTCTGACTGCAAAGCTAATCACATATGCTGTCTAAAAAAATGGATGTCTGTGATTGGCTTTTGCAGTCAGTGAATAAACATGAAGCTTAATGAGCAGACCCAGAAGCAAGTGTGACTGCAGCAGGAGACTGTTAAGTATAATTCTCCTGCTTTGATCACCATTTTGCTTTCTTTGCAAGTAAAAAGGTAATAACGGCACTCACCGGTCTTCTGTAAAGTGCAGACTTTTAATTCAGTAGTGAGGGTTTGTTAGCAGCAGATTATTCAGGTAACTCAAGTGCATTGACAAAAGAACAGAGCTTTAATTAGCTATAAACAGGTACAGATATGATAGGTTTTGTAGAATCAGGAATATACATATCTTAAAGGGAACCAACCACCCCAAATGACCCCCCCAGACTGCTAATATGTATCCCTACACCCAGCACACACACTTTGGGGCAATCGTTTTTGCTAAAAAAACTGTTTAGTAGAAGCTAAGATATAGCTTTAGAAACTTTAATAAATCCTGCCGACTGGGTGTTACCTAGCTTGTCCTCCTGCAGTGTTCATGTGCCTGTCAGCCTCCTCTCCCCCCCTCCCTTCAGTAAAGCCCTGCCCTTTCAGCCTCTCAGGTTTCAGCCTTTCAAGTGATCCTACACCCAGAATCTGACCCCCCCTTATCTTTAGACCTGTCCCTGCACCCCCTCTTACCATTTCTAGCCATCCCTTTTGCAGAAAAAATCGCTTTTGTAAAGTAAGAGAAAAGGTTATAATACTTTGTCCTGTGTGAGTTCTCTCTTTCTGTGCAAGCCGCAAATGCCCCGCCTGTCTGCTGCTGCCTGGTAATTATGCACGCCCCTCTCTGCTTCTAAGAGCCTGGCCGCGTCATGAAAGGGGCGGGGCTAAATCACGTCATGCCGGAGCCCCGCCCCTTTCATGACGCGGCCAGGCTCTTAGAAGCAGAGAGGGGCGTGCATAATTACCAGGAAGCAGCAGACAGGCGGGGCATTTGCGGCTTGCACAGAAAGAGAGAACTCACAAAGGACAAAGTATTATAACCTTTTCTCTTACTTTACAAAAGCGATTTTTTCTGCAAAAGGGATGGCTAGAAATGATAAGAGGGGGTGCAGGGACAGGTCTAAAGATAAGGGGGGGTCAGTTTCTGGGTTTAGGATCACTTGAAAGGCTGAAACCTGAGAGGCTGAAAGGGCAGGGCTTTACTGAAGGGAGGGGGGGAGAGGAGGCTAATAGGCACATGAACACTGCAGGAGGACAAGCTATGTAACACCCAGTCGGCCACATTTTTTAAAGTTTATAAACCTATATCTTAGCTTCTACTAAACAGTTTTTTTAGCAAAAACGATTGCCCCAAATGAGTGTGCTGGGTTTAGGGACACATATTAACAGTCCGGGGGGGTCATTTGGGGTGGTTGGTTCCCTTTAAGTGTCACTGTGTAGTATCAACAGGCTGCTTCTCCTCTCAAGCACTGACATAGGAAACGGAGTACAGTCACATGGTCTTTCCTGTGTGTAAGGCTCTGAGAGTGTTTTTATTTTTATCCAACTTTATAGACAATACACAAACCTAGCAATAGAACACTTACATATACAGCAATGGAGTTGTTGCAGCAAACATATTCCGATAACCCCACTCAACAACTACTTATCCTGTTAGTTCCACTGTGGTTCTGAAGTCCTGAAACTTGGCTCTAGGCAATGGTTTTGTCATACCATCAGCTAACATCTTGTCAGACTCGCAATAAACCAACTCTAGTACACCACATTCCACTAAGTCACATAAGTGGTGATGTTTAACGTTGATGTGCTTAGTCCTTGCACTAATCTCACTGCTGGCAAGTTTAATACATCCTTGGTTGTCCTCATATACAGAAGTGCCCCCACTGCTTGTCTGTAATTCTCATTGCTGGAGTTTTGACAAACCTTTGGCTTCTGAGAGCTCTTTTTCCTTGTGGTAGCTCCATAAGCTCCCATGTCTGGAGTTGGTGAAGGGACTCCATCTCTTCATTAGCGGCATTTATCCACTTCTGCTTCTAGTGGACAGGCAGTTTTTGCATCTCTTGCCATGACTGTGGCTCTGGTTCAGGAAGTATTCTGACCATATAAGAAAGGAGTCTAGCTGGGATACCTTTGTTTGGTTTTTCTGATCTTCTGACTGGAGGTTGACTTGGTTCTTCTGTTTCTTCCTTGCTGGCTTCAGAGCTTCACCAGACTTCAGTGTTTTAATTTTCAGTCTCTGGGTTTGGTGATTGAGATTCTTGTTCTTGTTTCTTGGCTTGAATGACTGGTGTGACTTCATGGAATTTCAGCAAAACAGAGTTCTCATAAATCACTACGTCTCTGCTGATTGTTACTGTGTTGGTCTCTGGGTGCAGGATTCTGTATCTATTTTGAGTTTCGCTACAGCCCACCAGGACTCCTTGCTTTGCATGTGATTCCCACTTGGAATGGTTTTTTTGGGGGACATACACAAACATTTTGCTTCCAAATATCCTGAGATGCTTCAGGTTACACTTCTCGCAAATAAAACTACATATGAGCTTCATAGCTCATATGTAGTTTTATTTGTGGCTTTACCTGGCAGTCTGTTTTGAAGATAGCAAGCTGTCATGATGGCTTCTCCCCAATACGTTGTAGGTAGATTTGCATCCAACAACATACTTCTTCCACTTTTACAGAGAGAGCGGTTCTTTCTCTCTGCAATGCCATTCTGCTCTGGGTTGTATGGAATGGTATTCTGGAACACAATTTCATTATTTTTCAAAATGGTTTGCACCTTACCACTTGTATATTAAGTCCCATTATCTGCACACAGGGCTTTTGGCATTCTTCCAAATTCGTTAAACAATACGGAAAGATATTCTTCAAGTTTCTGTGGAACTTCATCCTTACTGTGAAGCAGGTAGGCAAATGTATATCTCGAGTAGCCATCAATAAATGTGAGAAAATATCTTTTCTTGCTTGGAGTTTGAACACTCATTGGACTGCAAACATCTGTGTGTATCAAATCCAGTGGCTGTGCAGATCTAGTGGTGCTTATGTTAGGAAAGGATTTTCTGGACATTTTCCCCTTAAGACAGCAAGTGCACTTCATAATTTGACTACATTGCTTGATTTCCACACCATTATGCTAGTTGACCTAGCTTCCTTACTGCTCCTGGGTCTCTGTGCCCAAGACATCTGTGCTATACAAGGATACAGTTCTTATGCAGATCTTGTCTCGCACTGTACACTCTTTCTTTGCATTTTAGCTTATGAAGTTCATTTTGGATTTTTCCTTCTGCAAAAGTGTGACCCTTCTTTGACATAATGCAGCTGTTGTCTTTAAATGTAACTACATTCCCTTTTTGCATAAACCTCTTTACTGATAACATTGTTTTTGAGACTGGGAACATAGAGAACATCCTTTACTGGGATCTTTCTGCTTTGTGCTGAGGAAACTGGACAGTGGAGGTAGCTGTCACCTACTCCTTCTGAAGTAATATAGTGACCTTTAGCTAAGATGACTTGCTTTCATCAAGGTCAGTGAAGAAATCCTTGTTATTCATCATATGGCTACTAGCACCAGAGTCTATACACCATATATGCCTTGCAGATGAGCTTGTACTGGTATATTAAATGCAGCTTTAATTCATGCAAACTTTTCCTTTACAGCTGTTTTCACTTTTTGATCACTGTTCTGCTTTTTAATCTGACTCACTCTTGCTTTCCAAATTCTGCAGTCTGCTTTAAGTTGGCCAGGTTTTTTACAGCCAAAAAAATGCACGTTTCCCTTAGATTGCTCTTATTTTTAGGAAAGTCCTGAGTCTTTAATGCTGTTTCTGCTCTGAATTCATTATTACTGCTTACATTATGCATTTTTTGCTTGAATTAATCTACAAGCTTGCCTTTGACATATTCTAGTGTGAGCTCATCATCTGGCCGTGCATCTAGTGCAGTGACAAGTGTGTCATAACTTTCTGGAAGACCACTTAACAGTAGTGCAGCATCATGAAAGTCTTTCATTTCTTCTCCAATACCCCTGAGATGCTCCACAACCACAAGGGTATTTCTTATATAGTTCTGCATATTCTGGCCATCACTTAGCTTAGACTGGTACAGTTTCTCATGAGATAAAGCTTATTGCTAAGATTTGATCTTTCATGCACTTTCTGTAATTCATCCCACATCTCTTTTGCAGCTGCACACTTGCATATATGCACAATCTGATCATCATCTAGAATGAGGGAGATAGTGCTTTGTGCTTTCTGATCCTTCTCTAGCCAATCATCTGGATGAGGCACTTGTTCCTGCGTATATTTCCGCATACAGTACCTTCTCTTATGAGCAGCATCTTCTCCTTGAATTTCCAGGATTGATAATTCTGATTAGTGAGTCTTTACACTGAGAACTTGTAGTGATCCCTGCTTGTGGACATTTTCTCTGTTGCTCTGTGCTGCTTTTGCTTTGGGCTTCTGTTGCTGTATTACTCTTCTGTGTCACTCTGTGCACTGTCTCACTCCTGAGGCTCTGTGTCACACTGGGCCCATAACTTGTTGGCATCGGAGCATTCAGGATACTCTCAAGTGTGTTGACAATAGTACAGAGCTTTAATTAGCTATAAACAGGTACAGATATGATAGGCTTTGTGGAATCAGGAATATACATATCTTAAGTGTCATTGTGCAGTATCAGCAGGCTGATGCTCCTCTCATGCACAGACACAGGAAACTGGGCACAGTCACATGGTCTTTCCTGTGTGTGATCCTCTGGGAGTGTTTTTTTTTTTTTTTGATCCAACTTTATAGACAATACACAAACCTAGCAAAAGGACACTTACATATACAGGAATGGAGTTGTTGCACCACACATATTTCAACAGAGTTACATCAATTGCAATGTTGAAGCGTTAACAGCGCAAAACGGTGCAGCTGTTGTTCACCACTGTACCCCCTCCATGCGATTGATGTAACCCTCACTACTGAATTAAAAGTCTGCACTTTACAGAAGATCGGTGAGTGCTATTATTACAAGCAACACCATTTGGTGCTTCCTGCAGAAACCAGGTATAATCGACTTAAAAGTCTCAAACAATAGGTGTTTGGGCTTGTGGTGCCTGGATTCCCCCCCCCACTATTACCTATTTTGCTTTCTTTTACAGCCCCCCCCCCGACCCTTACCATAACCATTTTATATCACTAAAGTTTAAGTCCCTATAGACTTACATGGGGTTCGGGTTCAGGCTCAAGTTTGGGTCAAGTCTGATTTTGAACACTTACTTTTTTTTAAAGTCCAGCCAGATCTGCTAACCCCAAATAACTGCAAGTTCGCCTATCTCTAATAGGTAAGTCAAATGTTGTGATGGGGTTAACACAAAGATGATTTCCAAAGATCATCATCATCTTCTAGGTTGGAGTTTTTACTGACTGATTGCTACTGAGTGACAGGACTCGTGCAGATAACCATATTTTTGGTCCAAGTGCAGTTGGTCAAAACTTTGGATTGCACTCTGACCAATGTTATTCATTGAAGCAGTGCACATGTCACAGCACAAACAATGTGCTTCCAAGAATCAGATGGCACTCAGCCATGCAAGTTTATGGATTCGTGAAAAAAATCGGCACGCACTCGGATGACATCCAAGTGTGGTCTGATTATCAGGGAAGGACAGAATGGAGGTGAAGAAACTTTTCCGAGAAAAACGAATCCCTATCTGATCAGACTGTAATCAATTTCTGATCAGAGTCTAATCAGCATAATTGGACTGTCTTTTCTTGGAAGGAGAAATACAGCCGTGTGCGCCTTAGATTCGTCCCATCGACTGCCTTGTTATCCAAGGCTTAACTGCTATGGAGGTCTATTCACACAGATTGTAATATACGGTAATCAGTGATGACCAGGATGAAGAATTCATGTTACTACAAACTGTTATTTGTACAACGTGTGACCAAACACTTCTCTGTTGTTCAAATCTTGATCCTGTGATCTTTTTTTATATGGAATTGTTTTTGCTGAGAAAAAGTAAAAGGTTTTACCCACGCTGGTGAGACAGCCGGTGGGACATCGTATTGATTTCACTTCCAGGAAATGTAGAGTTCACAAGCATGTCTATGTCAAAACTTACAGAAATGGTCAGCTTTTACATTCATTCATTTTGGGTTAATTTGTACCGTAAGTGTTTGATTAACTAATCTTGACAAATAAATTCTATTCAATATGTCTGCCGGACCGGGCAGCCTTCATAAGGTCGCATCTGTTTCATCTCATTTAGGTTTCAGCCATTGTCAGTCAAAATTCTGCGATTGACCAAGCTGCATCGTTTGCATTAGTGGCTTCCACTTTTTGCATCCACCGTTCATTAGGATTTGCTAGCCACGCTCCACCAACATGTAACAAAGTGACAAATCGAGCTGGAGGTACAGTATGATCTGTACGCCTGAGATGGCAGCATTCTTGAGTACAACATCTGATTTCCCTGGAGTTGACCACAGATATAGATGGATGAGCAGGTTTTCCAGTCTCCAACTTTGGCCTTCAACTCTGAAATGAACAATGGGGTGATGTTAGGATATGTACAAAATGTACAGAAACAAACTGGTAAAATGTGAATGCAGCATTGAAATACCGATATAAGAAAACATTGGCAATGTCTGCTTCTCTGCAATGGTAAACAATATGCAAAGGAAATTAGATTATTAATTCCAAATGTTCTGGCAAGATACAGAACTGGGCTTTGCCAAGACAACTTTGGCAAACGGCTCTAAATCCCCACGAATAGAATAGAGCTTAATAGCTTAATGTAATATGGTGTGTTTATAGCTAAGTATAAGAATAGGAGTCAAGACGTAAGGCCGGGTAACAGGGCCAGAAATGAATACAATTTTTAAAAGAATTTGACACAAATTATTGTCTTCAAGAAAATACATTGTTTTCTGCTTAAACACCCATGTTAAACAAATACTACAATCTGTAATAGGCATTAATGAGAAATGGAAAGAAATTATTATTTGGCAGCTAGCTTAGGTTTTATAGTTGCCCTACTTGCTGTGAAAAACAAAACAGCGCCCTTATGCGGCAACTAAACATAATTGCTATGAAACTATCTGGTAGTTATAAAAAGATGAAGATTTTTTAAAAGAAAGCCAAAAAGAAAAATTATTCTTTAAATGTACTTTATTAAAAAATTACAGAATTCACTCCCAATTTTTATAAAGGGGCTGTGACATGCAGTTTTTCACAAACTTCGCCAACTGTCATGGTGGCAGTGAACTGGTCTAGATTGCAGATTCTGACATCCCTAGTGTCTGGGATCAACACAAGCAGACTCGGGCGTCAACCTGCTGTGCATGGATTCATAGGCAGGCTAGCAAGAGTTAATCTCTGCTGGTCTGCTTGCTCTTTTTATCACGTGTTGTAGGGAAGCCTTTCACATCTGCTCCCCTCATCCTACTGAAATCATTATAACCATGCCAACTATAGCTTATCCTATGTTGGTCTGTGAGCTGTGGTGTTCCAGGCTCTAGTGAAAGTTGTGCTATTTTCTTGGTGTAGTTGTTGAAGTTCTCCCCTATTGTTTTGTTGCTTCCTACCTGATCTTGATTTTCCTGCAACTCCTATTGTCTTTACCTTTGTGTGTGCGTGTTTAGTGACAAGACTTTTGGTTTTTCCTTATCTGTCTTTATTTGTGGGTTTCATTACTTCCCTGTCCCAGAGGAAAAGGGAGGGGAATTCAGATCAAGAATGGTCAGGAGCAGGGCAAGGTCAGAGACTCAGGCCTCCTCACTATTAGGGGTACTAGTGAGATAAAGGATAGCATGGGGCACCTTAGATTGAGGAACAGATCAGGCGCCATGGTTCCTCATGATCCCATAGTCGTCATGACAGGAGCAGAGGAGAGCCATTCATTAATGTTCCCATAGAGATTGGACCGGGTAACGTGTTGCTAAGTGGCCGCGTCGAGTAAGTCTAGAGGTGATGGAGTCGATTCAATGTGAAATGTTTTTGTGGCAAATTAGCTCGTCCCGGTGACTCAAACAATCTGGAATTCAATTTGCGTGAATCACAAAAAAGATTGCGCCGCACACTTTTGGTATATTTTATAGCACAGCTTATGAAGAGGAGCTTGTATGAAAACTGAGGCAGGGTCCATAACAACCCTTTTAGGGTGATTCAGTACAGTGAAAGGACATCAAAGCTCAAAGTTCAGCAAAAGAGATGGCGAGAAAAAGCACTAAAACTTTGGACAAATACACTGTAGAATATGTGTACAACTGCAGCAATTGAGCAGTTGAGTGCTGTAGTCTTCGAATAATACACCATTTGAATTGAGTGAGGAAGAGAGAAATGTGAGGTCAGCAGCGTCCCACTGGGATTGATCACTGCTACAATCTACTATTGTATATCATACTGGTACTTTGTCCTGCTGCATTTCAATCAGAGCTCCCTCACCTGAGTATAACTCGGAGGACTGCAATCCGATAAAAAGAAGGGATTGCACTCGGACCAATGTTATTCAATGAGGCAGTGCAGATCTGCATATTTTTTCTCAGCTGCATTCAGTGTGAAGAAAAAGTTTGCAGCATGCTGTAATTTGACTCTGAAATTGCAAAAAGTGAAAGAAAACTATCGGATGCTGTATGGAGCATCAGTGTGGCATCTGAGTTTTAGGGATATATTACAATTCTGTCAGATGAGAAACTGTAAATGATCCTGTAAAAGATTAATAGCTGCTGCATGAAAATGGATAGTTTATAGAGAGCACATGGACAGCACACAGATGACAAAAAAAAATAAAAAATCATCCCAATTTTCTGAATAAGTCCCACTTCCCATCACAACGTTTTTGGATCCGTAGCTATCTGTTGTAAAACTGATAGCCACGGATCTGATTTGGCCTCCATACTTTTGTCAGAACGGAAAAACTGGGCACTATCCGTGTAGTATAACCAGTGTGATTTCCTTCAATACTACTGACTGGAGGGATACAGCATCAAGGTGGTGCTCACTTATGTTGTAAGAAAAAATAATCCAAGGATAAGAACAAAGCCAGTGGCACTCACCGTGGGTGATCTTCAAACTTTTATTTCCATGTATTCGTGTACATGATCCAGGGAGCAGGGGAGGGAGGTGCGGGTTTAAGGACGACGGTCACCGTTTCGCGGCTCCTTGCCGCTTCTACGGGTCCTGACATGGCGTCTGACGACACATCCGGTGCTAAATAGCCGACCAGGTGTATCGTCAGAGCCTTCACATACATAAGTGAAAACATACATTAGTGTGAAGTATTACAACAAAAACTATATATATTTTTTTTTAAAAACTTAGTTACATCAAAAACCTTTTTACTACATAAAAGTAGCTGATATAGTAAATGCATATACAAATCAGATCATCTTAAAAAGTACGGGCAGTTCAAGAGGATGAACTCATTACTCTGCATACCGTACAACCTCTAAAAGAGGTATCCCTATGGGCACGAATGTGCATGGATTATTTCTTATTGGCCATTCATGTGTGCAGGAATCTGATTGTGTCTGCTTTTTTCACGTCCCCAAAATTGGAGACTGCTCCGATTTTTGGGCGCAGTGGACACAATCGGACAGCATCGGATCCGACACTGTCCGATTCATATAACATGGGGGTTTATGGAGCTCGAATATGGGAAAAAACAGGATTGTTTCCCGGATCCGGTGTTAGTGCACTGAGCATGGTCTCACCTCTCCACCGAGTGTCCCACGATGCGCGGTGTCCACCTCTGATGGCTGCAGGACCTTAATCAGCTGACTGAGAAGGGGTCGGCAACCCGATCAGCTGGTGTGTTACATGACCGCATCAGCTGAGCGGTCAGGTGGTGATTTAAACCACCCAGCTGATGCCGTCATGTGACACATCAGCTGATCGGGTTGTCGCCCGTTTCCAGTCAGCTGATTAAGGTCCTGCAGAGATCAGAGGTGGATGCCGCAAATCGCAGGACACTCGGTGGAGAGGTGAGCATTTTTTTTTTTATTTTTAACACATTGCTTCATTTAATTCACTTTCACAATGTATGTATATTGTGAAAGTGAAAGTACAGCCCAGCTTGCCTGTGCTTTGAAGGCTTGGGCTCCTCCCAGTTCTTTCTGTGTTTGGAACCCTCAAAATCACGGACCCGGACACAGAAATGGAATCCGAAGTTCACATCCAGACCTGTCCGTTCCTGTCCGTGTGGTCCTGGAAAAAACAGGTGATTTGAAGGGGGCCTAAGGGTAGGACTGAGTTTCTTTTTAACATCATGTGACCCCTGCCTTATACATTTACTTTATGTAAACAGCAATCCAACACAAAATATTTCTAAGCAAAACAAAAATCTGATCTCACTGTCAGTTGGAGAAAGTGTGCTGGTCACAAGCATTGAGTTTTTGCATTTTTTGTGGAATCTTTTTTATCGAGGGAAATAATTGTATTTTAAAAATGCAAATGAAAAGTAAATGAAAATAAGACATTTATCTGTGATTATCTAGCTCACAAACTGTGCACGTCATAAACCATTTTAGTTTTGAAAACCTTCACTATTAGCCAAATTTTAAAACTGTGTGTGCCACACCAACACAGCGGCATGTTGTGGGTACTAGATGTCTGCATGCTTTTTGGGAAGGATAGGTACCGGTAATTAAAAAATTGAAATTAAAAAAGTAAAACAAAATCCAGGACCTTTAACATTGCATGTTTGTTTTTGTACAAGTTTTTATTACTGGTCCAATTTTACACCTGAACATGGTATACCAATATCTATCTACCTACCATTTCTGGGTACCATATTTTTCAGATTATAAGACGCACTTTTGTTTCCCCAAATTTTGGGGGAAGTGGGGGTTGTGTTTTATAATCCGAATACGGATTATACACGGCAGGGGAGGCTGGGGCAGCTGTGGAGTGTTTCCAGGGCTGGAGCGGGCTGGCTGCGGGCTGCAGAGAGAATGGGGAGGTCACGTGCTCCCGCTCATTTAATATGCACTGCACTGCCGCTGTCCAACTCTCAGTGCTGTAGTTGCGCTGAGAAATGGACAGGTGGGAGCACTGCATATTATGTGAGCCTGCACTCACCCCCTGTTCTTCTCTGCCCCCTCCATATGCCCCCCACATCTTGCATTTACTCGCTCCATATGCCCCCACACGTAATACACCCACTTCCTCCACTGTGTGCCTGAACACATGATCGGAAGACGCCTAACAGCAGCGTAGAGGCCGGGAGATGGGGCGTAGCTGGAGCAAAGCATCGATCGCCGGAGGGTAAGTAAGAAGCATTTTTTATTTTATCTGCTGTGAGCCAGCATGGGGGCATATAAGTGACAGAATGAGTGCAGGACGATGGGGGCAATCTTTATAATGCAGAAAGTGGGTGTAGGACGTGGAGGGGCATATGGAGGGGGACATATATGTGTGCCAGCACTGTGGGACGTGTGCCATCAATAGGAGACGTGCCATTAATGGGGGACGTGTGCCATCAATAGGATATGTGTGCCAGCACTGGAGGACGTGTGCAAGCACTGGGGGACGTGTGCCATCAATAGAGGACGAGTGCCATCAATGGGAGATGTGTGCCATCAATAGGGCAAGTGTGCCATCAATTGGGGACGTGTGCCATCAATGGCGGCCGTGTGCCAGCAGTGGGGGACATGTGCCATCAATGGGGGATGTGTGCCATCACTGGGGGACGTGTGGCAACACAAGGGGGCTATATCCAATATAAGGGAGCCATATCCAGAGTAAAGGTGCCATATATAGGATGGGGGGGCTATATCCCATGATGAGGGACCATTTACCAGGATGAGGGAGCTATGAGGGACATATACCCGATATGATTTGTAAGACGGACACTGGCATTATAAGACAGACCCCATTTGACGTTAAAAATTATTTTTTTCTCTTTTCCTTCACCAAATTTTGGGGTGCGTCTTATAATCATGTGTCTTATAAAGTGAAAAATACAGTAATTTTTTGAGAAGATGTAGATAATTGTTCTACTAAAATAGCCTAAAATGAAAAAAAAAACATGACTACGGCAGACTTTTGCAGTTTCTGACTTTCTAGATTTGCACCAACCTAGCCAGCATTTCTTGTTACATTCTATATAAAAGGGGGGAGAATTTAAAAAATAGCAAAAAAAAGATGTATATAATTCAGACATTTAATGGTGAAAATATTTTTTGCACACTTGTTTTACTAGTTCAAAGGTGACACAAGCCATGCACAAGAATACTGCAGCCTTGTACATTGCTTGTATCAATATGATAAATGTTAAAATTGCAAAGTGTATATTAAAACAAGAAACTTTGAAATCTACTTGTAATTAAAAAATGTTACTAATTTTATTGTTTACTGCTTCTTAGCCACTGTAGATTATGGGCCATTATGCAGTCTTTTAAAGGGGAACTCTGGGGAGAGAAAACATTTTAGTCCTGCCCCTGCCCTCCTACATGATGAAGTTGAGCTGGGCACTACAGTTCTAGGATCTATAGATTGCTTATAAATTAATAAAATCATACCTGCTCCTCAACACTTACCCCTTCCTAAGGGGACAGAGAAATTCAGTGATGCTTCTGCAGAGAGCAGGAGGTGTGTCAGAGCTCAGGAGCATCTTACATTCCTGCCCCCTCATACTTCTGTATGAACAGGGGGCGTAGCTGCCGGCCCCATGGTCACATTACAATCCAGCCCCTGATATACCATCCTATGTAATGCAACAGGGGTATTCTCGCTTCAAGCAATATCACCAAGCAGAGATAAATACACACTGTGATCTTCTGCTGTACAATCATATGATGATACATAATGTGTGATGTCATGTATCAGGCTAGGAGCACAGGCAAAGCACTACATTGGTTTATTCAGCACTGCCATGTTCTCCCCTCACCCATCCATATCAACTAGATAAATTCCTGTCCCCTGAAGCTTTCTATGGATTGTCACTGTCTTCTCAGTCACAGCAAAGTATCCAGATGTCTCTTACACATGGTGTAAACCCCAAGGTTCCATTAGTATGCTCTGTTCCTTATACTGTGCACCTAAAATATATGAGCTTAAAAATATCTATATATCCATCCATTATCTATCTCACATGTCTGTGTATTTATCTATCATCTATCTAAAAATCTGTCTATGGCGGCCGTCACACGGTGCAATATCTTGAACGATATCGTTTAAGCGATCTGCTTTTTGATCGCTTAAGCGATATCGTTTGTGCATCGTTACGTGCGATTAAGCGATTTCACAATGTAAAATCGCTTGATCGTGACATCGCAGATGTGAGAGCCGGAGCTCATATCAAGCGATAAACGCTTGTTCAATCTGCTTCATCGTGGTGTGTGACACCACGATGAACGATCTCCCAGCGGCACAGCCTATGCTGGGAGATTGTATCTATGGTAAACGTCGGGTTACTAAGCGCCGCGCGGCGCCTAGTAACTCGATGTGTACCATAGTTACCAGCGATCTCACTGCTCCACATCGCTGGGGAGTCTGTCTGTGTGACATCTCACCAGCGATGTGAGCGATATCGTTAGCGATTGCGCGTGCACGTGATCGCTAACGATATCGTTCACGATATTGTAGCGTGTGACGGCCGCCTAACATATATCTTATATCAGGTGCACTGGTGGTACCTGGAGGCACTGTTGGCCAAATTTGGGCTTAATGGACATATTTAGATCGCCATTATGGCATTATACACCTCCCAAAGCACAAAAGTACTGGCTGCAGGCTTTAGCTCTGGCCACTTTAATATATCTAATGGTACCCGCGAGGGGTGTCTGTTATTGCCTGCAATCTTTGTGTTGGTGATGGAGTCTCTGGTGGAGAAAATACGTACCTGTGATGATATCACAGGAATAAGGATCGGTAATGCGACCCAATCAGTTGGACTGTATGCTGATGATGTAATTTTCTCAGTAACAAACCCCGGGAAATCTCTCCAAGCCCTGTTGTCTATTCTCTCTCAATTTTCTAAGGTATCTTTCTACAAATTGAACTCCTCAAAGTCAATGGTCCTCTCATGATGGCTTTTTATGTGCAGGGCTAAAGGGGAGGGGTGGGAGGCTCTGTTATCTTGCGGAAACAAGAAACAAATTTGACACAAACTAATGAGCCATGCACATAGTGAACATATCTGTAAAACAGTGTTCACCCCCCAAAAGACTGAATCACAAAACAGCAGCGTGTCCATATCAGAAATTGCAACACGAAGCAATCACTGATCTCAGGGAGACCAGTCCAAGAAAACACTGCGTGCAGCCGGCTACAGCGCTCAACACAGTGAATTCCTAGGCGCATTGCCCCCTGTGAATTTCAAATATGCAAATAAAGTCTGTGGAGCCTTGTTTAGGAGTCTCAACAAAGGACTAGCCAAATATCCCTCAAGGGAAGTACCTAGCCTGGAAGGATATCTGGCTAGTCCTGTGTTGAGACTCCTAAGCGAGGCTCCACAGACTTTATTTGCATATCAGACATTGGACCTGACTCAGTGGCGTAGCTGGCCAGCTTCGGGCACCGGTTCGAGATCACCACCCGGGCCCCCCATGTGAGGACGGGGGGTAGGGGGGGTGCTGATGGAGAGATTTGAGGACTGGGGGGGGGGGGCTGGTGGAGAGGTGTGAGGAGGACCGGACCGGGGGGAGAAGGGTGCTGACACTCACCGTGGCCGGCCGCCTGCATGCGTCTGCTGTAGGAGGGGGAGGAGGGGTGGGCAGATCTGCACAGCAGGAAGTCCCGTCCTCCCTCCTCTCCGGCCGCGCGGCTGTCGGCTGCCAGCACGGGGCCCCCCCAGGGAGTGCGGAGCCCCCCCAGGGAGTGCGGGGCCCCCCGGGGGCGGCCAATGGGCCCCTGAAGCCGGGGGGGGGCCGGGGCGATCGCCCACCCTGCCCCCCGCTAGCTACGCTACTGACCTGACTGAATCCTGCTCATATAGATGGCAATACACATGGTCAGGTTTTTAAATACATCAGTTAGGGACTGCTCTGATACAGGTTACCTTGGCATTGGTAGAGCGACTTTGTATACATTTTTTTGCAAAAAACGTATCAACTAAATACCTTGTTTTTTACTTTTTTAACAGCACTTGCTTTTTACAGTTTTTTTATTACAACAGAGTATTTTTACACGTATGTTTGACTGTTTTTTGTGATTCAGTCTTTTGGTGGTGTGAAAACTGTCTTACAGACATGTTCACTGTTGTGCATGGCTCATTAGTTTGTGTCTACATTCAGACTGTTTTTTTTTTCTTTTCTGTTCTGCTGCGTTTTAGCTGCAAAATACCGTAGGAGCTGTAAAAAAAAAAAAAAAAGCACCCCTTACTATTACATAGCCAGCATCTGTGTGTAATAGCAGTGGCTAGAATTATTTCAAGAACGATGCCAAAACGATATCGTTTGTGAATTGTGCAGGCTCTCCAACTGTGCAATATTGGCTTGACGATCTTGCAGGATCGTGCTGTGTGACAGCACAACTACGATTTGGAGCACAACTTCCCCTATTCACTCCCATGTTAAATGGTCGTTCCCTGGGTCGCTTGTACACAGCGCGAAGGAGGGGGCGTAGACATCGCAGTGCGTTGCCTGCCGATATGTCCCTGTGTTACATCTCCTATGCGATTTTGGACTAGTGCCAAAAACGTGCGCGCTCCCGTGCCATTGTATACAATATCGTAACGATATTGGGACGTGTGAAGCGGCCTTAAGACTGCTTGCTGTCTTCTTCTGTTCTTCTACCTTCAATGATACATCAATCAACATTGCTTTGCATCAAAAGTGCTTTACATGCAAAGACATTGTTGCTTGTAGGATTGCACTCTAAGGCTATGTTTACGCTGTGCTATTTTGATCCGTTTTTTAGGGCGTTTTTCTCGCTTCTGAAGATTGGCCTTGTGGCAAGGAGAGCAAAAAAGAAGCAACTTCTGTCCAAGGAAAAACATCAAGGATAGACTGAAATATGGAAGGATTGGACTCCAGAGAACTGTGATAAAGATATGATATTATATTAAGTTGGAATAAAAAGTGATCAAAAACATGTAGATACCACAAATGGTACTAATAAAACTACAGCTCAGAGCACAAAACCAGCCCTAACATAGCTCCAGGTACAGAAAAAGTTATGGGTCTCAGACAATGGCAACACAACCAAAAATCAATTTTAAGTTCGATATTGCGGTACTCTTACTTACCTAAAGAATGTGTCAGGTAATTGAACGCCGCCAAAAACAAAATGCATAAAACAGTCGTGGAATTGTGGGTAAGTTGGTTCATAATTTTGCCCCACTTGTATTTTTTCTATTTTTCAATACGTTATATGATAAAATGAAAGGTAAATGTATCTCATCCTAAAAAAGATGGCAGGTCTTGAAAGCATTTAATAGTCATTGGAAAATGAAATGTGTGTTTGGTTGCTATAGATAAGAACGTTTTTCTGTTACACAGTTCTGGAAAAGTCTTCTCCAATGTGTCATGAGTTTGGTGCAGAATATGAGTGGTCTGCACAAAACCTACCAAAGGGTAGTATGTTGAGGAAAAAGGGACTTGTGACTGTGGTCCCGCTCCAAATAATCCACAAATCCAATAGTGTTAGTATTCAAATGGTGGTTTTATTTCTACACATTTCAAGGTGTAAACCCCTTCATCAGAATACTGCACAATATGATGTACACCTACAGCTTAGAACACAAGGGAGGACTGCTGCATACCGTGTAAAACTTGACATCTAAGTTGTCACAGGCGGAAAAGGTGATTGTACAACAAAGTTGTACCACTGAACAAGGTGCTGGGACAGGACCGAAACGCATAGGGAATAAAGCAGCAGCATTCTAAGAAGCCTTGTCTTCCTTGTCATTCATCCCGCCGGCAGAGCGGATCATCTAAACACTACTCCTTTGGATTTGAATACACCATCACTGAGCACGTGGAAGTGCGGATCCAGCAGCGCTGTCCAGGCGAGCATACTAGTTGTGGGTTAGCACAACTGAAACAGGTGAGCATATGCTCCTTATTCATGCCATATGGGCGTGCATAATTAACACGCCGCCAGCGGGGAGAGCCATATAAGCACGCCTTTTGCGGCTTCTCATATAATGAGAAGCTGCAGAGTAAGAGGTGAATAAACTACTTTTATAAACTTTCACATAGCGGTTTACGGACAGAAAGGGATGGTTACAAAGGGATTACTATGGTGCAGGGACAGGTTAAAACAGGCTGGGGGGTCGTTTGTAGAGGTTAGGTTCTCTTTAATGATGGACGCTAGACTGTATGTGCTTCTTCCAGGTCTGACATGATTTGCATCACGTGATATGGGTGTGGTTGAGGGGTGGATGGGATGAAAATTTCACCATGCCCGCCAAAAAAGCTGTTAACACCCACCAATGAAGGCATTCACGCCTAGTGAACTTATGGTGTGATTCGAGGAGGGCGTGGCCGTATTTGTTGGTGGGCATAGCGGTGCAGCCTATGCAAGGTGGGTCTTGGCCCCACTTACACCTCCCCACCTGTGGACCTTACTCCCAGACTCCTGCTCCAATACTAATAAAGTCTGTGGCTACATCTCTTCCTAAAACAATGCCTGAGGGTAGCAATATGGCCACAGCTACACCCGGCCCACTACTGCGTATGACAGGGTGTACAAAGATGGCGGCCACGTCATTTACTGCGCATGAGCATGGAAAGAGGATTTTATTTACAGTCTGGCACAAACATGGCGGCCTCATCAGAAACTGTGCTTTAGCATGGAAAGGTTTTTTTACTACAATCTAGCCAGTCAGGAGCTACTTGGGTCTGCCTGTGTTGCAGCCAGTGTCCTCTACGTGGCGCTATTTCGAGGACAAACAGACAGACTAAGGCTTTTATGTATGTAGATGCTTGTGAAATAATTGCTGCAAAGTAACAATGTATTAAAAGGCTGATTTGTTAATAGTTTATAAATTGGCAAAATGCAAAGTGAATGAACAAAAGACAAATCTAAATCAAATCAATAATTGGTGTGATCTTTATTTGCCTACAAAACAGCAAATAATCATTTCTTCTAGGTACAGCACAATTCCACATGGCTTTTGAAGACATTTGCAGGGAGTTTGATCCAAACATCTTCGAGAAATTAACCACAGATGGTCTGTGGATGTAGTTTGTGCAAATCTTTCTGTCTCTTCATGTAATCCCTCACTGATTTGATGGTTTTGAGATCAGGACTCTCATCACTTCTCATATCCCTATCATCTCAGCCACTGAACGTCATTTACTCTGGAGATAGTTCTTAATGGCATTGGCTCTATGTTTTGGGTTGTGGCGCTGCTGCAGAATTCATTTGGCACCAATTACATGCCTCTCTGATGATATTATATGATAGATATGTAACTGACTGTATTTCTCAACAATAAATATTGCAATCTCTATTGGATTAAAGTAGCCTCAAACTTGCAGAGAACCTTCACAATGCTTTACTGTTGCCTGTAGTGTACACACTCATTATTGTATTAGAGCCCTTCGGTGGCAACTAACTGCATATTTATATAACCAATTATTTCACATTTTGACTCAAAAGTTCAGTGTAACTGTAGTCAGTTTTCTGCAGCCCAATGGCTAATGTTTGTGCATAGTTAAGACACACGGCCTTGTTTCCACCTCAATATTATAGTTTTTGGCTATCATTCTTCCACTTCTCACCAGACTTTTCTGAACAATAGGTAGATGTTGCAGTGTCCACTGTTTGCTACCAGTTCTGAGCTCAGCATCAATCTTTGATTTCTTACAGAAGTGAGCATGATGAAGTTTTCTTGGATGACTGAAACTAAGGTCCTCAACATTGCCCGTTTTTTGTGTCCTCAATGCTGAGATACATGGGCAAATACTTATTGATCATGCAATATCACAAAAGAATGGCTCCAAATTTAATTCTAAGCAGGGCAATGACCCAAAACATACAGTCAATGTCACTGAGAACGATCTTCAACATACAGAGTTCAGCAGGTGAAGATATGGTCCCCACAGAGCCCTCATCTCAAGTCTGAATCAAGTCTGTGCTGGATTACGAGAAACGACAAAATGATTTGAATGAGATAATACTCGAAGACGCTCTGCGGTTAGTTCTCCAAGATGTTTTGAACGTCCTCCCTTACAAGTTCCTTCATAGAATTCCGTAAGAAGAATTGATGCTTTGATGCCAATTTGAAGGCAAAGGAGGGTCACCAGGGCGGTGGAGTCGTTAAGCCAATCATTCAATTCCAGTTCTTCAATTTCCCCGAATCCAACTCCAACCTCACAGCTCTGGCCTTGGACACAACAAATATTGGTTTGATCAATTACTTATCAGTTATTCACTTTGCATCATAATTGTTAAAAATAAACTACTAAACTTTCTATTTTTTAAGCCTTTTTGTGGCATCTTTTTCACACCTACTTAAACCTTTTGCACATTACTGTATATTATACATTTAAAACTAAAAACAATAAGCAACATACGAAAGATACATAAATATACCACAGGATTAATAACGACTATTTCAGATATATGAATGACACGTCCAAGCAATGCAAGAATATAGAAAATAACAGAAGCTCCTGCTTGCACAGGAGCGGTAATCTGACATGTTGATCTGCACTCGCCTGCCAAGATATACAGTACCTTGCAATGAAATACTTTATTTTGACATAAAGAAACTTTTTCATGATGAAAATTTCTGAACCGGCGTCTGTAAATGAAACATGGGCACAGTCCCAATGACCTCAGTCTCCTGTAGAGCACCTGGGATTTTTTTCTTTTCGTGAATTTCATTAAGCTTTGTTTTTTTTGCTTCCAAGTATAATGCTGTAGATTTAATTATCACAGAATAGCTCTTCTGATTTGCTGCCAATCATTTTTGCCTTTAAACGAATGTAATCTGCTCCATAGCTTCTAGTATTTCAAAGGAGGTTAAAGGAATGTAAAAATGTCGAGTCACCAAGGAGAGACACAAGTACATTAAAGAGCTAGTCTGGGCTTAAAAGGAAAAGGACTTGTCCATAGCCTGTGTTAGGTATTGAAAAGAAGAGTTAAGATACAAGAATGGAAATGTTTCTAGAAAAGGGACTAGTTAACGGCGTTAAATGTGTCAGAAATAAAGTTTGAGTAAATGTATTACACGTTTAACAAGAGCTATAGCTAAACTGTCCTTTACCTGGGATGAGGGTGAGGTCACTGAAATACCGCTGTACATACACATTAGATGGCTGTTAGCCTATTATTTGCCTGGCAGCTATCTCCCTATTTCTCCCATAAATCCCACAAATCCTAAGTCATATTAAAAGGCTTGTTAAAGAGTCGATTATGACTACTTATAAGGATTGCTATCCTTATCGGATGGCATAAGAGTTTTTCACTTCCTCGCTGAAGTGACAATTTGCATATTTCCCAGAGCAGCATTGCGGCTATAAGTCTCCTTATCAGCATATCTGTCTCTTTATGCCAACAGGCAGATTCCTCTCCATGAGGAAAATAGCTAGTCCCCCAGACCTTGTCTTAGCCTCTCATACAGCCAGATCAGAACTCCCACACACTGCACTGATGAGGGGCAGTCACCCCGAAATGCAGCGTCTGCAGTTTGGACTTCTGATCTGGCACAAATCCTAAGTCATATTAAAAGGCTTGTTAAAGAGTCGATGATGACTTTAAGGATTAATACACTTATTGGGTGGCATTAGTTTTTCACTTCCTCACTGAAGCGACAATTTGCACATTTCTCCTATACACAGCAGCAGTCACGCTGTGTTCTCTATGAGTGATCGGCTGCTAGACACAACTGGCAGCAGCTTTTCTCAGAAAAAAAAAAAAAGAGTGTCAGTCCGAAATCAGACATGATGGATTCTTAACTCCCCAAGCAACTATTTGACCGAAACACATTAGACTGTCAGCCAAACCCTTAGTTATCAACTGATATTAACCCCTTCACCCTGGACGATTTTCTGTTTTCAGTCTTTCATTTCTCTCCCCTTCTTCCAAGAGCCATAAACTTTTTATTTTTCTGTCAATATAGACATATGAGGGCTTGTTTTTTGCAAGACGACTCGTACATTTGAATGAACTAATTTATTTTACCATTATAGGATACTGGAAAATGGGAAAAAATTATAAGTACGGTGAAATTGCAAAAAAAAAGTGCAATTACACTATTTTTTTTTTTTATTCATGATGTTCACTATATGGTAAAACTGATGTGTCACTATAATGCCTCGGGTCGGTACGAGTTCGTAGATACCATACATATATACTTTTACTTTTATGTACCGTATATACTCGCGTATAAGCCGAGTTTTTCAGCCCAAAATTTGGGCTGAAAAGTCCCCCCTCAGCTTATACGCGAGTATATACGGTATATACAGCAGCAGCCCCGGAGGTATACAGGCCCCCCCATCAAGCTCCAGGGCCCCCCCCCTTGCGCGGCAGCCTGTAAAGTAAAATCATACTTATCACTGTCCCGCGCTGTCCCGCCGCTTGCCGACACACACGATCCCGGGCTTCATTCCGCGTCTTCTGTGGTCGCGGGCAATGACGTCATTGCCCGTGACCACCGGAAGCCGGAAGACGCGGATTGAAGCCTGGGATCGTGTGTCGGCAAGCGGCGGGACAGTGATAAGTATGATTTTACTTTACAGGCTGCTGCGCAAGGGGGGGGGGCCCTGGAGCTTGTTGGGGGGGCCTGTATACCTCCGGGGCTGCTGCTGTATACAGCCCTGGGGCTGCTGCTGTATACAGCTTTGGGACTGCTGCTGTATACAGCCCTGGGGCTGCTGCTGTATACAGCTTTGGGGCTGCTGCTGTATACACCCCTGGGGCTGCTGCTGCTGTATACACCACTGGGGCTGCTGTATACTACCTAAGGGCTGCTGTATATACCTTTGGGGCTGCTGTATACACCACTAAGGCTGCTGTATATACCTCTGGGGCTGCTGTATACTACCTTTGGGGCTGCTGTATACTACCACTGGGGCTGCTGTATACTACCACTGGGGCTGCTGTATACTACCACTGGGGCTGCTGTATAGTACCACTGGGGCTGTATATACCTCTGGGGCTGCTGTATACTACCACTGGGGCTGCTGTATACTACTACAGGGGCTGCTGTATAGTACCACTGGGGCTGTATATACCTCTGGGGCTGCTGTATACTACCACTGGGGCTGCTGTATACTACCACTGGGGCTGCTGTATACTACCACTGGGGCTGCTGTATACTACCACTGGGGCTGTATATACCTCTGGGGCTGCTGTATACTACCACTGGGGCTGCTGTATACACCTCTGGGGCTGCTGTATACTAACCACTGGGGCTGCTGCTGTATATACCACTGGGGCTGCTGCTGTATACTACCACTGGGGCTGCTGTATATACCTCTGGGGCTGCTGTATACCACACTGCTGGGGGCTGTATACCTGTGCTGGGGTCCACCCTCGGCTTATACACGAGTCAATAGGTTTTCCCAGGTTTTGGGGGCAAAAGTAGGGGGGTCGGCTTATACACGGGTCGGCTTATACACGAGTATATACGGTAAGTGTTGAAAAAAACTCGGAAGTTTTTTTTAAAAAAAAGAATAGCACTTTTTTCCCCATTTTCCATGACCCGTAGTGTTGTCATTCTTCGGGATCTAGGGCTGTCTGACAGCTTATTTTGTGCGTCTTGAGACGAGGTTTCTAATTATACAATTTTTGGGTAGATATGCTGTTTTGATCGCCCGTTATTGCATTTGAATTGCAATGTTGCGACGACCAAAAAAAAGTAATTCTGTCGTTTCGACTTTTTTCTTCCGTTACGCAGTTTACCGATCTGATTAATTGATATTATATCTTGATAGATCGGGCATTTCTGAATGCGAAGATACCAAATATGTGCATTTTTTAACTGTTTTAATAGTTTTATTTTCAATGGGACCAAAGGAGGGTGATTTGAACTTTTGTGGGTTTTATTTACATGTTTTAAAAACCTTTTTAAAATTTTTGTTAGTTTTACTTGGCCCACTAGAGGGCCTCAATGTTGCACAGTCCAATCGCTTCCCCTGTGTTCCAATGGGTTTTAGCATATCTGAATACAGCGGAAATTATCAATCCCTGCTATCGACGTCACTGGAAGATCGACGGCAGTCAGTGATTCCATACAGCTTCTGGGGTCATCATAAGACCCTGGGCTGTCAAGGTAACAGCGGAGGTCCCATGACCACATCACGGGTCTCCAATCATGGTGGGGAATAGTGCGATCCCCGCCTCGGTGCTTTGGAGCCACACTGCTAGCTACATATCTCAACTGACCAGATCAGCGAAAATGGGTGGGGGATGCAAGCGCATTCAAAATTTACCTCAAGCACACAGTTGCCTTCATTAAATTTTACCTACCTTTTCATAAGAAAAGCATAATAACCAGAACAGATTCTAGCTTTACTGCTTCATACGGATGGCGAAAATTAAAAAAGGGACAACCATACAAAAAACCCCCATCACCCTCAGTGAAAAAATGCAACTCCATCATTGCTTTTTTAGCTTTTCATTTTACCATCTTCATTCATTCTTGTTTAGTCCTCTTAGGGGATTTGAACCTGCGATCTCCTGATCACTTAATCGCTTACAATATATACTGTAATACTACAGTATCACAGGATATAGAACAAATACCGTATTATTTGGATTATAAGATGCACTTTTGTTCCCCAAATATTGGGGAAAGTGGGGGGTGCATTTTATAATCCAAATATACAGTTTATATACGGGAGGGGAGGGGCGGCTCTGGAGCGAGTCCAGGGGCTGGGACAGGCTGGCTAAAGGCTGCAGGAGGCAGCGGGAGGGCACGTGCTCCTGCTCATTAGCCTCATATAATATGCACTGAACCCGCTGTCCATCACCTCGATGCTGAACCGCACCAAGGTGATGGACCCTGGGGATCGGCACATATTACATGTGCCTGCACCCCCCCTGTGATGGCACATGGCCCCCCCTGTGCTGGATACGCCCCCCCCATGCTGCTGGCTATATTAAAATAAAAAAAACACTTTACTTACCTCTCCGGCTATGTGCTCCATGTCTCCCTGCTTGCTGCACTTCCTGATTCTCAGGGAAGTTGGTTATGTGATCGGGTGCGCAGAGATGATGTCACTCTGCTGTGCTGATCACATGACCGGCTTCTCCGTGAATCAGTAAGTGCAGCAAGCAGGGAGACATGGAGCACATAGCTGGGGAGGTAAGTAAAGTGTTATTTATTGTAGTATGGGCAGCAGCATAAGGGGGCCATATCCAGCACATGGGGGCCATGTGCCATTATAGGGGGCCATGATCCAGCACAGGGGGACGTGTGCCATCACTGGGGTATGTGTGTTACCACTGGGGGACGTGTGCCAGTACAGGGGGCCATGATCCATCACTGAGGGACGTATACCATCACTGGGGGACGTGTGCCATCACTGGAAGACGAGTGCCATCACTGCGGAATGAGTGCCATCACTGGGGGACGTGTGCCATCACTGGGGGACATGTGCCACCACTGGGGAATGTGTGCCATCACTTGGGGCCATGATCCATCACTGGGGGATGTGTACCATGTAGGGGGCCATGATCCATCACTGGGGGACATGTGCCATCACTGGGGGACATGTGCCATCACTGGGGCCCATGATCCATCACTTGGGGACATGTGTCATCACTGGGGGACGTGTGCCATCACTGAGGAACGTGTTCCATCACTGAGGGATGTGTGCCATCACTGGGAGACATGTGCCAGCACAAGGGGGCTATATCCAATATAAGGGGGCCATATCCAGATTAAGGGTGCCATATATAGGATGGGGAGGCTATATCCCAAGATTAGGGACCATGTACTAGGATGAGGGGGCTATGAGGGACAAATACCCTATATGATTTGTAAGACAGACACTGACATTATAAGATGGACCCCATTTAACATTAAAAATTATTTTTTTCTCTTTTTCTTCACCAAATTTGGAGGTGCGGTCTTGAGCGTTTTATAAAGCAAAAAATACGACTGTCTCTTTTGAAAGAACACTGCACTACCACTATGATCAGCACATGAATACAGAATCAGAACTACAATCAATTCAGATATTACAACACCAGCAAAATTAGTAAAGGGACACATCACTGAAAACACGATCAGTAAAGGAAATCATCACCAGAACCACCTTCAGTACATGAATACAGCATCAGTAAAATACAGTCTCCTAAATATTAGGTCAGTCCATCGACTCTTTCCAGCACCAGACTGGATTAAAACTCATTCTTGTATCAATGTACTTTTTATGGATTTGTTTACCTGTTTTAAGCATTTCGAAATAAAGCATTGAATGAATTTTAATATATTTTTGTTGAGCCACACCATTCTTTCTTTGAGTTTACACAGTATGATGGCCCATAGCCCACTTAATACACAGTTTGTAGTCGCCACACCACTCTATATTCAGTATTATGCACTATAGCCCCTATTCATAGTATGATGTTCCATAACCCCTCAAACGTAGTAGAACACCTCCATATCTCTATGTACACAATGTAATGCTTCAATAGGTCACTCCTATACACAGTACAATGCCCCATAGTCTCCTATACACTATAGAATGGCTCATAGCCCTACTCCTACTTATACATAGCATAATACCCCATTGTTTCTTATACAAAGTATTATGCCTCAGAGCATTTCAATACATGATATCGCACATAAGTCCCTATATACAGTATAAGGCCCCCCACAACTACCTCTATGCAAGATGATCCCCACAGCTCCCTATATATAGTATGATAGCTGCAGTCAACTGTTCTCTAGCCAAGTTGTCAATAGCGCATCCTGTAAACAAAGACGGGAACAAGCAGAAAAGAGGCAGCACTGGACCTTAGGAGGGTAACAACTAAGAATAAGATTTTCACCTAGAGCAAACCAATAAGCATAAAAAGCACATACCGTATATGGAAAACACATTTAAAGGAAACCTGTCTGAAAATTTCCTTCAGATAAATAGCTTTACAATACTTTCTGGCCACCCTACTGACAGTGTGGCTACGGGGATAAAATAAAATTCTATTCTCTTACGGGCTGCTTGCTTTCAATCACTTCAGGCACTGCAGTGCTATTTACCTGTAGATTAAGCCTAGATATGCAAGCTATTTCCAAGGTAATAATTTCACTTTAACCCCTTCACCCCCGAGCCTTTTTGACCTGTATGACCTGGCCATTTTTAGCACTTCTAACCAGAGTATGGCACAAGAGTAAGAAGCGTGTATTAAAGATTGGGATCAACAATGCAGACTATTGAAGTATAAAAGGATCATTTTTATTAAGTACAGAAAATATTCATGACATTACAATTAAAAACACTTAAAAACTTTGATCAAAGAAGAACACAGATAGTGGAGTGTCCTTCAACACCACAGCTGCTCAAACCTTCAGGGTTGGATACATACACAGATCAAGTACCGTAGATGAAAAAAACAGCTCACAACAATGGAACATATGCCCATCCAGCAAACATATAAATCACAAGTATTCAGACTTGTTAATCAGTAAAAGGGCGGAGAACATAGAGTCCGTACACTACAAGTTTCTTTAAATGCAAAAATGCAACAACATTTTATTTTTTTCAAGAAATCAATAAAGTGCACACACGATAATTTTTCAGCGGGTAAAATACATGGATCTAGGTCAAGATCAGGCGTTTTTTACATGCTCAGTAGAATACCTGTAAAGAACACATACAATTGGGTATATACATTGTACAATAAGGCCAAGATTATATACAGTTTTATACAAAATCCACCTAATTTTGCATAGTTTCATGGAGTGGATACAATAATGCTATATTGTCTATAGCTTGTTTCTCTTTTGGTGTCTTCACAGCCTACAATGCTCTGAACCTGCAGTTGTTAAGCTTAAGCATAATGTGCCCACTGTTCACAGTATTGCTATAGGTGGTTCGATCAGATATATCAAACAAATCTCATCCCAATAAATCCTAGATCAATTATCCATATAAAGGTTCAATGTTATAGCTTGCAATAGTTACCCATGTGGGAGGAATCTTATGAGCACGGTGACGCCAGCCCCTCTGTCCATTTCGCAAGTATCCCTTACTCAGGGGCATGGCTACTACACCCTGATGTCGGGCATATATCCAGGTTTGCACCTGATCACATGGAGCCGTTCCTTTAATACTGTGCTGCCGCGTCACGATCACCTTATAGGTGACAGTGCTTGTCACATAGAGACAACCTTCCAAGGGAAACCTGCAGCATCACTTCCATGTGATCGCTGACGTGTCTGGTCACGTGGGGCGGTGCATCCAATCGGATTGCTACCACCCTATCCTCGTGATTTCTCGACATATCAGCTCTGGAATTAGGTGGCACATGAGCACCAGTACTCAGCGTCGTTGACATGTCAGCTCACAGAACCAAACAAATACTAAATTATAACCACTTATGCATTCATTCAACAATGTATTGTGTCAAACCCAAAGGTGTTATTCTTTAGTAAAAGACATCCAACAAAAGTAGCACCCAAATATATAGATTTGATGGCTCTGACTGCAATAATTGTCTACTAGGTGGTCCGAATATATGTCCACAGCAGGATGCAGGATCGCGGTTTTATCCACTGTAAGTGAAAGTGAAAGAAATAAAAAATATTTAACAAGAAACCTGTTACACATATTAAAAGAATTATCTTATATATAGACAGCGGGCAATAGTCAGGACATAGCACAACAACCTGTATTTTGATTAAAAAGGGAGAACCTCCGAGACCCTCTAAAGACATGGTAGAGTATTGCATTCCTAACATAGTACATCTTAGTTCCTAAGTTGGGTTGTTCTAAAGGCATGTTTTAAATATATGGGGTCAAATTAAAAGCCTCATTCAAACCTGCTAGTGCAAGTGTGCCAAAAGTGCCAAAAGTGCTGATCCAGAATCATTGCGCCAGTCTTTTGTTATTATTGCGTCCCCTCACTCCCATATGTGTTAATTCTGTCCCCTTGATTTTAAAGGATTTTGGAATGGAATTGGGAGTTTTTACGTGATGGGGCATAGTTTACAGTTCCCTATCATCAATGATTTCTTTGGCTGCCATGATATCCCTCACATGTTCTATAGTACAGTGTTGGCCAAAAGTATTGACACCCCTGCAATTCTGTCAGATAATACTCAGTTTCTTCCTGAAAATGATTGCAATCACAAATTCTTTGGTATTATTATCTTCATTTAATTTGTCTTCAATGAAAAAACACAACAGAGAATGAAGCAAAAAGCAAAACATTGATCATTTCACACAAAACTCCAAAAATGGGCCAGACAAAAGTATTGGCACCCTCAGCCTAATACTTGGTTGCACAACCTTTAGCCAAAATAACTGCGATCAACCGCTTCCGGTAACCATCAATGAGTTTCTTACAATGCTCTGCATGAATTTTAGACCATTCTTCTTTGGCAAACTGCTCCAGGTCCCTGATATTTGAAGGGTGCCTTCTCCAAACTGCCATTTTTAGATCTCTCCACAGGTGTTCTATGGGATTCAGGTCTGGACTCATTGCTGGCCACCTTAGAAGTCTCCAGTGCTTTCTCTCAAACCATTTTCTAGTGCTTTTTGAAGTGTGTTTTGGGTTTTGTCCTGCTGGAAGACCCATGACCTCTGAGGGAGACCCAGCTTTCTCACACTGGGCCCTACATTATGCTGCAAAATTTGTTGGTAGTCTTCAAACTTTATAATGCCATGCACACAGTCAAGCAGTCTAATGCCAGAGGCAGCAAAGCAACCCCAAAACCTCAGGGAACCTGCGCTATGTTTGACTGTAGGGACTGTGTTCTTTTCTTTGAATGCCTCTTTTTTTCTCCTGTAAACTCTATTTTGATGCCTTTGCCCAAAAAGAGAGAACATTCTTCCAAAACGTTTGAGGCTTTCTCAGGTAAGTTTTGGCAAACTCCAGCCTGGCTTTTTTATGTCTCGGGGTAAAAAGGGAGGTATTCTTGGGTCTTCTACCATGCAGTCCCTTTTCATTCAGATGCCGACGGATAGTACGGGTTGACACTGTTGTACCCTCGGACTGCAGGGCAGCTTGAACTTGTTTGGATGTTAGTCGAGGTTCTTTATTCACCATCCGCACAATCTTGCGTTGAAATCTCTTGTCAATTTTTCTTCTCTGTACACGGTAGACACAGGAACATTCAGGTCTTTGGAGATGGACTTGTAGCCTTGAGATTGCTCATTCTTCCTCACAATTTGGTTTCTCAAGTCCTCAGACAGTTCTTTGGTCTTCTTTCTTTTCTCCATGCTCAATGTGGTACACACAAGGACACAGGACAGAGGTTGACTCACCTTTAATCCATGTCAACTGGCTGCATGTGTGATTTAGTTATTGCCAACACCTGTTAGGTGCCACAGGTAAGTAACAGGTGCTGTTAATTTCATAAATTAGAGAAGCATCACATGATTTTTCTAACAGTGCCAATACTTTTGTCCACCCCCTTTTTTATGTTTGGTGTGGAATTATATACAATTTTGCTTTAGGACAATTCTTTTTGTGTTTTTTTCATTGAACACAAATTAAATGAAGATAATAATACAAAAGAAGATGTGATTGCAATCATTTTCAGGAAGAAACTGAGTATTATCTGACAGAATTGCAGGGGTGTCAATACTTTTGGCCAACACTGTACGTAATTTTAATGGTCTAGATGTTAGACCAATGTATATCTTGTTCATATGAAGAAAAAAGCAGGCAGCACTCACCATTTGAGCAGTGATGTCTCCTTTATTTCAAAGTGTCAATGGACATAATTCATTCCTGACGATGTGCGAGGAGAGTGTGTGCAGGACGGCGGAGGAAAGCAAGCAGTTTCGCTGTAACTACAGCTTCAACGGGTCAACTGGACCCGTTGAAGCTGTAGTTACAGCGAAACGGCTTGCCATGCCCCTGAGTAAGGGATACTTGCGAAACGGATGTAGGGGCTGGCATCACCGTGCTCATTAGATTCCTCCGATATGGGTAACTATTGAAAGCTATAACATTGAACCTTCATATGGGTAATTGATCTAGGATTTATTGTGATGAGATTTGTTTCATATACCTGATCGAACCACCTATAGCAATACTTTGAATAGTGGGCACATTATGCTTAAGCTTAACAACTGCAGGTTCAGAGCATTGTACTCTGTGAAAACACCAAAAGAGAAACAAGCTATAGACAACATAGCAGTATTGTTAACCCTCTCCATGAAACTATGCAAAATTAGGTGGATTTTGTATAAAACTGTATATAATCTTGGCATTATTGTACAATGTATGTACCCAATTGTATGTGTTCTTTACAGGTATTCTACTGAGCATGTAAAAAACGCCTGATCTTGACCTAGATCCATGTATTTTTCCCGCTGAAAAACTACTCTGTGAAAACACCAAAAGAGAAACAAGCTATAGACAACATAGCATTATTGTATCCACTCCATGAAAATATGCAAAATTACCGTATATACTCGTGTATAAGCCGACTTTTTCAGCCCAAAAATTGGGCTGAAAAGTCCCCCCTCGGCTTATACGCGAGTATATACATGTGTGTGCTGAGTGTGACGGGGACGGGGGCTCTGACTGGGGGCAGGAGGAGGCAGGAGGGGGCTACAGTGACACCGCGCGGTCACGTGGGCCCGGCTCATTGATATGCACGCATCCCCCTGTCCATCCCCGGCAAGGGGATGCAGTGCATATTCTAGGACACAGCCCCTGGCGGCCCCCGGCAGTGGTATACAGCCCCCCCGCCTAGTACCGGGCCCCCATGCTGCGGCACAGCATACAGTAGTTCATACATTACCATCTCTCCCTGCAGCGCGCGGCTCCTCCATGTCCCAGCCGGCATCTTCCTGTAGTGTCATGTGACTGGCGCGTCACATGACACTACAGCAACAAGCCGGGCGGGAGATGGAGGAGCCGCGCGCTGCAGGGAGAGATGGTAATGTATGAACTACTGTATGCTGTGCCGCAGCATGGGAGCCCGGTACTAGGCGGGGGGGCTGTATACCACTGCCGGGGGCGCTGTATAAACCCCCGGGGGCCTGCTGTATAAACCCCCGGGGGCCTGCTGTATAAACCCCCGGGGGCCTGCTGTATAAACCCCCGGGGGCCTGCTGTATAAAACCCCCGGGGGCCTGCTGATACCCCCGGGGGCCTGCTGATACCCCTGGGGGCCTGCTGATACCCCCGGGGGCCTGCTGATACCCCTGGGGGCCTGCTGATACCCCTGGGGCCTGCTGATACCCCTGGGGCCTGCTGAATACCCCTGAGGGCCTGCTGTATACCCCTGGGGGCCTGCTGATACCCCTGGGGGCCTGCTGTATACCCATGGGGGCCTGCTGTATACCCCTGGGGGCCTGTTGATACCCCTGGGGCCTGCTGATACCCCTGGGGCCTGCTGAATACCCCTGGGGGCCTGCTTATACCCCTGGGGGCCTGCTGTATACCCCTGGGGGCCTGCTGATACCCCTGGGGGCCTGCTGATACCCATGGGGCCTGCTGTATACCCATGGGGCCTGCTGTATACCCATGGGGGCCTGCTGTATACCCCTGGGGGCCTGCTGATACCCCTGGGGCCTGCTGAATACCCCTGGGGGCCTGCTTATACCCCTGGGGGCCTGCTGTATACCCCTGGGGGCCTGCTGATACCCCTGGGGGCCTGCTGATACCCATGGGGCCTGCTGTATACCCATGGGGGCCTGCTGTATACCCCTGGGGGCCTGCTGTATACCCCTGGGGGCCTGTTGATACCCCTGGGGCCTGCTGATACCCCTGGGGGCCTGCTGATACCCCCGGGGGCCTGCTGATACCCCCGGGGGCCTGCTGATACCCCCGGGGGCCTGCTGAATACCCCTGGGGGCCTGCTGTATACCCCTGGGGGCCTGCTGATACCCTGGGCCTGCTGATACCCATGGGGCCTGCTGTATACCCATGGGGGCCTGCTGTATACCCCTGGGGGCCTGTTGATACCCCTGGGGCCTGCTGAATACCCCTGGGGGCCTGCTTATACCCCTGGGGGCCTGCTTATACGCCTGGGGGCCTGCTGTATACCACTGGGGGGGCCTGTATACCTTACTGCTGGGGGTTGTATACCTGTGCTGGAGTCCACCCTCGGCTTATACGCGAGTCAATAAGTTTTCCCAGTTTTTGGGGGCAAAAGTAGGGGGGTCGGCTTATACACGGGTCGGCTTATACACGAGTATATACGGTAGGTTGTTTTTGTCACTTTATTGATTTCTTGTAAAAAATAAAATTGTGTTAAATTTTTGCATTTAAAGAAACTTGTAGTGTACAGACTCTATGTTCTCCGCCCTTTATTGATTCATTTTCAGTCTATGGGTACACAGTTAGTATATAGGGCTTGAATTTATAGACAAGTTCATTAGGTTCAAAAGTTACACTTTGCAGCTGGATGACCATCAATAGTTCTCTTTTGGATTCCCCCAACACATATTAATGATGGAAAATTTAGATAGAAAAATAATAATCAAATCTATAAACACCAAGGACATAAGAATTGTCTATATGTCTACAAGCGACTATGTTGAATTTAAGGTGAAAAATGTTAGTACCGTGTTAGCCAGTAGATCGAAAAATATTAGAATCTGAAAGTCCTTTAATGCCTAACTGAAAAGATGGTAAGAAAAAGCAAAGCCAGCTTTCGAGACACTATGGATTAAATGCCTGCAAAACCTTCCTGGAAAACACAGGGAGTGATGCTGATTCTGTGGTGGAGCTTACAAAATTCATCCTCACGCACAACTATTTTAGATTTGACAACAACATAAGTTTACAGGAGACTGGCACAGCAATGGGAAGCAAAATGGCACCACAATATGCAAATCTTTTCATGGCCAAGCTTGAAGGTGACTTTTTATCCTCTTGTCCTATAAGGCCTCTGGCCTATTACCATTATATTTATGATATTTTTATCACCTGGGCTGAGCCTGAGCAACAGTTGAAGACATTCCATGAACACTTCAATCAGTTTCATCCCATAATCAACTTAACACTCTACTACTTCTGCACTGATATCAGCTTTCTGGACACCATCATCAAGCTACGGAACAATGAAATAGAGACATCCCTGTACCGAAAGCCAATTGACCATCCAACATATCTCTGATGGGACAGTTTTCATTCAAAACACATAAACTCTATTGTGTACAGTCAGGCCATCAGATACATTCAGGTATGCTCCAACCCTACAGATAGAGACAATCACCTTCAGAGCCTCAGAAATATCTTTTTGAGTCAGAGCTACCATCCAAGAGCAATTGAAAACCAAATTACAAGAGCCACCAGAATATCAAGGGATCATATCCTATATTACAAAATCAGAGAAGAAAACAACTAAGTTCTTCTTGTAGTCACCTACAATCCAGATCTGGAGGTGCCTCGAGGAGCTGCACGGAAACTACAACAACTACTACAAAAATATGCCCAACTGATCCCCCACTCTTGTGTTTTAGATAACCTCCACATTTAAAACACATTATTGTCAGAAGCTCCCTGTCCTCTCCAACGGCAAAGGGAACCTTTCCCTGCAACCAGAACAGATGCAAAACCGGTCCTTTTATAATGACAACCGACAAGATAAAGATTCTCAGCATACATCAGGACTACAGAATCCCAGATAATTTCAGTTGAACCACAAGCAATGTGGTGTATTTAATTATAGGTACCAAATGTCCAACAGTTGGTATGTATGTAGGGGAGACTGAACTAAAATTCAGAACAAGAATGAATTCTCATCGCCATACAATAAAAGAAAAGCGTATGGATCTACCTGTAGCCAATCATTTTTGCATCTCTGACCACAGTATTACAGATATCAGGCTGCTCATTTTAAAAAGTAACTTCAAATCTCAGAGAGAGAGAAGAATTTAGGATCTCAAATTTATTAGGACCTTTGACATATTCAAAGCTGGAATGAATGTCTCACATGGATTCATGGCTTTTTACATCAATTCAAAGGGCATTTCGGGATATCACATCTTTGAAAAAACCCCAGTTAGAGGACAATAAACTTTGACACTTGCAATGTGAACTGTTATCTCAACCATTTCAACCCACACACCCCTCATCCCTGTTCTTGGATCAGCCATTAATCTACGGTCTATAAAACTGTCTATTCCTCCTTATCTTTGATTTTACTTCTCCAGATTCTCCTTCCCCCCTTCTGATCTGCCCACTACATGCTTCAAGTCACCTGTGTTATGTATTGCAATTTCCCCACTCTGCATCTGTACATTATATATATGTGTGTGTGTCTCCAGAAGCTGTATTATTATTAAGCCTGATGAAGAGTCCATAGTAGCTTTACTTTTTCTTACCATATTTTCAGTTAACCATTAAAAGGTATCAACCACTAAGGACTGTCAGATTGTTCTATTTTTCTATGTTGAATTTGAAATGGTGGTAAGAAAACCTATCAGGATTGTGGCAATAATATGTGCCCTACACTAGGGTCCATGTAAGGAGTCACCCTTGTCAAATCTGCAAGTGAAAAGAAATAGTCAGCCTATTAGAAAAAAAGAAAGAGTATGAATCCATAATCACCTATCTCATACTGGCCATAAGAGGCAGATAGCAGTCAGTGGGAAAAATCCCCACACCCAACGCGTGTCGCCGCTTTCTAAGGGCTTTCTCTGGGGTCAAAGGGGTCAATTCTAAGCAGAGTAACGTTATGAGGTTATATCTCTGGAACACTTCAACGGATCCCAGTTATTCTGAGACTGTTTTTTTGGGACATATTGGACTTCATGTTAGTGCTAAATTTAGGTAGATAATTTTTACGTTTATTTTCAAAAACATCAGAAATTTAGCACACATTTTGTAAATTTTGCAATATTCAAATTTTGAATTTCATACTGTTAAAACAGAGAGTTATGTCACACAAAATAGTTAAAAAATAACATTTTCCACATGTCTACTTTACATCAGCCCAATTTTGGAAACTTTTTTTTGTTAGGAAGTTAGAAGGGTTCAAAATTAATCAGCAATTTCTCATTTTTCGAACAAAATTTACAAAGCCACATTTTTTTTAGGAGGGAAGGAGGACTTTTTGAATGGAAAATAGGCTGGAATAATTAGCGGAAACCATGTTGCATTTGGAGACCTCCTCATGTGGAGGGTTTCCAGTGTTTAGGCACAAGTCACCCCATTTTGGAAACTAGATGCCCCCAAGGAATCTATCTAGATGGGTTGTGGGAACTTTGAACCCCTAGGTGCTTCACAGAACTTTATAACGTTGAGCTGTGGAAATGAAAAAATACTTTTTTGTATTGTAAAATGTTCTTTTAGGCTCAATTTTTTCACTTTTACAGGGGCAAGAGGATGAAATGGATACTGAAATTTGTTGGACAATTTGTACCTCATATGTGGTGGAAAACTACTATTTGGGTGCATGACAGGGCTCTGAAGGGAAGGAGTGACATTTTGGAAAGCAGATTTTGATGGAATGGTCTGTGGGTGCCATGTCACATTTGGAGAGCCACTGATGTGCCTTAACAGTGGAAACTTCCCCACAAGTGGCAACATTTTGGAAACTAGACCTACAATGAATTTATTTGGATGTGTGGTGAGGACCTTGAATCCCTAGGTGCTTCACAGATTTTATAAGGCTCGTTTCACACCACGTTTTAATCCGATCCGGGGCTGTCTGTTGAGAACCGGATGAAACCGTATGTAACCGGATTCTTCAAAACTGGATGTCACCATCCGGTTTGAAATGGGATCCGGTTCCCGGATTAGCCGTTAAACTGGACCGGTTGCATCCGACTTTGTGGAATCCGGTTTAAACTGGTTTTAGCTGCCCAGCCCTGCTGTGGCTTGTTAGTATAATTTGCAGTCAGCCTTTCTTCCTGGTCCCTCTTTTGGTTGCATAATGGCCCTGTGTTATGAAGATTTCTGCTTGTATGTGGATGTTTGCTCACAGAGTTTGGCCAAAATGGCATCGGGAGGGAGGGTGGGAGGTGGTCACATTCCTCAGCGCGCAGCCACAGTCTGCAATTTGCTATCCGGGAATCGGTCTGGTTTTGTAACTGAATCCAGCACAATAGACCCTCATGTTAAGTTCCGCCAGATTGCACCGGACCGGGTGAATCCGGGAGATTCCGATTTTGACCGATTTTCACAACGGACGCCAAAAATTGTGCACGTGCCATTTTTGGGTCCGAGGACAAAAACCGAGTTCTCCCGGATTCACCCGGAAAGCATAAAACCGGATGGCTAAATACTGCCATCCGGAACAATCTGGCGCCATAGGCAAACTATTGGGCTGAAATGTGATCTGGGCCTATCCGGTTCTCATCGGATCGGGCCGAAACAAAAAAAATGTGATGTGAAACCAGCCTAACACTGAGCCATAAAAATGAAAACATGGAGGCCAGAAGAAAGTTTTTCTGGTAAAACAAAATATTTTTTTCATTTTCACACAGGCAACTTGATAAAATGGACTTCAAAATATTTTGGGCAATATCTCCTGAGTATGCTGATTCTCCATATGTGGTGGGAAAATAATTTTTGGGAGCATGGCCAGGCTCAAAAGGGAAGGAGTGTCGTTTTTGAGCAGGGAGCTGGCATGTAAATTTTAGGCTATGTGCCAAGGCTACGGATTTCCTGCATTTTTTGCCACAATTTTCCCACTTTTTTTCGGTGTATTTTTGACAATTCCGCAGTATAGCACCTTAGAAGTGTTCTTCCCATGCTGTGGATTATCCCGCGGTGGTATTGGCATGCATTTTCCTGTGAAAAAATCTGCAGCATTTCAATTCACTCAACGTATTTTGCCGCAATTTTCTCCCATAGAACTCAATGTCAGCTCCAAAATACTCAGCAAACACCTAGCACTATTCACATAGTGAATATTTGTTGTGTATTTAGTGCATTTAGTGGGTTGTTTCTAAAAATAATAAAAAAAAAATGATGTGGGGCTTCATGATATATTTGGTTGACAGCCAGGTACAGGTACAACTAGGCAGCTACGGGCTGCCACTTACCCCCAGCTGCCTAGCTGTACTTGGATGGCAACCAAAAATACAGAGAAGCCTGACATTGTTTCTTTTTAATTATTGCTAAAAAAAATTAAAATAAAAATGACGTGGGGCTTTGCCATATTTTTGGTTGCCAGCCAGGTACAGCTAGGCAGCTGGGGACTGTAATCCTCAGCATGCAGAGGCCCAAGATGTCTGGGCCCCCCACACCGTGAATTGCAGACCGCGGCCATTCCAGAAAATTCCACATTCATTGAAGCGTGATTTTCTAGTACTCAGTTGCCCTGGTAATAAAGGGGTTAATGCCAGCTTTGTATTAACAGCTGGCACTAAGCCTGAGATTCATAATGTCAGGCCAATGTTAGACCCGGCTATTAGGAATCTCTAGCAAATGGTAAATAATACACAGCACAGATAAACATAATTTTATTAGAACAAAATACACAAACACATATTTTGACTCCATGTTTATTACCTCAACATACCCTTTGACGTAATTCACAACGAAGGCCCTGAGTCGCTCAACCATCTCTGCTACATCTAGAGACTGAAGCAAGGAAACAAGGGTCCTCATGCTGCAGTCTCTGGGCACACAATGATTGCAGATGCACTATATGGCAATATCTATACAGTGCACCTGGCAGTGATGCAGACCCAAGTGCCAGAGATCACATGATCTCTGAAGCTTGGGTCAGGTGACCAAATGTTGCCACGGCAATGTCAGGTTTACATGGAAATGTAGGGTTACCATGGCAATGATTGGCCCATCATAATTACATTGTGGTGGACCAATCAGCATGGGGACAGGTAAGAGAACACGCGCTCCCTCTCCCTGGCTGCTGTATTTAGTAAGATCACAGCACTTAGGGGATGATACAGGGACAGTGTTCATACAGATTGCTGTGTGATCACTGTCCCTGCCTGTCACATTGCTCCTCCTCAGCCTCATTTCCATGCATGAGATACGGCTGAGGAGGAGTGGAGTGCATTGCAGGCAGGTACAGGCGGCTTGTAGGTGGGCACAGGCAGGCACAAATGGCAAGGGTGGCTGACAGGGGGGCACAAGTGGGCACAGACAAGCACAAGTGGCTGGCGGGCACGCACGAGCACAAGCGGCAGTCACAGGCAGATAGCATCGGCACTGCCATGCTGATGATGGGAGTGATCTCTCCCATCAGAGCTGGATGGGGTGATATCGCCCCCTCCAGTGCTTCAAGACTATGGAAGGGGCAATTACAGCCCCAACATAGGCCAGATTATAATGAGCAGACAATTTATTTGACTGCTCATTACAATTGCTGGGATTGGCTGTTCAGAATTGAACAGCCAATCACATTGATCGTGTGTGAGGGGTGGGGAATTCACCCCCTGGAAAGTCGAGCTGTGGTATCCTGTATATTGGATCACAGGATACTGGGGCCCAATTGCTGTTACCGCAGAAAGGGGGCCGCGATTTCCCCTTGACGAACCAGTATGTCTTAGGTCGGGAAGTACCACGGACCTATGACAAACCGATATGTCAAAGGTTGTGAAGGGGTTATTGGCATAGTCCACTATCTGGACATCCCCTTCTCAGTCCCATGTTTAGCCCTATTAAAAAAAAAGAAAACCTTGTATTTATCTACCATACTGGCGCTGTTCCGGCAATGTCGGTGCTCACATTCCTGAGAATCACGTGTGGTTGGGATGTCAAGCACCAATCATCGCTGGTTTCTCTATCCCTGACTTCACGCAAATAATAAATCAAAAGAACGTGAGATCTGTGGCTGGCCGCTCACTTCCTATTGATTAATCACTTGTCTAAAGGTGGGAAGAGAGAAGCCAGCAGTGATTGGGCGCTTGACTTCCCAACCACATGTAAGTTCCAGGAATGCGAGCACTGACATTGTAGAAATGGCACAGGAGTGGAATATAAGCTTTTTATTTTACTGGGGCCAAACATAGGGAATAAGAAGGGGTTGGACAACCTCATTAAGGATGCATTTTTACTGGGTCTTTAACAGGGGGTAGTAAGTCTCGAGGGACTCTGCCATCAGACTTTTTGCTATGTAACCTGAAAGCAGTATAATGTAGGAACAGTGAAAATGGTTCCAGTGTTGTGCCACTTAGTGGACTGTTTTCTGGAACTTTAATAAATTCACTATTTTATCTGCTGCAGATCCAGTAGTTTTTTGTTTGCTGAGCTCTGCATAACCTCACCCGCGCCACTGACTGGCAGTTTTCTGTGAACATTGTGCATAGGTAGAAGGCAAAAGTATTCGCACATTTTGTAGTGTTGTTACTGTTTGTGTATGTATATGTGATTGTATGAGCTTAATTTATGTAACTGCAGAAATGTCATTACCATTCAGAGGTGGGAGTGTGGTTACACAAAACAGGAGGTCTACATGGCATCGAGTCAACTAGTCCTCTAGTCATAATCTTCTGCTGAAACACTGGTTTTATTGAAACTGCACTAGCAGCCCAGTAAGTGACAAATTACTGGAAGCAGATTATTTAACTCTACATCATGCTGTCACTGACTACGTAGTAAAAACCTGTTGGCATATTCCCATCGATACACACTTTTGCTGTGCAGAGGAACCTGTGATGATGTGAAATATTAAGGGTAAATGGCGGTTGCAGTAGTGTGAGCTTTATGTTAACACCCATCAGTACATTACATGCTAACTACACAGCTCCAGAATGGTAAATTAAAAGGATTAAACATATTTTCATTATGTTGGATCCGGACAGACTTTAAATATAGTCTGGTTCAGGAGTGGACTTGACCCGAACTTAAACCCAAGCCCCATATAAATTTCTGGAGACCCAAACTTAAGCTATTAAATGGTGGTAGTAAGGGCAAGGGGAGCTGCAAAAGGAAGCAAAATGGTAATTAACCAGTTAAATCATACTTACCGGGCTTCCATGTCACTCTCACACTTGCTTCCTGATCCGCTCATTAAGCCTCATACATATTCAAATGCATCCTCCTCGGCCACCCTCTGTGATTGGTTGCAGTCAGACACCTTCTGTGCTGCGTCTGTGATTGGTTGCAGTAGTACACCAGCACAGAGGCAGTCTGTGATTGGTTGCCGTACATACACATGCCGATGTAAAAATAAATAAATAAATAACTGAAAAAAATGCATGGGGTCTCCCGTATTTTTGATTTTCAGCACAGATAAAGTGGACTGCTGCCTGCAGCCTCCAGCTTTATATTGGCCAAGTATCAAATTATGGAGGAGCCGACCCCGTTTCTTTTTTTAATTAAATAAATATTTTTAAAAAATTACATGGGGTCCCCCTTAATTTGATACTCAGCCAAGAAAAAGCACACAGCAACGGGTTGGTATTCTCAGCCTGGGGAGGTGCATGATTATTGGGCCTCCCAGCCTCAATATTTTTCTCCCAGTCCAGTATTTGGCGCATTCATTAGATTACATTTAGATTACATTTAACTGGTTAATCACGATTTTGGGTCCCCTAGCAGAACCCGAACAGTAACACAGACTTCCTTGAGAGATCCATATTGAAGGTATGTGCAAAGACACTAAGTGTCCGGTATAGAACCCGAATTTTACAGTTCAGGTTCGCCAATCACTATTCTTCACCTATTTATATTTGCAAAATGTATCAAAAATCCCTTCACAGAAGTGTAAGAAAATCTATATTGTGAAAATTAGTCCAGTGTTAGCAAGGAAGTAAGGAAGTCTAGCAGAAGTGTGTAAAGTAAAGGTGAAAAAGGTAAAAAGTTTACCTTTACACTGTTTTTCCATAACTCAATGGTAAAGACAATCCCACAACAGGTCCTACTGTACTGAGCCAGGAAGTGATGTAATTTCCTTCTCTGAAAATGAAACGCCAGTCATTAGCGAATTGTGTCCTGAGACTCTACATACAAATCAGTCAATTACTCGCAGTCCATGCATATTATAACTCACACACAGGCCACAGTATTGACATAAGCAACCATGACAATGAAGACAGAAAAACACTGGCGTAACATCAGTGGGTTTGTGTAATTTCCATATAATGAAATGTTGCTCTCACCTGTCTGTGCTCCCTTGTATGGATGACATGAATTCATTGGTTCGGCAAGGATGAAGAACAAAAAATGGTTGTCCAAGAATAGGATGCTCCTAAAGATAAAAAAAAAAGGGACACATATTGCTAAGATACAAAATGCTCTCATCCTCACCAGTTTAACCCTTTCCCGACCATGCGAATTTCCATTTAGAGCTTTTATTGTTTTAGCCTCATTTTCCAAGAGCCATAAAGCTTTTATTTTTTGATCGACAATATCCGTATAAAGGCGTGTTACTGACAAGTTGTAGTTTCGAATGACAACATTCATTTTACGACTCAATATACTGAAAAACAGGAACAATTTCCAAGTGCGGTGAAATTGGGACCCGCAAATGTGTTTTGGGTTTTGTTTTACAGAATTCATTGTTTGACAAAAACAAATGAGTCATGCAGACAGTGAACACGTCAGTAAGACAGTGTTCACACCACCAAAACACTGAGTCACAAAAAAACACTCAAACGTGCAAAAATACTCTGCAGTAAACGAAACAGTGAAAAGCAAGTGCTGCTAAAAAAGCAGTAAAAAATAGTAAAAAACAGGGTATTTAGTTGATACGTTTTTTGCAAAAAATGTATACTAAGTCACTCTACCTGAGCAAGGTAACCCGTATCAGAGCAGTCCCTATCTGATGTAATTAAAAACCTGACCATGTCCAGTGTCTGACATGGACTGGCTGCAGTAGATGGCTTTTTATGTGCAGGGCTCTAAGGGAGGGGTGGGAGGCTAAAATCGCTGAAGAATTGGTGGCCACAGGTAGGTACTGCAGCCAGGAGATAGTGACAGGTTTTTACACAAAACACCTTCAAACTGGCAGGAAGGATCCCCTGACGTACACGGTAGTTACAGGGTAGAAGAGAGCTCGGTGATCCCCTGCAACATAGAGACACCCAAGGCTAGGCTGGGACCAGAGATTCGGCTCTGAGGTGACCGAAGCTATACGCCAGATCACATACACACCAACTCCAGTTGGGAGTTCAGATTCCAGGTCTGATCTCCCAACACAGGTGCGTCAAGTTCAGCAACACATAGGACCCAGGCTTGTTACCCACACACCAGGTGGAAGCCAGACAAGGGACCGAGTTGCCACTATACGGCCCACGGGGAAGAGAATTGTTTGTACTGAGGAAGAACGTGCAAGTAAAACTCGGTGACCCTGCTAAAATATCCCGTGTGTGATTCCCTGCATACAGAACTGTTATATGGTTAATTACACCCTGTCAGGAGCAACCCCGACCCACGGTGGGCTCATCCATCGAGCTGCAGCCCCATCCATCCTCCTGGCAGAGGCAGCAGCAGCGGTGGTCCCCTCACTGACCACAACCCGTGGGTGGCGTCACGACAATCCTTGTAAATAACCCCTTTTATTCGTGGGCTCTGGACACGTTCTGGACAAAGGACCGTCGTGATAACCCCCATGATACCCTGGTCCGGTACAGAGTACCCAGTCCCAGTGGGCTCCACAACGACAGTTTACAGATATTTGTGGTCGCGGTATAACAGATTAACGGCAGCACTGACCAGGTCGTGGTGTAATGAAGTTTATTTCATATCGGTGCGGTGGGCTTACAGGGGTGTAGGAGGGAGGATGAGGGTATACACATGTTTATGTATACCCTCATCCTCCCTCCTACACCCCTGTAAGCACACCGCACCGATATGAAATAAACTTCATTACACCAGGACCTGGTGAGTGCTGCCGTTAATCTGTTATACCGCGACCAGGAAGTGACTCTGTGACCCGGATGTGCACCAGGGGACCAGGCAGGACAGCGTGGAAGCCGGTAGCGGAGCGGAGCAGCGTGTCTCCCTGTGAACTGTGTGAGGCTCCAGTTTAGGAGTGTGAAGCAGCAGCATTGCCCGGCAGCATCTTTATGCAGTAAGTGATACAGACATTTGTGGTGACTGACTCTGCAGAGCACCACACTTGCCCACAGGAACAACTGCCTGAACTGAAAATTTGGTTTTGTGTGTGCTCAAACACTGACACTGCAGGAGCAAAGTGACCGCAGAAGACATTTCTTTCTCCTGTCTGTTGTGCCCCTCAGCTCCTAGACTGATACAATGTGCTCTTGAAGTGTCAAGCACAGTTGAGTTGTCAGGTTCGACTGTGCTGGCTTTGAGCAATTAAGTCAAAGTACATAGGGGGAGGCAGCAAGGGATGGTAATTGAGGGACTTAATGGTGTAGCGGGTGTTTGGCTATGCCAAGAGTGCATCGAGTACAATCTCTACATAGTGTGACTTTAGAAGCTGTAAATCAAGCAGCGTTGAGCGGGAGAAAGAGCTGGAATGACAAAGGCTTCAGATCTACGAGACTCTTCAAGCCTCATTCAAACACTGATTTCTCAGTAATGGAGGAACAGACTTGCCAAGTACAGGTATTGCTGGACATGCCTTTGAAAGAGTTATATAATATTTTTGGGGGTGAAATCTTACTGATTGATTCTGCTGTACTCTGCGTGATTTGGCACAAAAAAAAAAATTCTTAAAATATCAGGATTTTTTTGCTGCCGCATTCTTAAGACTCATAACATTTTTTTTATTTTTCTCCCAATGTTAGAGCTTGCTTTATGTTGCAGGATGAACTTTAGCTTTTTTTTCCTACCATTTTAGGGTAAGAGACTTTTTGATCACTTTGTATTGCGGTACATTATAGAAACATGGCACACATTCAGCTCTAGAGCCTAAGCCATGTCCGTGAATGTTGGATCCCATAAAGGGCTGTTAGTTCTGTAGAATAAATTTTAGAAACAAGGACATATTCATCTCTTAATCATTATTTATGCAGATTTCTAAGGGGCTCATCATGTTTCTGTAGTCTCAGTCTCTTGGATCCCAGACGGTCTAATACTAATTATCATCTGTCTTACCGATAAATTAATTTGAAAGGAACCTGTCCTGTCCTTTTATGTTTTGCCCACAATGATATTTAGATCATATCTTGTGTATCACTAACCTGGTTAAAAAAAAATCCATGTATTTATAAAAAAAGCTCTTTAGATACTTAGATATTTGTATTATGTACCTTCACATTATGGTGGTTCTTCAGCTGGTAACAGTCACATCAATCCACTGTAGTCTTGCAGTTATTAACACAGTCACACCCCCTGCACTGTAATATATTCACTTCACTAAGTGCAGAAGTACACATGACGTGGAAGGACCTGTCTGTGGTGATGTCATGATCATGTAACCATAATGGGCGGAGCTTAGCAGGCATCAAGTCAAAGACCCATTAGTCACATGTTGTGACATCACCACAGACAGGTCCTTCCACGTCATGTGTATTTCTGCACTTAGTGAAGTGAATATATTACAGTGCAGGGGGTGTGACTACGTGTTAATGACTGCAAGACTGAAGTGGATTGACAGGACTGTTGCCAGCTGAAGAACCACCATAATGTGAAGGTACATAAAGCAAACATCTAAGCATCTAATGTGCTTTGTTAACATAAATAAATGGATTTTTTTTTCAAACTAGATTAGTGATGTACAATACATGATCTTAATAACATTGCGGACGGGATAAAAACAAATAAGGACATGACAGGTTCCCTTTAAGTGTATGTGCTCACAATGTCTTTGAGAAGCCAGCATAACTGTTTGGATTTTGATATAGGAAGATGTTTCAGGAAAAAAGCCTTTTCTTAAATAAATACATTTTATATATAGAATAGTAGCGGCTTCCAATCTTAAAACACCACTCCAGTGTTTTTGTTTTTTTTCTCAGCATTGGAGAGGTGTTTTAAATTTAAGTCCCTGGCCTCCATTCTTATCCCCTGATGTCTTCATCATTTTTCAGCGTCATTCCAGTTCCATGGTGCCGTTGTGGTGCCCCTGCGACTAGGGTGGACACATAGGGAACTGCAGCCAGGTAGGAAGAAAAGACAGTTTGCACAACAAACACCCTCACAGACATCCCACACACCACTAGGAGGCAGCACCCAACCCGGAGCCCGGAACTCTAGGCGGGCAAGGGGTGGTGGGTTTAGAGGACAGTGGGTGGGAAGCATGTAGGTCAGGTGACAGAAGGTACAAGTAGAGGAAGAGGAGGAGGAAGGAGTTAGTAGGCCAAGGGTGACGAGCTGAAAAGACCAGTAAAGACCAAGTAGCCTGAGAAACAAAGACCAGAGTGAGCCGAGCAGACAAGAACAGAAAGAAAGACACACATGTTCTGGAAGAGTGGGGCTGATGGAGATGCAGAATCCACAGAGTCACATAAACCATGGAGAGAAAGCTCGTCCATAGCCAGAACCCCAGGGGAGTGTGAGGAAAGAGACGGACCAGCAGTACCGGGTCAGACGGAGAACTGAAGATTTACCCGGTATCCCCAGATTCACCGACGGGGAGCTCCAATTCTAAGTTGGAGTTCCCACCTAAAGGACAGAAAGCACAGTGGCAACCACGAGGACCCACAAGGGTCCGAGCTACCGTTACACTGTCTGGAGACACACCAAGGAGAGAGAATACAGCCTGGAAAGGACACTAGAGAGAGTGAGGGGTCACAGCGTGATAACCTGGCTGCAGTGGGTTTAGTGAAAACCGGAGTAAAGTGACTAACTGGTGTTAAGAAGTGCACTGTACTAAGAACTGCTGTAACGGTTTGAAGAGAACTGACCAGTAAACCCGGTGAACCCTGCTTCAGACTCCCGTGTGTGATTCCTTGCCGACAGAACTTTACTATATCTTTGCACCCTTGTCTGTGACTGATTTCTTCCAGCAGGAAAGCAGAAAGGTCCCACCTGGGGAGCCACAGCCTGTCAGCTCTGCACACTGGCTGGAGGAAGGCTGCAGCAGCAGGAAAGTAAGTGAACTGCACCTATTGCAACCCCCCATCATAACCATCATAGACTTTAACTATCACTGCCCCGGGGAACCCAGCTCTATCTACAGAGAGCCGTTCCATCTACAGCTGCCTAACATCATCCCCAGAGGTTCTGCAACAGCGGTGGTCCCATCATTGACCACAAACCGTGGGTGGCGTCACGACAAACTGTATCCTTTGTATATATCCCCTTTTACTTGTGAGAACCCGGGACACGGTCCGGACCAAGACCTCCATGACATCCCCAGCAGCGACCCAGTCCGGTACCGAGTACCCCGTCCCAGTGGGCTCCACACCCTCTTGGGTCCGTAATTTGTGACTGACTGGAAGTCAGAAGTTGCATTATCAGTGCTCAATGCATCGCTATGAGAGCTAGAATGAGGTCATTATAGATTTGCATTGATCTGTGACCTGAGGCGCCCTCCACAAGACTTTGGAGCTTTCGGTAGTTCACAAATCACCAGCGACAGACAGGAGCAGTGGTGATAGAAGATGAATAAGGCGGCAGGTGAGTATAAGAGAAGGAGGTGAGGGGCTTAAATTTACACTACCACTCCAGAACTCAATTTAAAAAAAATGTTGAAGTGTTGCTTCAATAGTCAGGTCATTCCTATTAGCCACTTCACGGCTTTCTAATAATGAATAAAGTGGTTAAAAGAAGTTTCAGAAAATAGAACATGTGCTAAGGTAGTAATTCTTTTTTCTGTTTTTCATTAGTGCTATTTCAGGTGTATTATATGCAGAATCCATGTGAAAAAGACGTTGTGTGCACATGCCTCTACTGCTTAAGGTGATCGGTATCCCTGTTGGTCAGACTTGCTTAAACCCCTAAGGCCAAAGACACAATGAGCGAGGCGCATGCGATATCCTCCTCGCATGAGTCTCGCATGGCTCACCCGGAACGGCCGCCGTCTCTCAGGACAGGAGCGAGGAGCTACATAGGAACACAAGCAGCTGATGTGCTCTTGCCAGAGAGATAATGGCCATTCAGGGTGAGGCATGCGAGACTCATGAGAGTAGCTTAATCAGTGTGTCTTTGGCCTATCAGTGAGAAATGGGTCATCAGTAAAATGCGTTCACTTATTGGGGTTGCTTCACAGATGTAGTACCTTTTTATATAAGGTTTTGAAAATTTTAGGTGCATAAAAGCTATATAATTTTTTTCCCTTATTTCAGAAAACACAATTTTTGACAAAAACACATTGTGGCCAAAATGTGTGAACTCAACCTTATTCCATGGTTGTGTCAAGTTTGGTGGGAGCTTCTCTTCACAGCCAACTGAAAGGAGTCCACCTATCTACAATTGTAATACTACATGTGTACAGAGGACCACCTGAAGACCTCGGCTGCACATTGAGGCTTCTGTCTAATTAGAATGTGCAAACTTTCCAGCACTGAGCATTACTAACTACAGCATGTCCATCGTTACTGTGGACTCCACACTAAAAATTGCTCTATTCAATGACAATGGAGCCAATCCCTGAGCATATCCGCTGGTCAATCCCTGGCAGAAATACAAGTATTAGCTTTGGATTATCTACAATAATCCTGCCTCTGGCAAAACCATACGGTGAGAATATGGCCAAACAAATGTCTAAAAATTCTACACAAAGAAATCGTCCCAGCAGTCATTGGCCGATATAACCACTGGAGGCCACTATTGTACTGCGCTGAGAGGAACATTATCCTCCGAGACAAGAAGGGGAAAAAATGCATTTATCTTATTATTTTAGCCTAGAAAAAAGATGTAAACAGGAAAAAATTAAAGGGGCCAACCTGCAGATCCTCTGCCATATTTTTGCACTTCTCTTCGTGCCTCTACTTTAGAACCGTATAAAGTACCAAAAGAATATAAGACTTCTAGAAGCATAAAGTGTAAATGTTCCCTGTATAGAAATAATCTGTAGAGAATCTGTCACAGATCCATCCCTATAATGAACACGGTACAGAACAAGCAATATACATTTAATAATAATAATATGTATTTAGCACTATTAATTACGTAGCACTTTACATGCATTTCAACACTATCCCCATCAAGGCTCACAATCTAAATATCCTATCAGTGTGTCTTTCAAGTACAAGAGGAAACCGGATTGTGTCCGGAAAAAACCCACGCAAACACGGGGAGAACATACAAACTCCTTGCAGATGTTTCCTTGGTGGGAATTGAACCCAGTACCCCAATGCTGCAAGGCTGCAGTGCTAACCACTGAGCCACTGTGCCGCCCATTTAGTGTTATATACCCAGGGTAATCCTTCCCACAAGGCCACCACAATCCTACATCACATTAATATGATGGTTTTTCCAATATATATTGGGGTTATAAGACAAGGGTAGTCATACTATGCTACAATGACAACACATCGGGAAATCTTTTACATTTTGGCAATTTTCTATTCAGGCGTGATGGACATTTTTGCAAAAGAGGTAACAAGGTTTGCAGGACTAATAATTACGGTAAGCTGGTTTCAACCTACTGGTTTTCAGTATCTGTGTGAACCCAGCTGGAACCGGATGCACCAGCGTCTGTTTTCAGCCCCATTCACTTTCAATGGGTGTAAGGAACTTCGTGTACCCCCTCCCCCCGAGACCAAAATGCATTTTGTAGTGATTTTGGTCTCCGTTACAAAACCGTGAACACCCGGATCTGGGGCAATAAGGGTTCAATTTGGATGTGGCTCTATGGAATCCGGATCCCGCTGGATCCGGATGTCGGATCTGGGTTTTTAGACTGTGCATGCCCAGAACTTAGTTGTAAGTGACACACACACTAGTGGGGCACCTCATTTACAACCGGATCCCGCAAAAAATGGTAATCAACTGGATGCAACGGGATGCTCACACACCGGTATTGTCACTGATACGTGAGACTGATCAGCGATAATACTGAAGCAGGTGCATCCAATTGCCTCATGTTTTACAATTGTGGGGGAATCTTGGGGCATGCAGATTTTACCTTAATCCCCTGGATTCCAAAAACCCTAGTGTGAAACCAGTCTTATAACTGAAGGTAAAACTGTAATCTGTGGGATCATGCTGCAAAAAAATTATATTATTGTAGGCTTCAAAGAAGCATGTGTAAAATAAATTAATAAAAGTAAAAAAAAATATCTATGGTTAGAACCTTCTTAATTACAAAACTATCTGTGGATCTAGCTTTTGATTTACTAATCGTGGACTAATTTGGGATGTTAAAAAGGACCTGTCACCAGATCTAATGTGCCCAGTTTTGCCTCTTGTTTTATTCTATATGTTTTTTTTATGTTTTCTTGTTTTAATTTTATGTGATGCTGGGGTAGCATATGAAGTGCAAATTTAAATATGTGCAGATTTTAAGAAGTGCAATATGCAGTTATACCAGGCAGTTAAATGGATAGGAAACGGGTAATTCATGCCAGACAAATAAACAGACATATAACTTGTTCACATGTGCTGGAAAATGTGTTCACTATTTGTATTTGTATCATTTTTGTGCTATCTGCTTCCATGCCTCATATCTACTGCTCTTTCACACACTCGGTTCATTCCATCCATATCAGTCCCTCTCTACTCCCCTCTCCTATGTACAGCTCTTATGCTCTTTTTAAAATGTTAATAAGCCCAGATTTATCCACACCCTCCATACAATATAAGAGACGGCTTCACAAACCCCTTAACCATCTACTCACTCTCTTTATTCTTCTGCTCCTAGTTGCAGGGGATATTGAAGCAATTCCAGGCCCATCTTATAATAGTAAACTTAACTCTTTCCCTACTACTGTCAGAAACTCCAAGAATTTAATTACTGTATATACTAGTGTATAAGCTGAGTTTTTCAGCACAAAAATTGTGCTGAAAAGTGCCCCCCTCGGCTTATACACGAGTCACTATACGGCTGAGTGTGGGGGCGCCGGTGTCCGGGGGCTGGAGCAGGCGGGGGGAGGCTGTAATATGAGCGCCCGGTCACGTGGGGCCGCTCATTAGTGCAATGCAATATGCACTGCATCCCCCTGTCCATCAGCGGCAGGGGGAGCGGTGCATATTACATTGCGCTCCCCCAGTAGTATATACAGGCCCCCACTCCCTCCCAGTGGTATATACAGGCCCCCCGATCCCCCCCGTAGTATATACAGGCCCCCCCTCGTAGTGTATACAGGTCCCCCAATCCCCCTCCGTAGTATATACAGGCCCCCCGCGCTATATACAGGCCCCCGGTTGCAGCCACAGACCTGTAAGAGAATAGCTTTCATACTTACCCTCCTCGCTGTTACCCGCGCTCCTCCGGTCTCCTTTCCGCTTCTACCCGGCGGCCGGCGCATCCACAATGACGTCATTGTGCGCGGTCACATGACGCCAGGTAGAAGCAGGAAGGAGACGAGGACGCGCGATGACAGCGAGGAGGGTAAGTATGAAAGCTATTCTCTTACAGGTCTGTGGCTGCAACCGGGGGCCTGTATATCACTGGGGGGGCGGGGGGAAACGGGGGGGCTTGTATATACCACTAAGGGGGCCAGTATATATCACTAAGGGGGCCTGTATACCACTAAGGGGGCCTGTATACCACTAGGGGGGCCTGTATACCACTAGGGGGGCCTGTATACCACTGTGGGGTGGGAACGGGGGGCCCGTATATACCACGGGGGGCCTGTATATACCACTGGGGGGAGGCCTGAATATATCACTATGGGGGCCTGTAACCTCTGATGGGGGGCCTGTATATAACACTAATGGCAAGCCTGTATATACCACTGGGGAGGCTGCTGTATACCACTGGGGCTGCTGTATATACTGCTGGGGCCTGTATATACCACTGGGGAGGCTGCTGTATACTACCACTGGGGAGGCTGCTGTATACTACCACTGGGGAAGCTGCTGTATGCTACCACTGGGGAGGCCTGTATACCACTGGGGGGGGTCTGTATACCACACTGCTAGGGGCTGTATACCTGTGCTGGGGTCCACCCTCGGCTTATACATGAGTCAATGGGTTTTCCCAGGTTTTGGGGGCAAAAGTAGGGGGGTCGGCTTATACACGGGTCGGCTTATACATGAGTATATACGGTAATATCCCCTGCATACCATCTGTCTCCTTCAACTGTGCCCTTTGGAACCCTCGCTCAGCATGCAACAAACTCTCCTACATCCATGACTTTTTCCTTTCACATAACATTGACCTCTTAGCTCTTACAGAGACCTGAATCCAGCAGTCGGACACTACCGCTGCTGCTGCTCTCTCATATGGTGGCCTCTAATTTTCTCATACCCCTAGAACTGAGAACAGATCAGGTGGAGGCATTGGTCTTCTGCTGTCAACAAATTGTGCTTTTCAGGTTATCCCACCTGTCCCTTCACTAATCTCTCCTTCTTTTGAGGTACACACTGTAAGACTCTACAGGCCCTTCTCCCTGTGAGTGGCAGTGGTTTATCGACCCCAAGGCCCCCCACGTCAATTTCTTGATCATTTTGCTACCTGGCTTCCCCCGCTTTTTAGCCTGCGATCTTCCCACTCTAATCATGGGTGAATTTAACATTCCTATCGACAACCCCATCTCCACATCTGCCTCTCATCTTTTAACCCTAACCTCCTTTCTTGGTCTTTCACAACTTTGTAACTCTGCCACACATGAAGAAGGGAATACATTGGACCTGATCTTCTCCCGGCTCTGCTCAGTGCATGACTTTACAAATTCCTCTCTTCAACTCTCTGACCATAACCTTCTTTCATTCTCAAATACTGTCAACCGTTCAAGGACACTCCCACCTATAGGAATATACGTGCCATTGACACTCAGAAACATATAAAGAATTTACAGTCTTTACTCGCCCCAATCTCCTCCCTCTCTTGTCTGCTCTAAAACTCTATAATGAAACACTGCAAAGTGCCCTAGATGAAGCTGCACCTCCTACACTTAAAACAACTCAGCACCAACAGTGGCAACCCTGGCACACACTGCAAACACGGTTTCTCCAGTGGTGCTCCAGGTGTGCAGAACGCCTGTGGAGAAAATCCAACCTGGCCGAAGATTTCATCCATTATAAGTTTATGCTAAAAACATACAACACCGCCCTTCACCTCTCCAAAAAAGCTTACTACAACACCCTTATCACTTCACTAGCCAACAATCCTAAACGACTCTTTGACACTTTCCATTCTCTCCTTAGTCCAAGAGTACAGGCCCCAACCACCAGCCTCACCGCTGACGATCTGGCTAAATATTTTAAGGACAAAATTGACAACATACGACAGGAAATTTCCTTACAGACTAGGAACATCATGCATTCTCCTCCCTCCTGCACTTCATCCAACTCACTTTTGGTCTTTGATCCGGTCACAGAGGAACAAGTCACCCAGCTTCTTGCATCTTCTCGCCCTACTACCTGCATCAGTGACCCTATTCCCTCACATCTCCTTCCAACCTTTCTCCAGCTGTCACATCTCACCTAAAATATTTAATCTTTCCCTATCATTTGGTGTTTTCCCCTTCTCCTTCAAACATGCCAGTATACATCCATTACTAAAAAAAACATCCCTTGACCAGAACTCTTCTAACTACAGACCTGTCTCTAATCTCCCCTTCATTTCTAAACTCCTGGAACGCTTGGTCCACTCCCTTATGATCCGCTATCTCTCTGACAATTTTCTTCTTGACCCTCTACAATCCGGCTTCCGCTCCTTACATTCTACTGAAACTGCCCTCACTAAAGTCTCTAATGATTTACTAACAGCTAAATCTAATGGTCACTACTCCCTGTTGATCCTCCTGGATCTCTCCACTGCATTCGATACTGTGGATCACCAGCTCCTTCTCTCTATGCTCTGCTCTATTGGGGTTAAGGATACCGCTCTCTCCTAGTTCTTCTCCTACTTCTCTGACCGCTCCTTCTCTGTATGTTTCGCCGGCTCCTCTTCCTCTCCTCTTCCCCTCACGGTTGGGGTTTCTCAGGGTTCAGTCCTAGGTCCCCTTCTCTTCTCTCTATACACTGCCCCCATTGGACAAACCATCAGTAGATTTGGTTTTCAGTACCATCTCTATGCTGATGATATCCAGTTATACACCTCTTCTCCTGACATCACCTCCACATTACTACAAAATACCAGTGATTGTCTGTCTGCTGTCTCTAACATCATGTCTTCTCTCTACCTTAAATTGAATCTGTCAAAGACTGAACTTATCGTGTTTCCTCCCTCTCCTAATTTTGCGAAACCTAATATTGCCATTTCTGTATGTGGTCCTATTGTTACTCCTCAACAGCACTCCCGCTGTCTTGGGGTTATATTTGACTTGGATCTCTCCTTCTCTCCCCAAATCCGGTCTCTCACTCGCCCATGTCACCTACACCTCAAAAACATCTCTAGAATTCGACCTTTTCTTACTGTTGACTGTTGCCCTTATTCATTCTCGCCTGGATTACAGCAATTGACTACAAATCGGTCTCCCTTTAACTAAACTCTCCTCTCCAACCCATCCTCAATGCAGCAGCCAGGATCATATTCATCTCCAACCACTTCACCGATGCCTCTATCCTAGAGCAGTTATTGCACTGGTTGCCAATCTGCTATACAGTACAATATAAAATTATCAATCTCACCCACAAATCCCTCCACAGCTCTGCTCCACACTGCATCTCCTCCCTCATCTTTGTCTTTCGCCCTACACGTGTCCTCCGCTCCACAAGAGACCTAAGACTGACATCAGCTACAATCCGAACCGCCCACTCCCATCTCCAAGACTTCTCACGAGCTGCACCAATTCTCTGGAATGGATTACCAAGAACAATTCAATTAATGCCCAATACTAATAGTTTTAAATAGTTTTAAGCGAGCCTTAAAAACACATCTCTTTAGACTGGCCTATCACCTCACCTCACTTGTCTAACTATTCCTATCTTCCCTTTTCTAAATTGGGCCTCTTGTGTCATCTGTCTGCACCTGCAGACTGTCTGTCTGTCCCCATGCATAATATAGCACTTTATCTGTAATTGTACAGATCCCGACAGATGACCAATTTATGCAGCGTTACGTGAGTCCCCTAATTATTATATAAATGGCTGGACCATGTATGACATCATTTGTTATTGTTACCTTTTGTGCCTCCCCTATTTCCTCTAGATTGTAAGCTTGCGAACAGGATCCTCACTCCTCGTGGTTTTTTAATTTTGGTTACTCTGTATTGTCTCATATTGTCTGTACATGTCCCCTCCAAATTGTAAAGTGCTGCGTAATATGTTGGTGCTATATAAATGAAATTATTATTATTATTATAATTCCCTCTGCTCCTCTGACTATTACAATTTTTATTTTTATTTTTATTTTCTCTTTATTTAGTGCTACTTTTTATGGATTTTACTAACGCGACATGTTGCATTTCTGGTGCAGACGAGAGTGTGTGATTTGTGTGCAGGCATCCGCTTGCGCACAGATCACATATGGCAGTGAATGGGTGCGCACGGTCATGCGCAGCCAAGCGCAGCACCGTGCGCTCCCATTATAAAGATAGGGGCTTGCGGTGCTGCGGTCACATTGCGGATCCCCTCCGCAGAACGCTGCGGAGGGGAACGCAAATGTGAAGGTAGCCATACACAAGCTGGATTTGATGCAGTTTATTGAACGCGTGTCACAGTGTTCCACTATACTATAAAAGAAACCTCTTTACATGGCCATTTGCTTTATCTATTACCATAAATCAGTTTTATAACTTAGTCTGTAGGTTGACAGGTATTAAAGGTTGATTAAAGACATGGTGGTGGTTTCGTGAGGTCAATATGCTGTTAGCCACAATGGTAATTGTTACCTGTCCAGTATTATAACCATTTATTGCCAAGTAGTGTTTGTATTTGATGTCCATATACTTTTTGGTCCAATCATATGACGGTAATCTCGGTCTGGGTACAGTCCAATGAATAGCATCAGAACGATTTGATCAAATTGAGCGGTTCAGATTACTGTTTAACTTCACATGGACTGGATCTCCATGAAAACAAATGGCAGCAGCCAGTATTTTCTTTCGTATTTCGTCCGAGACTCATCTATTTAAGGATTGGAGAGTCTTGCTTCATTGCTATATTTGGACGGGGTGCACAGGAAAAAAAGCGTAATCGTAAAATAGTGTCCCGGCACACAAAAATAATAGGATAAAAGTCTTTCAAGTAAACACAATATTTATTGAGTAACCAAAGTAGGATACAGACTGAGGTCTCGGTTTTACATAGCCTTTATCAAGGTCATTCGGAAGGTTCGGGAGGGCCTATAGTGTGGAGAGCAGGGTAATGACGCCGTCAGCTCATCTATTCAAGTCTATGGGTGCACAAAAAAATATGGATCTCATACAGATCAGACATATAGCATCTGATTTTTATGGATACTTTGCAATTATTAACCTAGCAAACTGTATTTGGTCTTGTAATTTTTTTAATTGCTGGTATAAAAACAATCGGCAAACAGATGACAACTCGTAAGTTTTTTTCAAAATTAAAATTGGACAATTTTTGTAATACGTTCATGTTAACTTAACCTTTCAGTTAACTGCTTTAGATTTAATTATCCAGTACTTCTCTGTTCTGTCCCATAGATAATGTGGTAAGGTAGGCCATTTTATTTAATTAGATGGGAGCCCGATGCTATTGCATCGGGTGGGCGGTGAGATCACGATGGGGCGGTCTCTGTGCTGTCTCTCCCCTGTACACTGTTTTTTTTTCCCCTCACTCTCTACCCCCCTTGTGGTCTCTCTCTGCCCCCCCGTGGTTCCTCTCTGCCCCCCTGTGGTCGCTTCTTGGCCTTCCTGTGGCCACTCTCTACCCCTTCCCCATGCTCGCTCTCATGCGGCAGCATAGGGAACTGGCACAGTTCCTCAGTTGGCGGGCTGTGTGGTGAATGGGCTGAGAAAGCTGCGGGGTGAGCAGTGCGAGCAGGCCAATTGGTGAGTAGGCTGAGTGGTAAGCAGGGTAAGCGGGCATATTGGTGAGTGGGGCAAGGGGGCCAAGTGGTGAGCGGGGCAAGCAGGCCAAGTGGTAAGTGGGGCGAGTGGTGAGCGGGCCGAGCAGTGAGCGTGGGGAGCGGTGCGAGCAGTGAGTATGACCCACCCTAGGGCCATGGTGTACCCGGTAGTTCACAGGGATGTCATGGACGGCCTGTGCCTGGGCCCGTGGCCCTGGTGGTCGCTGAAAAAGGGGGAAAATAAAAAAAAGTGTTTGTGACGCCACCTACAGTTCCGGTAATGGTACCGGCGCTGCTTGCAGACCTCCGGAGTGATGATGCAGCTAGTTAGTAACGCTTCCCGTAGGTGGAGCGGGATCCCGAGGCAGTTGTGAATGAATGGGGATCTACACATGGAGGTGGCTCTGCAGGTATAGGTGCTGGCAAACAGTCTGTGTTGAGGAAACAAGTGTGCAGCTCCTCAGGCGCAGGCAAATGAGACACGTCACAGAGTTCTAAACTCTGCACGGATTTTACTGACAACTTCAAGCAGTATTTAGTTCTTACAGTTAGCGGGTACTGCTGGCCTGGGTAGTCACCAGGGAACTAGGACATCTCACTTGGGACCCTCGGTTGTGTGCCTACCATTCCTTTCCTTGTCCCTCGTTGCACTCTCCCTCTCTTACTCCCTTTAGCGCTCCCACGCGCAGAGCCCTTGGCTCCCACGGGTCCTTTTTGGAAGGTTCCTGTCCTAGGCCTCCGGACCTTATACGGGACCTTTTGGGGAGTACACCGGGTGTCAACCACAAGTCCCCTAAGAAGCTCATGGCCCCCCGGGTTGGCAGCTCGGGGATAAATGCCTGCACCGCTCTCTGAGTCGGTTCTCCGTTCCTGGACTGGGCCTCTCTGGCTGGTGGTCGTACCGGTCCGAATTCGGGTGCACCACAACACCCTAGGATCCACTTTTTGTCTGGGCCACCTCTCCTGAGGTGCCCTCCGGCGCGCTCCTCGCAGGGTTCTCTCTAACCCTCCACTCACTAACGTGTCTTCCCGCTCTTCCACTACTCACCTAAGCTCTTCCCACTAGGACAGGTTCCCTAGCAACGGGTTAACCTATTGGTCCCCTGGTCTAAGGTGTGTGGATGGGTGTAATGAGGGTCCCCTATGTGTCATCCCATGTTCCCTGGCCACAGGGATACAGGACCCCTATGTGGCATCCTAACCAGTGGGGCGCCACAAGTACAAGCTGAGGGGGATGAGAATGGCCTGAGGGTGGGCTGAGCACGTGCTGAGGATGGGCTTAGCAGAGGTTAGTGCAGGCTGAGCGAGGGCGAGTGGTCGCTCTCTGCCCCCCTCGTGGTTGTTCTCTGCCTCTCCCTCTCTGTGCTGTCATGCGGCGGCATGAGGCAGATGACGGCAACTTGAGGAACTGGTGCAGTTCCACAGTCAGCGGACTATGGGGTGAGCGGGCTACGGGCTGAACAAGCTGAGAGGTGAGTGGGGTGAGCAGGCTGAGCAGTGAGCAGGGCGAGTGGGCTGAGTGGTGAATGGGGATTGGGCTGAGGGGGGTGAGCGCAGGCTGAGGGGGAATGAGCACAGGCTGAGCGAGGGTAAGCATGGCCTGAGCAGGAGTGAGTGTGAGCTGGGCAGGGGTGAGTGCAGGCTGGTTGGCTTTGAGCGGAGATGAGTGCAGGCTGGGCAGAGGTGAGTGTGGGCTGGAGGGTGATGAGTGAGGGCTGAGCAGGGTGAGTGCAAGCTGAGGGGGTGAATGAAGCTGAGCAGGGTGAGTGGGGCTGAGCGGAGGTGAGTTTGAGCTGAGGGGGTGAGTGGGGGCTGACCAGGCGTGAGTACGAGCTGAGGGGGTGAGTGGGGGCTTAAGGGGGTAAGTGTGGGCTCAGAAGGGTGAGTGCGGGCTGAGGACTGTGAATGTGGGCTGAGCGGGGGTGAGTGGGAGTGAGTGTGAGTGGGGCTGAGAGGGGAGACTATCTGGCTGCTGTCTGTGTTACAGGACCTTTGGTTATGTCACAGTTATGTGATCAGTCACATGACTGTGACATCACTACAGGCCTTATAATATCAGTGTGTGCGACAGGGGTGTCCAGGGACAATGCAGGTACGTCATATGCGGCGGCAACTTACTGCCGTCGGTTGCAAATCAGCACCATATTAGCACACCCATCATTTGGATGTGCTAATATGGCGCTGCATCCGGGGCAGTGCAGTGGATTGTGGGATTCGTGGACATACCGACGAAAGATCATGACACACGTCACTAGGTAAGTACATAATCGATTATTTATTTCACTTTAATCGCTTATATAGTGCAATTAATTCCATAGCACTTTAAAAACATCATCATCATCACTGTCCTCATCAGGAATTAGAATAAAACTTACCTATCAATATCATTAGAGCGTGGGAGGATCCTATACAAACACGGGGAAAACATACAAACTCCTTGTTGACGTTGTTCTGTCTACCATGAGCAGCAAATCAACAACGCTAACCACTGAGCCACCATGCTGCCCTGTACATTTTTGCCTATATATAGGAGTCTTTCCAAAAGTGCCACATTTCATTACAGGTATATAGCATAAACCAAACTTCAATGGGGCAATCACACATTCCGCGGCACTCCAAATGAAAGCCACCCACTCAACTATGGTCCGATCAGAACATGGCTTATGACCTCTACAGATTGTAGCATTTCTTAAAATGAGGAGATATTCCGACACAGAAAAGTGCAACCTAACATGCAGCTAGAAAGGTTCAGTGGCTTTAATGGGTTAAGAGTTACCGTAATCTTGCATCACCATATCTTTCTTCAGGATTAGGCCAGATTTACATGTCTTTGAAACAGGACTATTCTTACATTAAAAGACCTGACCTAACCTGAGCTAACTCCTTTATTGGGTGTCCTCCGATGCAAGGACTCTTTGCTTCAAAGTTGTGTGAAGTTGGCTTTATTTAAAAAAATGCTACATCTGTATAACTGATTTGGTGCATCAGCTTTTATTAGTATTTTAATCCATATTACATGGAAAAAAAGAAAAAACTATATAAAAGTAGTAATATTTACAGGGGGAATAAATTTGGAAAATCTTTGTTTTAAAAAAACACATATTGGTAAGTAAATATTATCAAGGAAAGGCTAAAGTCTATGAAATACCGTAATTAAAGATGTGTTCTCATTAGTATGTAAAATGGTGGAAATTTTAATCCTCTCAGATGCTCATTAGTTTCCTGTTAATCAGCATCCGAATGTGAATTTGAAAAGTTATCCCCAGTTGAACATGATTATAATTTTGCAGCAAAACTTTGGGCTGATATTAAAAATAAAATAATTCAGCTCGATTTCCATCAAACTTGTCAGGACAGTAAGGGTACCTTTACACGTCACAACATTGCATGCAATTTCACTTGCAACTTACTGGTTGCAGTGAAATCATGGACACATTGTTCTATTTTGTTGCTGTGTACAAATGTAATAATGTCTCCATGATTTCACTGCAACCAGTAAGTTGCAAGTGAAATTGCATGCAATGTTGAGACGTGTAAAGGTACCTTAAAAGATTCTAGTCCATATATGAGAGGACTGAAGTGGGGACACAAATGACATTTTCCTTTTAGTATGCAATGACTAAAGTGCCATGATGATACCTGGTTCGCCTGGAAGTGAACCTGGGTAGCTGTGGGCAAACAGATGACTAGGGAGTTCCCGAACACTCAAACATTCACTTGTTAACCTGACTAGTCGCTGTTAGGAATCAAAAGCATATACGGTATGTCAAATTAGAATAGGTGAGATCAGAGCTGATTAAGTTTAATTATTAGGGTAGTGAAGAACTAGGTAAAGGCAAGCACAGATCCCTCAGTACAACACAATACCAGGAGGTCAAGGCAGACAAGGATCAAGGTCGAAGTAAAAACCCTGTTAGACTCTGTAGGGCATCAATGAAGATCACCTTTGTGGAAGAAAAAGTGCAGGTAAAACAGATAAAAAATGGATCAGAAAAGGATGATCTGTTTCTGATGTGTTTTTTTCAAAAGATGATACAGATTTCCAGCTAAAAAATATTTATTTATTTATATACGGTAGCGCTATTAATTCCATAGTGCTTTACATACATTTGCAACACTGTCGCCAATGGGGCTCACAATCTATACATCCTATCAATATGTCTTTCGAGTGTGGGAGGAAGCCCACACAAACACGGGGAGAACATACAAACTCCTTGCAGATGTTGTCCTTATTGGGAATTGAACCCACGACCCCAGCGCTGCAAGGCTGCAGTGCTAACTGCTGAGCCATCATACCACTGAGAGAAAATGCACAGCGTGAACATAGCCTTAAAGGGAACCTGTCACCCAAAATAACCTTCCTAACCTGTTAATACCTGTCCCTGCAGCCTTACAATACTTTCTAAGCCATCCCTATCTGACCTATTTTAGTAATCTAGGAGTAGAATAAAGTAGTTAGCAAACGTACTAAATCCATGACAGCGGGGCGTTCCTCGCTGCGTTTGTGACGGGTAGGTGGGTCCCCTGTGCCGCGCTACCCCTGCCTTGCCGCTCTGTTACACCCTAATGGGCGTCATTACAGCTTGCAGAGCTCGGGCACGATTTAAATCTCGCGCCCGCAACGTTACCGCTGAGACGTGGTCACGTGACGCCGGGATCGCATCACTTCCGGACGCCGCAAGTCTCACAGGCCAACTAAGCACATGCGCAGACTGCATGCTGAAGTCGGCCTGTGTGAGACCAGCGGCGACCGGAAGTGACGCGATCCCGGCGTCACGTGACCATGTCTCAGTGGTAACGTTGCTGGCGCGAGTTTTAAATCGTGCCCGAGCTCTGCAGGCTGTAATGACGCCCATTAGGGCGCAACAGAGCGGCAAGGCGGGGGTAGCGCGGCACAATGGACCCACCTACCCGTCACAAACACAGCAAGGAACGCCCCACTGTCATGGATTTTGTAAGTTTGCTAACTACTTTATTCTACTCCTAGATTACTAAAATAGGTCAGATAGGGATGGCTTAGAAAGTATTGTAAGGCTGCAGGGACAGGTATTAACAGGTTAGGAAGGTTATTTTGGGTGACAGGTTCCCTTTAAGTAAAGTTATTAAAATGGGTAAAAGCTCGAGAGAAATGTCGGGGGCCAAGTGACTGCAATTGAAGCACAAGAGAAGAGCTGTTGGTGGACTGAACATCAGATGCAACATGCAGTAATCATGGTAAGTGGTGATTTGGTTGGCAGCTCAGTGTTACATTCTGCAGACTTCAACTTTCTAGAGAGCAGCGTATCTCCTGGAGGTTTATGCTATGCACTGCAATCCACTGAATCAGTTTCTTTATTTTTAACCCCACGTCCTTGACGATGAAAGCCACCACAAAAGTCTCTCTTCTCCATTAGAATGTAGGTAACATTCTGTTCTGTTGATGGTTATAGTCTCTATTTCCTCTGCAACAACCAGAGGCTACTGAAAAGTGACAGCAGTCACACTAGTTGGGGCTGATATATAGTACTAGATATTGAACCCGTTCTATGCCTGGGTGGCAACATTTTTATTGCCACAATTTTATTGAAGCATTACTTGAAAAGGAAAGGTATTATTGTGCAAACACTTTTCTGTAAACCCCATTTGGTGTAAACTCTATGGTCTTTCTTAAAATTGTCTTGCTTGGTGCATGACTGTGTGGGTCAGGTATTCTTTATCTATTCCTCCCCTGGCTGCTTTTCTCCCTTTATTTCAATTTTGCGTCGTTGACTCCAGTGCTGGGAAACTGTTACAAGAACTGCGGTGTGTCACTGTCATGTCATCAGTCACATGACTGTGACATCACCCGAGCACGTCCCTCAAAGATGGCTGGGGTGCCAGTAACTGCGTCTGCATAGCAGGCTCACGCAGGTGCAGTTACTAAATTGGCATTGTGTTCTCTGGTGATGTCGGGCAGCATTTGGTAGGGTGTGTTTGGCGGGGTGTTAGGCATGGTATGCAATGGGTTTCCAGCAGTGTTGGGTGCGTTTGACAGTGGCCCGCTGGCTGTAGCGTGTGCCAGGGACCACTACTGCCAGCAGGCGCCAAATTAGCCCACTTGGGTGAACTAATATGGTACGGCGGAAGTGATGTGGATTCATGGACAACCGGATGTTAGTCGAGGAGCCACTTCAGGATTATGTAAATAGATTATTGATTACACTTAATAGGGGTCTAGTTGCGAGAGACAGTTGGTATTAGCCAAGGGGGAGAAGCTAGTGCTTAAAGTGATCCTGACCCCAGAACACCACCCCACATTCCCTTCTTTCCTACCCCTGCAGCTTGGTATCCTGCTGCCATCCATCCCTGTTTCTCCATAAACCGCGGTGGTGTTCTTTATAAATCATTATTTTATGATATCATTACTGGGCGCTTCCTAGTATTGAGGAAGCCGCAACAGGCGGGGCTGTGTGCCGCTCTCCCCCGCCTTGACGTGAATTGTGCATGCCCCCATGGGCGTGGTAAACATCCAACAGGCAGCTCGCTTCATAGTAGGGGCGGTGAAGCCGGTATGACGTAATACGCGTCATACCGACTTCACCGCCCCTACTATGAAGCGAGCTGCCTGTCGGATGTTTACCACGCCCATGGGGGCGTGCACAATTCACGTCAAGGCGGGAGAGAGCGGCACACAGCCCCGCCTGTTGCGGCTTTCTCAATACTAGGAAGCGCCCAGTAATGATATCATAAAATAATGATTTATAAAGAACGCCACCGCGGTTTATGGAGAAACAGTGATGGATGGCAGCAGGATACCAAGCTGCAGGGGTAGGTAAGAAGGGGATGTGGGGTGGTGTTCTGGGGTCAGGATCACTTTAAAGAGTGAGACTGCTGAAGCCAATCAGTAGCTGTGGTCGTGTCCTCTTGCCAGCTAGTCATTGGTGGTTATCCAGGCTTTGGACAGATGCCATTCAGTGTTATATTGCTGATTTTATGTATTTTTATGTGATCATAATACGTACACATAACCAAAACTACTGTACATCATCTCAGAATTTAATCTTGCATATGTAATAATATATTCTGTCCTTAGGTGAAAGGTTTTATATTTCAAGGAGAATTTAAGCTAGAGCATCAACACATTTTAACATCTTTATTAAAGGGATGTCTAGGCATATGGTATTGATGACTTAGGATAGGTCATCAATAGTAGATCAGTGGGGGTCAAACACATTGTGTCCCCATTGATTAGTTGTTTTTTATTTGTTTTTTTACTCTAGTCCTTGCAGGAAGTAAACACTGTTCATTGCATAGAAGTGGTGCTGCTGAGGTCGGCAATGGCCATCAGTAGCTATTAAACTTTGAATGGAGCTGTGTTCAGCCAGTGCAAAAAACAGCTGATCAGTGAGAGCACCGGGTGTCGGACACACACCGATCTGACATTGATGAACTATCCTGCAAATAAATCATCAATACTGTATGCCCAGACAATCCCTTTAAACTTCTCAGATTTTAGGGAAATGGGAGTCCAATATGCAGGCAGTATGCTATAGAACAGGAGGAGCTGAGCAGATTATTTCATAGTGTTATGGAAAAAGATTAAGTATAACTTGTGTATTATTCATTTAAATCTCTGCTTATTTTTGGGTCAAGTGAGTCCTAACAGTGACTGACCGTTATCTCTGTATACACATTTTTACAAGGAAGTCTGTCAATGACTGATTAGCTCCACCCACTGGACTCATGGGTGGGGCCGATGCAGGCTGTTATTGCTCTGTATATCAAGAGCAATAGCTGTAACCGCCCCACCTCACTGACTGACAGCCACCTCTAATGCTGAGTGAGCTGTCAGTCAGAGGGCATGGTTAACCCCATATCTGCAGGTTAATAGTGTTTCTTCACTTGACAGGTTCCCTTTAAAGGGAACCTGAAGGCTGATTCAGGTTCCCTTTAAAGGGAACCTGAAGGCTGATTCATGCTGCCCAAACCGTGTATCAGGCACTATCTGTATTCAGGCCCGCCAATAGGGCATTAAAAGCCATACAGCTGTATGGGGCCCGAAGAAAAGTGGAGGGGGCGTGGCCATATACAAACAGCAGGGGGGGCCCGGGCGCGCTGGCTGTGGGTGGGGCCATTTGGAGCAATGAGGCCCGCCCGTTTGGTAGCAGCAGCAGTGGTGGCAGTGTGGCACAGGCACTGTCTAGACTACAGTAGTTCATACGCCGCGCTGCCTGCGCAGCTGACCTGAGTCTCGTCGAGTCGTCGTGACTCGTTATCATCACACCAGCCAGGGGCGGGGCGGGGCCGTCCGTCACACACACTCACACACAGGCTGGGGCTGGCTGGGCAGGCCAGCAAGCACAGGGAACCGCCCAGACGCCGCCCAGCCACTATTATCCTGTGGGGGCCCCGGGCCCGGCCCACCCACACCATGCCTTATGCACATAGGGCCCGCCCAGCCTCTATTAGCCTGTGGGGGCCCGGGATCCCCCCCATTGTTCTCCAGTCTCCACCTGCAGAGCAGCACGCTACATAGCTGCTCTGTTCTTACAGGACCTGTGATGATGTCACTTGGAGGGGAGGAGTCAGGGGTCACATGATCAGCTCCTCAGTTGTCATGGTGCTGGATGAGGTAAAGTGTATCTGTGGTCAGGATGGATTTACAGTGTGGATGTAGCAGAGCCGAATGTATACGAGGTGTACGAAGTGGAGCCATGTGCGTATGAGGTGTACGGAGCGGAGCAACATGTGTACAAGGTGTACAGAGCAGAGCCACATGTGTACAAGGTGTACAGAGCAGAGCCACATGTGTGCAAGGTGTACGGAGCAGAGCCACATGTGTACGAGGTGTACGGAGCAGAGTCACATGTGTATAAGGTTTACGGAGTGGAACAACGTGTACGAGGTGTACGGAGCAGAGCCACTTATGTACGAGGTGTACGGAACAGAGCCGTGTGTGTACGAGGTGTACGGAGCTGAGCCGCGTGCGTATGAGGTGTACGGAGCTGAGCCGTGTGCGTATGAGGTGTACGGAGCTGAGCCACGTGCGTATGAGGTGTACGGAGCTGAGCCGCGTGCGTATGAGGTGTACGGAGCTGAGCCGCGTGCGTATGAGGTGTACGGAGCTGAGCCGCATGCGTATGAGGTGTACGGAGCTGAGCCGCGTGCGTATGAGGTGTACGGAGCTGAGCCGCGTGCGTATGAGGTGTACGGAGCTGAGCCGCATGCGTATGAGGTGTACGGAGCTGAGCCGTGTGCGTATGAGGTGTACGGAGCTGAGCCACGTGCGTATGAGGTGTACGGAGCTGAGCTGCATGCGTACGAGGTGTACGGAGCTGAGCCGCGTGCATATGAGGTGTACGGAGCTGAGCTGCATGCGTACGAGGTGTACGGAGCTGAGCCGCGTGCGTATGAGGTGTACGGAGCTGAGCTGCGTGCATATGAGGTGTACAGAGCTGAGCCACGTGCGTAAGAGGTGTGTGTACCAGTGGTAACCCCCAGCGGATGCCGCTCCCACTCTTATAGTCTCGGCATACTGCCGGTAGCATTCTTCTCCAGAGTCTCTGATAATAATAAGTAATCGAGATCCGCTGCCATTTTCTGGAAGCTTGTGACCTCTGGCTCCAGAGCTCACCTCACCCCCTCAATGGGTGGGGGCCCGGGGAGAGACCATACATCTCTGTGGCTCCTGCAGAGCTCAGCTCACCCCCAGTCTGTGTCCCCCAGCCCTCTGCAGTGCTGTATATACTCTTTGTCCTGTATATATTGTATATATAACAATTTCCTATGTCATGTATTTGATTTACAAAACTTATTGTCACAGAGTCGACTGCGCTCCAGACCAACACAAAGCTGGAGGATCAGATATCACCGAACATCGCAGGACACAGACAAGCAGCTGCAGCCATTAAATTAGGTGAGTAAATTAATTTAATGTAGCCGGTAATTTTCATTGTGATGTGCGGCCCCTAAATGATGGTAGAAATGTCCAAATGTCCCTCCAGCAGCAAAAAAGTTCCCCACCCCTGTACAAGGTGATGAATAACAGCACCAGTATTATTCTGCCTCATGTGGCATTTATTGTTCACATCCCTCCACAGCTCTGATAAAGAGCAATGTATAGAAAGAAGTTAATGTGTAATTGGTGAGGACATGGTGCAGAAAGGGAGTTTTTCCAATAGTGGGTGGTGAAACTATGGAAGGTTTGATGGGTGGAGGCGGAGCTTGGTGGAGGCGGAACCTGGATGGAGGCGGAGCTTGGTGGAGGCGGAGTTAGGGTGGAGTCTCAGGGGGGCCCCAAAATTTTGCTAGTAAGGGACCCCAAAATTTCTAGTGGCAGCCCTGTCTGTATTATTCCAGTTAGGCTTCTCCCCACCTGCTTCCTTGGACTGTCAGTCAAGGGCAGCAGGTGGGGATAAGCTGCCGGGAACTCGCCTGTCTGACTAGTCTGCAGTGTAGCGGACTATTAAAGTATATTATTCTATGAAACGTCATAGCGCTTCAGAGTCAAACATAACTGGCTAGGGTAACAGACAGTGCCTGATACATGCTGCACACGGTTCCAGCAACATGTGTAAGCCGAGAGGTTCCCTTTAAATAACTAAAACACAAGTTACACTGAATCTTTTTCCATAAAACTATACCAATCTGCTCAGCTTCCCCTGCTTTGTTACATGGTGCCAGCAGGTTAGACTGCATTTTCATGGTGACAAGTTCCTTTTAAAGTAATAAAGCAGATCACGAAGTAACAAGATGCCAAATAGTGACAGTTCTAGCATCAGAGAGACGTTGTGTCTAGAGACGGCTGAACGTTGATAAATTCATATCCATTCTAAGCAGAGTGCCGCTATGTACGCAGCTCCTATTCAACAACAGCATTGAATTATTTGCCTGCCTGTGGAAAATATATGACCTACAAACACAATGTTCTGCTATCTGATCTGTTTACCTCTGTGTCACATTCTTCTGATTCATGATAATAGGAATCAAAATAAAGAATGAATTAAAAAATGAGCATAAGGTGAAAGCGAGGCTGACATGAGCGACATGATGTGTCCAGAGGAATAACAAAGGCAGCTGATTTATCAGAGTACAAGTGACATGAATGAAGCGCCAGTGTTGCTACCGTCTTCCTGTAGCAGGATCTGGGATATTTAACAAGACATCCATTCACATTTGCTGATGCTTCACTTCTGTCTATCACTACTGTCAGTTATTCTATAATGTGGCATATAGGCCTCAAGTGGCCTCTTGTAGCTATATGTTTAGCTCCGAATTTATTGTTATCTTGCATCTTTTGGTTTCAATAAATTTTTATTGAGCTTTCGGTGATAACAATCACATAACAGAAGGAATACAGGGGTCTAGCTGGACCAAGGGGAAGTGGGGGGAGGGAGCCAGGCATAAAGGGAGCCATCGCAAAGCAGAATACAATAAAGTACAAACAAACACAAACAATATCAAAGTGATTAAGTATCAAGTAGTTAATGGGAAATCGGGGGTACCAGTGAGTGCTGTTCCCATATAATCCACCCTTTCAAGACCCTCTGTTTGGCTTCCTTAGCCAAGGATAAAAAAAATTTTTGCTGAAAGATGGAGTTGGTTTTTTCGATCACCTCCTTGAAAATATGGGGAAGATGAGACTTCCATCTTGCCGCCAGGCACAACTTGGCCGCTATTAGGACATAGGAGATCGTTCCCCGGAGATCAGGGAGAAACCAACATTCAAAATTGCCAGTTGTGGGGTAAGATCAATATAACTACCAGAGAGGGATCCGATCAGACTAGCAATTACTGTCCCATAGGGAGCGATCTTTGGGCAGGACCACCACATGTGCGTCAAGGTACTCTCAAGCCCAGACTGTCTCCAGTACAGCGGAGACTGACCGGGTGGAAGCAAGCAATTATGCATCTTTTTGTAATCTGAAAGTCAACTCACATATCACAGGCAATTGAATAAACAGGAACTTACCAAATATCTGCCTAATATCCCCAAAAATTACAGTTTAATAGTGGCTTTAAAATATAAACCAGAGCTGGGAATCAGCCAATTCTTACAGGTTCGGGGGGACCAGTTTTTAAAATTACTGCTAGTTCCAAACAACCAGGGCCCCGATCCAGTGCTGAAGAATGGGGGTTCACTAGTTTCATCTTGTTTCCATGGAGTCTCTAGTGCCTGGCGAGAGTGTACAGTAGTTACATTCCAGGAACAAGATTAACTCCTAACATTCTAGTAACCTCTCTCAAGCCCATTGGTGTCATACAACACATAGAAAATGATAGTATGGAGGAGTGAAGAGAGCAGCTATCATCTATAAATCACCAGCCTTCACAGCAGGTTTCCTAATTAGAGATGAGCGAACCTTCCCTGAACATGTTGGCCAATTTCAAATTTGGCCCGAACATTGCAGATTCTGGTAGGCCTCTAACCTGGGAATCTCAAATCCTTCCCCTAAAAAGGCTCTGTTTGGCCTCTAACAAGTGCTTTCCAAATTTGTGTGCATAAAAGATGAGTGGGAAATCCCAAGGTCGTGATGGAAAGGGGAAGAGGAAAAAGGTTGTTGGAAAGGGGAGTAGGCTTGGTGTTGTATGTGTACGTGGGGTAGGTGCTACTGCTAATGTAAAGGCCCTGTCACACATAAAGAGATCGCTAACGAGATCGCTATTGGGATCGCTGTTGCGTCACGAAATCCATGACGCAACAGCGATGTCGTTCTGTGTGACACGCACCAACGATCTGGCCCCTGCTGTGAGATCGTTGATTGTTACACCCTGCTCTGGGTCATTCCTGCGTCGGTGTGCTCCCGCTGGGAACACTGCATCGTTGTGTTTGACAAAGATAATGACTAACGATCTCAATGCTACACTATGGAGTGACAATTCACAACGACCTCGGTATAATTCTGGATCGCTAGTGTGTCGTTTTTCACATCGCTGGTAAGATACCTGTTTGACATCCTACCAGCGATGTGTAAACGACGCACCAGCGATCTCTGCACATCGGGATCGGGATCGCTGATGCGTCGTTATGTGAGACTGGGCCTTAACTGAAAGCTGTGGTAACCAAACAATGGCTCATTGTCATATCCCAAGCAAAGTGACAACTTCTGTTACTGGACAGCCTACTCCAGTGTCTTTGCTTGCCAGCACCAGAGTAATACAAGTTGTGGATACTCTGCCTATTGTACCCGTATGACTGAGTTGTCGTCATTTTGCTACTTGTCTTTGTCTACCCTCTCACTTGTAAAGTGCCATGTAACCTAATGGCGCTATATAAATACTTAATAATAATAATAATAATAATTACAAAATGAATTACGGTATGTGGTAAATGGGAGCACTTGGAGACAAAAGACAAGGGAAGAACTTCAAAGATTAACAAACCTCTTTATTTTCAGAAACCACTACGCATTTCAACAGCGGGCTGTTGTCTTCCTCAAGAGGTGAAATTCCACCTTAGGAAGACAGCGGCTCACTGTTGAAACGCTGTTGAAACGCGTGGTGGTTTCTGAAAATAAAGAGGTTTGTTAATCTTTAAAGTTCTCCCCTTGTCTTTTGTCTCCAAGCGCCCCTATTCACCACATAATTCATTTTGTAAATAATGTCCTACCCTCTGGGGTTTGTGGCTGGAGCTGCTGGAGACCTTAGACTTGATCAGAGCCTGATTCAAGGACCTGCCATGATGTCATCGGTGACGCGGCCGTCACATGAACGGAGGCCCCCCACGTGACCTGATCCAGGAAGTGGCAAGGAGCGGACCCAGAGTAGTGTCCCCAGGCTGAGTGAATCACTGAGGTTGTGCAAGGGTGCACAACAGAGGCTGGTGAGCAGTTAATCCACCCCACCTAATTGTGTCCCCACTAAACCACCAGGTATTGTTCATGGAGCGCTCTCCACTCTCATTTTGTCTCTATACAAGTTGTGGATAAGGCCCATCTTTTGCTACAGTTCATGGAAACCACTGCATCAAGTGTACAAACAGTACATTCCTAAGAGCAGAGGTGGCACCCCGATTACCCATGTGTGACCCCGTGTCACGAAAAGTCTCCAAACACACAACTGATCATGGATAAACACAGATGGGTGCTTCTTCAGAGATGTTCACACATTTTATTCTATGGGCATCAGAGGTCTACTCCACAGGAGGAAAATATATGCACCGATGGCCAAAATCTTTTGAAGTTGGATCAGGGGATGGAAGAAGTATGGTCTCAGTAGAATCCAGGCCGTTGTCACTAGACGTAAACCCTCAGGGGTGGAGGTGATGATGACACTCAGATACCTGAGGAACACCTGTAATGTACTGTGCGCTATGGGCAGGTAGTGAAGCAGGGGGATTTTCATGGCAAAGAGTGGGATAACAGAAAGGATGATGATGATGAGGTTCTAGATCTGACTTGGAATGAACCCAGAGTAACACAGTTGAGCAGCTCAGAAAAGGAGAAGGAGGAAGACAAGGAGCTTAGATTCCGTGTTCCCACAGAGACTGACGGGCTGCAAGCACAACAAGTGCTGCATCCTTAGCCACTACTCTGCCTCTGGACAGCAGCAGTCACGGGTCTGCAGTTGTCCAAGGTGACAAGGGTTGCCTAGCTTGGGCCTTTTTGGACAATGGAAAAGATGACCCAACCCATGTTATTTGCAACCTTTGTACCCAAAATTGAGTAAAACCTCCACAATTTGAATACTACATGCATGAACCACCACCTGGGCCAGCACCATGCGTTAGTCTGGACAAATTACTGCAGTAAAACTGTACCTAGGAGGCCTCACCAAAGACCATATGCCGCATCAAACGCAGCAACTGCTTCTTCGTCCTCTGTCAGCGTGGCAAGTGTTTCCCGACAGGTATCCAGCACCAGGACCTCTACTTGTTCACCTGCTACAGTCAGAGCGACTGACAGATCCTCAGCTGCTACGGAAGTGTATACGCCTTCTGGTTTAGAGTGATCCTAGACACAGAGCGCACCACTTGTTTGTCAATCCACCATAATATCTGGGTCTGCACCTCCTTCACAGTGCAGCAGTTTGTCTGCTATACCCTACTCCACCCTCTCTCAACACAGCAGTCAGCACGTGGTCCCATAGTTCTGGTCAGTGAAAAGATTATCTCCCCCTACACATCCTAAAGAAAAGAGCTTCAACTTGACCCTCTTTCATTTGTTGGCCACGTAAATGCTGCCTTTCTGCCTGGTGGATACAGACGGTTTCCCAGTCATGACTACTTCCCAAAGTAAGTTGTGACTGCGCTATAGCAGCATGTCACAGACAACATCATCCGTTCCTTGAGAAACTCTGTATGTGACAGGGTGCATATCACCTGGATGAACAAACATGGCCAGGGGCGTTACATCTCCCTCACTGGTCACTGGCTGACACTGGTAGCTGCATGACCAGGCGGGGAGGGGACTACTTCTCAAGTCTTCAAATCCCCAATACTTTTGATACAAACCTCTATCTCTTCATCCACTGCTTCTGCCTCAACCACCTCCTCTAGGGCCTCTGGAAACCTCAAACCCTCCCATAAGCTCTGTTCACACAGGGCATTTGTGATATGTTTTTGTGCTGCATTTTTGCATACAAAACGGATCAATTTTTGTCAAGTCAGCAAGGTTAATGAGAAATGTGTGGGGATTATAACCTCCCTTTTTAAGGGGGATACCTTGACCTGTGCCTTCTCTCTGTCGACTATTTCTCCATGTTTGCAGTCGATGGACACATTTTTCTTGCCGTTATCTCAGGTTTATGGTGAACTGGACAAAGTGGGTAACTTGCTAAGTCTAATCTTTGCAAACTCAAGCAGGAAACGCAACCTGTACTGCTCTGAGTTTGGGATATGGGTTACTGATACCCAGTGGAATGACTGTGCCCTCAGGAGTCAGTCCTGCCTGAGCCTGTCAGCTACACTTTGGTTCAGCATGATACTCCCAAGTCATTGGAAGTTGCGATGGCGCTTGCCATCAGGGTAGATAGGCGCCTTAGAGAGAGACTGAGAAGAACCTTGTCACTGTGGTCATTCCTGTTGAGGAGGTGCCACGTAAGGAGTCTGATGACCCATTCAGGTGGCGGCAGTAGAAGCCAAGACAATCTGTGGTTCATCAGAGTGTTGAAATGTTTCAACTGTGGTCAAACGGCTCACTTTATTAAGGTCTGTCAATATCACTCCAAATCTGGGTCTCAAAAGTCTCTGGTCAGTTGGATGGAGATGTCCAGAGTATTCAGCTCTCCTTCCTATCTAGGTCTCCATTTTCATTTACTAAAGTGGTGATCAGTGGTAAAACAGAGACTGTGCCAGTTCTTACAGATAGCAGAGCTGGAGTCAACCTGATAGATTCTCGCTTTGCTCAGACCCAGGTCCTCGTCTGTAATGCATCTAGATCCATTCCTATCTTCATCACTGATTTAGCTTCTCTCAGCCAGAAGGTTCTTTCCCAAGTTGTGCACAATGTGCACAGGGACTCTTCACCAAGAGTTTCTATCTTGTTAGATCTTGGAGAATCTGCATACTCCCATTGTCTTGGGCCTTCCTTGACTGAAAAAACATAACCCGGTAATTGACTTGCAGCCCAGAGAAGCAGTAAGTTGGGATAATTTCTGTGAGGGTAATTTCCTGGGTGCTACTATATCTGCTATGTTGGCCTACTATTAGATCTCCAGATGATGTGGTTAAGAGCTTACTGGAGAATGGGAGTAAAGCTCGACCTATGTCTCAAGCTAATTCCAGGCCTAGACGTTGTCCTAGGAGGAGGGCGGTAGCGGCCACTATGTACCCCGAAGGAGAGAGTCCTGGGACTCAAGGAGACGCCTGTGTTATGTGCTCTCTTAAGTAAATACCCCATGTCAGTAACTGGATGAATGTAAATAAACATTCAGGTCCAGACCTGAAAGTGGATGATTTTGTGTGGGTGATTTCTATGCACGACAGGTGCAGGTTTGCAGTTGGGGCTCCTAGTTCTGGAGTTAGTCATCCATTTAGGGTCTAGGCCATCTTTAATCCTTTGTTGTACCAACTCAAACTACCCAAAGTGCTAAAAACTCGTATCATCTTTCACATATTGTCACTTAGAAGATGTGGATCTCCCCTGGACTTCCCTAGTTTAGAGTCCAGAGGCTTCTCACAAAGGAGGGGGGTACTGTCACGTGCTAACTGCTCTGCAGTCCATGTTAAATGCTCTGCTGTAGTTTAATTGGAAGTACATTTCCTTTGGCACATTCAGAGTTAATGTCAGAAGCTACTGTAGTGTTGCTGTCTGTGTCTGGGTGGCTCATCAGGTGAGGGTGTGTATCAGATAATGCAGTTGCCCACTCTCTCAGCTGTTAGATAGTTCCACTTCCTTTCACTAGGTTTTGCTGAAAGAGTTTCACTTTGCTTTAATGATTTGTGCTGTTGGGATGTTTAAGTAGTTTGCTGAAGCCTTCCTGCTGTGTTTGGGCTTGATGATTGCCATCTTTGGGGAACTTGCTGTTGCTATCCTGATCCGTGGGTGCAGGTGAAGGAGTGTTAGCCCAGAGCTGGTTGAGGAGCAGGGCAAGAGTGGCAGCCCAGACATCCTCACCTCCAGAGGTATATCTGGGACAGGATCCAACTAGTTATCCAGTTTATCTTTGCACATCAGTGTCACCCTGCTTCTTATGCCATGGCTCGCTATACCGCCTTCGTGACAGGTGTCTCAACAGCACAAGGATCCTAAACACACCAGTAAACAAGCAAAATCTTGGTGGCGGTCCAAGAAAATTGAAGTTATGGAATGGCCAGCCCAATCCCTGGACCTTAGTCCAATAGAAAACTTGCGGAATGACATAAAAATGCTTTCTCTGAGGCAAAGCCAAAAAATGGAAATAGATTGTGAGATGTAGTCAAAGCATCCTGGGCTGGAATAATAGTTGACAGGTGCCAGAATTTGGTTGACTCTATGTGACATAGATGTGAAGCAGTTCTAAAAAACTGTGGTTATACAACTAAATATTAGGTTATTGATTCACAGGAATGCTATATCCTAAAAAAATCAGAGTACATATTTTGAGTTTGTAAAGACAAATGTAGACACTGCTATTTTTTTGAACAGCCAAATTTTCTTTTTTTGTTATTTTTTTGTAAAGTCGTTAAAAACTATATACCGTATATACTCGAGTATAAGCCGAGTTTTTCAGCACAATTTTTGTGCTGAAAAGTGCCCCCCTCGGCTTATACTCGAGTCACTCGGTATATGCTTGGGGGGGGCTGTAACCGGGGGCTGAAGGAGGCAGGGGGGGGCGCAGTGACCGCAGGAGATCACGTGGGGCCGCCTCATTAGTGTAATGAATATGCACGGCATCCCCCCGTCCATCAGCGGCGGGGGGAGCGGTGCATATTGCACTACACTGGCCCCCCTGCAGTGATCTACAGCCCCCCCCTCCTTAGTATATGACCCCAGGCTGCGGCACTCATTAAAATAACAAACTTTCCATACATCACCTTTCCGGCGACCCCTAGCTGGCAGCGCCGCTCCTCCGGTCCCGGCTTCTTCCTGCTTGTGCCGCTGTCATGTGACCGGGCGCAGCCGATGATGTCATCTGCTGCGTCGGCCACAGGAATAGAAGCCGTCACAAGCAGGAAGAAGCCGGGACCGGAGGAGCGGCGCTGCCAGCCAGGGGTCGCCGGAAAGGTGATGTATGGAAAGTTTGTTATTTTAATGAGTGCTGCAGCCTGGGGACATATACTACTGCTGGGGCCCTGTATATACTACCACTGCTGGGGCCCTGTATATACTACCACTGCTGGGGCCCTGTATATACTACCACTGCTGGGGCCCTGTATATACTACCACTGCTGGGGCCCTGTATATACCACCACTGCTGGGGCCCTGTATATACCACCACTGCTGGGGCCCTGTATATACCACCACTGCTGGGACCCTGTATATACCACCACTGCTGGGGCCCTGTATATACTACCACTGCTGGGGCCCTGTATATACTACCACTGCTGGGGCCCTGTATATACTACCACTGCTGGGGCCCTGTATATACTACCACTGCTGGGGCCCTGTATATACTTACACTGCTGGTGCCCTGTATATACTACCACTGCTGGGGCCCTGTATATACCACCACTGCTGGGGCCCTGTATATACCACCACTGCTGGGGCCCTGTATATACCACCACTGCTGGGGCCCTGTATATACCACCACTGCTGGGACCCTGTATATACCACCACTGCTGGGGCCTGTATACCACACTGCTGGGGGCTGTATACCTGTGCTGGGGTCCACCCTCGGCTTATACACGAGTCAATAGGTTTTCCCAGGTTTTGGGGGCAAAAGTAGGGGGGTCGGCTTATAGACGGGTCGGCTTATACACTAGTATATACGGTACATTTCTTTTCATGTTTTGAATTAGAAAACAGTGTGCAATGTTCCCAATGCATGGACATAAAACTTAATATAAAGATTTTGGGCTTAACTCATGTTTTTGAACACACTTCAATTATTTTATACACAACTGTAAAGTACATAGCAGGACACATACCGTATATACTCACGTATAAGCCGAGTTTTTCAGCCCAAAAATTGGGCTGAAAAGTCCCCCCCTCGGCTTATACGCGAGTCATATACAGCAGCCCCATTAGTAGTATACAGCAGCCCCAGAAGTATACAGCGAACCGCCCGCCCGCCACCCCCATCAGTATACAGGCGCCCCCCCATCAGTATCCAGGGCCCCCCACATTGCTCCGCAAACCTGTAAAGTAAGATCATTATACTTATCACTGTCCTGTCGCCGCCATCCCCGCCGCTGCCATCGCGCTCCTCCGGCTTCATCCGTCTTCTTCCGACTCCCTCCGGCGGGCGCAGGCAATGACGTCATTGTCTGCGCGCCAGAGGAGGAAGCCGGAAGACGCTGGATGAAGACGAAGGAGCGCGATGGCAGCGGCGGGGACGGCGGCGACAGGACAGTGATAAGTATAATGATCTTATTTTACAGGTATGCGGAGCAAGGAGGGGGGCCCTGGATATTGATGGGGGGGCGCCTGTATACTGATGGGGGTGACGGGCGGCCTGCTGTATACTTCTGGGGCTGCTGTATACTACTACTGGGGCTGCTGTATATACCTCTGGGGCTGCTGTATACTACTACTGGGGCTGCTGTATATACCTCTGGGGCTGCTGTATACTACCACTGGGGCTGCTGTATACCACTGGGGCTGCTGTATACTACCACTGGGGCTGCTGTATACTACCACTGGGGCTGCTGTATATACCTCTGGGGCTGCTGTATACTACCACTGGGGCTGCTGTATACTATCACTGGGGCTGCTGTATACTACCACTGGGGCTGCTGTATACTACCACTGGGGCTGCTGTACACTACCACTGGGGCTGCTGTATACCACCACTGGGTTTGCTGTATACTACCACTGGGGCTGCTGTATATACCACTGGGGCTGCTGTATATACCTCTGGGGCTGCTTTATACTACCTCTGGGGCTGCTGCTGTATATACCACTGGGGAGGCTGCTGTAACACTGCTGGGGCCTGTATATACCACTGGGGAGGCTGCTGTATACCACACTGCTGGAGACTGTATACTACCACTGGGGAGGCCTGTATACCACTGTGGGGGCCTGTATACCACACTGCTGGGGGCTGTATACCTGTGCTGGGGTCCACCCTCGGCTTATACACGAGTCAATAGGTTTTCCCAGATTTTGGGGGCAAAAGTAGGGGGGTCGGCTTATACACGGGTCGGCTTATACACGAGTATATACAGTATATAAGATTATCTGAGCACAGGAACATTATTTTTAAACACATCCAATTGTGGAACTTTTTATTATTCCAAGACCTACGGATTAAAATGAACTTTTATATTACATTTTTGTTTTCTTGTATGAAAACCCCTTTAATTTCCTCTTTTTTTCTAATGTAACTTGGAAAAATAATTGTCTGTTATGGCAATGACTCGACTTATTGTTTAGTTTTTATATGATTCGTCCTGAAGAAAGTTCTACAAACTTTTTTAAAAAAGTCTGATTTCAAAGTAGTGCCACTACTTGTCCCCCTTACCAATTCTTTGAATAGACAAACTGGAAATGTTATGCTGCAAGAACACAACAGACTGTTCTGAGAAGCGAAACGGTAGAACTACAAGTGTTTGACTACGCCACCATCTGCTGCTCAGACCACTACATCTCCATCTTGCAGACCAAATGCCTGATTGTGCCGTGCAGCACAGGTGCTCCATACTGCTCACTGTGCAGAAATGGCTCAAGGACTGTGCAAAACACATGATGTTAAGTATTCCCACTAATTAGACGATAGGAATAATAGTCTTTAATATGAGGGATGCATATCATGCATATAATTTCGGGATGATGAGGGATTCTTTACAGTTACGACATGTGCTCTAGTCTTCACTCCTTAGTAGCAAACATGCTTTCAACCTTTATCCTTCGCTTCTGCAGTCAGTTTTCATTTTTAGGAAAGCATTTTCCCCTTCCTTTCTTCTAAGCGTCATCATGTTTTTCATTCATAGGCTGGACACACATTATCCTACTTACATGCGAGTCTCTCGGACAAGACTCGGATCAGTGACCTTGAACGGCCTCTCCCTCTCTGGACGGGAGTGTGATGGTGCACAAAAACACAAGCAGCTGACACTCCGGTCCACAGAGGGAGAGGCCGTTCAAGGTCACTGATCCGAGTCTCGTCCGAGAGACACTTACGGTGGGTTTACACGTTAGGATATCCTGAACGATATCCTTGAAACGTCACACATTTGTGATTGTTGACAAGATATCGTTCGGGCGTCGCTGCATGTAAACAAACGATATAGGATGAAAATATCGTTGGATCGTTCATCCTAGATTTGAGATCCTGACCTCAAATCTATCATCCAATTAACACTTCTTCAGGAAGCAGCATCGTTCAGTGTGACACCATGATGAACGATATCGTTCAAAAATCTCCTGTTCCTGCCACTGTATTACATCGCTCACACCTTCCTTTCCTATTTAACAGTTGCGCTGCCACAAAGGATGTCGTTAACGATATCCCTGTGTGTGACAGCGCACTAACGATGTCGGAACGATCACGTTCCAAGGATATCGTTTATGATATCTTAGCGTGTAAACCCACCATGACATGTAAGTAGGATAGTGTGTTTCCACCCTTACACCGACATAGCTACAGTACATGAAGACTTGTTTCTATGCCGGACGAGTTGAAGTTTAGAATCACTTCATCCATTTCACAATACAATATACTGGAAAAAAAAATCCAAATAATGACATGTTGAAATAAAACACAATATCACCACAGTTTTTTTGTGTTTTGTTTTTATGGTATTAATTGTAAAAGTCACCTTTAAGCATGATGTTTTTCAAATCAGTACAATGATGACCATAACCACCTTGCAGAGATTTTATGTATTTACATTTTTTAATTAGCAAAAAGAAACTGAAAGTTTCTAAAAAATGTAATTTTGATTTGTGCTGCCAATTTGTATTTAATTTTTCCGTTGATAAAGCTGTGTGTTTTGTTTTTTTTTTGCATGGCGAGGTGATGATTTTATTGCCATCAACTTGGAGTCTTTTTTTTAAGAAAAACACAATACTGGCATTATGATTTTCTCTTCTTTACGGCTTCTACCGTATGTAATAAATACTTTTAAATGTCTATAAAACAGAAACTATGGTTTTATTATTATTATTTCTCTATTTTTAGTGGGAAAGGCTGGCGATTTGAATTTTTATATTTTTAAAACTTTTTTTGATTTTTTTACTTTGGATTCTTTGTCCCCATGGAGGACCCTCAACTGTCTTGTGAGTGATCTCCACACAGTGAACTGACATACCTGTACTTTAGTTTACGCTAAGGGTTTGAAGAGTTACTTTTGTTTTATTTATTTACTTTTTTTTTACATATGAATAAAAGAAACTTTCTCCTCCTGGATTGATCATTCATGCTCGATATTCTTAAGGTAAATTCAGACATACCGTTTTTGCATCCGTTTCTTGCATCTGTTTTGTGCAGTGCATAAAACGGATCACTCAAATGAAATCCCAGCCAAGTCAAAGGGTTTTCATTTTTTGCCACTCATACAGCGCACTTGTACAGTGATCCGTTTTTGCACTTTATGAGAACTCCGTTTTACGAATGAGCATGTTAGTTTCTGTGGCATTTATCTCCTGCATTTTTCCCACAGGAGCCACTATTAATGGAGAAGAAAATCGCAGCACCCAAGATGCAGTGGATCAGAAATGGATGATCCATGTTTGGTGATTTTTGGAGGACAGCCCCTGTTTTAAAGCCAGAATCGCAGCGGAAAGGAGAAAATACGATGCATCTGAAAGCAGCCTTAATTCAAGGGTGAAATCTGTTTTTAGTGAAGACAGATTTTCCCATTGTTGAAATAGGAGGTGACAGTTTAATGTTTTGCAGACCAGGGAGGAGGAGCTAGAGGCCAATGCAGACATTCTGCTGCAGGTTCTCCAGAAACGACATGGAATTTCGACATGGAACGACATGGACTTATTGAATGCTGACTGGAATAGGACTAACAGAGGAGGGCACATCACTGGTGGGGGCAGGACTGCCACTCTGTGAGTGACAGTTGCTTGGCCACGCATGTCCAGATCACACTCCACTCTGCTCAGCCCCCAATGTCTTGCTTAGTTCTTCTGATTTCCCAATCTCCAACGTGGAAGATCAAAGTTACAACAACAATAAAGGTGTTTAAGAGCATCTTAGGCCCCTTTCACATCTGCGATTACTGTCATTTCTGGCAGATTTGGCAGATGTCACCGCATCTGCTAGATCTGCCGCGTAACGGCCGACTTGCAGCACCAATATAGCAAGCCCCATTCGTTCTCTATGGGGCTTGCGGTCAAGTGTGGCAAGTGCGGTATTGCCAATCCGGCACTTGCGGCAATGCAAAAAAAACGTTATTAGCAGCTGGTGTTTTGCGCGGCCACAAGTGCCGGATTCGGCAATACCGCACTTGCCGCACCTGACCGCAGGCCCCATAGAGAATGAATGGAGCTTGTCAGATTGGTGCTGTAAATTGGCCGTTACACAGTAGATCCGGCAAATGCAGCAACATCTGCCAAATCTGCCGCAAATTACAATGATCGCAGATGTGAAAGTAGCCGTAGAGATATATTTTTATTATTCATCCTGCTCCTGTAAGCTTATTGATGGAATGTTAGTTAGGCATTGTTAGGACAAAAGAAAGGAGGTCACCTTAGTAGTGAAAAACCTCTTTAACATTACTCCCCCCCGACTCGGAGAATCAGAAGCAGTTTTACAAATTCAGTGTAAAATAATAGTACCCATCAGTGCTACACTGACAGGTAAAGTATTAGGCCTCTACCATGATCTAATTGAGCATAAATTGTATAAAGCAGCAAACTGCCCAGAGAGTCTGGAACGTCCAAATCAAGTAAGGTGCACCAGATATTTATTGCAAGGCCTAACTGATGGAGCTTTGGTATGGACTGTTACCACAGCTCAGCTCCTGATCACTTCAATGGAAGCTGAGTTGCAGTACTCAAGTACACTACACTTCACAATTAAGGTTGTGCCCTAAATGTATATTCCCCACGTGATGTGTGTGATGTAATTCATTACTTAATTTTTATGATTTTCCTTTATTATTGTTAAGGTAGAATTTCCAGTTAAAAAAGTCATCAGTTTAATGAACGTTATGTAAAGTAAGTCTCCTTTTATAGGGCATCCTTCCTGCACAGCACGCAGCGGGACCTTTATTGGGGCTGGAGCCGGTGTTTCTGTATGTGCATTACCAGCATAATCATTCTCATGGCAGACATCACACATCAGCATGTGCAGCGCTGCTTCATGAAGAGTGTCAAGTGCTTCACAGCAGAACCAGCTACTGAAAATCCCTTATATTTCCTTCTTACATTTCCCAGGACTCACACATTTTATTGTCCTCTAAACAGCACGGCAGATTGGGAAGCAGGGTTGACACCTGATTTTTTATTTTTTTCTAGACAACTTATCGAAAAATTGCAAACAGCCAACATCTTAAACAGATGCATTGGAAAAGCTTAATGAATCATAAAGATTATGTGATGTAAAGACCTCAGAACACTGGAGTGATATAATGACATTGGGACCTGTAAAATGAGAATAATTATTGTATACGTTTCTCCTGCCTTCAAAACATCTTTTGAACTCGGCTTGTTTGCAATACATATTATTAATGAAAATAAAGTTGTGATATATTGATGCGCCCCACGAAGGCCGTGGGGTACTTGGAGTCGGGCATTCCTCTGGCGATGTCATCTGGGGGATCAGGATGTCATGGTGGTGTGACCCGGTCTGTGGTGCTAGAGCAGTCAATAAAAGGGGACAGGGGCTGATTGAAGTTCATGTAATAACGGCATTTATAGGGATGGTTGTCGTGACGTCACCCCTGGTATGCAACTAATGATAGCCACTGCTGCAGTCCGGGACCTCTGGGGATGATGGGATGGTGTCACGGGTGGAGCGGGTCCCAAGGGCATCCGGTATAAAGGTTATGGGGACTTGGAGGGCCAGTGGGGCTGATTTGGCTGCAGGAAAGGCATGGAGCGACTCACAAGCAGGTTCCTGCGGTCTGCACGGCTAATCAGTCTATCGCTCCTCAGGAGGGAAATGAACAGTCTCACACACAGTTCTGACTTCCAAACCTAGTTTACTTAGCTTTCTCTGCTCTCACCACAGGTTACAGCTCAGGTTTAATCAAAGTCCAGATAGTCCATAGCAACCAGGATGGCTTGTCCTGTACACCCCTTTCGTGTTCCTCCCTTCTCGGGTTGCTCTTCCTCAGCGCTACCTGTTCGCCTCACTCCTGCATGCGCCTCCGCACACAGTGTCCCAATCCAGAAGCCACGGGTCTTGTAGGGTGACCGGCCAAGTCCCCTGACCCTAGTACGGCTTTCTTCTCAGCGGATGTGTCGGGAGTAGGCCACAGCTCCTCTAGATCTCATGGCCTCTAGTTCTGTGGTTGGAGCGTGGTGTCTCCTCGCCACTTTCAGGGCCGGGTCCCTCGTGCTCACCCTGCCCCTACGCTTTACTCTAGATTCCGGTGCATAGGTGAATTGCGCACTGCCCGATCCCCTAGGACTCCTTCCGTCTCTCTGCAGTCTGTGGTCTCGGGATCCGGGATAAGTCTCATCTCTGCTCAAGCCCTCCGGGTCCTTCCTTTCCTACTTATTCCGCCAACTTTCTCTCCCAACTGCCTTCCCACTTCCTGTTCTTGTTCCTTTTCTACTTCCTGACTGCTTCCTTACTAACTTCTCACCCTCCACCTTTCTCTCCCTGACTGCCTGAGCCCTCCCACTACTGGGTTTACCCTCCGTCCCTGGGAACGGTTGTGTTGGGTGCTTTTGTGGCTGTCTGGATTTACCATCCCGTTTACTGCAGACAGTAATACCACATCCATGGATTGGGTGCAGTACCACCTGTGGCGATCGACCGCAGGGGCGCCACAATATCTTACAAAAAATTGCATCTTAATCCAATTCTCAGCCCTTTTTCTACTCATACACTGATCACTCAGTCTAAGACCATGTTCACACATTCAGTATTTGGTGAGTAATTACCTTAGTATTTGTAAGGCCATGTTCACATTTTCAGTATTTGGTATTTTACCTCAGTATTTGTAAAGCCACAATCACATGTTCAGTATTTGGTATTTTACCTCAGTATTTGCACAGCCACGCTCACACATGGAGTATTTGGTAAGTTTTTTACCTCATATTTGTAAGGCCACATGCACATGTTGAGTATTTGATGAGGTTTTTACTTCAGTATTTATAGCCAAAACCCCGAGTGGAACAATAAGGGGAAAAGTATGACAGAAACACGTCACAACTTCTGTATTTATCACCCACTCCTGGTTTTGGCTACAAATAGTAAGGTAAAAACTGATAAAGGCCTTAGGGCACAGTCACATGTTCTGTATTTGATCACACATCTATATGAAACATGCACGTAAAAAAATGTTACCGATATCAATGTTTTCCATCAGTTTTTTCTTTGGTATGGATAAAGAAAAAATTTTATTACAAAGCTCCTCCTTTACTTTTAAATGTTAAACACTACAGCACATGGATCATACACGGGTGTGTACGTGTTTTTCACAGACCCATAGACTTGTTGTAGCCCTTGATTTGTCGTAAAAAAAAAAGACATCTCTGTGTTGTTCACATGGACACATGGTCCATGTGAAAACACGGACATCTGAAGATCACCATAGGTTATAATGCGTACATGTCACGCATACTGGAAATATGTACATGTGAATGAGCTTTAAAGGGGTGCAGTCAGAACCCAAAGACTGCTTGAACTCAGTACAGGCGCTCGTGCATCATGATGGGAATGACTGTTTTCCATCTATCTCTTCCATTGTTGTTGACAAATTTTATTAAATTTGAACATTAACAAATAACAATTGTGTTATTATTTAAAGGCGTATTAGAAGTATACTTTTGAGTTTTAGTATCTCTTCCATTTTATGAAGCCAAAGCTGTCAATCAAAAAATAGGGGAGGGAGGAGAAAGATGAAAAACAAGCAACAAGGAAGGTGTGTATAAGTGATTTGCTGATACACTGAACGCCTGTACTGTGTTTAAAGTCATTCTTTGCTGAGAGGGTCCCTTTAGTTCATTGCTAAAGTCCATCTTGAAGACAGTAGTGTGAAGATGGATTTTTAACTTCACTGACAAAGTTGGATCAACAAAAGATAAATGGCTAAAATTTCATTGTGTACCCAAGCAACATCAAAATGTATATATTATTACAAATCCTCTGTTCTCGAGAATGTAGGGATTTTTAATTTTATAGTTTACTAGATGTGGGCCCGATGCTATTGCATCGGGAGGGTGGTGTCTGTGCGCTGTCTCTCGTCTCTGTGCCTGTCTCCCCCTGTACGCTGTCTCCTTTCTGTGCCATCTCTCCCTTGTGCCTTTTTCCCCACTCTGTGCTGTCTCCATGTGCGCTGTCTCCCCAATGTGCGTTGTCTCAATCTTTGCCATCTGCGCTGTCTCTTCCGTGTGCGCTGTGATCCCGATATGTGTTGTCTCCAATGTGCACTGTCTCGTTCTCTCCCGTGTGTGCTGTCTCCCCATGTGCGCTGTCTCTCCCATGTGCACTGTCTCCCCCGTGTGCGTTGCCTCCCCCCTGTGTGCCCTGTCTCCCCCATGGCCGCTGTCTCCACTGTGTATGCTGTCTCCCCCGAGTGTGGTTTCCCCCATAGGCACTGCATCCCCCGTGAGCTGCCTCCCCCATGTGCGGTCTCTGTCTCTCTCGTGTGTGCTGTCTCCCCCGTGTGCTCTGTTTCCCTATGTGCGCTGTCTCTGTCTCTCCCGTGTGCGCTGTCTCTGTCGCCCCCATGTGCGCTGAATCTCCCGTGCGTGCTGTCTCCCCCATGTGTGCCATCTCCCCATGTGCGCCGTCTCCCCCATGTGCGCTGTCTCCCCCGTGTGTGCCGTCTCTCCCGTGAGTGCTGTCTGAGCTGTCTCTCCCGTGTGCGCTGTCTCCTATGTGCGCTGTCTGTCTCTCCCGTGTGTGCAGTTTGTCTCTCAAGTGTACACTGTCTGTCTCCCCTGTGTGCGCTGTCTCTGCCTCTCCCCCTGGGTTCCCCTGTGTTTTTGCCTCTCCCCGTGTCCCCCTGTGTCTCTCTTCCTCTCCCTGTGTCTCCACCTCTCCCCCTGTGTCCACCTCAGTCTCTGCCTCTTCCTCTGTGTCCCCCTGTGTCTGTGCCTCTCCCCCTGTGTGTCATTACCCCTCTACCTCCTCCATTCTCATCCCCGCCTGGTGTTATTGATGCCGGCTGAAGGCTCCAGGAAGAGACTCTGTGTGAAGCAGGTCATCTGACAGGGCCTGTGTGATATCACATCTGCCCACCCTGTCACATTACCCGCTCCAAAAAGAGTCTTTCCCTGGAGCCTTCAGTCAGCCTCGGTAACGCCATGAGCGGGGTGAGAACAAAAGGGGTGAGGGGAAGGTCGGAGCGGGGGGTGAGAACAGAGGATGTGGTTGGTTGGGGGTGCAGGTGGTGGGGGTTCCGCAGGTGGTAGTGTGTGGCGGGCAGCACTACTGCCAGCGGATGCCATATTGTTACACCCAATACTTGGGTGTATATATAGACATAATTGCCTTGTGGCTTCTGTAGGAAGTGACATATCATTACAACCGGACGGAAGCAGAAGCCACAAGGTAATTACAGTGCTGTGCAAATTAATTGGACAAAGCAAGTTTCTCTTGCATTAATTTTACTATTTCTGATAAGTGTTTTATCAGTTCTTGGTGTCGTTTTCCTTTTTCTTCCACATTTCCCTTTTCATTTTGGAGAAAACGATCCAGTTTCATTGTGTGTGCGAATTATTCTTGAAACGGTAGATTTTCCAATACCAACGGTGGAAGCGATTTCTCTTACAGTCAGACTTGTATGTTCATTAATAATTCTAGACCTCTTCCGTGGAGTAACATCCATTTTTACAGGCCCGAATCACACTGAGAGAAAAAGTATACTAAACCACTCCTCACAGAAACAAGCTCTCAACTGAAGCTGAGGGGGCAGCTAGCTGTTATTTTCTGGCTAAAACTAGTCAAACCACATTTTGTTACTCAAGATTGTACACTCACACCCGTTCAAAGCAGTTAAAACTGGTTTGAATCACTGACAGGTAACCAACTTACGATTTTACTTAAAAAAATGCTTTGTCCCAATTAATTTGCACAGCACTGTATGTAAGTAGATTGTTTATTGCCTAAGTTGCTGGTCACTGTTGCAGAAGATAAAAGAGGGAGGGGGAGGTGGAGCTCTGTCTCTACCTCTTCCCATTGCTTCTAGCTCCTCCCTCTTCATCTAGCTCCTCCCTCCTCCTGTCCTCATAGAATCTCATCAGTAACAGCTGCCACCTCCTATCTCAGTAATGGGAAAGACTTCACTGAATACAGATTTCACCTCAGAATTGATAGATTTGATAACTGATCAGTTATACCAGGAAAAGAAGCAGGTTTCTCTATAAGATAGATGACAAAGTTGCTTATTTAAATGTGCACTATTGATTTATAAAAAAAAATTTAAACAAATACAAAAGTTCTACCACTTTCTAACTTAGGGCCCTTTCACATCAGCGTTTTTTGAAATTCGCGGCAGATGCGGTGAAAAAACCGCATCTGCCGCGATTACCGCATACCGGCTGCACTTGCGGCACGGTTGCGGCGCGGTTGCGGTAAACGCCATACTATGTATAGGCGAACTTTCGGCAGGTGCGGCAAGTGCGGTTTTGGCACTTGCGGCAGCGAAAAAAAATACTGTCAGCTGCGGTTTTTTTCGCGGCCGCACCTGCCGCAAGTGCCAAAACCGCACTTGCCGCACCTGCCGCAAGTCCGCCTATACATAGTATGGCGTTTACCGCAACCGCGCCGCAAGTGCAGCCGGTATGCGGTAATCGCGGCAGATGCGGTTTTTTCACCGCATCTGCCGCGATTTGAAAAAAACGCTGATGTGAAAGGGCCCTTAGAGAGATTTTTCAAACATAGTTATTCACTATCTAAAAGTATGGCATAATTTACTGATCACCAAGGATTTGATCCCCAGCAATCCCAAGAACAAGTCTTTTGAGAGTCCTGTCTGAATGAAGCAAGGGTCGAGTATTCGCACATCCACTGGGACATCAGAGATAGCTGAGTGAAGCACTCTGACGTCTCTAGAATGAGAATGAATGCATGCAGTCGGACCCCCAGCTATCAGGAGGTTATCCTCTATAGAATGATTAGCGGATCATTTCCATCCTTGGTTAAAACTCTTGAAACCTGACTCCTGTTTATCATAATGTTGCTACAAGTGTTGAACAAATACCCATAGAGACTGACGGAGATATATGAAAGCAGCTGTTTGCTGGTAATTGATTTTGTGCACTTTTAAACAGATGCAAATCAAGATGAGCCTGGAGTGTTGGACAATCTTCTTACAGAATGGTGCACTTTCAAGTTTGGTTAAGCATACTAAACCTAAGTACATGAACGTAAAATACTTGTAGGGCCTATTAAAGTCAACATGTAAAAAATGTAATAACTGCTGTAGCAATCAGAGTTTCGGCAGATTTGTATTACATGGACAGCCCATCACCTGAGCTAAACCATGTGATAATGTATTTGTCCAGATGATAGCGGTTTTCCACAGTAAAATCACTCTGAGGTGTTTTCTGCAAGCAAAACCCAGTATCATCATTTGAACACATCAGTGTCCAGTCCACACTGTGCTGAGACAACTACTATAGGCAGAACTGAAAATCACTCTCCAATGTCTAGACAGTCATTCCTATCTTTTCAGCGTGCCTCTAGACAATAAATATAACAATGTTCCAGAGTCTTCATGTTTAGTAGTCTTATTTTTGTGGGTTGAGCCATTTCAGCTAATTTGCGCTGCCCAAATCATGGGCAGTATGAAGCACAGCCTGGTTGCACAATTCCAGCTGGGTATATTTTCCTCTGGATCTCTCAAAAGTTTCAGAGAAAATGTGATAAAAGTAAGTTGACGCCAAAATAGTCTGTTCTCCACCTATGGTACCCAGCCTACTTTTCCCAGTACTGCGAGAGATGTGTCAATCACCTATAGCGGTGCTATAAAATGCCCGAGAGGGCACGGCTAGTCTAGTATCTTTCAAATTCATCTTTTATGAAACTCCGAAGTGTTTAAGAGAAAAATATACCTGGCTACAATCATGCAACTAGTCTCTGGCTCATGCAGCTGTGGTTTGGGCAGAATGAATCAGCCGACAGGTTTCCTTTAAGTCTAATTCTGAATGTTGGTCAAGCTAAGTGCCTACAACCAGGGCTGTGGAGTCAAAGTTGGATTCGGTGACCATTCTGAGTCAGCACAAAACGGTCTGACTTTGACTGCTAAAATAACTAATAAATTGGGTACAGTAGTTCAATGCAGTATCTGCTGAATATTATTATATTATTATTATTATGAATTATCATTATGTTCCATCTAAATAGTTTTATTATTGTATCATAATAATGATTAAAAGCCTGATGTTCACATTGTACTACAATCAATTTATCACCTAAACATGTGTCATCTATGAAAGAGATGGAGTCGAAGTTGTGGCGCCAGGGAAATTGAATAGTTGGAGTCGAAATCAGAGTTTTGGCTTACCGGCTACACAGCCCTGCCAACAACCTCATACCTCCCTCTCAGCAGTCTGCCAACAAAGACTGACCATAAGATCTGCCCTTCACCATCCTTCATAGTGTGCAGCATACAGGTCTTGTCCAGAAAGCAGGTTGGTGCAGGTTGTCTAAAGTATATATATACACACACACACTTTAGACAACCTACAACCATGTTTTTGGCACAAGACCTACGGTATATATAGTTGACGTTTATCATCCCATGATGTTGCCATTCTTATTTTTCCATTTAGAATTATGCAAGCAATATACAGCACAATGTACTTCAATGGTAAACAATTCCATAGGTGTCAATCCTAACCAAGGTGAACACACATATAAACGTAACATAGACTATTGAAAACATACATTGCATATATAGAACAGAAGTAGTAGATGCCAGACACACTATGCAATGTCAATTGAGGTCATTTTCAAGTTGCTGTATTTCAGATGTGAATGTAGTATATAGCTTATGTACAACTAGGTGTTTAAAGACTTGATAACTTGGTAAGGTAATGCATCAATACATATGTCCCTACGGCACCCCCCCATTATTTTGTTGGACCTTTTGTAGATTTCTTTTGTGAGAGTTGCTCAATAGCAGCACAGCTCTTTAGTTTGATAATAGAGAGCAACAGAGAAAATGTTGCTATTCACTTATTAAAGCCTGGTAATGAGCACACTTTCCACCATACAATGACCTCACATAGATCGATAGTGTCTTACTTGCTGAGTGATAGTTTCCCATGGTCCATGTAGAAGCCGAGGTTTATAGCTGTCATGCACTCGATCCCATATTGCGTCTAATGTTAGAGGAGCTCCATCTAAACACACAACAGCAAGACATTAAACATTATCAGAAAACTAGTAGGGTACGTGAAGCCACTATACAGGAAAACATGGAGCCTATGATTAGAAAATATAACACATAAAGAAGGAGGCACCAACCACGTGCCACAAAGAAATGAAAAGAACCATTATTCATACTAAGTACTTCACAGAAATAAATGCAGCCATATTGATCAACACAAATACACCATATTAATGCACTGCAGGATACAGCAGACGCCATAATAAAAACAGAAGCAGCATAGGTGCAAAATAATGATGGAAACAACCACTCACAACCTACTGTTCATAGAGGAGGTGGCTGTCTAATATTACAAATGCACATGGATAATGCTTGTGTAGGGCGCCAGTCACTTGCTTGATTGACAGTTCAGGCCAGCTGCACCGTTGGCACTTGTGGCCAGTAAGTTAGGCAATGAGCGGAAATCAATTCAATTAAAAATAGCTTCAGTCTTAAAAACAGAGTGGAGTTTTACTAACAAGAAGAATGCCTGCTTTTACAACTTTGCAATTTTATCCATTTATTAAGAGAATAACCCTTTAAATCAAGACAATTTGAAACAGTGGAGCAATACAAATTTTCAGATATAAAAAGTATTCTGGATTTATGAGTACATAGGGTTGTCCTTCACAGGAGGTTAATCTATATTTGTATGTACACTAAAACAGGAAAGTTGTGCACCCATTGGATAAATGAACCCATCCATAGCTGTATGTGAAGCAGACCGGTGAGGATTTTGTAGGTCAGGCCTCTATTCACGTCAATAAAAGCTTAGCTGCAGTACCCAAAAATGATGCCTCCAGTGTGTAAAGCTGAGGTTTACTAGCTCCACACAGTTTTATAAATGGTTGTTGTCAGTGCTGTAAACAGCTCATTACAGCGGTGTCCAACCCCACCAATCTCATACTGATGACCGATACTTGGGAGAGGCCATCAATATAAAAGTAGTGAACACCCTCTTTAACATTCACTGTATCTTGGTTCTTAGAGGGCTAATGGACAGTCTGTCACTCTTTAAAAGGTGGTCTTATCTGGTAAACTTCTGTCTATGTCTCTATTATGGCATAGGAATGTAATAGTGTTTTATTAAGCCAACCCCACCCACCCACTCGATAAACGGGGGCCAGTAGCTAGTGCAGCTCTCAAACTTAAGAATTCGAGACATTTATCTGCATTACCTCAAGTGGTTAGCACTGCAGCCTTTGCACCAAGGACAACATCTGCAAGGAGTTTGTATGTTCTCCCCGTGTTTGCGTGGGTTTCCTCCGGGTACTCCGGTTTCCTCCCACATTGTAAAGACATACTGATAGGATATTTAGATTGTGAGCTCCAAGAGAGACAGCATTACTCATGTATGTAAAGTGCTATGGAATTAATAGCGCTATATAAATGAATAAATATTATTATTATTATATTACCTAGGTCGGGAAACTTTTCTATTCTGATACAATTATTTGCAATCGTCAGGATCCAGACCTGCAGAAAACAGCTGATCATAGTGGTAGTGCAGTGTAAAGTAGCCATGGCTTACTTAATACATGGACGAATTTAGACTTTTAGATAAATTTATTTAAACTAAAGCCAGACAAAGTCTCAAGTAATGGCTTACATTTACACCTGATCATAGCGAGGGAAGATTTCATTTTCTAATATGAAGCCATGAGTAGCTGAATGTGAAGCTGAAATTCTAATAAAAATAACCTGCTGAGACCTGATGATTTTTACATTCCCTGTAATTCACTAGCAGAGTACAAGTTTCCTTTAACTCCAGCCTGGACTAACTCATGGATTGCCAGAACTGTATAACTTCCAAACTACAGGCTACACACATTACTGCTCAATTTCCACTTCAGATTTTCTTTACTGAGTTTAGTTGAGATTTTATAAAACCTCATTCACTATGCAGAATTAACACTCAGGAAATATGAAAGTAAAGTCCAGTGACATTATTTGTAGTGATGGGCGAACCCGAATTGTAAAATTCGAGGTCTGTACCAGAGAACTAGTGTCTATGCACTTGTCCCGAACACGAGTTTCCCTGGGAAACCATTATCACAGTTCGGGTCTGGAAGCTGTAAAAAAAATCTCATCGTTAATAAACATAATCATTATACTTACCGGGTCCCGCAGCATGCATCCTCCCATCCCACTGTCATCGCTGCAACTACTTCCCGGCCACTCATTATCTTCCGCGATATTAACTTCACTGGCTTCAAAAGCCAATCACAGACGCCCTGGGCCCTGAAAGTTTGTGATTGGCTGTTGGAGTAATCTGCAATCAGCCCATACAGTCTAGCATGGTAGCATGTATGGGCTGGTTTCAGGTACACTCACAGCACTCAGCTGTGCTGTCATTCTGTGCCCTGCTCACTTTGCTAGGAGACTGTGTATTTGTGCTGGCAAGGATGTAGCAGAGGTGAAGTAAGAAGACCTGGATTACATCGGAGAGAGGTTTTCTTTTTTTCTAACAAAGATGGAGTCCCTAAATGTGTTTTGTGTTTTACTTCTAATAAAAAACCTTTTTCTCTATGTTAATCATTTGAGATTCAGAATGGCCGGTTCTTACTTGGTCTGCCATTAACAATCTCAGGGCCTAATAGCAGCTGGCAATACAAAGCTGGTGTTAACGTCTTATTACCCAGCGTGCTACCAATACCAGGGCCGCTGGAATAGTTGGGTAAAGCACCTGGAAATGGCACTACAATCCACCATTTTCAGGGGCGGCTGCGGTCTGCGGTTTTCAGGGTGGGGGGGCCAGATCACCTGCACCTTACCATGCTGAGAATTACAGCCCCCAGATGCCTGGCTTTATTTGGCTGGCAATCAAAATACAGGGAAGCCCAATATAATTTTAATCATATAAAAAAAAAAACGCGTGGGCTCCTGCCATCTTTTGATTGCCAGCCAGGTAAAACCAGACATCTGTGGGCTGGGATTCTCAGCGTGGTAAGGCCCCAACGTTCCAGGCCCCCCACACTGAAAGCCGCAGCACGCAGTCTCACATGAAAATGGCGCATTCATCTTAGCGCTATTTCCAAGTGCTTTACCCGGCTCTTCCAGCAGTCCTGGTGGGTGGTGGCACACTGGGTAATAAGTGGTTAATAGAAGCTTTGTACTCTCAGCTGGAACTAAGCCCAAAATTCATGACATCACGCCAAATTAGACATGATCACCATGAATTTCTGGTAAACAGTAAAAAAAAAAAAACTCAACACAGAGAAAAATGTTTTTAATTAGAAATAAAACAAAAAACACAATTAGAGACTCCATCTTTATTAGAAAGAAAAACCCTCACTCTGACATAGTCCACAGGTAGTGCAATGTCAGCTCTGGTTCATCGCTCTAAACAGATGAGTGTCTATTTAGAATGACAAGCAGGCTGAGACTGACAGACAAAAGTAAGAGTTCAATCGAGTTCATAGCTGAGCCATGAACTTGGGTGAACCTTGACGTCACCGGGAACACAGCCAAAGACCGCCGAAAACTGCCGAATTCTCAGCCATGCAGTGAATATCGCCAGAAGTTAATAAGTGGAAGTGGAAGCAGCCGGGACAGCGGGACTGCAGGACGAATGCTGCAGGACCTGGTAAGTTTAATGATGATGTTTATTAACTATCTGCTTTATTTTACAGCCAACTTCCCCCCCCCGCCTCATTCCATAACTGTAAAGACTAAGCTCGGGGTTCGGACGCAAGCTCGAGTTACATCCAGCCATGAACTTGGATTTTACAAAAAGGTCCGGGCGAGTCTCCCGATCCCGAGCATTGGGGGGTTCGCCCATCACTAATTATTTGGACTATGCTCAATTATAGTGCTGCCAGTGTCCAGCTAAACAATGAGGAATCTAAGCGTATGCTCACACATTGCGTTTCTGCTGCATTTCTGGATATTGTTTTTTTTTCATGAATTTCATGGGGTTTACAGTATCATCAAAGCTGAAATTTTAGAAATCTCATGCCCCCCTTTCAAAACAAAAACACAACAAAAAAGTAACAAAACCTGCTTTTTGGAAGCAGCTATTTTATTGCCAAGAGAGCAAGCAGCGAAAAAGCAACATGTGAACATATCCTAAGGGTTTCCCACGATGCCAGTATGAACATCTCTTTATATTTCTCACTCTTTAGTGACAGAATTATCGTTGATCTTATTTCATCATGACTGTCTGCACATCATGCTGGTTATTCCAGCAGTTATTGAAAGCATATACCGATACATACATACAATAACATTCTTTACTGTTTATTATGAAACCATCAAAATACCACACAACAGTATAACATGAAAATACGGTATCTATCATTAACATTGCATGTTTTGGACTGAGACTAAACTAGAAAAGTCCAGAGGTGACTCAAACAAACATGAAAAGAATACACACATGCCATGCAAACTGTGACCTTGTAAGGTCAAACCCACAGAGGAAAAGCAACAGTGATACCAATGTCCTGACGTCACTCAGTTACAATATGTGTGTAATAATTTTGCATTCATGAAGATTTGCATTAGTGATACCTTAAATGGAACCAACCACCTAAAAATCGCTATCTAAGCTATAAATATCTGTCCATGGAGCCTTAAATTACTATTCTAACCATCCTGACTGACTAAATCTAACTAACTAGAGGCACACTAAATCACTTTTTATACTTACCAAATTCTTGTCGGCTGGGCGTTCCTCCAGGCTCTTTGTCAGCGAGGCGGGTCTCCTCGCTGCTGTCCATCTTCTTTCAAGGGCGGCATCTTCTTCCCAGGATTCAAATTACCCGCCCATCACGTCCTCACAATGGGTGGGTCACGTGCTGCAGGCCCCGCATCACTTCCGCCCGCGGCGTCGCCTGGTCTATGATGCGCCCAGGCCGGCTTCAGCATGCCATCTGCGCATGCTCAGAAGCCGGCCTGGGTGTACCAGTGACACGGTGGGCGGAAGTGACGCGGGGCCTGCAGCACATGACCTGCTCATTGCGAGGACGTGATGGGTGGGTAATTTGAATCCTGGGAAGAAGATGCCGCCCTGGAAAGAAGATGGACAGCAGCGAGGAGACCCGCCTCGCTGACTAAGAGCCTGGAGGAACGCCCAGCCGACAATAATTTGGTAAGTATAAAAAGTGATTTAGTGTGCCTCTAGTTAAATAGATTTAGTCAGTCAGGGATGGTTAGAATAGTAATTTTAGGCTCCAGGGACAGATATTTATAGCTTAGATAGCGATTTTTAGGAGGTTGGTTCCCTTTAACAGATACATGCAGATATCACTGATAAGGGATGGGGCACAGCTGAATAGTAAACAATCAGCAAAGCCAGCAAGTGTGTAATTAGTATAAGGGATCGTTTATGCTATGTGCACAGCGTACATTTCTGCAGTTTTTTTGGTCATTCTTTTTTGCACCAAAAATGCAGCACCCACAGCTTTATCATTAGAAGCAATGTGATTTTACAAAAGCTGTGCAAATGTGTGTTTTTAGGTGTTTGCGTTCCAAAATGTCCCTGTCAATTTCTGTGCCCGTTTTTGGGCTGCGTTTAGCAATTGGCAGCCATACAAATCAGCTATAAAACACCGCACTAAAAAAACGCAGTACAAACACTGATAAAACTCACCAAAAGCATGTTGGTGTGTTTCAGAAACACTAGCGTTTTTGTGGCTAAAAAATGTAGTATAAAATGAAAAGCAGCTCCAATGTCCAATGGCACATATCCTAAGGTTCCCAGCCTAAGGCTTTGTGTCCACTCTATATTTTTTTGGTTTGTGTTTTTTCTGTCACAAAAATGCAGCTGTTTCAAAAATATACCAATGCGTTTCTGGTGCATTTGTGCTGCGTTTTTTAGTGCTGCGTTTTCCAACTGATTAGAATGGCCCACAATTGGAAAACTCAGCCCTAAAAAACACAAGATAATTGACAGGGACTTTTATAAACATATGTGTTTTTGTCAGCAAAAACACAACACCTAAAAATTAACATGGTGGGCACAGCTTTTGGAAAATCACATTGACTTCAATGGTAAAGCTGAGGGTGCTGCGTTTTTGCTGCAAAAATGCAGCAAAAAGATGCAGCACAAACGCACAGTGGGCACATAGCCTTAGACGTTGGTGCAACATTGTCCATGCACAGACCTGAATACACAGACTGGCTGCAGCTCTTCCAAACCAAGTGTGACAGCTTCATATATTTGTATGAGGCTGTAACACTCAGTGTAGGAAACCCATGGCCCGTCTGTTGCATTACCGTATGTGCATGGAATGACTGCCGATCTCTTGTGCCAAATGCGACAGATTCATAGAAATGTACGAATCTATCATGCTCTGGTCGGGACAGTCTCAGTCAGTCTGTGCATTCTGGTCTGTGCACGGACCGTGTACCACAATTGTCTGTTAGAGCCTTAAGGCACACCACAGCACAGAAGCCTCATGCACAGAAATAGCTGTACATACATCAAAGATTGAGAAACAATTTATTGAGGGCAACCAAATAAAAAAGAAAATTGCCATGAGGCAAAAGTCTCACTCTCCCAGGCTAGAGGCTAGAGGGGCCAAGAGTTTCCCCACACTCAAAACTAGGGCTGTGGAGTCGGAGTAGGAGTCCATTTTGATGGAGTCAGAGATGGTATAGAATGGACCGACTCCAACTCCTAAAATATCTAATAAACTGGTTACAATATTAAATACCTTGATTATTTTTTAATAATAATGATTTAAAACCTGATGTTCATATTGTACTACAATAAATGTATCTCTTAAACATGAACCATATATGAGGGAGTCTGAGTTGGTGTCCATTTTGTTGGAGTCGGATTCGGAGTAATTGAGGAGTCGGAGGTTTGGCTTAACGACTCCACAGCCCTGCTCAAAACAAAAGTGAGAATCAATCAGGTGATTAGCAAAAATCACCCTATGAAATATTTTAGTAAAAAAACAAATAATGTAGTGGAAAATTAAAAATATACGACCCCAATTCCAAAAAAGTTGGGACTCTGTAAAATGTAAAGAAAACGAGAATGCAGCGATCAGATTTTATTTTACAACAGAACATACACCACAGATTAGAAGTAGAAAGTTAGACATTTCTTCTTTTCATTTTAAAAACTTAACATATTTGGAAATTGATGGCAGCAATTAATCTAAAAGAAACTATTGGGACAGGAATATATCTACCATTGATTTCTTTTTACAACAGTCTATAAACATTTAAGAAGTGCGGGGAGAGAGCACTTGCTGGAATTCTGTGAGAAAATGTCCCATTCTTGTCTGTCCGGGTTCTTTGCCAGAATTTACATTTCAAATGTTTTCTATTGGTGAAAGGTCCGGATGACATCAGCCAGCTCATCACCTGAACTATTCTTCTGAGAAGCCATACTGTTGTGATGGATGTACTATGTATTTTAGCATCTTCTTGCTGAAATATGCAAGGCCTTTCCCGAAATAGCATGTGTTGCTTTAAAACCACTACAATATATAATGCTCAGTATTGTTAGTGGCTTTTAATATGTGTAAGCTGCACATGCCATAGGCACTAGTGCCACCCCATACAATCAGAGATGCAGGCTTTTGAACTTTGTGGACCTCTGACTATCTTAGCTTCTGAGAGACTCTGCCTCTCTAGCATGCTCTTTTTTATACACTGTCATGTGACTTAATTGAATTGAGCTTTTAACTGTTTTCCATTAGTACTAACCTTTTATTAAACCTGTCCCAACTTTTTAGAGACGTGTTGCTGCCATCAATTTCCAAATGAGTTAGTTAGTTCAAAAGAACGGGAGATATCCAACCTTCACCTTCTGAACTGTGATCTAGATTTTGCTGTGATAACATATGGCTATAAGAGATTTTCAGATCTTGGCATTCTTGTGTTTTTTCCATTTTACACAACATCCGCACTGTTTTTGAGTTAAGCCTGGGTTACATGCTTCAATGTGTCGGCGAACCGACCAACGATCTGTCTTGACCTACATAGCTTGAATGTCGTTCAATGATCGCTAGTGAAATGTCACACGTACAGATATCTTTAACGATGCAGCAACGATTCCGTGACAAGTAAACGATACTTGCGGTTGTTTGATCGCCCAAGTCATTCAGTTCTGAATAGGTGAGGTCGTTAACGACATCATTATCAAGATGTCACACACAGCGATGCTGCAGGTTGGACGGACGATCATCATTTGGTTTAAGGTCCTGATCACCAACCTCCGATGATCGATCAGCCAACTTATTGCTGATCGTTTCTACTTGTCACACGCAACAATGTTGTTACAACGTCGTTGCTCCACCCAAAAAGCCGTGACGTACAAATAATATCGTACCATGGAACAGGCCCTTTACCATTGTTGATCATTGCATGAAATATAGCAAGTACTGAAAAAACATTTCCAAATAATGGCTATAATTGATATAATGTAATAAAGTGAATAACAGAAAAGAAAAATAAAGGATATGCATCCCAATTAGTGATGAGTGAGTGGTAAGATCTTCGGGTTCGGAGTAACAAATCCAATGCAAGTCAACGGGGAACTCATTCAGATCCAAATACTGAAACAGTTCAGAGTATTCGTGTAGAGCTATCTGAACCCGAAGATCTTACTTGCTCATCACTAATCCTGATACCTGCAAGGGAAGAAGTTACCCCATGCGTATCTTCTTCAGGGGTCTGTTGTGGTGTACCTTACAAGATATATGTCATCAAATAACTGATTTGATTCAGGCCAAATGATACAAGCACCTGGAATAACAAGACGCTGGAAGGAGCTCACTGCAAATGTTCCTTTTCAGTGAAACTACACTTGGTGTATTCTTTGGCCTCCAGATGTCTATAATTAAATATATGTGCAAACATTAATGTTGTGAAGCTTCCACTGGGAGTCTCGCTTGCCACACTGGCAATGTAAGCTGGAGAGAACCAAACTTGCTCAGCTGAACAAGCAAGAAGCAAGCAGACAATTGCTGCAGTGCACAGTAAGGGGAGCTGTTGGCACGCCAAGAAAGCACAAGCGCTTCTTCCCCTCATCTATATGATTCAGGCCTAGATACAAGCAGTCATGTTTCAACACCTCCGACTCCCAGATGCTGACAAGCTAAACAAGTTGTTTTGTCTCTGGGAGCTTTTTCTGTGGTGATTAACTGCTTACAGTGAATACTAATTAAACGAAGAACTCCCAGGTTCATGAAATTTGTGTTTTAAAGCTTTCGGGGGCTTTTTAAAATTTTTTACATTATTTATTCGGAGTCTTCAGAAATGTCTAAATTATACAGAAGCCGCTTTATATTTTGTTGCCGATGCACACAAATTGGTGTTTATTTTTACAGCTTCTGTCGGTCAAACGTGTGTGATTTTAGGTCATTGTTTGAATATTCGAGTCGATGGTTAGGGATAATTTTTCCTAATTTTTTTTACAGCCTGTTTGAGCTGGAAACCACAAAAGAGAAAATGAAATAACAGATAATAAAACACTGGCATCATATGGTGGAATCCAACAGGTTACACCGAGAATACAGAACAATTTGTAGCTGGAAAATTAGCAAGCGAGCACTTGTAATGAGCTTGGATGTTAGGCATCTTTAGTGTTTGTCTTTCCAGGAGATGATAAATACACAATAATAGATAGGAAAGACTCTCTAAAATGAAAAAAGAAAATAATACTTAGATTATGAAAAATAAGTCAGAGCATTTTGCCGTATAATTGCTAGTTCTAGCTTGTGGAGAAGCTCTGTATTTTAGGATTACAAAAATAGTCAAATTAGCCACAAAATGTATTCTTCTATCCACAAAGAAAAGAGCACTTTTTCCGCATGGGCTGAGGGCCAACATAAATTACCATCGATACACTTTACTGAATATACGGAATGCTTTGCAATGTTCTACCACCTGGGTCAAATTCACCAAAGTAATATCCTATAAAAACAGTTATGTATGCCAACAGTCTCCTAGAAGACAACCAAATTTAGATATCTTTTCATTGCTTGCCTCTGGGATCTATTTCTTAAGGTTGATTCACACACAATAATATAAGACCTTAAAAATGTTCTGCTTGATGAAAGGAACCATTTAGTCTGTTCTAAAACTCACAAACACAAGACCTTCCTAAAATCTCTTTTTTAAAGTGGATCCTTCTTGTTAGGAGATAAAAAATAAGGAATGGTCCAGTAGTAGCCCTGATTAATTACTTAAAGAGGACCTGTCACCAAACCAGGCATGGTGATCTAATTACAGCACTGGATGCAGCATGTCTGCAGTATCCAGGGAAGGGGTCCCCCAGCACTTCAGCCGCCCTGTACCCCGAGTAAATACACTTAGAAAACTTACATCGTGCAGCCATAAAGGAGGTGGCTAGAGGCTGCAGCCAAAGGGCAGATTCACACCCCTTGCATGAGTAATCTGCCCACCGCTGCCAATCATTGTCTCCCTCTTCTGCAGTATAACAGGTTTTTTTTCCCCCCAGAAATGGCCGTTTAGCCCTGCCCCCTGCGGAAACGTCACCGCTTATGCCCGCCCTGCTCTATGGTTAACATAGAGCAGGGCGGGAAAGGTGCGTAAAGTTAGCTGAAATCATTAGTGAACACCATATCGCATGTGGATGTGCCTAAACAATGGAGCTCTGTCACATGTGAGATTTTGCACTGATGATATGAGGCTCCGCTATATTTTTGGTCACCAGCACAGATACAACAGGCAGGTACAAGCTGCCACCCACCCCCAGTTGCCTAGTTTTACCTGGCTGGTAATCAACATACAGGGGAGCCCTTTTTTATTAAATTCTTGACATAATAAAAAAAAAAAAAAAAAAAGGACGTGGGCTTCGCCGCATTTTTAGTTTCCAGCCAAGTACAACTAAGCAGCTACGGGCTGCTACCCACCCCCAGCTGCTTAGTTGTACCTGGCTGGTAACCAAATTACGGCGGAGCCTTTTTCGCCATATTTTTAGCTTCCAGCTAGGTACAACTAGGCAGCTGGGAGCTGGAATCCACAGCATGGAGATGCCCAACCGTTCTGGGCCCCCCACGCTGCAAATTGCAGCCAGCAGCCGTCCCAGGAAATGGCACATTCATTAGAAGCACCATTTCCTGGCGCTGTACCCTGACTCTTCCAGTTGACATGGTGCCGGTGGCAAACTGGGTAATAAAGGGGCTAATACCAGCTTTGCATTGCCAGCTGGCACTAAGCCCAAGGTTAATAATGTCGGCCAATATTAGACCCGGCCATTAGGAACCTTTAATTAAATGGTAAAAAAACACAACACACTGTGAAAAAAATCAATTTATTTTAACAAAAAACACAAACACATAATTGGACTCCATCTTTATTACCTCCCACATGCCCTCCGACGTAGTCCACAACGATTGTCCTACGATGGTCTGTCGCCTCCAGAGACTGCAGCGAGAGATCAAGGGTCCTGCTGCAGTCTCTGAGGTCACATTGATGCTGCACTGTATGGCAATGATTTGCCATACAGTGCAGCTGTCAGTGCTGCAAACCCTAGTCCCAGAGATTACATGATCTCTGAGGTTACCAGAGGTCGCCATGGCAACCTCAGGTTACCAGAGGTCGCCATGGCAACCTCAGGTTGCCATAGCGACATTTGGTAACCTGACCCAAGTCCTAGAGATCACATGATCTCTGAGGCTTGTGTCAAGTTAACAGATGTCGCCATGGCAACCTCTGGTTACCATGGTGATCGACCCATCACAATTACATTATGATGGGCCAATCACCATGGGGAGAGGGGAGTAACCCTGCACTCCCTCTCCCCATACATTCAATAGCACTTAGGGGTGACACAGGGATACAGGGACAGCGACCACATAGTGATCGCTGCCCCTGTCAGATCTCTCCTCTGAGCCTCTCATCTCCTCCATGCAGGGATGAGGCTGAGTGGAGAAGGGCAGAGCAGACCGGGCAGCACAGGATGGATGGGGAGCGGACAGAGGAGGAGAACTGGGTGCCGACAGAGGAGGTGAGCGGGGCACAGGTTGGAGGAAAAAGAAGAGAGAGGAGGAGGAAGCGGGGAGAGGAAGGAGGAGGAAGAGGAGTGAGGGAGTGGAGGCAAGAAAGAGGGGAGCGGAGGCAGGAGAGAGAGGAGGAGAGCGGGGAGAGGATGGGGAGACAGGGAGAGGATGGAGGAGACAGGGAGAGGATGGAGGAGACAGGGAGAGGATGGAGGAGACAGGGAGAGGATGGAGGAGACAGGGAGAGGATGGGGAGACAGGGAGAGGATGGAGGAGACAGGGAGCGGAGGCAGGATACAGGGAGTGGAGGCAGGAGACCGGGAGCAGAGGCAGGAAAGAGGGGAGGAGGGATTGGAGGCAGGAGAGCGGGCACAGGAGTAGTGGTCGGGCAGCGGGATAATTGCAGGAGCCGGGCACAGCTGACAGCCTGGCTCCTGCAGAGATCATGCAGGGAAGTGCTGACATTCAGCACTTTCCTGCGCGATCATGATGTGATCGGTCAGTCATATTGACTGACCGATCACATCGCTCTGAGTGTGGGAACCACTAAAATGGGTCCCCACACCTCTGCCCGACCCTCAGCTGTCACTGACAGCTGTTAGATTTGAGCTGTCACTGTTTGTTTACAAGCAGTGACAGTTCAAAGCCATGATGAGTTTAGCCGTCATGATGCGGGAACTGACATTTTTTCATGACGGCTAAACTCGTCATTGGTCGTAATGGGGTTAAAAGGGCTGTCTGGACCTATAATTATGTACGGTCGTATGAAAAAGTTTGGGCACCCCTCTTAATATTACTCATTTGTTTTGGTTTAAAATTGGGTTTTTGCAACAGCTATTTCAGTGTGATATATGTAATAACTGATAGACACAGTAATATTTCAGGATTAAAATGAGGTTTATTGCACTAACCAAAAATGTGAAATATGCATTATTTCAAAATTTGACATGTGCAAAAGTATGGGCACCCTTCTAATTTTCATGATTTGAATACTCCTAACTACTTTGTACTGACTTACTGAAGCACTAAATTGGTTTGGTAACCTCATTGAGCTTTGTACTTCATAGCCCGGTGTATCCAATCATGAGAAAAGCTATTTCAGGTGTCCACTTGCAAGTTGTTCTCCTAGTTGCATCTTCTCTGAGGAGTGGCATCATGGGCTCCTCAAAACAGCTCTCAAATGATCTGAAAAAAAAAAAGATTGTTCAACATAGTTCTTCAGGGGAAGGATACAAAAAGTTGTCTCAGAGATTTAACCTGTCAGTTTCCACTGTGAGGAACATAGTAAGGAAATGGAGGACCACAGGGACAGTTCTTGTATAGGCTAGAAGTGGCAGGCCAACAAAAATATCAGAAAGGCAGAGAAGAAGAATGGTGAGAACAGTCAAGAACAATCCACAGACCACCTCCAAAGACCTGCAGCATCATCTTGCTGCAGATGGTGTCACTGTGCATCGGTCAACAATACAGCGCACACTGCACAAGGAGAAGATGTATGGGAGAGTGATGCGAAAGAAGCCGTTTCTCCATGCACGCCACAAACAGAGTCACCTGAGGTATGCAAAAGCACATTTGGACAAGCCAGTTTCATTTTGGAAGAAGGTCCTGTGGACTGGTGAAACAAAGATTGAGTTGTTTGGTCATACAACAAGGCGTTATGCATGGCGCCACAAAAACACAGCATTCCAAGAAACACTCACTACCCAGTGTCAAATTTGGGGGAGGGTCCATCATGCTTTGGGGCTGTGTGGCCAATGACGGCACCAGGAATCTTGTTAAAGTTGAGGGCCGCATGGATTCCACTCAGTATCAGCAGATTCTTGAGAATAATGTTCAAGAATCAGTCTCAAAATTGAAATTACGCCGAGGATGGATCTTTCAGCAAAACAATGATCCAAAACACCGCTGCAAATCTACTCAGGCATTCATGCAGAGGAACAATTACAATGTTCTGGAATGGCCATCCCAGTCCCCAGACCTGAATATCATTGAACATCTGTGGGATGTTTTGAAGCTGGCTGTCCATGCTCGGCGACCATCTAACTTAACTGAACTGGAATTGTTTTGTAAAGAGGAATGGTCAAAAATACCTTCATCCAGGATCCAGGAACTCATTAACAGCTATAGGAAGCGAATAGAGGCTGTTATTTTTGCAAAAGGTGGATCTACTAAATATTAATGTCACTTTTCTGTTGAGGTGCCCATACTTTTGCACCTGTCAAATTTTTAAATAATGCATATTTCACATTTTTGGTTAGTGCAATGAACCTCAATTCAATCCTAAAATATTACTGTGTCCATCAGTTATTACATATATCACACTGAAATAGCTGTTGCAAAAACCCAATTTTAAACAAAAAAAAATGAGTAAGATTAAGAGGGGTGCCCAAACTTTTTCATATGACTGTATATATTTATATGTTAGAATATAAAATTATAATATATTAATATATTATTTATATTATATATATTATAATGTATTTTATTATCCACAGCGGATCTGTGGAAGTTTGGGTTCTGTGGTTCAAACATACCGTATACAGTCGTGTATAAGCCGAGTTTTTCAGCACATATAATGTGCTGAAAAGTCACCCCTCGGCTTATACACGGGTATATACGGTACCTATGTATGTATAACAGCTCCCCCCCGTGGTATCCCCCCCCCCCGTATATACAGCCCCCCCGTGGTATCCAGGGCCCCCCTTGCTGCGCCTGCACCTGTAAAGGAAGATGTCGGTATACTTATCGCTGCCGCCGCCGCCGCCGCTCCGCTGCTCGGTCACCGCGCTGCTTCGGGTCTTCATGCTTCCTGTTCCTTCTCCGGCGCTCAGGAAATGACGTCATTGTTCGAGCGTCGGAGAAGGAACAGGAAGCATGAAGACCCGGAGCAGCGCGGTGACCGAGAAGCGGAGCGGCGGCGGCGGCAGCGATAAGCATACCGACATCTTCCTTTACAGGTGCAGCAAGGGGGGCCCTGGATACCACGGGGGGGCTGTATACAGCTGGGGCTGCTGTATACAGCTGGGGCCCCTGTATACTAATGGGGGGGGGTCTGTATACCCCTGGGGCTGCTGCTGTATATACCCCCTGGGGCTGTTGCTGTATATACCCCCTGGGGCTGCTGCTGTATATACGCCCTGGGGCTGCTGCTGTATATACCCCCTGGGGCTGCTGCTGTATACTACCACTGGGGCTGCTGCTGTATACTACTACTGGGGCTGCTGTATACTACTACTGGGGCTTCTGTATACTACTACTGGGGCTGCTGCTGTATATACCCCCTGGGGCTGCTGCTGTATACTACCACCGGGGCTGCTGCTGTATACTACTACTGGGGCTGCTGCTGTATACTACTACTGGGGCTGCTGCTGTATATACCCCCTGGGGCTGCTGCTGTATATACCCCCTGGGGCTGCTGCTGTATACTACCACTGGGGCTGCTGCTGTATACTACTACTGGGGCTGCTGTATACTACTACTGGGGCTTCTGTATACTACTACTGGGGCTGCTGCTGTATATACCCCCTGGGGCTGCTGCTGTATACTACCACCGGGGCTGCTGCTGTATACTACTACTGGGGCTGCTGCTGTATACTACTACTGGGGCTGCTGCTGTATATACCCCCTGGGGCTGCTGCTGTATATACCCCCTGGGGCTGCTGCTGTATACTACCACTGGGCTGCTGCTGTATACTACTACTGGGGCTGCTGCTGTATACTACTACTGGGGCTGCTGTATACTACTACTGGGGCTTCTGTATACTACTACTGGGGCTGCTGCTGTATATACCACTGAGGCTGCTGTATACTACTACTGGGGCTGCTGCTGTATATACCACTGAGGCTGCTGTATACTACTACTGGGGCTGCTGTATACTACCTCTGGGGCTTCTGTATACTACCACTGGGGCTGCTGTATATATCTCTGGGGCTGCTGTATACTACCACTGGGGCTGCTGTATATATCTCTGGGGCTGCTGTATACTACCACTGGGGCTGCTGCTGTATATACCACTGGGGAGGCTGCTGTAACACTGCTGGGGCCTGTATGTACCACTGGGGAGGCTGCTGTATACCACACTTCTGGGGGCTGTATACTACCACTGGGGAGGCCTGTATACCACTGCGTGGGCCTGTATACCACACTGCTGGGGGCTGTATACCTGTGCTGGGGTCCACCCTCGGCTTATACACGAGTCAATAGGTTTTCCCAGATTTTGGGGGCAAAAGTAGGGGGGTCGGCTTATACACGGGTCAGCTTATACACGAGTATATACGGTACATTTCTGTTCTGGACCTAAATTTAACCCGAACCTCATTGGAAGTTACACATACAGCCAGCAATAAGCAAAACATTTCCGGGGGCAGGCTTTTGTAATTATTTAGTTATATTTTTTTGTTCACACTACATTTGATAAGTCTGATTTTACCCACATTGTGTACTGTTCAAACACTGCAAGCGGCTCACACTGGGCCGAGCACCGAGTGTACCCGAGCACAGTGATACTCGCTCCAGTGGTTTGCACTTTATTTCAGGGGATTCTCAAATGAAACATAACATGTAGCTGCTGTCACTTCTCTGCCACTTTTATTACCCCAACATCATTAAAAGGGGTCAGGAGTAGGCAGTACTGCAGTCACTTACTACAGCTTCTATCCTGGCCATCAACATCTTCAGTCACCATTGCCACACTTCTGTTAGCGCATCCACAGGCCCTGCTTATGACACCATTGCCTCTTTCCCTGAAACAAATCATCAACTTGGAATGGTGATAGAAGCAAAGAATGTGACACCAGCCCTGATATGAATTATCATTGGCAGTGGCAATGCTGTCACTCACCCTGCTTTTGACACCCAAGCCTCTTTCCATTAAATGAATTGTTATCAGAGGGTAGTGATAGAAGCAGTGTAATAGATTACCCCATAGCTTCTAGTAACGCCCTAAATAAATTGTCATCATAGAAGCAGTGCGATATACAGCACTGCTGATCCCTTGTTATACAGTGGGTACGGAAAGTATTCAGACCCCTTTAAATGTTTCACTCTGTTTTTTTGTAGTCATCTGGTAAATTCAAACAAGTTCATTTTTTCCTCATTAATGTACACTCTGAACCCCATCTTGACTAAAAAAAACAGAAATGTAGAAATTTTTGCAAATTTATTAAAAAAGAAAAACTAAAATATCACATGGTTATAAGTATTCAGACCCTTTGATCTGTATTGAGTAGAAGCACCCTTTTGTGCTAGTACAGCTAGCAGTCTTCTTGGGAATGTCTTCTTCTACCACACTGATGTCTTATACCACACTGATGATGATTTTATATATACAAATATCTACTATATAATTGTCTAAGGTGTCTGTCTGAAGCCAAAATCGCGCGCCAGACAGAGGCCGCTCATTGGTGGCCACCAATGAGCGCAGACTATGCAAATAGGTGCGCGCATTCAATACCTGGTGACGGCGACGGACAGTGCTTTTTTTGCGACGGTGCGGTGTACCAGAAAATGTGAGCTGGCGGAAGCTGGGGGAGGCTGCAGTAGGGAGCAGGAGATCTCCTGCTCCCGCTCATATATTATGCATAGCCGCTCTCCAACACCATGGTTCTGAAACCGCACCGCGGTGATGGGCTGGGGGAGTGGTGCATATTATATGGTCCTGGCGGCCACCAATGAGCGGCCTCTGTCTGGCGCGCGATTTCGGCTTCAGACAGACGCCTTAGACAATTATATAGTAGATAAGGGCTGCTATTCAGTGTTGGGGAACTGGATGGACTAGTAAGCATGAGACCGCTAGTCATAAAGTGATAATCTCATGTTGATTAAACACTGAATTTATTAGAATAGCAAAACACAGCTCAGGAAGTGACACATCCCTGTAATCAGTGTCTCAGCATATACATTAGAAAATTTAGGGCCCTATACAACTCCATAATCAGGACACCTTGTAACCACTATAATCTCTTTAAGGGTGCACTCACTTAATTGTATTTATGGCTGGTCTCATCACCTGAACCAATAGCTGCATGAACATCTATGATGCCCCAGGATGCCTGTGTATGGGACTGGCATTGTGGGCAACACACAAAGTATAAAATACTTTGATGTAAATGCCCTTTTATCCTGATTGTGAATACAAATTCTAGGACACACAATTAATATTTCACCACTTCTCCCTCCCCCACACCAACATTAATACATAAAATGACCTTCGACACAGAACATTTTGACTAGCGCTCTCTAACGTCACTTGGTCACCCAGGAAGATCATTATTGCCTTGAAATCTGTTCCGACAAATTCTGACTGGAAACAATGAAATTTCAGGAAAGGGGGAAAACCCCACTCTGATACATTAGCAGAATTATACTGCTGGATTTCTTTATGAAAAACAACAGGTCTGGTACACTAAAACCTTCCCCAGAGTAATGTCACTAGATTGCAGCAGCCTGGGATTGACTGCAGTAGTCAGGAGACTTTCAGCTGATCGTCACAATATATCTTGTGATGATGTCCCATGCAAAGCCACCAGATCTGTTGTCAGTCATAGACCAGGGTTGGTTGAACAATGAAATCTCTACTTCCTGTCCATGACGTAAGGTGCAAAAGCCTAGCGGGTTCCAGTAATTAAGTATTACTGAGTTTGTTGCTTCTTAAAATTCTTTCCAGTAGGAAAGGATTTACTTTACTCAGACACCCGCTTAAATAGTCATAGGCACCGTCGTTAATACTCGTAGTGCAGGCAGAGAACCCAGAAGCTGATTATATAGGTACATAGAGATACATCTGCACACAGCAGTGTATTTCTATGTACTGTATGTATTCAGGAGGTGAAGAAATAATCAGATTGTTTTGACCCTATAAAATAAAAAATAATTTATAAAATTGCAAAAAGTCAATTTTGTTCTAATTGTCAAAATATAGCAATCTCTCTTTTTGTCAGTGTCAATGGGACTTGAACCAACAAGCTCTATAGTTACAGGTAGATTATACTGGTACACAGAAATGCACTGCTATGTACAATCTCTATGTCCTGTATTCTAGGGAGAGAATAAAAGAGTTTTTCATCCTGCAAAATTACTAAAAAAAAAAAAATAAATAACATTTCCCTTCCTTTTCTATTCATTTCTGTCTTATACAATTTATACCATTTCTTGACATAGTAGTAGCTTATCCACGTTTTTATTACGTGACGTGGCTACCCTCTTGCAGGCGTGGAGGAGTATGAAGGGTCAAGACTGCATATTGTGTCCAATGTCCATTTAATTGTCTGGTTTGGTCTCATTTTTATTTCTTGTTGTTGTTGGTTGTACTTATAAAGTCTTTCAATAAAAACTATAGTTTGAAAAAAATAATAAAAAATAACATTTTAATGAGTTTTTTTTTTTTTTTTAAATAACAAACGAAAAAAATCAGCAAATAACAAGGACGTATTTGCTGTCAATGCAATCATAACCCACTCAACAAAGAGATCAGATTTTTATAGTGATTGGAAGTTAGCGTAAAACATGGCGTTACTATATTTCTCTATTAAGCCCATGAAAAATATAATAAAACTTAAAGCTGAGGCCGTGTTCACAAGTAGCATAAATGCAGCATTTTTCCTTCTGCAAGTCTTTTGCAGGTGTGGGCACCACAAATAGAAATAACAATCTTCTGCAATTATTGCGTGTATGCTGCATTTCTTTTATATGTTTTTCCTCTTATTTGATGCGTTTCTGGTGCAGATGTGAATTTGCATTTTTAATACAATAGAGGCTACGATTCTGCACTTACAACTTTTTTTTTTAGCTGCATCTTTTACAGGCTCCACATAGAAGCCTATAGAAAAAAAAGAACCAAACATCAAAATTGTTGAGTTCAGCGGTGTCTTTAGATGCACAACGTTGTCACGTCGCGGTAGGACTCGGTGACTGTTGTTCCTGCCACAGCCACTAAGCGGCACCGCATTCCGTCGACTGGTGGTGCCGGTGATAGGGTGGTGCCATGTCCTCATCTGGACCTGCTCCTTTGGTTCCTGCCTCTGTCGCTGGGCATCGCCGTTCTCCTCCTGTGGGTGATGCTGATGACAGGAGAGAGGTCCCTACAGAGGCGTCTGCTAGGCGCCGGCTTCGATCCTCTATCAGAAGTGGGGTGGTTAGTACCAGTCATGCATCACCATCTGGCCTGGTTGTAGGGGTGGTCCAGATGAGGTCATCAGGTTGTGAGCTCCAGCCTATGAGAGGGAACCGTGCCCTTCAAATACCTTGAGGCCTGTCCTTCAAACAGCCAGATATATTCTTTGTTTTCCCAGCTATCTAGTTTGTGCTCTGTTTTATTGACTCTGACCTTTGCCTGGATTTTGACCCTTCTACCACCTCACGATTTTGTACTTTTGCTGCACTCCTGGTTTTTGATGCTGTTTTCTGACTACGCTTTAGGATCCTGATTTTGTTTATTCCCTGAACTCCTAGTCTTGTCCCTTCCTAGCGACCTCCCTGCTCCGGGCTGCTTCTGACATTTAGATACCTCCTTGGTTCCACTGTAATTACAAATCCTTGTATAGGGGTAAAGGGTCTCGGAGTTTCTCGGGCTGTTGCCCCACCAACAGCTCAGCCTTTCCAGCGGATGGTCGTCACAAGCAGAACGAGGTTTCATGAAGTCACATCCCCTTTGCTTGGATATTTAGGCCATGTTCACATGTAGAGTAAATGGTAAATTGTTTTCTGATGCATTTTCTGAACAGATATTTTGCTGGGTTGAACTGTCCAAGCAAAGTGGATGCGATTTAATGAAAACCGCGCTCACTGTGCATCTATAGAATTCCCTGAACTGTGCAGTTTTTTTTTTTAAAAAAAGCAAAAAGTGCGTGTGTGAGAGATTTCTGAAATCTGCTAGCTTTTGCTAGTGCTGTAAAAATCAGCTTTTAAATTGCACAAACGTATGAAAAAAGCAGCAAAAAAGGAATGAGTGAACATACACTAACAGACACAAAAAAGTAACAAATCATATAATGAAGCTTATATAAAAATTAGAAAAGTCTGGCGGCTACAAATATGAAAGAACAAACAAAAGAACCATTGGCGCCAACTAGAAATGAGCATGAGGCAAAATGACATCATACCAGGTCTGGGTAATGAAAAGAAGCACAGAGGATGTCAGGAGGTAAGAGATTCCCTGCCTTCTGTCCAGCTGCTAGGATACTCTGACCTGAAGGCTTGACCGCAGTCCCATCAATCCATCCTGCATTGCTAGTCCCAACCGTCCCAGATACAGTGGCACAGTCCCGGAGTTAGGTCTATGCCCTGCAGTTTCGGGTATCTACTGAATGTCCCTCATTGCAACCGCCCCTCTGATATCTCCTCCTGCCAGGCTAAAAAGAAATGGCAAATGGGTGTGGCAAAAATTTCTGTTCTTCCAAAGCTGGGGGCTATGGATTGCTAATGATACAAGTACAGTCACTTTTAAGCAGGACAGTCAGGCAGCCATCATGTTCTGGAAGGTGGGTGGTCAATATTTACACAGGGATATGCATACGAACTACCTCTTACTCTTAGCCCAGCACTATCTGCACTCACCTCCCACTCTTTGCTGACCACCAGTCACACAGTAGAACCTGCATTAATGAGTTAGCAGACTGTGCAGTGCTGCATGCTGTGCTGGACGGCGGGCTGGCTGCAGCACATCATGCAGTATGTCACTAACACCACCTGCTCATTGGCTGCCTGCGCTAGTGACGTCTAGTGTTGTTTACCTGAGGTTCCAAAGCCTGAAAGTAGAGTATACCGTTCCTCTACAGCTACATGAAGCTGGAGGCATTCAATGAGGAGACCATTTTATTCTAGTGGGAAACAGCCTGGGCTCTATATTTGATAAGAAAAAGCATGGTGTATACACAGCAATATCAATTATAATGCCCTGATGACAGCCCTGGGTCTGGGTACCCTTGTGTCTCCTGCTCTTCACTATACTTACTATAGCCACATGTCCGCAGCTAGGTGGTGTGAAAGGAAGCAGCATCGTCACATTTAAAGAAACCCAGTACTGATCATTAATGTAGACTGCTATACTCCTTTAAAGAAAACTTCTCAGAAACTTTAGGGTCATCATACAAATAAACTTAATAGCTAGGTACGTTAAAGGGCTTTTCCCATGAACAGAGTTTACTTCAATTAATAGAACATGGAATAAAAATAAATTCCAAAATTGGATGTGTTTAAAAAATAGTTCCTGTGCCGAAATAATCTTATATACAGGTGCATCTCAATGAAGTAGAATATCATCAAAAAGTTTATTTATTTCAGCAATTCAATACAAAAAGTGAAACATAAATTATATAGAGTCAATACAAACAGAGTGATCTATTTCAAGTGTTTATTTCTGTTAATGTTGATGATTGTGGCATACAGCCAATGAATACCCAAAAGGCCAGGATCTCAGAAAATTAAAGTAGGGAGGATGAAAGGTCGGAGAGATAAAATATTACCTAAATAGGTATCAGAGGCTTCACCTTGTGTGGTTGTGAGAGTCACAACCACTATAAAAGCATATCATGGTTGCTGCAGTCCCCAGCATGGTGCATATAGAGTAGGGAGGATGAAGGGGTAAAAACCATGCTGCCGTATTCCACGAGACATCAAATGGTGAATATAATATTATTTTATTAGGCAACACGTTTCAGGGCTTCCTGGCCCCTTCCTCAGGTCAAATCAATATCATCTTGACATGTTTCAGGGCTTTTAAGGGGGCCTTGAAATGCGTTGGATAATAAATCAATATTATATTTATATTTAACCCTAGAACGCATACCTGGGGCCTCGCAGGCCCGCCAGGTTACTTGTTTTCTATTTTCTGTAAAAGTACTTTAGTTTGAATTTTGAAAATCTAGGTAATCCTCAGATATATAGTTGTTAGTAATTTCCAGTTATTCATATATTTTTATGTTACAGACATTTCAGTATAACAACCTTTTTTTGGGACTACCCCATATTCACGCACCTGGGGCCTTTTAGGCCCGTACTAGGTTTACATGTGATATTCAGTCTTTTTGTCTGTATTGTTGCTGGGGAAGAACTTTTATGACTCTGGGAAGAGTGTGGATTCTGCATGACAACATGGTCATGTGATCTTGGAAGCGAGGCGCCCTCACAAAGTCATGTGTCTCTGACCTCATCACAGGTCTTTTTGTCCTAATTGCTGGAGCTTTGGAGGAAGAAGTCAGCTTTCTTTTGTCTGGAAATAGAAACTTTCTGAGCTCCAAAACCAGAGGCTTCTACTGCACTACAAGAAAGTGATCTGTTGGAGGTAAGAGGAGGGGATCTGCACTTTACCTGCTTTATATCGCTTGGTGTGCTGGGACCCTAACAAAGAGTCTTATCACATACTGTTTACAGTGCACAGGCCTGATTGTAATCTTTTTCTTTTTTTCTTTTTAGTTTACTGACACCAAAAATTACAATGGCACAGTCATTCCGCCAGCCTTAGCTGGGGTCACCAGGAGGTCAGATCCATTACGGATCCCCTCCTGGTGGACCCCAGCGCTACTGGGAATGCATCCTTACTTTGCAATTGTAAAATAAATTTTGAAAAGTATTTTTATTTGAGTTATTCCGTGTTATTTGCACACAGGCCTAAAAGGCCCCAGGTGCGTGAATATGGGGTAGTCCCAAAAAAAGGTTGTTATACCGAAATGCCTATAGTATAAAAATATATGAACAACTGGAAATTACTAACAACTATATACCTGAGGAATACCTAGAGTTTCAAAAATCTAACTAAAGTAATTTTACAGAAAATAGAAAACAGGTAACCTGGCAGGCCTGCGAGGCCCCAGGTATGCGTCCGCCAGCCTTAGCTGGGGTCACCAGGAGGTCAGATCCATTACGGAATCCCGTCCTGGCGGACTCCAGCGCTAGTGGGAATGCATCCTTACTTTGCAATAAACTTTGAAAAGTATTTTTTTTTAGTTATTCCATGATAATTGAAAACGGGCCTAAAAGGCCCCAGGTGCGTGAATGTGTAGATTTCTATGGGTATGCGTTCTAGGGTTAATATTATATTTTGTTTGTAGCATGTGGTATGTGTGGTATGTGGTATGATGTGGTATGATCAGACCATGTCCCTGTACGGTCATACACATCCATTACACAGTAAATAGCAGGGACACATATATAAGATTATCTCAGCATAGGAGATGTGGTATGATCAGGCCATGTTCCTGTATGGTCAGACACATCCATTACACAGTACATAGCAGAGGCACATATATAAGATTATCTCAGCATAGGAGATGTGGTATGATCAGGCCATGTTCCTGTATGGTCAGACACATCCATTACACAGTACATAGCAGGGGCACATATATAAGATTATCTCAGCACAGGAAATGTGGTAGAATCATATCATGCCCCTGTACGGTCAGACACATCCATTACACAGTATATAGCAGGGACACATATATAAGATTATCTCAGCACAGGAGATGTGGTATGATCAGACCATGTCCCTGTACAGTCAGACACATCCATTACACAGTACATAGCAGGGACACATATATAAGATTATCTCAGCACTGGAGATGTGGTATGATTAGACCATGTTCCTGTACGGTCAGACACATCCATTACACAGTACATAGCAGGTACACATATATAAGATTATCTCAGCACAAGAGATGTGGTATGATCAGATCATGTCCCTGTACGGTCAGACACATCTATTACACAGTACATAGCAGGGGCACATATCTAAGTTTATCTCAGCACAGGAACATTTTTTTAAACACATCCAATTGTGGAAATTATAAGGGTATGTGCACATCTGACGTTTCTGCATCTTTGCAGACCGTCCTAAAACCGGTGTAGAATTGCAGAAACTGAGTTTTCTGACCTCAGCAGTGTCCATCGTTTTTTTAGCGTTTTTATAGCGTTTATACAGCGTTTTGTCGGCGGTTTTCTGGCAGTTTTTCTTGGCGTTTTTAAGACTGTTTTTTGTGCACTTGTAAGCTGGAACCGCTGGAAAAACGCTCAAAAGAAGTCACTTGCTCTATCTTTGAAAACCGGTGGAAAACCGGTGAAGAAAGTGGAAAGGAGACAAAAAAAAACGTTCTAATGTACACAGCGTTTTCTAAAATCCATTGACTAGCATGTTAATCCAACCAGTGGCTAGGATTAACATAAATTTACATAAAACTCAGCGGAAAACGCCAGCGGAAAACGCTAAAAAACAGCCCACAAAACGACTGATGTGCACATACCCTTAGTATTTCAAAATCTATTGATTAAATGAACTTTATTTGTGGGAAAATCCTTTTAATAAAGGTTTAAGAACAACTTCTTGCATGTAAATGGATTTTACTTTGCAGAGAAAATCAACTTTGAATGTTTTTGTGAATGAGTGTGGAAATGCCCGAAGGGTAGGCCGATTCCGGGCTCATGTACTGATCCTATGCTTTATTCATGGTGGAGTGGCACAGAACAGACACAATAAATTAGGAAAAACTGCAGAAAATCGGTGTAATATTTAAGAATCGAACCACCCTCAGTTCATTTGCAGCATCATAAAGAATTTAGATTTATTTTCCCACCTGCAGAATATCAATGTATGCCCAGGAATGTATATTTGAACTTTCCCCACCCTATCCAGCACTGTAATTAGTGTGGGGACCCTATAGCTCCTTCACTTTTAGGTTCCCTTTAAGTATCTATCACATCACTAGAACTTCTAATCATATTTACTGCATTGAGCGAGGCATAGGAGGACGACACTTTAGAAAAAGCAATTTCTCATTTAGTGTTTATTTCCATAAGAACTGCATATGATAAGCCTCTTTGTGTCTCCACGAGCTCTAAAAGACGGTCATCTTTTGTATCGTCTCACACAACTCCTGCCAGCGGAAAGTTAAGACTTTGAAAAGAACAGTAACTATAGCATTATAATGCCAAAGGAGATCATCTGAATAGTGATCGTGACCTGCGTGTCATTGAGCAAGCTGATTTTAAGGGCAAGTACTGGGGAATGTATTACTAGGATATAGCTTATGGCAGCTGAAAAACGCGACATATTTAAAGAAGATATCCAGGATAATTCAGAAAAAAAATTTGTGCCTAAGCACTCACAGGCAGGTAGATGGCACCGGAGTGGTCACAGACTGGCGATTTTGGAGCTTCTGGTGATGTCACGACCATCTAGGGGAAGATTCCCTTCCCCTCGGTAGACAGACACATAGTCGACGTCACGGTGATTGACAGCCGGCTCAGGTAGTGGGGGAGCCCAATGTGAATCAGTGTGATGTCAGCTATGTGCCTACTTCTGGAGAGCAGAGCAGAAAAGCCGTCTCTGCTGCTTACCACGCCATGATGCTCACGGCAGTAGCGGTCTGTGACTGCTCTGTGCCCCTGGTGAACAGTAGTGACAGGTGCCGGCAACAGGCAGGTAGGTGGAAGCTACTTGCCTGTTAAGGTACCATCACACGCGGCAATATTGCTAGGCAATTTCACTGGCAATTTACTAGTTGCAGTGAAATCATGGACACATTGTTCTATTTTGTACAATGTACAAAATGTAACAATGTGTCCATGATTTCACTGCAACCAGTATATTGCCAGTGAAATTGCCTAGCAATATTGCCACGTGTGACGGTACCTTTAGTGTTTGGGCACATTATTCTTTTTTAGTAAATATCCTGGATATCTCCTTTATCCAGAATTAGAGAAGGGGGAGGGAATCATGCTTTTAGTGATGGTATTGATGTACCACTGTGGTTTACCAAATTACCTGAAAACCTAACAAATTAAAAAATGAATTCCAGCAGAGCAATTACATTTTGCTCCATCCACCATAATTTACCCAATCATAATGCTAAGACCAAGCAAAATATGAAAGTAAATTACAGTTTCTTATTTGATAAATGCAAGTATAATATAATGATGAACAGAAATAATATTAAGAAATCACATAATAACTCATTACACAATAAATAAGATTCAGTTGAAAAATTTGTAATATATAACTTTAAGCCATCACTGGTATACCGCTCCTCAAGCAGGAACATCTACAGTAAGTTATCACATCTATATAGTGTTCCACTACTTCATTACTAGTGTAGATATCTCACCCAAGAAGCTTGCTCTAAAGTACAGCACCGGGGCCTGATAGCTGATGGAGTACAGAACATGATATTCATAGTGAATCACTTCCGACTGCAGAACTCCCTGTGGCACAACACAGTTATCTTCTTCTTCTTTATGACTATCCTAAAAAACACAGAGAAACAGAACTGCAATGTAATGAGTATTCAAAGACTTTTTATCCTATTTAAATGTCAACTTAAATAACTATTCTAAATAAGCTTTATATTTCTGAGTTAAGGGGAACCTGTAGGTGCCTCCAACCCCAGCAGCAGGACATGTGAGCGACAAAATTTTCTGCTTAACAAAATTTCAGACAGAGGAGTGGAAAAAATTAAAAGAAGAGTTGTCCAAGAGCCAAAGATCATCTGACGAGAGGTACAAAAAGACCTGGAACCAGCAGGGACAGTAATGCACTCAACCTCCATGACCTGTATTCACGAACACCAAGCAAGACTCCATTGCTGACGAAAAAGCATTTCCGAATGCATTTAAAGTTTACTCACCAACATTTAGACAAGCCTGTGAAATACTGGGAGAATATAGTCTATTCAGATGAGAAAAAAATTGAACTCTTTGGATGCCAAATACACACCATGTTTTGAGGCCAAATGGCACTGCATATCACCCCAAAAACACCACAACAGCAGTGAAGTTTAGGGATGCGAAAATCATGGTGTGGAGCAGTCAAACTAACTGAAGGAAGAATGAATGATCAAATGTACCAAGGATGAAGATGAAACGAGAATAGACATTTTAGCAAGATAATGATCCCAAATGCACAGCCAAGAAAACTCTCAATTTGTTTCAGGTAAGAAATTAAAGCTGCCAAAACAGCCGAGCCAATCACCTGACCTGAATCCAATAGAAAATGTATAGAAGGAACTAAAGCTCTGAGTTCATAGAAGGAGCTGTGGTGCAGTGAAATGTGTAGTTCTGGATACAAGGTATATGTCTCACAGCAAGATAAAATCTGGCCTGGATTATCCCTTATGCTACCTTTACACGCCGCCACCGAAAGGTAGAAACCGGCAGGTATCGGACACAATTGTACCTTTTACCTTCAAAACACCGCAAAGTGGCGGCGTGTAATTCAGGTTGTTCCTTCCTGTCTCTTTGGATACCTGTGTTTCAGCCGTGCTGAAAAACAAGCAGGTATAATCCCTATGGAGGCGGCGTGTAATCGGGCAGAGGCACGGTATTTGAGTTACCTGGGGCGTGCTACAGCATTATGTAAAAAACGCCCCATCAGCTATCATTGGTGGTGACTACTGTGTACCCATTGGCTGTCCCTGCACAGGGCAGCATATTTAACGAGCAGACCAGTCACAATACACATTTGCTATAGCGTCATGTATTAGCCAGCCTCCCTGCGCTGGCTGGCCAATCATGATGTTATTGCATTGTCCAATCACCGTACGAGCGCCGCGTAATACACAACTCTGTCACGCCTATGTAGTTACGGCGCACAATATGTACGCCCACATTCCCTTGTGGTGGCCTCGTGTAAATCAGGGAAGGTGCTCCACAGAAGGTAACCTGCAGCACCCGTCGACACTTCCGGGGAACGAAATACCTTCTGTGGAGCACCTTGTGGCGGCGTGTAATTGCGGCATCAGGTACCGTAAGGAACCGTTGAAAACGCGCGCGTGCACGTGCGGTGCCTACCTGTTGCTACCCTCGGTGGCGGCGTGTAAAGGTACCATTAAGGTTCCAGGTTTTCAGGGCAACACCCAATGTACACAGTTGCAGCAATCAAGCCTGCATAAATCAGTTAGTGGGGGAATCTCACTGTGTGAGGAGCTAGGCTGGAGTAAGTCTGAACTTGTATTGTTGTCTGGATACAGGCTTCAAAGGTCTGTGATGAGACTCAAAGCAACCCCGGTAATAGCACCTGGCGGTTGCCTGTGGTCTACTTCCAGCCACGTTGCTAGTGGTGACAAAGCGGCCGCTTCGTTACGCCCGTCCTATGCAAGGGTGAGTCTGAGACCTTTGGTACTCCAAATCTGAGTGCATTTGTGTTTTGTTTACTTTCTGCCACCTGCTGTAAAATCTGAATAAAACACTAATGTTAGACTTTGAGACTTTAACGTGTTGCCTCATTACTGTGCCCCTGCTGCTGCCTACCAGGCAAATCCCTATAGAGCTCATTGGACCTTCGTGATTTGAAGAGTGTTTGTGTTGAAGAATGAGCCTAAGACCTGAGTCACACTAGCGTTAGGATTCCATTCAGGGGGTTCAGTTAAAAAGATAGAATCTGGCAGCATTAACACAGCGTAACTGTAATGGTAACGCTGCCTTAAGGCTGCCAATACATCCCTATGGGTGATGGAACCCTGAGCGAAGGTCAAACACTGGCATGTAAGTCTGGAGTTTGAAACCTCGCGCTAGAGAACATGACATGACCACGGTTCTGCATCATGTGGTGCGCTTGGAAATAGCGCGAGGGTTCAAACTCCAGCACTTACATGCGGGCGTTTGACCTGCGCTCGGGGTTCCATCACCCATAGGATTGTATTGGCAGCGTTACCATTATGGTTTCGCTGCGTTAATGCTGCCAGATTCTATCTTTTTAACGGAACCCCCCTGAACGCATTCCCAGCACTAGTGTGACCCTAGCCAAAATCACACTTGAGCAATAAATGTGACTAATATCTCCATACTGGAGGCATCTTGAACATCAACAAAGGCTTTTGCACGAAGTATTACATTTCTGTAAGCATGTTCAATACTTTTTTCCTGTGTCATTTTTGATTATTACACATCATTAAATTTATGGACATCTATGATTTGATTGATTTGCCTGTATAGATTGGATGGATAGTTATTGAAATCTGGTGAGAAATTCATTGTCAATAGCACCTTTAGAAATATATTTTCTTACAAAATTGGGTTTGTGTTTAATACATATTTCATCTGATCTACATACATATAGAAGACACATAGCGAGACAACTTATTTCTCTATGCTTTTAACTTTATATCTGATTTATTTAATCTAGAGAGAAATACTAAACCTGAAAATGAATGATACATGTGCCCGGAGATAATCTAGCCCCCAGTGTGTATTAGTATATGGAATTTTTCTTGAGTTCCTGAAGCAGACTTTTAAAAATCTTACTCAGCCCTTATAAAAATATCTTGCAATTTCAGAGTAAATAAAATAAAAACAAAAACATGAAGGAATTGTTCGAAATCTTTTCTTGTACTTTCTTAGGGCACAATAATCACTAAAAGAGAAATAATGGTAATAAAAGTGATAATATTTCCAACAGTAAGTAATGTGTTGTCTAACCTTCAAATTAAAAATACAATATAAATTCTTAGTTGCTTCTACAGGAATTATCAGTATTTTACAACTACTTTTAGTAAAACGTCTCACCTTGTACCTTACACTTCACTCACTAATGAGTTAACTACACAAGACAGGAGAAACCCTATGTGTAGACTTTCATCTTCATAGCTTTTATAATTATTATAATCAATAATATTAATATAATCTACTATTAGTCATAATATTAAAACCACTTTTCAAATAATGTATAGGCCTGCCCCCACACCAGATATGACCTGTGGAGACATTTTGAAGACGACCTATGGTATTTGGCGGCGGTATTTGGTATTGAGGTGCGGCCTCCATAGATTAGACTTTTTTTTCAGCACACCCCTTCAATGTTCGATTGAATTAGGATCTGTGGAATTTGAAGGCCAAGTCAACTCCTCTTTTCCATCTCAGTGTTGAATCTTTTGAATGGTGGGTTCTCTGCTAAAGGGAGATTAGTTAGTACCACTTTTTCTTAGCACTTATTAACTTGCTGGGTAATGGTCAGTTGTTCTGGTGGCCCTAAATAGCAGGATGACTCTTTTGTGACATAAACTTAGTTTTCCTTCATTTCTGATCATTGTTTGTTTAACCTTCTACATTGAGAAGTATTCAAGTGTCGCCATTGTTTGTCATGTCCTTCAAACTACTCCTGAACAATTGTTAAAGCATGCAGGATACATAATTCTGCTGATACATGTCATTACTATCAGCAGGGGCGTAACTAGAACTGGCAGGGCGCCATAGCAAACTTTTAAACGGGGCCCCCTCCAAGACACGCCCCCAATGACACGCCCCCTTCAAGACACACACCCCTGATGGTATACAGGCCCCCCCAGTGGTATACAGGCCTCCCCAGTGGTAGTATACAGCAGCCTCCCCAGTGGTAGTATACAGCAGCCTCCCCAGTGGTATATACAGCAGCCCCAGTGGTATACAGCAGCCTCCCCAGTGGTATATACAGGCCCCAGCAGTATATACAACAGCCCCAATGGTATACAGCAGCCTCCCCAGTGGTATATAAAGGACCCAGCAGTATTACAGCAGCCTCTTCAGTGGTATATACAGGCCAAAGCAGTATATACAGCATCCCCAGTGGTATACAGCAGCCTCCCCAGTGGTATATACAGCAGCCCCAGTGGTATACAGCAGCCTCCCCAGTGGTATATACAGGCCCCAGCAGTATATACAGCATCCCCAGTGGTATACAGCAGCCTCCCCAGTGGTATATACAGGCCCCAGCAGTATATACAGCAGTCCCAATGGTATACAGCAGCCTCCCCAGTGGTATATACAGGCCCCAGCAGTATATACAGCAGCCCCAGTGGTATACAGCAGTCTCCCCAGTGGTATATACAGCAGCCCCAGTGGTATACAGCAGCCTCCCCAGTAGTATATACAGGCCCCAGCAGTATATACAGCAGCCCCAGTGGTATACAGCAGCCTCAGTGGTATATACAGGCCCCAGTGGTGGTATACAGGGCCCCCCCCCTTGCTGCTGCACACCTGTAAAGGAATATAGATCCATGCATGCATCATTATACTTACTTATCCCTGCCGCTGTCGCTGTCACCGCTCTGACACCGCGCTCCTCCGGGTCTTCCTGCTTCCTCCTCCGGCGCACAGGCAATGACGTCATTGCCTGCGCCCGCCGGTCACAACCAGGAAGAAGCCGGAAGAAGTCGGAGCGCGGTGCAGAGCGGTGACAGCGTCAGCCGGCAGGGATAAGTAATCGCAGGCGCAGCTGACCGGATAGCAGCGTAGCGGCGCTGGGTCCGGGACCCCCACAAGCGCCGGGCCCCAAAGCGACCGCTACGTCTGCTATGCCGGTAGTTACGCCCCTGACTATTAGGCATTACTGCTGCCATGTAAAGCTGCCACAATTGTTAGTTGAACAGCTAGTGTCAAAATTGCTACCCCATGAATACCAGAACCAACATTTGAAAGAATATTGCCAAAGCATCACACTGTATGATGTAATAGAAAACATCAATCATGAGTCCAAGACACTTTTAGCTGATTCTGCATGGTACAGAACTGATGTCCATTTGCCCATCACAGGTGCTTCGGCAATAGACAGAGATTGGCATGGACATTTCCAGCAATTAGTGTATTGGCAATGTGGGTCCTCTGGTGCTGGACGTTGTTCACCACATAAATCAATGATCCTTGGATGTGTTGACTCTTTTGCTTGTCTACAGGTAGTCATTACAAAGATAACTTTTGGGAGGTGATAACCCTCCATATCAGGAACAAATGTGGCACCCCACTGGTCAATGCGCCATGAAGGGGTACTGTACCCAGACCAGCGTGTGCAGTATCCCTGTGGCCAGTGAAGGGGGACGTTCATATGTGGCTTTCATTCTGTATCCACACACCTAGCTCAGGGGTTTAAACCCGGTACCAGGGTAACCGGTCCCAGTGAGAGGTTATGTAGGAGGGTAGTGGAGAGTGGGAGGGGAGTTTTTAGAATCAGGAGTAAAGAGAAGTAAAGGAGGACCCATCAGGTGAACATACAGGGAGGGCACCTGGAAAGACCGGTGACCCAGACGAGAAAAAGGGGAGCCTGAGGGTGTGTGTTAACACCCGGCATCAGACCTACCGGTCTGGGAGGTTCCCAGTCAACGGAGCGGAGTATCGGGAGCGGTGCAGGCAAGTTCATTTCTGAGCCGCCAATACCGGTAATACCTAGGATTGTCCAGCCTCCAGGTCATTTTAAAATCATAGCCAAACAAGGAGCCAGGACCCGCAGAAAATCCTCAGAGGTGCAGAAATCCGGAGAAAGTTCCTACACAAGCGTAGAGTTACAGAGGTGAGAGCAGGAGGTCAGGTCAAGCTTTACGCAGGCCAGACTTCAACACTAGGAAGGACGGAGGGCGAAGCCGGGAGAAATAACTCAAGAGCCACAGACGAACACCCTATTCATTGGTTACTACGCAGACCAGCTACCCGTGACTGTAGACCTGTTGTTGAACTTGAACATGACCAGTAAACCCGTGCAGAGACTCAGCTACGTGTGGTGTGTCGTTCTTTCCCGCTCTGAGGGATCAGATAGCTTCTCACCTGCAGAGCTGCCTTCTAGTTAATACAGAATCACTACCCTGGGGACACTGCTCTACCTGCAGGGAGCAAGACAAACCGGCAACAATAACACCATCCCCAGAGGTCTGAAGTAGTGCTGGTGATATCATCAGAAACTGCAGGTGGCGTCACGAACAATGCACTTTTATTATTTTGATTTCAACACTTTTCAGCAACCACCAGGGCACGGAACTGGGCATCGACCACTGGTGACAGGATCAGCAACGCCTGGGATCCGAGTACTCCAGCCCTGAGCGAGTCACATACCACGAGCCCTGCTGTTTGGGACCAAGTTATCCATTTGTCACAATTTTAATATTTTCCTAAATGTATAGTATATGGTGTCAACAAGAAAGGTCATCCAAATATTTTACTTTGCCTTGATCCTTTTATAATATTGTGTAAATGCAACAGTAAGAATTTAAATGGAATAACACGCCCCTTAATTTATTGTATCCTCAGGATAAAAAATAAATGTTAATACAGCAAATTAAGTATTTTCCAAGCATTACTTTCATCAGGAAATGGGTTACACAGCCTATGTTTACCTCTCAAGCATGCTCACACACTAGACAAACCCAAGGTCAGCCCTGATCACTCACTGCAGCAATGACCTCCCGCACACGCATCAATTTTCTTCTTTCTCGCAGTCAAGAGCTCTCTTAAAATCAGTTCACAATGGTATCGAGATGATTTGAATTGTATCCAAGAAAAACAAAACACATTTATTCTGCTTCTTGAAAATGCCAATTGAAAGAAGACAGTTTTAGAAGATTGGATGGGGTCACTTTAGGGTAAATTTAATCATAAAGTGAAGTGATGATTACTAAGGACATTTAATATATTTCTTTACAGAAGTCAAGATTTTTAAAGTTGCCGCAGAAGCAGCCAGCACTTTTGCAATTGTGAAAAAAAAACAGAATGGTTTTGGAGGATTTCAGTTTTTGTTTTTTTTAACACATGATGCATTATGTATAGTGATGAGAGGAATGCTTTGCAAAACCCTGTTCAGCAATCTAGGTCAGTGCTCTATGGAAATGGACAAATACTGCACAAATTTCCTGAGCCTCCAGGTTCCCCGACATGGCGTTGGATTCAACACTCTGCTGTAATATAACCTGAGTTGGGGTCCCGTCACACTTGGCGACGTTTCAGCGATCCCGACAACGATACAACCTGGTAAGGATCGCTGGAACGTCCCTTTTGTGGTCGCTGGTGAAATGTCAAACAGTCAGATCTACTGAACGACGCAGCAACAATACGGCGACCCGTATAACGACCTAGGCGGTCGTTGGGACCCTGTCACACAGCAGCTAGTCTGACGACTCAGACCTACGTGGTTAAGTTCTGAGTCGCCAACGAGGTTATTTGTTAAGGCATCAAACACACCGATGCATGCTGCCCAGCGGGAACCCAACAATCAAAAAATGGTCCAGGCCATTCCGACACGATCGGTGATGTCACAGCAGGGGCCCGGTCGCTGCTACGTGTCAAACGTAGCAAAATCGCTGGTGAGGTCGCTGTTGCGTCACAAAACCTGTGACGCAACAGCGATCTCGGTATGTGTGACGGGGACCTTTACAACTAGGTGGTGTCTTGCTGACCTGGAAAATCATGAGCTGAAGCTGGGATCCCAGAGGGTAAAACAATTTGCACAGACTACTGACCTACATTGTAGACCAAGGCTGCACGAAGCAATCCTCTAATCTTACAGTAAGTAGGGATTAGTTTTATATTCTGCTATACATTTCAACACCAACAGTTGTTAAAAGTGTTCCTTATTGGTGGTAAATACACTGTATGCAGAATTATTAGGCAAATAAGTATTTTGATCACATGATACTTTTTATACATGTTGTTCTATTCCAAGCTGTATAGGCTTGAGAGCCAACTACCAATTAAGTAAATCAGGTGATGTGCATCTCTGTAATGAGGAAACACCACCATACTCTCATATTATGATATCCAATAATTTCTTTTATGGAATAATACAAATTATTGTCTGCATGTAGTAATAATAATATTAACTGGGTATTTACCCGAATTATATGTAGACTTTCTAACTATATGATATGAAAGTGAGAGTAAAATATGTATGACACTATGACAATAATGCCAACCTTGACCCCGCTTATATCCACATATTATAAAAGCATATATAAATATTAAATTCATGTACCATATATTATGGTGGTTTATAATAATATGTACTGCAGTGGAGTATGAAGGTCTCCTGTGTTTGGAATTTTATTAAAAATTGTGGTGGTTCAGTACCCCAAATAGAATTATGTATACTCTTGATGTATTGATATATGAGTAATTTGAATTATTTGAAGTATGCATATGGTATAATATATTTCTATACCAATTGTATCAGTAGATTTACTACCTTACTCTCACCCCCTGTACCGTGTAGTCTTTTGTATAGTAATAAAAATTAATATTTTCATATAAATGACCTTCTGATCGTTTTTCTTCCCCTATGGGAATAACCTTGCTATCTCTGTAATGAGGAGGGGTGTGGTGTAATGACATCAACACCCTATATAAGGTGTGCGTAATTATTAGGCAAATGCCTTTCCTTTGGCAAAATAGGTCAGAAGAGTGATTTGACGGGCTCTGAAAAGTCCAAAATTGTGAGATGTCTTGCAGAGGGATGCAGCAGTCTTGAAATTGACAAACTTTTGAAGCGTGATCACCGAACAATCAAGCGTTTCATTGCAAATAGCCAACAGGATCGCAAGAAGCGTGTTTGTCAAAAAAGGCGCAAAATAACTGCCCCAGAATTAAGTAAAATCAAGCATGAAACTGCCAAGATGCCATTTGCCACCAATTTTGCTATATTTCAGAGCTGCAATGTTACTGGAGTATCAAAAAGCACAAGGTGTGCTATACTCTGGGACATGGCCAAGGTAAGGAAGGCTGAAAGAGACCACCTTTGAACAAGAAACATAAGATAAAACGTCAAGACTGGGCCAAGAAATATCTTAAGACTGATTTTTCAAAGGTTTTATGGACTGATGAAATGAGAATGACTCTTCATAGGCCAGAGGCTGGATCAGTAAAGGACAGAGAGCTCCACTCAGACTCAGACGCAAGCAAGGTGGAGGTGGGGTACTGGTATGGTATCATCAAAGATGAACTTGTGGGACCTTTTTGGGTTGAGGATGGAGTGAAACTCAACTCCCGGACCTACTGCCATTTTCTGGAAGACAACTTCTTCAAGCAGTGGTACAGGAAGAAGTCAGTATCGTTCAAGAAAAGCATGATTTTCATGCAGGACAATGCTCCATCACATGAATCCAACTACTCCACAGCATGGGTGGCCAGTAAAGGGCTAAAAGACAAAAGAATAATGACATGCCCCCTTGTTCACCTGATCTGAACCCCATAGAGAACCTGTGGTCCCTCCTAAAATGTGAGATCTACAGGGAGGGAAAACAGTACACCTCTCCGAACAGTGTCTGGGAGGCTGTGGTGGCTGCTGCACGCAATGTTGATCGTAAACAACTGACAGAATCTATGGATGGAAGGCTGTTGAGTGTCATCATAAAGGTGGCTATATTGGTCACTAATTTTTTGGGGTTTTGTTTTTGCATGTCAGAAATGTTTATTTCTAAATTTTGTGCAGTTATATTAGTTTACCTGGTGAAAATAAACAAGTGAGATGGGAATATATTAGGTTTTTATTAAGTTGCCTAATAATTCTGCACAGTAATAGTTAGATGCACTAACAGCTATCCTTCTAAGATAGCCAAATCTAAAAAAAAGACCACTCCAACTTCCAAAAATATTAAGCTTTGATATTTATGAGTCTTTTGGGTTGATTGAGAACATAGTTGTTGATCAATAATGAAAATAATCCTCTACAATACAACTTGCCTAATAATTCTGCACGCAGTGTATCTTATAGGTCAATGAGAAACCTTTAATGAGTCTTGAAATATGGCTAGGGATATTAGCCAGCCTAGACACCCTTCTGTAGACAGCTGTTTTGCTAATTTCCCTAATCAGGTTGCAAATAAAAAAAATGTTGAACCATAGTTTAGCTATTGGTAACAGCACAACAGTTTCCTTTCTCTAGAGAGCGCTACTTTGTGCATTTTTTCCATGGAAGATTACTAATAAGATTTCACAATCAGCTAGCCAGACCATTGCCACCAAAACTACACCAGTTAGTGCCGTACAAGCAACAATAGGATAGGTCTGACCCTTCTTACACACATCAGTACAATTTGTTATTGTAGGAGCAACGTAACTAACTATATGACCTATATTTAAATTACTTACAGGGTATGTTCCACTTCTATCCAGCTACAGTATATGACAAAACTCACATAACACAAAAGATCTATTATTCTTAGCACGATGATATAAAACAAGCTGAATGTTTGCATTTTTAGTGGATTAAAAAAACAATAAGTCTCCAAGCAAACAAAGATGCAAGAACATGACATTCTGGGAAACTCCATTAGACATACCCAACCAATTCATCTTCAATCTGCTGCCATGTATTATTTCAGCCAAATGATATGACTCATGTAGCAAAGAACAATACACTGACTCCTTGACTTCATGCGCTGAATCTTTGCAAAGTTAAGAGCAAAATAATGAGGTTGTGTACTGAAAAAAACTCCAGCAGTCACACACAAAATGTAGCTGCACATCCCCTACAACAAGAATCTTAAAAGGGTTGTCAAGTGAGGATAAGTTATTACATCCACAGGTGGAGATGGGGGCAGATTGTTGTATTTCCAACAGCTGAGACCCACACCAAGTGGCAGAATGGGGTACTTTTATGTCTGGTATCTCCATTTAGAGCAGCAGTGTACATGCCTGATAGCCACACCATTCATTTCCTATTAGACTGTGGACAATTACACTTGGCTTTTTCTGGCTGTTACATAGATAAATAATAGATCGGCTTTTTGTATTGAGCAATGCTCCATTGCAAAAGTGTCCTGTTCTCCTGAGCAGTACAGCTCCCAGAAATCAGGCCCCAACCGATATATAAGTTATAATATACGTAATTGATTATTATTAAAGAGGACCTGTCACCAAACCAGGCAGGGTGATCTAATTACAGCACTGGATGCAGCATGTCTGCAGCATGCAGGCAAGGGTTCACCCAGCACTTGAGCAGCCCTGTACCCGAGATAATACACTTTGAAAACTTACATGCACACACTGCCTAGATACCCAGTGTTTACCATGGTTACCAGCCAGTACATTGCAGTTGATCTTCTCTTTTCAGTGCCACTCATTAATTTGAATTTTTTCATATATATAGTAGTGTCGCGGCAGATATCTATTGCTGTAAGTATAATTATTTTCTGCCAGCACCTACGCATACGGTTGATGCCAGTCTTATATATTTTACATATTGTCTTTTTTGACTGAGCTCCCATTATATAATTTTCCCCTTTCCTCTTTTCATAGTCTGGTAGCCACTCATGGACTCCAGTGTGAGGTCCTAGCACACACCTGTTTTTAATTACACCTTTAGACATATAAGCCCACACAGATTCCTCCACCAGTTCACCATATCACTAGGGCATAGTGTCAGGACCTGGCAGTAGGAGGCCCTTGAAGTGGGTGCCAGGCTTGATCCTCAGTGGCCGCTGATGAGACTAAGACCTCTGTTTTCAACTTAAGCACAGGGCAGTTTATGCATTACACATTTGCACATTGCAGTTTGATCTTCTCTTTTCAGTGCCACTCATTAATTTGAATTTTTTCATATATATAGTAGTGTCGCGGCAGATATCTATTGCTGTAAGTATAATTATTTTCTGCCAGCACCTACGTATACGGTTGATGCCAGTCTTATATATTTTACATATTGTCTTTTTTGACTGAGCTCCCATTATATAATTTCCCCTTTCCTCTTTTCATAGTCTGGTAGCACTCATGGACTCCAGTGTGAGGTCCTAGCACACACCTGTTTTTAATTACACCTTTAGACATATAAGCCCACACAGATTCCACCAGTTCACCATATCACTACGGCATAGTGTCAGGACCTGGCAGTAGGAGGCCCCTTGAAGTGGGTGCCAGGCTTGATCCTCAGTGGCCGCTGATGAGACTAAGACCTCTGTTTTCAACTTAAGCACAGGGCAGTTTATGCATTACACATTTGCACATTGCAGTTTGATCTTCTCTTTTCAGTGCCACTCATTAATTTGAATTTTTCATATATATAGTAGTGTCGCGGCAGATATCTATTGCTGTAAGTATAATTATTTTCTGCCAGCACCTACGCATACGGTTGATGCCAGTCTTATATATTTTACATACCAGCCAGTAAGGTCACTGATCGCTGGTTTCTCGCTGTCACACGCAGCGATGCGTGCGGACCAGCGGGAAACCAACGATCAAAAAATGACCCAGAGCACTTTGCAGCGATCAGCGACCTCACAGCAGGGGCCTGATCGCTGCAAAGTGTCACACAGAACGACATCGCTGGAAAGATAGTTGTAACGTCACAGTTACAACGATCTCTCTAACGATATCCTTATGTGAGACAGGGCCTTAAGAAGAGGTCTGAAGAACTAGCTTTTTACCTCATGGAGAGGAATTGTTCTGCCAGCTTTAAGAAGGCAGATAAGCTGATAAGGAAGCTTATAGCCGCAATGCTCCTCTGGGGAATATGCAAATTGTCACTTCAGTGAGGAAGTGAATGAACTCTAGCGCTACTCACACAGCCAGATCAGAATTCCCCCACACTGCACTGATGAGGGGCAGTTACCCCGAAACACAACACAGTGTCTGCAGTTTGGGGTTCTGAACTGGCATAAATCCTTCGTCATATTAAAAGGCTTGTTAAAGAGTCGATTATAACTTTGAGGACAGCTACCGAAAGGTGGCGCTAGAGTTCATTCACTTCCTTACTGAAGTGACAATCTGCATATTTCCCAAAGGAGCATTGCGGCTATAAGCTTCCTTATCAGCTTATCTGCTTTCTTACCAAGCTGGCAGAAACATTTCTTTCCATGAGGTAAAAAGCTTGTTCTCCAGACCCCATAATGACTGATCAATTCTGGCTGAGAAAGAAGCAAATTTGTCTGATATGAAATATAAAGTTTATTCAGGTTCAGTTATCACTCAAGATTGCAAAATGTGGCACAAATTATAAATTATGGTAATAATTGCTTTTCTCCTACCAAATTGTAGTGTAGTTTAGCACTGTCAATCAATCCAAAAAGTTAATAAACTTGATTTAAAAATTCTCATCTGGTAAAGGGAACAAACCAGTAGGATTTAGGGCTATAAAGTGAAGCCAGGTCTTTACAGGTACTGTGATGCCGAGTGCAATCATACCTTGACTTCAATGGTTCAAGGTTTGACTGCAGAGAAAATTGTTATAAAATTTACGGCAAAGAGAGGAGGAGACAAATAAACTGCAGCACAGCGTCACTATGAGGGGTTGGGTTTATTCCCTGTCACTATAAACTAGACACAAGACATCTGACATTCATAGTGCAATGGCGTTTGATTTTGAGCCTGAACGTATCTCTCCCTCTCTCCCTGGCCACTTGCTTATCACTGATTCTCCTGCTCGTCTCGGCTTCTCCTCGCCTAGTCACTGGAGTGCAGGAGATGATCCCGCCCTTCCAGTCTCTGGGCATCCCTGTTCTCCTCTCCTCCAAGACACAGATCCAGGAGAGAAGAGACCGGGACAGATCCCGCTATTGTCATCTGTGACTGTGAAGAGACCGGGGATGCACAGACGGGAGGGTGCGGAGTATTCTTCTGCTTGTGACCACGCAAGGAGAATCAGTGATAAGCAGGCAGCGAGGGAGGGAGAGAGGTAGTAATAAGTTCAGGCACACAGGACAAATGGCATTGCACTATGAATGTCAGATGTACTGTGCCTGGTATATAGTGACAGGGGGGGATTTAAGGAGGGGGAAGGGTTTGGCTTAGACCCCACAGTAATATTTTTCAAATCATCGCAGCATACAATACCTTGCTGTGCCCCCCAGAGGGACCCTAACAATCAATCTGCTCTCTGTGAGGTGCCAGCATGTATTTGTGTCAGATCGATAATTATTAGCGAGGAGTCGGAGCATCTCGGCGGTACTCGGTGCTCGCCGAGCATCCCAAGTACCAGGATACTCGTGCGAGTAATGAGTAGCGCCGAGCATACTCGCTCATCCCTAATCCAGTGGCATTGAGGTTTGGCCCCACTATCTTTGTATCCCATATACCACACCAGACCATCAATGTTTGTGTTCCAACAGTCTTGAAGGGATCTATCCACTGTGGGTTAGTGTCAGACCAATAGCGGTGGTTTTGTTTGTTAACTTCACAATTCACAAAACAGTTTGCTACATCACTCATCTGAAGGAAATTGTCTATGCTGTGAAGATACGAGATGTGCAGCATCTGATACAAGGTATACTGGAAGCCTGTGCTAGCATTTCTTCTGCGGTGTTGCTATCAGTGTGTCAAGAGTGGGAGAAGAGGTTGCATTGACAATCCAACACAATGGGCAGCACTTTGAACACATTTTATAAGTGGCCATAAACTTGTAAATAACTCATGAAAGAATAAAGTTACATTAAAGCCAAGCACACCATTCTTTTTATTATGAAATTCTCAATATGTTTATGTCCAGAATCATCCAAGATAGGAGTAGTGTCTCTGGTCCGTGCTTCTGCTTGATAAATGATACACAGGGAGCCAACACTTGTATCTGCTGCTCCTTTATTCCTCCTCACACCAATGCGTTTTGGTGCTAACCTAGCACCTTCCTCAGGGTTACATTCTGCAAGGTGTAAGGTTAGCACCAAAACGCGTTGGTGTGGGTGGGAATAAAGGAGCAGCAGATACAAGTGTTGGCTCCCTGTGTATCATTTATCAAGCAGTAGCGCGGACCAGAGACACTATTCCTATCATGGATGATTCTGGATCTTTTCCCACGATGCACATGGCGGTGTGGGTCTGTGGGTCCTGCGGCAGCTGTCAGCTCAGGCATACAACCCGGTTGTGTTTGAACACAACTGAACCAGGTGAGCAAGGTCCATCTGGGGTCGCCATTTGGTAAAACGAGTGATAAGGCACAATCTGCGCCTCTTTGTCTCCCTTGTTTTTTTCAATGTCACATGACCCTCCTATTGAAAAAAAAAAGTTGGATCCAAAATGGCAGACTTCAAAATGGCCGCCATGGTCACCACCCATCTGGGAAAGTTTTCCCCCTCCCATATACTGATGTGCCACAAACAGGAAGTGGATATCACCAACCATTCCCATTTTTTTAGGTGCATCTATATAAATGGCCCACCTTGTATACTTTTTTCTTACGGAGCATTCCTCCAATCAGCCTAAAGCATTTCCAAGTTGGTGCATGGGCCACTGAAAGGGAAAGGCTTGTTTTAGTTGAGCTAATGTAATAATGGGCAGAGAGATGTTCATGGCTTGAGATTTTGATTGGTTAACTTCAAGGCCAAATATTAGTCTGAAATTACATGGGGTTTGGAGCAAGGTCGGAGGCAAGTGTGATGTTAAGTAAGGCTAAATTCACACGTAGTGTAAATACCGCATTTTTTTACGCTGCACTTTTCCTCAAAAGTGCATCTGCGTCTGCATTTCCCAGCAAAGTGAATGGACTTTCACTTTTGCCATTCAGACACTGCGCTTTTATCGGCTGCACATTTGGGGGAGTCACTATTATAAGGAGCTGAAATACGCATCGCTGTTCACACGATGCTGTATTCCAGCGCCTTTAAGCGCGGGCGAATGAGGAATAGCAGGATGTGTTGTCACACGAGAGGAGGAAGAATCCTGTGTTCCTCCCCCCGCGTGACATGTCAGGGCTGTAGTTTCGCTTTCGCAGTGTATCTATATATAAAAGAGAAATAAAAGTTTAAAAAAGGTATTAGAAATAAAAAAATAAAATACTCACTTTTCCGCCGGCTGTCCCAGGACCCGAGGGGAAGACGTTCAATCGCTGCAAGGACTGAATCATCTGATTGGCCGATAGCGATCAGCTGATGTGTCACGTGACATCATCAGCTGAGAGTTTAAACAGCCCGCCAATACCAATCTTTTTTTACGAACGCATTTTCCCTCAAGAGCGCAGGAGGAAGTGATGTCACACGGGGGGAGGAAGAATCCTGTGTTCCTCTCCCCCATGTGACATGTCAGGGCTGTAGTTTCGCTTTCGCAGTCTATCTACATACACTGCGAAAGCGAAATAAAAGTGAACAAAAGGTATTAAAAATAAAAAAATAAAATGCCCCAAAACACCATGTCTGCAAATTGAGATTCTTTTTTATTTTAAATCAGATAGATTTTTATTAAAGAAATATGCATACAAAAGAATATCAAAACAGCAGCACACAATATACCAGTGTCCCCAACCTTTTTTTACACCGGGGACCGGATTCATGCAAGACCATTTTTCCGTGGCCCAGTGGGGGGTGGGCTTTGGTCATATGGGGCGTGGCCATTGATACGGGGTGGAGTTTAGCACCCTGCTTCCGCGAAAGATGCGTTACGTACTATTTTCAGGGAATGTCTTATTTTTCCAACCCTTGCAGCCCCCAATATGGTATCCACGTAATTCCCTTGCTGCCCCCATCATCCCATTGCAGTGCACAATATCCCCATCATCCCCTCTCTGCCCCCAATACCATATCCCCATCATAATCCCCTTGCAGACCCATTATCCTCCTCTTGCAACCCCCATTCTCCTCTTCCAGCCCCTACCATTCTCCTCTTCCAGCCCCTACTATTCCCCTCTTCCAGCCCCCACCATTCTCCTCTTCCAGCCCCACCATCCTCCTCTTCCAGCCCCCTAGTATCCTCCTCTTCCAGCCCCCCTGTATCCTCCTCTTCCCGCCCCCACCATTCTCCTCTTCCAGCCCCCAGTATCCTCTTTTCCAGCCCCCAGTATCCTCTTCCTCCAGCCCCCAGTATCCTCTACCTCCAGCCCCCAGTATCCTCTTCCTCCAGCCTGTACCATTCTCCTCTTCCAGCCCCTAGTATCCTCTTCTTCCAGCCTCCCAGTATTCTCCTCTTCCAGCCCCCAGTATCCTACTCTTCCAGCCCCCAGTATTCTCTCTTCCAGCCCCCAGTATCCTCTTCTTCCAGCCCCCAGTATCCTCTTCTTCCAGCCCCCAGTATCCTCTTCTTCCAGCCCCCCAGTATCATCCTCTTCCGGCCCCCCAGTATCATCCTCTTCCAGCCCCCAGTATTCTCCTCTTCTAGTCCCCACCATTCTCTTCAGCCCCTATTATCCTCTTCCAGCCCCCTACCATCTCCAACACATACCAGCAGTCACTGGCCCCTGCAGCATTACGTCGCCTCTTCTCTTCCACAGCTGTATTCATAGATGTATGGGAGAAGCTCTCCGCCCATCACAGTGCAGCAGCCGGGTCAATCACAGTGCAACAGCCAGTAGCCAATCAGGGCCTGGCTGCTGCACTGTGATTGGCCCAGCTTATGCACTGTGATGGGCGGAGAGCTTCTCCCATACATCTATGCATAGAGCTGAGAAAAAGAGCCGAGACAACATAATGCAGCAGGGGCACAGGGCGGTGACATCACCCTGGGAGGTAGGCTGCATCCACCGCTCTGAGCCGACACAGAGCTCAGCACACTATGTGTAGTGCTGGTCTGCGGCGGCGCGGACCGGCACACAGAACCCCGCGGCCCGGAGTACAGTACCCCACATTACATATATAAAAAGGATCTTTTGTCCTGAAAATGAAAGATTCCAGTAAGTGTAAAATTCAAAAAAATAATGCAGAAATTACAAGGAACTCAAACCAGACTCAGAGGTTCACCAGGTCTGTATCAGCCTAAATTTATATGTCAATCCATCACCCAGCTCAGCCATACTGTAGCCAGGGTGTCCAGAGCTTCTCACACATTTTAGAATTCCCTCTTCTATCATATATTCCTTTCTCCAGTTGAATAATATAATCCACCTGCATAATATAGACTCCCCTAGACAGCGGTTCTTCCCTAGTCCAGTTCCTGGCAATTAACTTTCTCGCCACATAGAGTAGTCTAGCAATAGCAATTTTTACGGTATTTTCCACCCCAATTTCCTGACATACCCCAATAGACATATCAAGGACTGGGAAGGACACACTCAATATGCCCCCTCTATCCTGTTGATAACAGTAGTCCAGGAGAACAACCTTGGACAAGCCCACATCATATGGAAAATTCCTGCATCATTTCCCTTACATCTTGGACACTCAGAGCTATTCTTCAGCCCCATTTTAAACATCAACAGAGGAGATCTATATACCCGATGAATCACAGTGGGACAGTCTGGCTGGCTCACTCATAGAAAGCTTAGGTACATACTCCAAGATACTTTCCCACACCTCATCCGTTATAGTCCCAACCTCTTCTTCCCATTTAGGTTTAGTTTCAAGTGAGTACCCCAGAAGAAAGGTTTGCAACATATCTTTATACGTACTAGAAATTACCCCTTTGGTGACTCTACCACCACTACATACATATTTCAGTACCAGATCAGTCTGTATGTCCAAACTCTTTTTAACACTTTGGGCTGAAATCGCATGCTTCAATTGACTGTAATGGTACCACCAGACGCTGGTAACTGGAACTCATTTGTAGCTGCAAGAAAGATTTCAGGTCTCCTCTGTCCATGATTTGATGCATATATACTATACCCTTACATCTCCACTCCTCAATGCTACCCATTTTCTGAATCTCTGGAAGATTAGTATTGTCCCATATAGGTGTGAACCTAGTCAGCCGGCTCACCCCTCACATCCTCTTTAACCTGCTCCAGAGTTTATTTATAAGTTCTAATGTAGGAGATCTCCTTCCCAAGAGCCCCATCGCACCGTCTTCTATTCCCATTATCCCATTGAGAGATTCTAGTTTGGCTTTTATCCTAACTCATTAAAGAGTCAATATACCCCCGCACTTACATGCCTTGACTGCTATCAATGATGTTTTTAATGGTTAAAGAAGGAATGTCCTGCAATAAGGAATGCACTTGGGTGCACAAATCATAAAAAGCTCTCTATGGAATAGCCAACCAAAGACATCGTAGATGTGCTCCATGGAGATCCAAAGACAATGCCGGCTGTTGTGGAAGGGTTTGGCCATGTAGGCTGCACACAGTAGCAAAACCAACATATTGCCTGCCTGGCAAAATCATGTTCAGTCCCTAGTCAAAAGGGTACATGGAAATAATGAAAATGAGCTACGATGCCTCATTAATATTACTAGTGCTTCACACTATTTTACAGATGGTTATAGTGATGAGATTCCACTGACCGGTAGTGGAGAACCTATCTTACATGGCTCTAGGATGATTGTGTATATTGGAGATTATTGAGGCAAACCCTGTCCTATGAGAATTATTTGACCTGGAAAGGAAATAAGAAGAAATATTCCCAAATAGTAAGCAAAACTTTTCATTATAAAATATTAACCCCGTATTTACTCTTTCCCTTTTAGGGCTAGAACTACATAGCTACATGGTACATAAAAAACTGATATGCAGCCCGATATGGAGTGCTAAATTCCCATACATAAAACTAACCCTAAGTAATTACAGCAAGTGTGGTATATTTATATAATTCTCATCTGACAAAACAAAGCATTTCCTCTTTATAGCTATCCTAGAGGCATTCCATAAGAGAAAGTCACAGAGGAAGAGTCGTACATAGTAATTCTGAATGGATGTGTTGAAAGACACTTGTATTGCTTCCAAGCATTTGCTGAAAGAGTCTTTTCTTCATCTGCTTGTCAATACATGTCTACGACACTAGTGTGAATTCTTTATCATATGGCAGCTAATCCTCAGCTCTGCTTTCTGTTTAGCACTTCTGCAAAAATGATAAAAAGACGATGAGATGGAAAAAATGGCAATTTTCATATGTGATGCTTGAAGGTTAAAGGGGTTTTCTCAACATTATAAATGGTTAAAACTCCATTGTTTGTGAAAACATGCAACTTTGCAATTTACTTGTTATTATAAATCCTTTTCATTCTTAAAAACAGAGATATTTAGAATTTTTTTTTGTATTGCTAGTTGCCTAAGCTCCAGGCCACCAATGCAATCTATCAATGGTGCCTGGTCTGCTGGCCTCCTAGTCAGGGAGTGTACGACTTACAAGCGCTCTCTAAAATGACCTGAACTGACGTTGGCCAGATAACAGAATCTGACCAGACTGTTCTTGTGGTCCTCTAATGCTGCGAAAGCAAAGCTGCCTCATAGACTAGCATTGAAGAAAGCTCATTTTGCACCAAAGGTGAAGGAAATTAGTAGTCCAAATTGTCAATCAATAATAAGCACACCGTCCCCAACAAGCAAAACGATGGGAGGCTTCTGAAGACTGAAAACAATAAAACCACTTTAATTGCAGCTTGTATGGCACTTCAGATGTAATACAGACCTTCTGTAGTGGTGAATGACAAATTGTCAAATACAAATTTGTATGAAAATTACTATAGCAGGGGTAGGGAACTCCAGGCCTCGAGAACCACAAATAGTGAAGGGTTTCAGGATTTGCTTAGTATTGCACAGAAGATAATATAATCACCTGCACTGGTGATGATTCCAAACCCTGTGCAATGCTAAGGAAATCCTGAACACATGCACTGTGTGCGGCTCTCGAGACCTGGAGTTCCCCACCCCTGTACTATAGAAACTACATCAGGTAAACCCTGATGAAGGTGCCAGGAGAGGCGCCGAAACGCGTTGGTGAAATAAAGGAGATTACTACTTTTGGAACCTTGCATTCCTTGTGACTTCTTGGAACCTTACATTCCTTGTGATTCCATTGGGGCAGCAGCACAGACCGTGGTACACCATCTTCCCAATATCTGAGCTTTTTTTCCACATGGGAGAACAAAAGGCTTTCTCATAAAGAACATGGGGGTCCTCTGTGAGAAAGACACCTGAGATGGTTGTAAGGCCAAACCACTGACCGAAGCATCATTTATCCAGAATGTGTATGACTGACTGTATTCGCTATATTATTTATTTTCACAACTTACATAGCTTTATAATTCCACAGTGATTTACAGACATCATCATCACTATCCCTACTGGGGTTCACAATGTGACTTTCATATCAGTGTGTCTTTCGAATGTAGGGAAAAAACAGAGGAAACCCACACAAACACAGGGAGAACACACAAACTCCTTGTAGATGTTGTCCTTGGTGGGATTTGAACCCAGGGCCCCAGCGCTGCCTGCAAGGCTACAATGCTAACCACGAAGCCCATGTCAGACAATTTGCCCAAGAAAGCAGATTAGGTAGCCTGTCCTTGAAATGAGAGAGTACTGCTGTCTGAATACTTTTACAGTATATATTTAAAGACCCTTATGGCTTAACTAGCTCTACTCTTCTTGAGCCCCAGCACACAACTATATTTTAATTAGTGGACAAATTGTGATCCCACTGCATCTGGACTGTGCTCAGATCTGGACATCTGACAAAAAAACTCTGATCAAATGAATTTAAAAAAAAAAAATGTATGATTGCTAGAGGTCTGTCTACTGGAAACTCCACCAATCACGCGAGCAGGATTTCCAAATGAGGAGTAAGGGTGCCTTCACACTATGGCACGATCCAGTCAGGGGCTGACCGGGATAACCCTGACAGCTGCGGACCGGATCAGCACATAGGACTGGAGGGCTAATATGCCTTCTGGTCCGGTGTGCAGCTGCCGACGCTGATCGGTCAGGACTGCGTGCGGCTGCACACCAGACTGGGGGGCATATTAGCCCTCCAGTCCTGTGTGCTGATCTGGTCCACGGCTGTCAGGGTCATCCCCATCCCGGACAGCCCCGGACCGGATCGTGCCGCAGTGTGATGACACCCTAAGTAGTAAGAAACCGACCATTGCGCCATTCACTGCCGCACATGCTCCTCAGGATCTTCAAGAATCTCTCAGCAGCTGGACCATCAGCCATCATACAACTCGATCCCATGTAAAGGTGATAATGTTGTTTAAGATTTAAGCTAAAGGGATACATGATAGAATTCCAAACTATAAAGAGGTTAAAATAAAGGTTAGGAGGAAAGTAGTTTAAGAAAAGAATAATGCAAGAACAAGGGGGCAAACCCCGTAATTAGTTGGAAGATTAAATGTAATGTTACAAAATACTATTTTATGAACACAGTACCTGAAACAAATCTCCATCAGATGTTGTTGGAAAATGGACAGCAAGTGGGATATGCATATTTATCCAAACAATATGAATGTGTGGACTAAATGTGCTGGTGAATTTTTGGTCTTGTTAACATTCTAAATTTTTTAATCTCTCATTTGTACATACATGTTTTATCTTTTTTCCATAGAAATAACATATATATTATTATCTATAGTACTTTCCCTATGTCCATGTTTTATATGGACCATGTATCTATGAAAAACATGTTTTTTTGCTGGCATCACAGATGAAATGAACCAGTGTACAGTTCATGTACCATCTGCTTGATGTGCATTCCGTATATACTCGCGTATAAGCCGAGTTTTTCAGCCCAAAAATTGGGCTGAAAAGTCCCCCCCTCGGCTTATACGCGAGTCACTTGTTTTTTGCTGTGCGGGGGGGCTGTGACCGGGTGCTGGAGGAGGCAGGAGGGGGCGCAGTGACCGCGGGCGGTCACGTGGGGCCGCCTCATTAGTGTAATGAATATGCATGGCATCCCCCCCGTCCATCAGCGGCGGGGTGATGCCGTGCATATTGCACTACACTGGCCCCCAGCAATAACACACAGCCCCCCCTCCTTATTATGTGTCCCCCAGGCTGCGGCACCTGTCAAAATAAGAAACCTTTCATACGTCACCTTTCCGGCGCAGCTCCTCCGCTCCTCCGGTCCCGGCTTCTTCTCAATGCTTGTGCCGGTGTCATGTGACCGGACGCAGGAGATGACGTCATCTCCTGCGCCCAGTCGCAGCACTAGAAGCCGGCACAAGCAGGAAGAAGCCAGGAGCGGAGGAGCTGCGCCGGAAAGGTGACGTATGAAAGGTTTGTTATTTTGACAGGTGCCGCAGCCTGGGGGACACATAATAAGGAGGGGGGGCTGTGTGTTACTGCTGGGGGCCAGTATACCACCACTGGGGGCCTGTATACTACGGCACAGGGGCCTATATACTACCACTGGGGGCCTGTATACTACGGCACAGGGGCCTATATACCACCACTGGGGGCCTATATACCACCACTGGGGGCCTGTATACTACGGCACAGGGGCCTATATACCACCACTGGGGGCCTGTATACTACGGATATGGCTTTTGCTGAAAAACATGCAGACGCCGCATAGTTTTTGCGCGCATGCTTTCACTGCAAATGCCGCGAGCAAAAAGAATTGACATAGCAATTCTTTGCACTTTTTGCGGCGCGCTTTTCCCATAGGCTACATGTTAAAATGGCCTCGGGAAAAGTGTGGCGGGAAAAGCGTGGCGTCAGCATGCAGTCGCACTTTATTGCGCGTAAACATGCGCAGAAAAGCGCCACTGCACAATACGCGGCCAAATACTCCACGTCTGAACGCAGCCTTAGCGCTACATGTGTCTCCATAGTAACAGACTACAAACAAACCCGAAGATGTCTGATCCTGCAGCCATATTCCCATCTGTTCCCTACTTATTGCTGAACGATTAAAAGGAACCTCTCAGGTCGATTTAGCCTCCAAAGCTATGACTACCTGTCCCTGCAGCTTCCAAGCACATCCCTAACCATCCCTGTCTGCCCTAGCAGTGTCCTATATTGACTTGGAAAAATGAGTTTGACACCTACATTCTCGTATCACTGCAGCATCCAGTCTCTGGTGTGTGAAGACTGACTGGGTGGTCTCCAGGGCTCTGTCTCCCCTCCTGGCTTTTGTTAGCACTCCCTGGTGGCGGTGAGAAGAGAACCCCATGGTGCGCTCCCGACTCCATTGTAATGTTCCGCCTCTGTGTATGCCACGGCTGCGGGTACATCATTTTAGCATCTGCGCATTGCGCAACCATCCCATTTACATTTCCCGCCTCTGGGAATAATGCGGCAGCGGCCACGTCTTTTCCACTTCTGCGTAGACATCCGAGATGCAATGTCCCGCCTCTGTGAAGCCAGAGTCGCCAGCATCGGCGGTGATGTCATTTTGGCTTCTGCGCAGAGCGAGCGGCATTCACAGAGGCAGGACACTGCACCTTGGATGTCTGCGCACAGGATGCTGCAGTGACACGAGAATGTAGGTATCAAACTTATTTTTCCAAGCCAATATAGGACACGGTTAGGTCAGACAGGGATAGTTATAGGTGTGGAAGCTAAATTGACCTGACGGGTTCCCTTTAAAGGGAATCAACACCAGGATTTAACCACAATCAGTGTAGCAGGTGATTGATGTGATTAGCATGACATCACTATTTGGGGATTTTTTTTATTCCTCTCTTGTGGGATTGTCTTTCTGCTGTAAGCTGAACCCTCCCCTCTCATCCAGATTCATTGGTGGGGACAAGAAAACAAAGAGGTCTGCATAGGAGCTGTGGTCACAAACATTTTTAATGAAGATCTATTGCAAAATTGCTTAAATGTTTATTTGAGATAATTATAGGATGATTTTAAAAAAGAGCACACCTTCTTGTCAAAGGGAACAAAGAAAAGCTTTTTATAAACACACAAAGAGGACATCTATTAGATGGTCTAAAAAAAAGATAAGCCGGTAAGAGGTCGCTGATCCTCCCTCCCTCCTTCCCATAAAATGAACAATTTTGACTAAGCCTCGCCACCATGCTGATTATGTTAAATAGAGGTAAAAAAACGAAACAGAGATGTGCAATACAATCCTGATTTTTGTAAGGAGTCCGGTGTGAGATACATTTTCTTTTGCCTTTCCTCGCATGAAAATGTCACAGAGAATGACTCACAGTCTCCAGGGAAAAGAAATGTAACCGTAGAAATCCTTACAGTCTAATACCGACGTGGGAAAATGTATTTCTTGCATTTTCAAGAAAGAAAAACCAGGGCTACACGATACACTCATGAATATGGTCTCTGCATTAACGTTTTTTGGCATTTTAGATTTGGTATTTGAATGTTACGGTATTCTTACCCATAGATTGTAATTATGCAGTTAAGTGATTTGTATCCGTACAATAAGGCTACATTCACACTGTGCATTTTTGTTCTGCTTTTGTTCAATTTTTGTTCGTCAGTTTTTGTAGCCAACACCAGGAGTGTAACAATCAGAGGAAAAGGTACCGTCACACGTGGCAATATCGCCGGCAACATCGCCGACAATTCACGGGAGCGCGCGCTTTTTTGGTACGTTGCCATGGTTGCTATTGCGATCTCACACGCAGCGATATCGCCGGCAATTCATCTGCGATCTTGCGGGCAACTATCGCTGCCAGGGTTTAACTCCACCCTGGCAGCGATCCATAACATGGGAGTCTATGGGGGAAGTTTTCGGCAAAATCGCAGTTGCGGCGTCACACAGGGCGATGCAGGCAGATTGCCTGAGCAACATCGCCAGGTTTCCAACATGTTGGGAAACCTGGCGATGTTGCTTAGGCAACTTATCGCCTTATTATTGCCCTGTCACACACGGCAACTCATGAGCAATGTTGCCGCAACTTAGCCACACCCCCTAAATTGCCGGTAACATCGCCAGAGAGATCGTCCTGTGTGACGGTACCTCTATAGAAACACGTCACCACTTCTGGATTTATCACCCACTCCTGGTTTTGGTTACAAAAACTGATGACCAAAAACGCACAGTGTGAATGTAGCCTAATACTGAAGACACAAGAGTGAACACAAACTTGCTTCACTACACCGCAAAAGAAAATCCGATCCCATAAGAATCATTCATACAGCGTCCTATTTATGAGGATACATCTTCATTCGCAACGAAGGAAAGTGCATTTGGGCATAAATGTTATTAAGTGTTGACGAAAAAAAAAAAACAGATGGCATGTAAACTTAGCTTTATTGGCAATCTTAGGCCCCTTTCACACTGGTGTTTTGCCTGGATCCGGACAAAAAAAAACATCTGCTGAGGGTCCCATCTAACAGCCGCACTTGCAGCAGGCCCCATGCATTGTGTATGGCGCTTGCGGTAAGGTGTAGCAAGTGCGGAAAGTGCGGTTGCGGCAGCGTAGAAAACGCTTTCAGCAGCAGTTTTTTTCACGGCCGCAACTGCCGGAACTGCACTTGCCGCATCTGCTGCACACTTACCGCAAGCCCCATACACAATGCATGGGGCTTGGCGCAAGTGCGGCTGCTAGGCGGAAAATGCAGCAGATGCGTTTTTTTTGTCCGAATCTGCCACATTTTCATAAAAACACCAGTGTGAAAGCACTCTTGCCACATCAGGGCAATGCCCAGCCTTATCCTTATGTCTTCATGGTGTGTGCAAACTTCCAGGATAATGTTTCCCAGACCAGAGATCAATAAAGAACTTTTGCAATATTATCAATCAGTGCAACATGTGCTGCCAAAAAGAGCAGGGCTATGTTCACACTTGACGATTTTGATCTGTTTTTGGTGTTGTGATTTTTTTTAAAAAAAATTTAAACTGCATCAAAAATGGAGTCTGCCAGCAAAGTGAATGGGATTTTTAATTTGCTGTGCAGATATCAGCGTTTGTGACTGTTACATTAGTGGTTCAGAAAATAATGAGTGTCAATTATTGCTCCGTTTTTCTGCTGCGCTGTCCACACCACCAACTCTCCATTACCTACCTTTCCTAGCGATCCCACGGTGAGCCCTAACGAGGTCTTCCTTTCGTGTATCGGAAGGACAGGACCTACCCATGTGAATCAGGCTTAGGGTTACATGGAGCCAGATCCTGTAAGTACTCATACTACTCACAGGTCCTGCCTATGCGTGGAAGGAACACACCATAGGGGCCCACCGTGACATTGCTGGGAGGGTAAAAAAGTGTGTGTGTCTCTGTCGGTCTGTCTGTGTCCCTCAAACACAGAGCAGAAAAGCAACCCAAACAGATGAATAGGTTATGGAGACATCCAATTTATTTAATTTCCCCTAAAGTGTAAATGTCATTCATTGAAAAAAAAAAAACAACAATACTACACTGGTTGGTCATGATGGGTAAACATAGCAGCTAAGATAATGCTTTTTGGTGCCATATGACTTATTTTCTCACATTTTTCTGTACTCTTTTAAAAACTGCATTTTATGGCTATGTGGGCATGGCCAGCAGCTGATAGGGAGAAGTGCAATGTGATAGCAGAGAAGGGGTTAACAGAGATCCTAACTGAGCTGTCTGGAGCCAGATGACAGACCAGAAGCTTGTGCCAAGGAAAGAGGAGTTTGTGGTGATACTGACATTTTGACATTGCTTACTGAAGTAATCTGATACATTGTTTCCTCACCAGCTGCAATCAGAAGCTCTCATACAATATAGGCCCCGCCCAATCCCCTATATGGTTACATGCCACGTATTCAGTGTGAAGACAGATCTGAGTGAGAATGAACATATGTCCGCTTCTCACAGTCTAGTGGGGACACCTTGTGGAGGGTTTATGAATAGTTTTCAACCAGAATTTTCTAATGAAGTATATCTGAAAGTTTACTAAAATCACTCGCTTTACTTAATTATTAAATAAAAATGTAAACTTTTACATATGTGTGTGACCTAATCATTTTGCAGAAATCCATTTGCATGCTCGAGAAACAATGTAACAATATTTTTACAGAAATTATTGTCAGTCTGTCATTTTCAAATAACAAATCTGCCATGTGTCATGCACATTGAAAGCGGAGCCCACACAGTCATACAGATCTGCAGGCAATGACTGTCCCACCATTAACTGCAGCTGTATGGTTCTATGTTCTCTAATGAAGCTGTGTGTCTGGTTGAGAATACAATCCAGCAAAGAAGGATTTATACCCGTGAACCTTTCCATGTTACACCCACAAACTTAAATGTATTTTATGTGATAGACCACCAATAAAGTAGCAAGTATTAATGAACTGTAAAGTAAATGATATATGGTTTTCTAAGTATTTTAAAAATATAAACCTAAAAATTGTTATGTGTATTTGTATTCAGTTTTGTAGTCTGATGCCTCAAAATAAAGTGCTGAGTTACCAAATGCCTCCACAGTCCACCTGTGTGTAATTTATTCTTACTATAACTATAGCTGTTCTGTGAAGGCCTCATAGGGTTTTTTTTGAGAAAACAGCATAATAAAAACCAAGGAACACCGCAGAGAGGTAAGGGATAAAGTTATGGAGAAGAGGAAAGAAGTGTTTGGGTTATTAAAAAAATTACCCCGTGCTCTGAATATATGACAGAGCTTTGTTCAATTCACCATCCAAAAATGTAAGGAGTATGGCAGATCTACAAACCAAACAAGACAAAGTTGTCCACCTAAGGCTACTTTCACATTACGATTTTTAGGGAGCCGATGCTGTCCGATATAAATCGGACAGCATCGGCTCCCTTCTGATGCCTGGAATCGGGTGCCAAATAGGCACCCGATTCCGGCATAAAATCGGTGCCTCCGGGGTGTAAAAGAAAAAAAAAAAACCTTATGCTCACCTCTCCCCGAGCCCCCGCCGTCTTCCGCCATCTTCTTGGAGGCTCCCGGTGGCTCTCGCAGGCTGCCGGTGTCAGCAGAGCGCTTCCTCTGCTGTACACAGGACCTGCGGTGATGTCACAGTCACGTGACCGCGGGTTCACCATGGTAACCCGCGGTCACATGACTGTGACATCACCGCAGGTCCTATAAGGCAGAGGAAGCGCTCTGCTGACACCGGCAGTCTGCGAGAGCCACCGGGAGCCTCCAAGAAGATGGCGGAAGACGGCGGGGGCTCGTGGAGAGGTGAGAATTACTTTTTTTTTTTTTTTTTTTAACCCTTGTGCTCCTAGTTAGGAGCAGTTTTACTGTACTGAGCATGCTCAGTACAGTAAAACGGGGTCCGAGGAGACATAGATGTTTCCTCGGACCCTTCTCCATAGGGCCCCATGTTATAGGGATCGGGTCGGATCGGATGTGCACTAAATGCCATCCGATCTGGTCCGATCCGAATCTGTCAGATTTTATTTTCGGTGCAAAAATCGGAGCAAGCTCCGATTTTTGCACCGATAATAAAATCGGACAGAATCGGATCGGACCAAATCGGATGGCATGTAGTGCACATCTGATTCGGTCCGATGCCCATAGGGATGCATGGGGGCCAAATTCGGATCCGATGCTGTCCGATTTTGATCGGACAGCATCGGAAATCCGAAAATCGTTATGTGAAAGCAGCCTTAGCGGATATCCATTACAGTTTGCACAAAGCCATGTAGGAGACACAGAGAGCTTTGTGGACTGTTTGTGCTATATGCAAACTTGTTACTTGTGTTGAAAAATTAAGCTGCTTTCACATTGCATGATACCACATATTGTGACGACCATCCACCGTGAGGCCGAGCTGCTGGTAGGCAGTACTCCGAGAAACCCCGAGACCCTTAACCCCTATACAGGGATCTGGAATTACAGCGGAGCCCAGGGGGTAGCTGCCTATATGAGCAACAGAGCCGGGGAGGTCGCCAGGGGAAAATCAAGACCCGAAAAACGAAGTCAGAAGTCCGAGTCAAAACCGAGAGGGCAGCGAAGGTACAAAATCGTCAGGCAGTAGCAGAGTCAAAAATCCAGGCAAAGGTCAAGGGCAAAACCAAGAGGGCAGCTGAGGTACAAAATCAATAGGCAAAGGCAGAGTCAGAAATCCAGGCAAGGTCAGACACGAAACTAAACACACACACTATCACTGGGGAACCAAAACTATATATGGCGGCCTGCAAGCCAGGCTCCAATGTACTTGAAGGGCACGGCTACCTCCCATAGGCTGGAGCTCACAACCTGATGACCTCATCCGGACCGCCCCTAGATCCAGGCCAGATGGAGATGCATGACTGGCTCCACCCACGCCACCTCTGACAGAAGAACGCAGGCTGCGCCTAACGGACACCTCTGCAGAGCCCTTTCCTCTGCGACCAACACCACCCAGAGGGGAAACACAGCGGCGCTCAGCGACAGAGGCAGACGTCGCGGGAGCAGTTCCATATGAGGACAAGGCCCTCCTATCACCGGTGCCACCAGCCGAAGGAATCCGGCTCCTCCCAGCGGCCGAGGCAGGAACACCAGCCACCGAGTCCAATGGCGATGTGACAGTACCCCCCCCTCTACGAGGGGCCTCCGGACCCACAAAACCCGGTTTATTGGGATGAAGAAGATGAAACTTCCTGATCAAACCCTTGGCATGGATATTACTGGCAGGCACCCAGGACCTCTCCTCCGGACCATAGCCCTTCCAATGTACCAGATACTGCACGGATCCTCTCACTAAACGGGAATCAAGGATCCGTTGAACTTCGTATTCCACGGCACCCCCGACCAAGACCAGAGGAGGAGGGGACCGGACAGGACGAATCGGAGATCGGTACAATTTGAGAAGGGATTTATGGAATACATTGGGCAGTTTGAATGATTGAGGGAGCTTCAGACGAAAGGCTACAGGGTTAATCACGTCAATTATTTCATACGGACCAATAAACCTGGGACCTAGTTTGGCAGACGGCACTTTGAGCTTGATATTTTTTGTAGACAACCAAACTTTGTCCCCAACTCCCAGGTCCGGACCCTTGGAGCGCCGTTTATTAGCAGAAGACGCCTGCCTAGTCTGAGCCCCCTTTAAGTTTTTGTTCACTTCAGACCAGATAGTCTTTAACTGATCTACGGACCTTTCTACCCCAGGGACGTCAGAAAGCCTAGAAGAAAATGAACAAAAGCGCGGGTGCAGCCCATGATTACAGTAGAAAGGGGTAGTCTTGATGGACTCCTGGTACTGGTTATTCATGGCAAATTCTGCTAGTGGCAGATGTTCCACCCAATCAGATTGATGTTCAGAGACATAACAACGTAGATACTGTTCGAGAGCTTGATTTGCGCGCTCGGTTTGACCATTGGTTTCAGGGTGATAGGCAGAAGAAAAGGAATAGTCAATTCCAATCCGTTTACAGAATGCCCTCCAAAACTTAGAAACGAACTGGGTGCCCCTGTCAGAAACAATATTCACAGGAACACCATGCAATCGCACAACATGATTAATGAATACTTTGCTCAGGGTCTCGGAATTAGGTAACCCGGACAGCGGAACAAAATGACACTGCTTGCTGAATCTGTCTACCACTACCCAGATACAAGTCTTCCCTTCTGAGAGTGGCAGGTCAGTAATAAAATCCATGGAGATATGAGTCCAAGGACCCTCAGGGGTAGGCAAGGACTGGAGCAACCCGGCAGGGCGGTTGCGGGGAGACTTAGCGCGAGCACAGGTTTCACAAGCCAGTACATATTCCTTACAGTCCTTTACTATGGTTGGCCACCACAAACTCCTGGTTACAAGTCTGATGGTGTTATTGATACCAGGATGCCCTGCGAGGACGGAATCATGAGATTCCTTAAGAACTTGGAGGCGGAATTTGGTAGGGACAAATAGTTTCTGGGCAGGAGTAGTGTCAGGGGCCTGTTCTGGAGATCTACGAATCTCTTCCAGAAGATCCAAAGACACAGCCGAGACAATAATCCCCTTGGCTAAAATGGGAGTCGGTTCCACGTCCTCGACTTGTAAGGGGCAAAAACTTCGAGACAGGGCATCAGCCCTCACATTTTTAGTACCCGGTCTGAAAGTGATCACAAAATCGAATCTGGAGAAGAACAAGGCCCATCTAGCCTGTCTAGGATTCAGTCTTTTCGCTGACTCCAAATAGGTTAGATTTTTGTGATCAGTAATTACGGTAATCCTATGTTTGGCGCCTTCGAGGAAGTGGCGCCATTCCTCGAAGGCCCATTTGATTGCCAACAATTCCCGATTACCTACATCATAATTCATCTCTGTAGAGGAAAATTTTCGGGAAAAGAAGGCACACGGACGAAGTTGAGTGAGAGATGCGGTGCCTTGTGATAGCACCGCTCCCACTCCAACTTCAGAGGCATCTACCTCTACAATGAAGGGGCGGTCCAAATCAGGCTGCACCAATATTGGATCCGCGGAGAAACACTCTTAACTTAGAAAACGCATGAATGGCTTCAGGCTTCCAATTAACCACATCCGCCCCTTTACGTGTCAAATCAGTGAGAGGTTTGGCTATCTCTGAAAACCCTTTAATAAATTTACGATAATAGTTAGCGAAACCCAAGAATCGCTGCAGTGCCTTCAGAGACTTGGGTTGTACCCATTCCTTAATGGGTTTAATTTTGGCAGGATCCATGCGAAAACCTTTAGCCGATATAATATATCCCAAAAAATGTATCTCTTCCTCCATGAAGACACATTTCTCTAATTTGGCGAATAGAGAATGCTCTCTGAGTCTCTCGAGTACAGTACGGACATGTCGGACGTGTGACCAAAGACCAGGAGAAAAGACCAGAATGTCGTCCAAATACACGACCACATATACACCACTGATATCTCTGAAAATATCATTGACAAAATTCTGAAACACTGCAGGTGCGTTACTTAACCCGAACGGCATTACAAGATACTCAAAATGGCCGAGAGGCGTATTGAACGCGGTCTTCCACTCATCGCCTTCTTTTATACGGACCAGGTTATATGCTCCCCTGAGGTCCAGTTTGGTGAAATACCTGGCTCCCAACAGCTGATTATAAAGATCAGGGATGAGTGGAAGAGGATACTGTTTTTTTACAGTGATCGCGTTTAATTCGCGGTAATCAATGCAAGGTCTGAGGCCGCCATCTTTCTTTCCCACAAAAAAGAAACCAGCTCCTACTGGTGAGGTGGATGGTCTAATATACCCTTTTCTCAGACTGTCTGCTATGTAATCATTCATAGCCTGACGTTCAGGACCAGAGAGGTTAAATATTCTCCCCTTTGGGAGACGAGAAGCAGGTATCAAATCTATGGCGCAATCATACTTTCTGTGAGGGGGTAATTTCTCTGATTCCTGAATAGAAAACACATCCTCAAAATCTCTAAAGGCATATGGCACAAATGGAGGAGTCTTGACCTTCACTTGGTTTACAGATAGCGAGATACAATTTTCCTGACACTTTGGGCTCCAGCGCACAATATCACCCAAGTGCCAGTCTATGACTGGGTTATGTTTACGTAACCATGGCATGCCAAGGATTACTGCAGATGATAGATTATTGATAGCAAAAAATGACACATTTTCAGCATGTAACGACCCCACCAGCATTGACACTTCCTCAGTGACAAATTCCACTCCACCCTGGATGAGGGGAGTGCCATTAACTGCAGTGGTTCTAATGGGGGCATTAAGCCTTAGTAGTGGTACACCAAGAGTTCTCGCTACATGGAGATCTATGAAATTCCCCTCTGAACCACTGTCAACATAAGAAGCTAAACACACAGATTTCTTAAGATAAGATAAAGAAATAGGTAATAAAACTTTGGCAGCATCCGCTGGCAATACCTGTGCACCCGGGCAGGCAGAGCCAGAGCCCCCAGGTGCTGACATCCAGGGT